>OY728127.1:220311645-221561645 GCA_963277665.1 Viscum album | reverse complement strand
CGAATTCCTTTGTCTTATATGAATTGATTTATGATGTCACGATGTTTAAGAATCCCATTTTGATTACATGGGTTATGCAATTATGTATGATTTATGATTTTGTGGCACACATAAGAATGATATAATTATGAGATGGGTGGGACCTATATATCCCTCCAATTAGTTGGGTAAATATTTATATCTCACGAGATAGACATGGATGGAACGGCGGGTTAAACTGGTTCTGTGAAACCGGACTGAAACGAGGAGTGAACTCAGTTCAGAAATAGACATTGTCCACTAAGATAGTCTTGGCAATGAGTCTTGACTAATGAGAAATTATTTTCTATAATTATGTGTGTATGCAACAAAGCTTCATGTTTTAAGTAATGATATTTGGGATTACATTTCACTGCTATGATTTACCCCATGTTTTAAAATTATGATCTCTTTTGCAGGTTATGATTTCAAAAATGTTATGTTATTATGAATATGATGTGATTGATATTTTTTTTTGTTTACCCTTACTGAGCATTTGAGCTCACCCTTTTGTATTTTTTCTTTCCCCAGGTCAGGAAGAAGGTTATTAAGTAAGATATTCCAAAAAGGGACTCCAGATATGATGAAATAAATGGGAGACAATGTAGATGCTTTATAAACCAGTTTTTTATGTTTCACAGTTTCTAAAGACACTATACATATAAGGTCCTTTAATGGTTTTGTTATATGTTGTAATAAGTGTACTTACATTTTGAAGTATTTACAATGTATGTATTGTATGAGTCATTATACTATTGATTTGTTGGAAAAGGATGATTGGGAGAACATGGGGGAAAGCTCTACAAGGAAGAATGCCCCACCAATGAAGAACACTGGCATCCTTCGACCTTATTCCTCAGGACATCTTCCAATATGGGATGTATTCATCTATGTTGAATCGATGGCCATACTACATCTTTGTGCCATCATCAACAAGAGAACGAGGTAGGGGTTTATTCCTAAATGTTTATCACTCTCCATTACACCATTATTTTCTTGTGTAGGTTGGGAATAAACATTACTGAAGATTATGGTTTCACATTCAATCTTCATTCTTTGTGAACCACATTCTACCACTCTAAATGCGGAGGGTTCGGGCCAAACAAACAAGGCCCGACCCCTCCATCGTTCTTCTTGATGTGTTCATTGAAATGGAGGAAGGCAGCGAAGGAAACAGTGCCACTATCCGCAGCCTCCGCGAATCACGCCTCACCACGGCACTTCACCCTCCAGGTTGAACCAGCCTCGCGCCTGCCCAAGCCACCTGTGACTGGATTGAACTGCCACACCAACCCGGGTTGAACCCCTACGCTACGCCACCATCGTTCCGAGTCTCCGCCATCCGAAATGGAAATATATTACTTTCTTCAATATATTTTAAAAGTGGATACTATATGAATTATTCATATCAATGTCCAAAATAGAATTCTCATAATGATAATCAGCAATTTTTTACAAGTAATGGTTATATTACTGATGATGAAGAGACAAAAAATTACTTATGTAAGGAAAAAATGTGTTATAGAAAAAAGATAAAAATGCATATTTGATGGTTTTAGAGGGAATTGGGATGATAAAAATATTAAAATTTTAGAATTCAAGATTAATTAATTAGGAAATATATTACTTTTTTTAGTATAATTATATCATTATGCATTTAAATAAATTAGTTGAATGGTACTGATGGACTAGAAAATTGATTTAATGCAATGGTTATATTTTTATTATGGTAAGATAACCCACAATATGTTTCTAAGGATCATAAAATGGTTTCTATTTTATATAAATATATAATTGATATCGATAATGTAAATTGGATTGTACTAATAACATCATAAATGATAATGGATTTGTTGACATAGTGGTTTATGATTTCACTCGTGGAGTTTACTACATTATTCAGTGTGTGGAATATGTTCATAAATTCATGGTTTTATTTATGGAATAATGAATCATGCATGTTTAATTTTAGGTTTTATTATAATTAAAATTATTACCAATCTTCTAGAGAATATATGTCCATTATATTGAAATACCAGGAATGTGACCATTAAGAGCTGGTTAATGATATTTGGAGGATTAATAATAATACATTTTATAGATTTAGTGGCATTATCTATAATGTTTTGGAGGATCAATATTGTTGGGATGTCCTATCATTATGTTTATGGATCTAATATTCATTTAGTTACTCAACCCAAAAAATTTACCTTTATATCTAGAATTAAGCGATGTAGTGTAAATTTATCATGGTATAACCAATGGATTATATTATTATTATGAAATAGAATGTAATCAATTGAAAATATCATCCCATGAAAATTATTCAACTTTTGGAAAAACATATTGAAACAAAAAAATTATGAAATCTTCATTTTTAATGATATAAATGAAACTTTTCATTCCACTTTGGTTTATGGTTTTCATGACCCATCCCCCGGGGCCCGTGACTTAACATCCCCAATCCAGCCTTCCATACGCCAGGGGATGGCGACTAGCACCTAAAGACATAATCCCAAAAACGGGAACGCATTGCCTTTAATACAATAAAAACACATGGTCCAAGAATAGAACAAGAGGCAATTGTGATGTTAACTGATGTAGTAAAAGAGTACTGAAAGTTAATGCGGTCGGAAAACAAGACCAACTGTAAAGGTATATGTGAAACTAAAAGTACAGTTCAACTGAAAGAAAATTAATAACAGCTACCGGTTCATCCTCTGAGGTTCCTACATGAAGGGTGGGTAAATATCACCTCTTCAGCACACCACATCCATCTGTCTCCTCTGCATCATGTCATGCAGAATGGTCCACATTTTTTACTATCCAGTCCTAGCTCCCTCAGACTCGATAAACATTGTATATCATCTTCACCAAACACATCATGGTGCGAGTGAATCCTGTGCAGGGGTGAGTATTACAATATTCATTAGAGACCCCAAGACCCACGTAGGTCTCCTGTAGTTCAAAAAAAGAAAAACCACAATGAAAGAAGCAATAAATATCAACTCTACATAGGTATATGCCTATACATATACCTGAGATATCATGATAAACTCATCTCAAACAAGAGGGAAGAATACCTCAAAGGTAACACCATGAATGTAGACGTACCACCCAGGAAAAACCACGAAGGCATAAATTCCACAAATGTAACACCACATAGACAACACCACAAAGGTAACACCATGTTGGTAGAAGAACCCAATTGGTAAAACCACAATGATAGAATTACCACAATGGTATCTTCACAAAAATTTGAAGTACCACATGGGAAACACCACGAAGATAACACCACTAAGGTTACACCACGAAGGTAGAAGTACCACACAGGTAACACAAAAATGATATAAGTACCACACAGGTAACACAATGAGAATAGAAGTACCACACGGGTAACACCAGGAAGGTAAAATTACCACATAGCATGACCTCAAACAAAAGAAGAAAGTAAAGCCAACTAAGAAAGAGTTTTAGCTCAAACCAGGTTTTTAGTGGATTATAGATGTATAGATAATTAGTTGTGAAGTTATATCATCTTATTCGGTCAAGATGCACTACTTCTGACAATACGTAATTTATCCCACACAGGATCGAGAGGTACTAACCCCCGCAATGATCCACACAGCATCTGACCCACCTATAATCAATAGGTAACTGACCCCTATTGACCCCCACAGGATCTATCCCACACATGATTGGTATGCACTATCCCACATAGGATTGCAGAGCGCTAACCCACATTGGATCTGACCCACACTAGATCAGTATGCGTTGTCCCACACAGGATTGCAGAGCACTGACCCACATAAGATCTGACCCACATATGATCGGTATGTGTTGACCCACACATGATCACTGAGCACTGACCCACACATGATCTGACACATACAGGATCAGTATGCGTTGAACCACAGAGGATCGTTGAGCACTGAACTCTGCATGATCTATCTCCAACCTCTACATTACTACCAGCCATTGGATTCCTCGCACCTGGTGTACTCTAGTTCCCTTTAATCTTCTTTCGAGATATCAGTCGTACCTTAAACATCACTAATCTCAAAAAAGGAGTAACCCAAAGGAAAAACAGCTCATAAGGGTTCCAACGTGATAGACGGTGGGTCAATTAGATGATCAGTCTGTGAGATATATGTGTTTTAGCTCCGAGGCCTGGTTGGATTTGGTTTCGATCTAACTCGTCCGTACTGCAACTGTCTCTAAAACATAATAGGAGTAAACCAAAATGATTGTCTCGGTCCAAGGATCACAAAGCTACTAACGGTTTATCAAAAAGACATTTGTTTCTCATGATATGACCCTTTTTGTGATTCAAGGCCCCATTCCAGTATGAGTCGGTTGGACTTCCCTAGCCCGCACGGGGTGGTGGCCCACAAGGGTAGTCAGACCAGAACAGGGTGGCCCACAAAGGGGCATCTCAGACCATGTGGGGTGGCGTCCCTCTAGGGTGGCGGTCTATTCAGACGGTGGCAGCCCACACCGAGGGCGGCATCCCGGTCAACAGAGGAGGCACAGTCGAGGGTGAAGGCCAGTTCTAAGGAGGCGGCCCGGCCACCACCGGCGGCACGGTTGAGGGCGGAATCCCTGTTTGGTCAGTCGTGGGGGGTGTAACCCCTTTGGTCTCCCATATTCATGAACGGCCCAGAGGCTGTTCAGTTGACGAAGTAGAAACACTGTGATGGCGCTCCATGGTTGCTACGGAACCCGCCTGAGATGGGTTCGGCCTTCTCTGTGACATCGGCAATGTCTACCGTTCACTAGTATCATGATGGTCGGTCCACCTGCCTTCCTGTGGACAAACTCCAACTGTCTCCCTAACACAAGAGAAATACACAAAAATTTATGTCTCTATCCAAGGATCCTGACACTGTAGGAGGTTCATCAAATGGATGTCCAGTTATCATGATATGGCCTTTATATGATTCTGGTCCCAGTGGGGCCCGGGTACTGTCTGACCTAATCGAACAAACCCAGTCTGGGCTGGTCCACGACAGACTTGGCACATTGGTCTGAGGTATGGCCTGACCCACAGGGGGGTTTCATAGTCAGAAAATGGTGGCCCGCAGAGGGGTGTCCCGAACCACATGGGGTGGCATGGTCAAGGGACGACAAACCACTCATAGGAAGCAACCCATGTGAGGGAGGTTGCCTAGCCAAGGGAGATGGCTCGACCAAGGGTGGTTTCCCGAACAAGGGTGGTGGCCTGTTTCGGTCTAAAGCGGGGAGTTTAACCCCCCCCCCACCCCTTGGTCTCCTGGATTCCTGAATGACATAGATGTAATTCGGTGGTGAAGCGGCGACACCACGAGGAAGCCACTTGGTCACTGTGGAACCCTCCATAGGCGGGTTTGTCCTCTTACATTGCTTCGCCCATGGATTCTGTTGACCCACGACACGGAGGTTGCACCACCTCCCATCCTGCGGTCGGCCGCATTCTCAGTTCGTCGTGGCTGACGAGCTGCGACCCTCTTCTTTTAGTTCACGTCGACTTGCTTACAGCCTTCCAAGGTGGCACAAGGGAAGAAAGATGGTGGTGGTTTTGGGTTGGGTTCGTTAGGCCTGCACCCTTCACGTTAACTCTTAATTTGGAGGATTTTAAGGGAGGTCAGTAAACAATTGAATTGAACACAAGATTAACCCAGCCAAGATACCCCGCATGAACCTCTCAGAATGACGAATGAGTCGCAAGTCAAACTATTAGTCCATTGACCCATGTTCTTCATGTTATTTCATGAACTAGGAAGAGGGAATCATAAATTTTAAATCGAAATAACCCCTAACAAGAAACATTTGTATAATTATCCATGCTTGTTGGTGGACCATGTTCTTGGTTCCCACAATCAGCTCCAAATGATTCCACTCACACATCACCTATTGGTGATTTGGTGTTCTCTGTCACATACTTTTGGATCAGATTCGTCTTGTAAAGGTCTGGCCTCAAAGAGTTCCTTCATCAATTCACTGCTTGGTGATGCTCTCTAATACCCCTTTGCCAGCTCAATATTTATAGAAAATGGGGAGTGTATATAACAGCGCAAGGATTTAATGGGACTCATTAATTAGGAAGCTTCTAAATTTCCCCCAATGATGATGTTACTGAAATTAGAGGGTCAATCCAGTTATTGTCTTCACATGATAATAGTCCAACCTTTCCACTAGTCCATTGGAAGAATAGAAAAAAAAATAAATTAATTTTTTTTTATTTTATTAAAAATTCATAAAACTAACTTTTTGCGGACCTACTACTGTCAAAGTCAAGTATCCCTTAAGAGAATCTCAGTGTTTCATATTCAACGGTGCTCTCAGATTTTTAATCCGAAAAATGGTTCAAAAGTTTAAAATGTTGCTCATGCGTTTACTGAACGTACCCAAAAAAATTTGGAAAATTAATAACAGTCACCCTTGACATGCGGTGGTCGAGGATAGGCTCTTCTTAAGTTAATGAAAAACCAATAAACGCAACAGTACTCTCATATATTTAATCTGAATTTTCATTTAGAAGATATGAATTTTTACAAAAAAAATAATTGTCACTTAATTATTTTATAAATGGCTAAAAATAACTTTCAATAGTGGCCCACACATGCCAAGGATAATATCTTCTTAGAGAAAAAAAACCCCAAAGGTTCAGTGGTGGTCTCAGTTTTTAATACATGTTACGATTTGTGAGTTATATGAATTTGAAAAATAAAATAAAATAATTTTATTATTTTATATACGGTTATTCCATTGTTGGGTATTAACACCGAAGGCCTATGCTGAACCTACTTAAGTCGTGCATAGGGAAAATCCGATAACATGAATAAACTGTTTCCCTTAGAGTTATGATCAGATGAACTATTTAATAGTTAATCTACTTTTTCAGGAAAACTGCTTACGCACGCTTACTGAAACTTAATAAAACTTCAATGGATCATTCCTAGAACTCTGGGCCTCAGTATCGCGCACTGTCATAATTCACAGTATCAAAATAATTCCATATAAAAAATATTATACGGAATTTCCATGACATTACATTATCCACACCTTAGGGCATTCTGTACTCAAAATCCAAAACAAAGGAAAAAACAACCAAAAGAGACACTGAGCACAAATATTCGCCACATCCTCACAAGTTATCTCTTGCAGGTTCTCAGGTTTCTAGGGTATGTGCAGTAGTGGTATCGACCGCCCACGAAGGACCCACTCTTGTCGACTCTCAATCTCCACTGGAACCTCCATAAATGTCACCCCATCATCGAAGTCAATTGCGCCATGGTCGATGATGTGAGATGGGTTATGCAAATATCTCCTTAGATGGAATATGTGGATGACGTCGTGCACCCTCTCCAACTGCAGTAGATAAACCAAGTGTTATGCTTCCTCACCTATCCTTAGAAGTATCATAAAAAACCGATAATCCTTAGTGATATCTTGTCTCCTCGACCAAAATTCCATAGTTCCCATAGATGAGTAACTCACAAGAATACATGGTCCCCCTACTAGAACTCCAAGGGTCTCCGTATACTATCAGAAAAATAATTCTACCAACTCTATACAGTCTTCACTCATTGACAGGTGAGAAATCATGCTATAAAATATGCAAATGATTTCTTCATCCGTAGAAACTAGTACTGATGGATGAGGTCCTGGTACATCTTCACCACACCAGGATGTATTTCCAGAGGGGACGTATGAAACTCACTCAACATATCCTCTTAAAGTGCCACTGGTACCATGGTATATCCAATGAAGTGGATGATGTGCTCCCTGCCTTTAGAAAATCCATTATGTTCCTTCCCTGAGGATATCTGAGCATGTCGATATTCGCAATCAATGCCCCCAGGATGCACATCCCGGACATTCTGAAGGAGTGTGGGAGTGAAATTCATAGACTATAGGTAAGAAAATTCATATCAATACAAAAAGTATATCAATAGCACGACTAGCTACTCAAATGCCTCACTCTGCAGATGTAGACTAGACCACTTGTTGAGTGCATTTTCTACCATGTTCCTCTTCCCATTAGTATAGAATATATCTTAGTCATAGTTCTGGAGGAACACTAGAGACACCTATTGAGAACTAAAAAATCAAAACCCCTACAACAATGATGGTAAGGCTGACCGACTTACGAGTGATCGGTTGCACCCACATATGATGAAGTTTATTTAGTGCTGCTTGGCTTTATTTTTTCTCTGACTAAGGAAGATCCCATCACAACATTGTAGATATACCACAACATTTTTTCCTAATACAATAAATCTGAGTATTATCTGTTGATGTACAGTCATACCCGAACTATTGTTGTAAGGCCTCAACACTGACACAAAATGATCTAATCGAAACTCTTACCTCAAGGGTCATATCACACAGTCGGTGTAAGTGTCATAATCGAGTCTCCTCCTAAAGGTATCTCCAGACCTAAGGGTCATGTCAACGGCTTAACCAGAATCTCTATGTCTGGAACAAGATCCTTGGAAAAAATGATTGATTAGTATTTATGTCTATTAATAGGACATCTAGTTGTAGGAATAGAACATACCTCTATCCTTTCCTGGAGCCCATGGGTCACACTCCTCGACCGCATGCAGCTACTCAGTTCCCCTATCCTTTAGCTCCCTGGTTCTATTGGGGACCATACTGAGGTGGTGGTTGTTACATGTCGAAAATTACACCACCTCATGCTTCTCTCATAGCTCCACTCCCACATCTATAGCCCTGTAGATTTGTATGTCCCTATCACAACATCTTCTCGAAACTTTTCACATTCCAAAGTCTCTGAGGCTGGCTCTAGTTTCCAGCTTCCCACTACTAACATTAATTGGTTGTATCTGCACATCCAAAATGACATTCAACCAAAAAGTTTCTCTCTAGAACCCTAACCTAGGAAGGAAATCATAGAGGAATTGTGTTGGATCAGATGTTCCTAAAGACACCTTTCTCAGAAGAATTAGCACTGAAGCACTGATCATATTGTATACATTGAGTACCATGAAGGGTCGGTACGCCTCAATGAATAATAATCTATCAACATGTCATCCTGATGAATCTGTATAAGAACTAGGGAACTCTAAACCACATATTTAAGATAGTCCTTATCCACCTGTGAGATGTGATTACCGGAGAACCCAAGGGGTATCTAACTCTGAAACAAGTGTAAGGCACTATGCCAACATGTTCCTCTACCGTACCACCAATTGTAACAACTGACCAACAGGTAGTGATATAGATGGAACACTACACAAAGGCACCCTCTTTGGAAACTATCCATGTACCGATGCCTCATTATCATACGGACCATCCTCAGGGTAATGTACTTGAAAAGACCAGCAGGTAGGATAACCATCTACTCTAATGGTGTCTCTACTAAGAAGAAAACTCTAGACACTGCCTCTAGCCAACCCTAATATTCCTGGGAATCTAAGTCACATCAATTCCTTGAATCCTCTGTCACTAGAACTCATGAAATACTCTCAATCAGCATGCATCATATACAGGTGGGGCTTGTGAAAACGCTCGTCCAATGGGTAGTGGTGCTGCTGGTACACCACCCGAAGGAGCTAACGCCCTAAGAGGGCCCTACAACGAGGCATAATTGCTCGGTGGGCCATCATCATGTACTCTCTCAGGAATCCTAGTTAGATGTGTACGTAGTGGCACCCTTGTAAAGAATAGGTGTTCCATGATCATTAATTTATTCTTAGGGATCTGACTCCAAAGAAATCAATTTTTTTTTTCAAAAACAGACGCAATCGGTGATTTTGTGCACGGAGTTGGAAATCAGAATTCATGGTCCTGGTGTATGGATATGTCGGATGCCTAACTAACACTAGAATACCAAAATTGAAAACCACATTCATAACACATAACAATATTTCTTCACAGGAAAGATATGTGTCTTAGTTAATCGGTAGAACCGAACTCCTATGATACCACATTGTCATGACCGATCCCTCGAGGCCCATGACATGACTACCCTGAGCCCACCTTCCACAAGCGAGGGGCTGGAGACTATCACCAAAAGGAATAATCCCTAAAATGAGAAGGAGTTTTTTTAATCCGGTACAAACCCAAGGTCCAAGAACACAACAAGAAGCAACTATGAAGTAAACTGCTATAGTAAAAGAGGGATGAATGTAGAAGGGGTAGAAATACTAAACCAACTGTAAAGGTACAAGTAAAACTGAAAATACAACACAACTAAAAGAAAATGGAAAAAAACTATTGGGTCATCCTCCGAGGTTCCGACCTGAAGCGTAGGTACACATCGCCTCCTCGGAACTCCATGTCTATTGCACTCCACCACATTACGTCACGCCTAATGGTCCACCTCTATGCACTGTCCAGTCCAAGCTCCCTTAGCCTAAATCAATGTTGTACATCATCTTCACCAGAAACAAGAATGTGTAAGTGAAACCCATGCATGGATGAGTATAACAACACTCAGTAGGGAACCCAAGACCCCCATAGGACTCCTAGAGTTCAACAATGGAAAACCCACAAAGAACAAAGCAATAGACATCAAAACAACATAGAATATGCACATACATATACCTAGGTTTCCAAGATAAACTCATCAAACAGAAGGGGGAAGAATACCACAATGGTAATACCATGAAGGTAGTAGTAAAACATAGGTAACACCATGAAAGTAGATGTACCACACCTATAACACCACAATGTAGAAGTACCACACATGTAACACCACAAAGATAACACCACGAAGGTAACACCATGAAAGTAGAAGTACACTACCGGTAACACCACAAAGATTAAATTACCCCACATGTAACACCATGAAAATTGAATTACCACACTGGTAACACAACGAAGATAACACCATGAAGATAACACCACAACGGTAACACCACAAAGGTAGAAGTACCCCACAAAAAACACCACAATGATAGAAGAACCACACAGGTAACACAACAAAAATAGAAGTACCAAATGGGTAACACCACAAAGGTAAAACTTCCACATAGTATAACCTCATAAAAAATCATAATGTAATTCCATATCACAAAGATTCTCTGCTCAAACTAGGTTTTCAGTGGAGTATAAAAGTACAAATGATTAGTCTTGAAGTTAGATCATATTATCATGTCAAGAGGCACTGCATAGGACCATATAGAGTTTGTCCCACACATGATCGATCGGTATTGTCCCCCGCAATGATGCACACATGATTTGACCCACCCAGAGTCGATAGATAACTAACCCCCACTAACCGACATAGGATCGGTAAGCGCTGACCAACATAGGATCACTGAGCACTGACCCACACTGGATCTGACCCACACAGGTCATAATGCGCTGACCCCCACAGGATCAATGAGCACTGAACCACACATGATCTGACCCCAAACGTAATGCTATGAACTGACCCATACATGATTTCTTAGTAATGAACTCCACAATATCTATCTCTAACCTCCGTTTCACTTTCCACCACATGATTCCTCACACTCACTGCACTCGAGTTTTGTAGTATTTGCACTCGAGATATCGGTCATATGTCGACTCTCACTAGGCTCCCAAAATTAGTAATCCAAAGGACTTCCATGTCATAAGGGTTCCAATGCGACAAATGGTGCTTCAATCAGACGCCCAGTCTGGGAGTTTAAGCATTTTAGCTCTGAGGTCCTGGTTGGATTCAGTTTCGATCTGACCCGGCCATACTTTAACTATCTCTGAAACTCATGAAGAGTAAACCAAAAGGACCTCCTTGATCCAAGGATCCCAATTCAACGGAGAGTTCATCGAAAATACCTCCAGTTCTCAAGATATGGCCCTTTTTGTAATTTTGTGCCAGGTTGGGCCCACGACCTGTCCGACCCAGTCGGACAGACCCGACCAAACCTGGTCTGGGCTAGGCTTTGGCAATATCGGCCCACTGTGTTGGGGTCTGGCCTATCACGCAAGGGGGGGTGTCCAACAAGGGTGGCCCAATCAGAAAACTGTGGCCTGCCAAGAGGATGCCCACCCACATGGGTTAGCGGCCCAATCCATGGGCGGGGCCCACTTCGTGGGTGGGGGCCTTGTAAAGGGCATCATACTGGTCATGGGTAGCGGCCCAGGCGAGGGCGGCTGCCCATTCGAGGGTGGCGGCTTGGCGAGGGGGGACGCTCAGCCAGGTGCAGCAACTAAGTTAAAGGCGGAAACTTTGTTCGGTCTGATGAGGGCTGTATAACCCCCCGACCTCCTAGATTACCAAATGGCTCAGATTCCATTTGGTTGGCGAAATGGCGGCGCCACGAGGGTGCCACTTGGTCACTACGAAACCTGCCAGTGGGGGGTTCAGCCTCTACTGCGGCTTCGACCGCGTCTTCGATCGTGACTTCTATTCACCAGCGGCCCGTCGGTTGCAATACCACCCTTCCCGCATATGGATATTGTGTCGGCCACCTCATCCGTTTTTAGCGGCTGATGAGCCGCATCCCTCCTCTTGCGGCACGCATTGATGAGCTCATGGTCTTCCAATGGGGCGCATGGAAATAATGATAGAGGAGGGTTCGGGCTGGGTTTTTTAGGCTCGTGCCCTTAGCGTTAGATTATAATGTGGACGATTATAAGGGAGTTCAATAAACAAATTAATTGAATGCATGATTAACCCCACAAAATTACCCTGACTCAACCTCCCAGAAAGACGAATGAATTTCCTGTCAACCTATTAGTCGGTTGACCCTAATTCTTCATGTAATTTCTTGAACAGGGAAGAGGGAATCAAAATTGATCAAATGAAATAACCCCTTCCATGAAACATCAGAGAATTTTCCACGCTTTTCGGTGGACCGTGTTTTTAGTTCCTACAATCGTCTCCCAAAGAAACCACTCACAAGTCTCCCATTGGTGGTTTGGTGTCGTCTGTCACCACCGTAGGGTTGTATTCATCATATAAGGGGTTGGCGACGCAGCATTCCTTCAACAATTAGCTGCTTAGTGAACCTCTATGATACCCCTTCCCTAGATCTATATATTTTGGAGATGGGAAGGGTATGTGATGACTCCTCAAGTTAATGGGGATCATTAATTAGAAAGATTCATATTTCCCCCAACATTTCTACTACACATATTAGAGGTTCAATCCATTTATTGGATTGGCACATCTCACCTTACCACTTTTCCGTTGGAGGAATAGATCAAAAATAAAATAAAATAGTTATTTTATTTTTCTATTATAAAGTTCCATAAACTAACATCTTATCTGGACCTACTAAGGTCGAAGTGAAGTCTCCCTTAAGAAATTTTTTGGAATCGTGGATTCAATGGTGCCCTCAAATTTATAATCTGAGGAATGGTTCAAGAGATAGAAAATGCCGCTCACATGTTTACTGAACAAACACAAAAAAAAATTAGGAAATTAATGACAATCACCCTTGACCTATGCTGGTCGCGGATATGCTATATCTAAGTGAAATACACCCAAAAAAACCCAATGGTACTCTCAGATTTTTAATCTGAGTAGCCATTTAGATGTTATGAGTTTTTATAAAAAAATAATTGTCACTTAATTATTTTATTTATGCTCAGAAACATACTTTTTCTATTGGCCCGCGTTGGCCAAGGTTATTATCATCCAAAAGAAAACATACTCTCATGAGTTTAGTGGTTGTCTCAGATTTTTAATCCATGTTACCATTATTGACTTATATGAATCTGGAAAATAAAATAACTTTATTTATTTATTTTATTTACGCTTATGCCATTTTGGTTTTTTTCTCACCAGATGCCTGCGCCGACCGAACATATTTTGTGCCTAGGGTTAACCCACCATTTTGAAGACTATGGTGCCCACTGATTTCTGATCCGAGAAAGAATTTAAGAGTTATTCCACTTTTCCAAGAAAACAAATTAGGCGTGATAACTAAATCTTAACAAAAGTACGAAAAATCATTCCTGGCACTCCAGGCCACCAAATCGTGCACCGTCAAAGTTCACGGTCTCGAAATAATTCCATATAAAAAACAAATATACAGAATTTCAGGGACATTTTAATGGTTGTGTGTTCGTTATCCTTATATAAATCATCAACTTTCTTGGGATCAATGATATCTATCACAATCTATAATTATTTATGCTATACGTCTATATAAAATTCACACCTATGATCTAATATTTGGAATCCAATTTTTTTAAACTGAATTTCATACAACCCTTTATATTTTTCAATAGGATGTTTTTTAACCTTTTTTATGATATGGGTTTCTATGATTCAATTTTGAGATTTAAAATATTTGATGACTGAGATGCATTTCAGGGGAGAAATTAATTTAAAGAACGTAGATTGTAACATCCTGATATTTTATGAAATATTTTTTCGAAAATAAATTTAAAATTTTAGCTCGCTTGAGTTATACTCAACATTTATTTTATTTTTTGATACATGGAATAATGATAGTGTGAATGAAACGTGATATCGAGCTTCTGTGAATTGTGATATCATTATATATAAAAAAATTATATGACAACGTTGTCATTAAATATGTTGGTAGTAACAAATTTATAAAATATAAATATAACTTTCAAACCTAATATAAATTTACTAATAAATTTTTAGAATACAATCAATCAATTTTTAGAAAATAAATTATATTATTCAATAATATTTTTCCTTCAAAAATGATTTGTATTTATTTTTATAATAAAATATAATAAATATATTATATTGATTTTAATGAATTATTATATTAAATCACCACCATTTTTTGAATCATCATATAATGAATAACATATATATAAATTTTGGTATTTTTTTAAAAAATACAGATTTCCAGGGAATTGTGAAGAATACTAATTTTTTTATAAGTATCATTTATTTTCAAGAAGTTAACTAATTTAAATTCCCCAATATGTTTAATATGAACATAACAATTATTTAGTTATATTCAATCATCTTAATTACATTTTTGATAAACATTATATTTTATTTTAGTAAATGATTTTTGGTGGGTATTAAAAAGGGTTTTTCTTAAAATAATTTAATAGTGAAAAATGATTCGGAATTTTAATTAACTAATATATTCTCGAATGAGGAATGTTTTAAATAAATATTATATGTTATATATAAATAATTTTTTTTCATTCAAGGAATATTTTTCGAAATATATTAAATATAAAATCATCTCATTCATAATAAATACACTTTTGGAAATCTTTTTTATTCATCGTGTCTGCATGTTTTATTTTATGATTAATTATTGAAAATTTTATATTAATTATTTAAAAATAACATGTATTTTTAAATCTTTAAATAAAAAATAATATTTGTGATCATTTTGAATAATTCTGTAAAATAGTATTTTTCTTATGAGGAGTAAAAAATAAAAAATATTAATTTAAAACTATCTTTTCATTTAACTTATTTTTTAAGTTATATAATAGTAAAAATATATTTTGGAGTAAAATAAATTCAATTACAAATAAATTAATCTAATTTATGTCATTTAATTAATTTTAAATTTTTATTTTGATATAATAACATTGTAATCATATTAAAATTTTCTCTTTCAAAACATGTTTTCTCATCACTTTTGTTGGATTAATTTTGTATTAATATTTTCAAATAATATAAAATTAATTTTTTAAAACAGAATCAAAATTTTTATTGATTATAATTTATATTTTCTAATAAGGTCGAATTAATTTTTTACTAAATTGAATAGTGAAAACACTAAAAAAAATATTTTCCCGGGTAAAGGTAAAAAGGCATTTTCCATGGGGTTAAACTAAAATGATGAGGGTTAATTATAACCCAAGTCTTTTCTAAAAAAAAATTTATGTCCATATTTAGACATTATCCAGTATTTTATCAATAGTTTTTTTGTTTCCATATGACATGAAAAAAAATATTGGAATTCTTTCCTTCAAAAACTCAAAGGTGTGCCACACAACTCAATTACAGGGGAAACCCCTTTTCTTCTCCTCTACACACCATAAAACCATTTTAATCCAAAAATTACTACCCAAATCACATTCCCTATACCCAAATATCCACCTATAATTCTAATATTGTACATAAATTCAAAATAGGACAGAATTTGGTGCATATCTAAGATGGATACCCGATGATGTTGTAACGTTTATCAATGAGCATTTTTGTTTTACTTCATACCACACCTATTTGAATTTTTATTGTACCATGATGATATAATAACCATAGTATCATCCAAACTGTGATATATTTTTATTATAATTTCATGACCTACATCCATGTCCACTTCCATCAGATGTGTTATGAAATCGTCATTCGTCTGTGCGGCAGACTACCACCTTGGGAACCAATGCTATTATTTATTCCATTACCACCACTAAAATATTTAAATAATTTATTTATTAGTATTTATATATTATATTTAAGATATTTTTATGCTTCTTGAATAATTATATCACACTTATATTAAAGATTTATATATTATTGGAATACGATAATCTCGTCTATGTATACGACAGACTACGGTCTCATAAAGCAATATGATTTGTTCAATAATTATATTGAAGTTAATAAGGATAATTTTAATGAATAAAATGTCATATATATAAAATAAAAATTATTTTTTAATGATCATTAATCATTTATATTTTGTTTGTTGAATTTGGAAACAAAATGGATATAGTGTTCATCCATACGTATAGCCTACTGTCTCCATGAACTATGTAATTCATTTTCTATCATTAATATTATGTATTATTATAAATAAATATATAATTATTATATATTATATTTATACAATTTTCTAAATTATGGATATTATAAAATAATGATCATATTTAGTGGACCATAAAAAATTTCAAACATATTTAAAAACAATGAGATTATTACTCGAAGTGTGACATTAATATGGATTTGGTAATAAATGTGTATTAAAAGGAAATAAGTAAATAAATTATGGTACGATATATTTATATGATTTTTTATAAGATATATAAAAATATTATAATTTTTTATACAATTTTTTCTAGTGATTGTGGTGGAATTATAGACTTACAGTATAATATTTTCTTCTCACTTTTATTTTTCTATGAGATAGAATCCATTTTCACCATGTCTTTATATTATATGGGCTATATACCAACAATGATTTTATATTTGGATTGAAATACTTAAATGTTTTAGTTATTTAAATTTACATTATATTATCTATCGTTCATTTGGTTTACAGTTAAAAAGTTATAGAAGTGGTATGTTATTTTTCTCTCAATTGCCTTTCATTGAGACATATACTATATAATGCATCTATATTCTTCCAATTCATATATATATATATCAACATTGATATTTAATATCACAAATTAATTTATTCTAAAGATATTTCATTTTATGTTATTTCATATGGGAATTAATATTAAAATCTACAAAATTGGTAATGATTTTATGTTACAATCTTATCACTTATTGGGTTTGTTTCATCTCTCCTAAATCGCATGAAATTTATTCACCTATATTTATTTCATGAGATCAAACGTTTTCCATTAATTTTCCACTTTTTATTTACTCTTGAGTTAAAAATAATTTTATTAATCGAAATCAGGTTTATTTCCCTCTTCAGTCAAAATCTCGTATCTCTTCCAAACCAATATTTTGAAAATATGTTTTAAAAAATATTTATAAGTGTACCTAAATTATTTATTTAAGCAATTTTTCCCATGTTTATTTTTATTTAAAATAAATGAAATCAACATGGCATTTTCAAAAACAAATACCTATATGGATTTTAAGGAAAATGTGAAATTAATATTTCTCATAACATTCACATTATGAATATTTTTTCCTACTATAATTACCTCTCAATGATTTCCAGATTACCTTACATGATTTGAAAGTTATTTTCAAATTAAATCAATTTTAAAAAATTTTAATGTTTTAAAAATTTCAAGTGGGAATGGTGTTTTCCTCCAGAATTGGATAAATTTATATTAAATAATTAATTTCAAAGAAAATGATTTGGAAAATGTTTTATTTTATGAAAGTGTTTTTAAAGTGGAAAAGATATTTTCCTCATCAAATTTTTGTTGATTCACATAATTCTTTATCTAATATGATTTCCTTTGATGTAACTTATGTTTTACTTGGGATATGATCCAAGGATATCATTATTGTTGGATATCTGACTGGTTTATTTTTATGATGGAAGGAAATTTATAAAACCCATTTATAATACATGGTTTATATGAGGATAAACAAATTATGAGACCCTCTACCTTTTTGGATTGTACTAGTTGGAAAAGTTGAAATTATTATCGATCTTGTCTATTTTTCCACTATTATGATAAAATGAGACATTTATGAAACCCATTTCATTTCATGGGCTTTGATATGATTAATATTTTATGGTTTTATGGATACCATGTTTCTTATTTTAATTATATAAATTGTGGGTCCTAAATATCTCTCCAATTCATTTGGTAATGGTAAATGTTATACCAGATTAAAGGGTACATAGGTGGTTAGCTCAAGCATGAATATGAGGGCACACTGGTGGATATCCCAATCCTAAAATGGGGTATAAAAGATACCATCTAGAGACCATGGATGTTAAATTGGTGGTTATCCCATGCCAAACGTTTTATCAATTTCATGATGGGTAGACATGACATAAGTTTTTTTATGCTTAAGGGTATGCCAAAATTTCATGTCTTATGCTGATGTTAAGATCTCTGACCTCATGCCCTTTTATTTCCTTATTGTTCATGTCTTTTGAACATCTATTAATTACCTAATGACTCGCTATTATAATCCTTGATATGAAGCGTATGGTTTCAGAATGTAATACATAGGTTCTCATACCATTGTGTTCATGTTATTATGATGCATCTCCCTTGTTTACCATTACTATGAATCTATGTTCAATAATTCTTATAACTCATTTCTCTAGTTTATGAAGAATTTTCTTATGTAATGTATGTTTGTGAGGAGTACTACAGGAGAGGATCACTATGGAAGATGTATCAAATATTTATTTAATTATGTAAATTTTGCAACTACTCTCCAAAGAAATTAAACAATTATTGTCCTCAGGTGTGTGTTTATGTAATTTATTTTATATTCATCTATAATTATATAATATCCATGTATGAAAAACATTGGTATCTATATATATATTCAAAAAAAATAACAACATTTAACTTGTTGATTAATCCACCTTATCTTGTTCATTTCCCATAAAATTATTAAAAATGAATTACATCTGTGCGAAGTCAAATAAAATAAGACATATATATTCAATATTGTAAATAAATGTGTTAAATGGGTATTAAAAGTTAAAATTATTTTTTAGTTTTCCTTTTTTTATTATTTTTTTCTCATTTTTTTGTAAGTCATCACCAAGAACAAGAAAATCTCATTTTAAATCCTCAAAATTGATTATAAATTTTTAATTTAATTATATTAAGAACAAATATAATTTCTATTGGTAGTATATGTAAAATCACAATGATAGGTAAGGTTTCTAATGGTTATTGTAAAAAATATAATAAAAATAGGAAAAAATATATGTATGTTTCAGGTGAACATTGGAATATATAAAAAATTATTGACTACAACCATATCCATGGATTAGATAATAATAGAGTTGGTATCAGAAAATGTGTCATTCATATGTAGTATAAGATACTTTAATCTAACTCACCCTATAATACCAGCTAATCTTGACATTGCTCTGAGAAACCACCCCTAGACAACCAAGAATTTTCACTAAACAAACAGATAAGGGAAACATAAATTTATATGTATGATGAATTTTGTTTCCAAATTCAAATGATTTTTGGTTCTCTATTAATGTTTTCAACCCCATCATGGGATATTTTTAGTCACACTTATACAAAATTTCAATATTATTATAACCATCCTCAAATTCTATTTCCAATACAATAATGACTTATGTGAGATTTAAATTTGGTTCCTTAACATACAACCATATGATCTTCTTTCCCCTAGTGGAGTGGTAGAATTATACTGAATTACGTAAATAATAATAAAATAAAAAATTTACAGAATTAATATATATGAAAAATAAATTTGAAATAAATTTCATTCTATTAACAATCCAATAATAGACCCCATAGATACAAAAAAATCAGTTATATTAAATTATGAACAAGTAAAAAAACATCATGATGAATTTTTCAAGTTTTTTCATATTTAATTTGTACTCTTTGAAATGTTTTCTCCACTTAGATACCTCCCTCTTTAGAATCACTCCTAGCCAACATTTTTAATTATACTATGTCCTTCAACAAGTGAACTCCCCCATTACGAACCCCTTATTAAATATACCCTTCCTCCTTCTAAATTAAATTTATAATTTTATATGGTTATCATTTATGTAATATATACAAGTGAGAAATTTATGTTCTGAACACTAAAATACGATATGATCAATTCCATCCTCAATAAAAATTGGTTTCAATGGCCAATACCTATCGATTATATTACTCTATATAGAAATATATTTGAATAAATAATTGATTTGGTTAGTAAATTGAGTTCTAGGATTATTTTATATTACACTCAGTATCATATGTGTTCTATGAAAAAAGTTATTTCATCCATAGAGGACCAGTTTTTCACATTCGTAGCTTATCCCCCTTGTTAACAGGATTTATTCCACCATTAAAAAAATTTCCTGAATTCTTTATGAGCTTCCCCTAATGTTATTAAGTGACATATGAGTGCGATATAAATGTATGAGTTACATGATCTATATTGGAATCACAAAAAATTTATCAACGAAAAAAGGTTATATTAGATTTCTATATATTATTGTAGTTCTTAATTTGTGTGCTAGAGACCAAACATTGTTGTGTAACTAACATCACCTATATTATACATTGATGTTTTTTTTCCTCTCCTTTCTAGTTATAATGTGAGGTTTTGAAAACCCTCTAAAAGAGATAATCATAAATTTATTTACTAGGGACGCTTCCTAGAGTGTGTTAAGGATCTATGTTAAATTATATGTGTGAAAATTCAATAGGTTTTAATGTGAGGAAATATTAGTGAATATTTACTTGACAAGGGATGGTATATACTATATTGTGTACATGATATTTCTAAAGTTTCAATCACAAGAATAAATGTTTAATGAAAATTTTCATAATATAATTGAAAATATACATTTGAAAATTTTGAAATTATTTATGCTAGGAAATTATTTACATAAGTAAACTTTATTTTTCATCATTGAATCGCACATATTCAAATCCCTTGAATTTATCTTCACCAAAATGAAATGAAAGACATGTTCATAAATCATAAATCACATATCTTAAATAAATCAATTATATTCCTCATATTAGGCCATGTTCAATATTTATGTTAAAATTACCTAAAATCATCAAAACATTATTAGAACTATAGAAATTAAAAAACAAATTCTATAAAACTAACTACAAACAATGAATGTTTTTTACAACTGAAGAAATATATAATTCATGTGAGGTATTTAAGAAATCCACACCTATAAAATTATAGGAAATACAATTATCATGTTGAAATCTATTAAAAATATCTTAGCTCACTAACATAACTATCACACCCAGTTTTTTTTCAATTCTTGTCTTGGTTTTGATAAGGTTCATTGAAAATATTGATCCTTTTCATGGGTGTTATATGAGATTTTTTTGAACTTCCATATATGTATAATCATTATATATTGGGTTCCCCAATTCTTCTTTGGGTGTTTTAGAAGAAAGGGTGGTTACTTCATTATTTATGCCTACCATGAGACCATTTCAAGATTTAAAAATTAAATTTGATTCTTTTATAACTACATTGTTTTTCAAAAAAATTCACGCATTAAAAATCCTAATTTTCCTCCCCTGAAATATATAAACCACCATATCCTTTTTTAACCCTTATTAATTAATAATCATGGTGAATTTGTGTTACTTATTTAGGTATTAGAGAAGTCAGTTGGCCCATTTCAAAAAAAAATTAATTTTTTTTTATTTTATATCTATTTTTTGTTTTATTATTTTCTGTTTATTTAACCTCCCAATCTAAGAAAAAATCCCTATACTCACCCCCATTATCAACTTTTCAAATTTGGATCTTATTTGGTTCTCATTTTAGGGGGAATGTTTTTAGCATTCCTCAAATTGTTCAGATTTGAGAAGGTAAATTCTTTCATCCTTAAATCATTAATTTCATACTCATTTAAAAAAACTTACCCTAGTTTTTATAAACCTATTGATACCATACATTAGCTTCCAATCCATCCACTTTCATATAATGGTGCATATCCAAGAGAATATGAAGAGTTTTCGAGTTTTTATAGTGATATTTATTTACATTTCTCCTCCATCTTCCACCTCCTTTCATAATTTCTTGGTTTTCAATTCTCCTCTTGTCATGATAGAACTTTGGACAAAATATCCCATGATGTTTTATGGTTTTTTGGGTTTTCATTTTGGGCTGCTCTCCACAGTTTGAGGGTTTATAAACCCCAAGAATGTGATATCGTGATTGTGTTTCAATTTTGCCAAGGATTTGAGGTTGGATATCACTTTCACATGCCATTATCAATCATGTTTCATCATTTTTTATTTTTCACACCAGATAGATATGTTTATTGTAGTTTTTTAGCCTTTATAATTTTCTTGGTGTGAAAAAATGGTTGTTTAAACCTTGTTTTGTGATAGGTAATTTTGTTTTGTCATAAAAGTGCACACCAAGTGTTTGTTTAAGTGTTCTTCTATATTTTTCATCTAGTTTATGAGGTTTAGAAACTATTTTATTGTATTTTGAACATGTTATATAATTTTGAATAAAATGTATCATTCAATTGGTGTTTTATTCCTTGTCAAGTGCTTAGAATAATTTTTTTTGAATGAAAGTGCATATCATGCGTTCGGTAAATTGTCAGGTTGGGTTTTATGTGTTATGTGTGATTTAAAAATTATTTGATTGGATTTATGAAATAATTATAATAGTGAAAATGGAACTTTTGGGTCCTTCTATGTATTTCCAATTTGGATTTGTTTTTACAAACAAATGGGTTTTGGATTATAACATTTTTGGCCCGAGTTTCCGGAAAATGATGCATTTCACATTCTTATAAAAATGGTTGTGTTTTTAATATGTAACCTGAGTGTTTAAAGGGAATTATGACTGTGTATTTTTGTATTAAATGGATTGTATACACCTCATTAATAAAATCAAATATATTATAGTGTTAGATATTAGTTTATAGAAAAATTTTAATGTCATGTCTAGCCTTTAGAAAATATTACGATTGAGTGTTTTACATGTATTTACCATGTTGTGTCAATTGGGGTTGTTTTATGGTCCATAAAATGATTTTGAAACATGTTTTTAGTGCTTCAAAATATGGTTGGGTATGGTTTTTTGTGTGTCTATACTTAAGAGAATGTTTATGAATGAGTTTTATGTGCAAAGCCTCAACACACTCATTGAAATTGATTTACAACAAAATATTTGTGGTCAATTGATCCATGAAAGAAATGTGAATAATTTTATGGGATTTTTTTGGGTTTATGGTATGGTAATGGAATTTTTATGTGATAATTTAATTTGATAATATGTGTAACTTGATTGAGCACTAAAGGGAATCCAGACTATCTAAGTGGGCAGGCATGTATTAGTTTGGTAGTGATCTTATAGGGTTTGGACCCTGTTCCATATAGCAAGTTTGATGGTGACGACACTAAATAAATATAATGATGTTGTTATTGGGGGACACTATGTTATGGGTATTATCAATACTACTGTCTCCTTTCATGATAATAAATATTTATTATGGTTACCTTCATTGATATAAAAGGTACATAGGGCTCAAAACACTCTAGTTCATAGGGGTGTTATAGGGACTTGAGCTTATTACCTTCACTGATATACAAGGTACCTAGGTCTCAAAACACTCTTGTTCATTGAAAATTGTTTCTCGCATTCTTGTTTATAAACATGAATGTTTTAACTGGTAATTTTTTAATAGAATGGGACATCACTTGGTAAACATTCTATTATCTTTATTTTAATACTTGAAATTTATGTTACTTTTATTTTAATGTATGTGAATTGTAAATAGAATTATGGGATAACATACAGTTTCATCATGATCACAAATATAGTCTTCTTATTCCTTTAGCCCTTGTGTTGGTTTCAACATGAGTTCGATCACCATCGGAGATGTGTGATCATTGTGTTGGAGAGTGACCAAAGGGGTCCCATGGAGTTATTTGGTTATAATTTTTGGTTATTTTAGTTGTTGGTTTATTTTTACCTTTCGTTTCTTGTGAAAATAATGTTCAATTCAATTTTTTAGTAAATGTATTTTCGGTAGTCAATTTCATTGAGTTGTTTATTTTATTGCATTTATTTGGGAGAAATAATTCCCTTGTGTGCTCTATTGATTCTCTCAGTGATTTTTTCCATCCTGGGAGTATTGGGAAATCCTCTTGGGCCTTTTCGTGTGCTAGCCTAGATGACAGGTTTAGGGTCAACTCGGGCTGGTTCGTGACAAAATGGTATCAGAGTTGGTCGGCTCTTAGTAGACCTTTTTTTAAAGTTACCTTGTAATTTGTGGGATGTCAAGGTTTATGGAGTATGAATATTGGGACATGAGTTGTAAGTGCAGGAAAAGAGTCATTAACTCTTTCTCATTATGATCTTCGGGTTTCTATAGGATGTCTGGTTTTATTACTATACTTTATTCTTATGGATTGTTTGCTACTAGGATATGACATGGGTAGTCTGACTAATGGCCTTCATGAGATATCAGGGCATGGAATTCCTTGTGGAGTTGTTTCATGGTCCTAATAATTCTCTCTGTGTTGGTATTGTGTTAGACATATGGCCTCCAACCATATGGTCATGTCACCCCTGGACAAAGGTTCCCTTTTGTGGGCCTCTTGGACTATTCTTAAATTCTAATTTTTTTTATAATCCTTTTGTGAGAATTGTGTAAATGAGTTTTAAGGGAAGGATATAATTTTTATAATTGAAAAAAGGGGTTTTCAAAAATTAAATATAATAATGGTTTTGGAAGGTTCTGATTTATGTGAAACAAATTGTTTTAGGAGTAAGTGGAAATGATATAATGGAATTAGATTATACATAATCTAAAATTGTGGGCTGTTGGAATAAAAAAATTTTAATGTGTGAATTAATTTAAGGTGATTATGAATGTATGTTTAAAATGGGTTTTTTTGGGATGCCCAAAAGTGTTTGAATATGATGAATTGGTTTTTTAAGTTGGTTTTGAGCAGTTGGAGTTTTCCTTGAAAGTGTATTGGTCTTAATTCCCATTGGATTACGAAAAGATACAATGATGAATTTTAGAAAAAGGGATGGGGTTGTTTGGAGTATATTAGTTGTTTTGAATGTTTTCAAAATAAAAAGGGGTAGGTTTGTTAGAAAATGGTTCTTGATGATGTGTGGTTTTTTTGGATAAATCTGAAATGGGTTTTGTCATGATGGTTAGTGTTTATTTGGAAGTTACATGATTTTTGAAATGATGTTATTTTGTATTATCTTTTGGTGTTTTAATGTGTCCTCACATTCATGGTATTGTTATATTTTGAAGAATGACCTATATAGAATGGTGGTTGGGTGCCTGGGGTGGCATGGAAATGTGCATGTTAGTGAGATTGATGAAACAGTCTTGGTGAATGTCTAAATCCACCAGGTTAGATTGTTTTTTCAATTGTTTTTTGAGATGAGACATTATGGAATTTTTTTAATCTTATGGTTATGTGGATTATTTTTCTATGGCTTAGAATATTTGTTTATTTAGTATAATTCCTTCTGGAATGGAAGTCATACTCCTGTGGTGTCATTAGATGGGACATTGTTGGTGTCTCGGTTTTGGAGTAATGTACTGTGTGTTTATAAAGATGTGTTGTATGTTGTGATGTGGAAATGGATATTACTCCGTTGGAAAACCTTATTGTTTCTCAACCTTAAGATTCATTTCAAATGTTATATACACCTCTATAGATGATTTGTTGGCCCGTTTTTTTGTAATAGATAGCTATTTTGGATTGATTTAAAGTGAGTTCAGGTTGGGATAATTCTTTTGGACATAGCAGTTGTGTTCGGTGATGTTGATGTGTTTCGTCATATTCATTTTCTTTTCTGCACCTTGTTTGAAGATAGAGAGAATTTTTATATGTATATATGATATCCCTTTTAGATTAAGGTGTTTTGTTGAGAAAGTGAGTCTTTTTTAGTGGTGTGACCTTAACACCAGACTGCGGTGAAGCCGATGCTTCATGATTTTGTGCTCCAGCCATCGGCATTAGAGTGAATATTTTCACGCAGTCAGAAAATCGTGAGACGTGTGGAGTGCTCGACTAGGATCCTGCTTCCACCATTTTGGTAAGGTAGTTTCTACTCTATTTTGGATCCTCATAGCTATGAATTTTCTCTTATCACACCAACTGTAGTGGACTAACACCTAACACTATGTCTATGGTTATGCCTTAATGGATGTGGGTTTCCGATAAATGTTCCAGTGTGGACCACCTATGTAAATCAGGTGAAATCTTCGTGTTTCGTGTTCATAGGTGGATATTGTTGGGTATCTATTTTTTCATTTGTTGTTTTAGTGAACTAATTATTGGTTCTATTTCCCTACCCTCCTGATTGGTGGGGGTCAGGATATGTTTAGATATTGTTGGCCCATTTTATGTCCCCTCTGTTTGGCAGTTGGGGGTTTAGATGGAAATGTATTAACCATCTAAACAAGGGATTTTATATTGTTGTTGGAGAGTTTTGGGGGGCCTGTGCAGGTGATTCTTAATTCAATTTCAGGTTGAATTATTTTTTTTCATTTCTAGTTGGTATCTAATGGTGAAGATACCCACTATGGGTCTCTAGGATTTTTTCATAATGGATTTCTTGAATGGTAGTTATGATTTAATTGTGGGGAACCCATTCCAGCCTCCCCTCAATGTTTTAGTATTTTGTGATTGAAAATTTGTTTGGGTGTTCATTGGATTCACTAATAGAATGCCAAACAATTAGGTTCTTGGCATGGTAGTGGAGGTGGTGGATTTATCTTTCTGTTGGTTCTCAGGATGTGGTTGTGAGTTCCTGTTTCGTTTGAGGGATATGATTAAGTTCTATTGATGGTGAATGATATTTACATAGACAATGAGGCTGGATTTTGTTTATAAGGAATCCATAGGTGTTGTTCTGTTAGTGGTAATGTGTTATGGCATTCTGGGGGAGGATAGCATTAATGGTTTGGAGAATTGTCACAACCGGTTTTTTTATTTTCATGTTTTGGTTTTGATACTGTTCATGGAAAATCCTGATACATTTCTTGGGTGTTGGGTGATATTAATTTTCTGTTTTGAACATCCATATATCTATAATTATCCATCTTTGTGCTCCACATTTCTTTATTGGGTGTTTTTTGGAGAAAGTGTGGGTGCATCATCATTTGGGCCAACCTTGAGCCTATTTCAAGATATAACAACCAAATTTGTTTCTTTAATAACTACCTTTTTTGTCAACATTTTCCCCCCATATAACTACCTAAATTTCCTCCCCTGACATATTAAAACAATAATTGCTTTATGTACCCCTTAATAATTCATAATCATGGTGAATTTGGGTTACTTATTTAGGTATTGGTCCGACCCATGGGCTCATTTCTAGTTTTAAAAAATAGTTTATTTTTTTTATATCATTTCCATTTTAAAATAATTTTCAGTGAATCCATCTCCCAATAGAATCTGAGATACCGAGACTCACCCCCATTTTCTACTATTCCTCTTTAGAGCTCATTTGTATTGTATATTATAGAGAATGTTTGCAGGGTTCCCC
Source organism: Viscum album (assembly GCA_963277665.1). Classification (NCBI taxonomy): domain Eukaryota; kingdom Viridiplantae; phylum Streptophyta; class Magnoliopsida; order Santalales; family Viscaceae; genus Viscum; species Viscum album. The sequence goes on along the minus strand of OY728127.1, from coordinate 221,533,834 downwards.
AAATTTTTCATATTTGACATGGTAAATTATTTCATCTATATTTCATTTATTTGTTACTTTATTTCACCCAACATTGTTTCTACAGTTCTTAAAAAAATAATTAGGCCCTCCACTACTTTGCAATCCATTTCCTTTCCTCTAAGGGTGCATATGTAGTAGAATACAATGAGTTTTCGAGTTTACAAGGTGAGATTCTTTATCATTTCTCCACTCTCTTCCTCCTCCTTTCATTATTTATTGGTTTTCTATTCTCATATAGTCAATATAGACCATTTATTATATTATCTCATGATTTCCTTGGGTGTTTTGTTCATTTGGAGTTGGTCTTCATAGATTTAGGGTTTATAAACCCTCAGCTGGTGATATCAAGTGTAAGATTACATTGCGTAAATATTTTTTGTTAGGGTACCCCTTTCACATGCCTTTATCATTTATGTTTCATCATTTTCATATTTTTGGCACACGATATAAATGTTTATTGTTTTTTTCAGCATTTTGATAATTTTCTTGCTGTGTGAAATTGTTGTTTATTGCTTGTATTGTGAAAGGTAGTGTAGTTTTCTCATAAAAGTGCACAGTAAGTGTTTGTTTACGTTTTCTTCTATCTTTAGAAAATGGTTGTCGAGTATTAGAACATGTTTTATGGTATTTTGAACATCTTCTGGTAGCTTGAATAAAAAATGGCATGCAATTGGTGTTTTATTCCTTTTCAAATGCTTAAAATAAATTGTTTTGATTAACAGGCCATGCCATGTGTTCCATAAATTTCATGAATGGATTTATTGTGTTAGGTGTGATTTAAATTTTTTTGGATTTATAAATGAATTAGAAGAATGAAAATTGTACTTTGGGGTCCTTTTATGGCTTTCAAATTTGGATTTTGTTTTTCAAACAAATGGGATTTTGTTTACAACATGTATTGGCCTGAGTGGCACGAAAATGGACCATTTCACATCCATATGAAAATGGTTGTGTTTTGAATATGAAACCTGACTGTTTTAAGGGATTTATGAAGTTGGTTTTTTACATTCAATGAGGTTTATAAACATAGTTATTAAAATTGAAATTCTTACCTTTGTCAAATGTTAGTTTTGGAAAAAGTGATCAATAGCCCATTTGGCATATCCTAAAAATTTATAATTAGTGTTTTATATGTATATACTATGTTTCGTCAAATGGGATTGTTTTATAGTACATGAAATTATTTTATTAAAAGTTTTTAGGGATTCCAAATATGGTTGGGTCTGTTTTTGTTGTGTTTTTATACTTAAAATATTGTTTTTGAATTAGTTTTATGTGTAAATCCTTAACACACTCCTGGAAATTGTTTTACAAAAACATTTAGTAGTTTAATGACACGTGAAAAAATTGTGAAGCATGATTGTGGGATATTTATGTGCTTATAGTTTTGGGATGGATTTTTTTTGTGAAAGATGTATTTGATAACATGTGTTACTTGATTGAGCACTAAAGGGAATCCTGGGTATTAAGGTGGGTGGATGTTTACTAATATGCTAGTGATCCCATGGGGATTGAACCTTGTTTCACGTACCCAGTTTGACAATGAAAAAAATAACTAAACTATGATGCTGATGTTGTTGTAGGACCACTAGGTTATTGGTATTATCTATACATTTTTCTCGTGTGTACGAGAAGAGATATTTATTATTGTTACCTTTAACGAGCTACGAGGTACCTAAGGCTCACTACTAACTAGTGCCTAGGGGTGTTCCTGTGACATGTGCTCATGGGATATTTTGTACTCACTGTCGGCATATGGTGTGTTTGGATAGTAAATTCAGTTGATTGTGTTATTTATTTGAATGTTTACTTTCTTTAAAGAACCCCTCTTGAAAACTATTTTCCCATTGAAGTTGTACCTCTTTAAAAATTCTTACAATCATTCTTGTTTATAAAACATGAAAGTTTTTTTCTGGTAATTTTTTTATAGCATGGGCCCTTATTTGGAAAAAAACATTTATACGGTCTATTTAAATCATGAAATTGATGTTCCTTTTATTTTAGGTGATGTTCATTGGGAATATAATATCGAGCTAGCCTACTGTGTTATAATGAAAACGCCTACAATCTTCTTCTGTTTTTTCCCTTGTGACGGCTTCATCTTGAGTTTGGTTCCCTTGCGCAACATGTGATCATAGTTTTAGTGAGTTACCAGAGGGGTTATATGTAGATAGCTGGTTATCATTTTTGGTAAATTGAGTTTTTGGTTTAGTTATACTTTTTGTTTCTTGTAAAAATAATTTTATGTACAATTTTTATGTAAATGTATTTTGGGTTGTCCATTTCATTATGTGGTTTGTTTTATTGTCTATATTTTGTAGAAGTTTTTCCCTTATATACTATATTTATTCCCTCAATGGTTTTCGCCATCCCAGGAAGATCTGGAATGCCTCTCAGGACTCGTCGAAGGCTGGCCTAGGTGATCGGTTAAGGGTCGACATAGGCTGGTTCCTGAAAATAATGTAAAATTTAATTCGTTAACCATTACAAAAACCTACAACTATATTCTGTAAACATTAGTTATCTCATGATAATAGCATATTATTTTTATATTGACTAAAATTTTGTCATTTGTTCTAACATAGAATATATATAAATTCAATTATATCAATCACATAGAGTGAATCGTAACCATTGAATACTTGATTATTTAATCCTTCTTTAATGCCCAATGTTCTCAAATTTTTGTTCCTCAATTATAATTCATTAATGATATCTTTTCAAAGTAATATAATTTCCATCTACACCATCAAAAAATTATTATTATTATGATAATTTGAAGATGAATTTAAATGACAAATCTATTCTGAATTTTCCCAAAAAATCACCATAAGTTTCTAACACCCCATGTATTTCAGGTAATAATACATTGATAAAGAGCTTCAACATTCCATATAGGGGATGGTTATTTTTGATAACCAATACATTTTATGGGGTTATAAGTTATTTAACACCCATAAGATATGCTTTATGGAGTTGTTTGAAGCCCAATATATGTAGAAGAAATATATAAGGAAGCTTGAGGATGGACGAAGCGGTTGGGAAATTGTAGGGAGATCCTATAGATGGTTCCCACTATAAGAATCACATGATATATTTTTAGAAATCATATAAATCCCCCATTTTTTTGAAAAACAAAAACATAATAGGATCAATTTCTAGTACTGCCCTCACTTGTACCCCTCCAATTATCTATGGTGATTTAGTGTGAATCCTAATAGAGAATCTATGAATGTTCTACCCTATACTTCTCATTGAATTAATTTCTTATGGATATACATACTTATTTTCATATTTGGTTTTGTTTTGTTGTTAATTCTATATAATCATTATAAGGCCCCACCATTAAACCTTACTTAATCATGAGTTACTTCAAGAATACACATTTAAGATCTTTTCGTGTTTAGAGTTTTAGAGAATTAGATCATAAAACATGCATTACATTCCACATTTAAACAAAGTGGTTACATAAAAGATAGTACTCATTTTTCCCATAAAGAGATACATATTTAAAATAAAACATGGATTCTTTCTTGAAACATCCTTCACACTATCATCACATCATTTACCTTTCCCTTGACCTGTGAAAAACATTTAAAAAACTTGGGATGAGCATAAAAAGCTCAGTAAGGGATATAAAATTACGAAATGAAAACATTAGTCCATGCATGAAATCATACTTTACTCATAAAACATAATCATGTATCTCGTCAAATCATGAATATATCATATAAATCATAATACATAAATGTAACATGAGAAATTCATGACATTCTTACGTAGGGAGTAACCCTCATGGTTACGTTTGGAATACCCATCACAGTATATTCCCCAAATCTCTTCAGAGAAACCTCAACGTTTAACTCCTCCGCGTTACCCAATGCATTGGAGAGCTATATCGGGCTCACCCACTGTTAGTTTATCATGGAACCACCAGTCTTCATAACAATTCACAAGAACCATAACATAATCATATCACATAAAACATGCATAAAGGAAACATAACATTTCCACATTTCAATCACAAGATATCAATAGAACAAATTGTTTTAATAAAAAAATTATAAAAATCATTTTCAATACCAAAATAAATTAAAATTAAAACATGGTATTTATTTTTCATTTTTTAAAAATAGTTATGGCTTGTATAGGAAACTGTAACTCAAATAATGGTCACGGTGGCTGGTTGCGCCCAAATTTACCCTACCGGTAAAAGCGGTCGTTGAAGTACAAGTAGGGATCGAATCCACAGGGACTGAAGAAGAAACCTTGATACACTTTGATTAGATGCGGGATTGGCTATGAAGTGGCCAACTATGGTGTTGATTGATTTGAAGAAATATTTATTTAATTTAAAGAACAAAACCAATAAAATTACTTGAATTAAAACAACTAATTAAGGTGAGTTGATCCTAGGTTGTCTCTTGGGCTTGACTGGATGTATTTGTTTTTCATTTGATTTTCTGTTCATCGGTTCAATAGGTATCCATTAAATGATATAATTTCTCAATATCATTATCCGATTTAATACATACACAATTTCAAGGATAATCACCAATTCACTAAGAGGATCAATTAAATGAGCACTCCAAGGAATTGGATCGAATTAGCACTCAAAATGTGTCATCGTTAAAGTCAGTGAAGACAAAGAAGAAGTTAAATCAAAGAAAGGAACTCTTAAAATAACGAACAAATTTAAGAATTTAAGAACATCAAATAACATTCAATCCAACTCATGAAACTCCCTAGGATCAACTCATAAAAGGTTAGCCCTCCATTGATGCTATTCTATCAATGGAAGCGGGTAATTGACTTAAAGGAGCGGGATTGAAGAAGAAAAAAAACATTAATCAAAATGAACACTCCACCGTTGTGTGATGAATTCACAAGTGCGGGTGTGAATAAATTCAGAATTCGATTCAACGGTATCAACATGTGAAGAAAAGGAAAATAAAAGGTGAAGAAGAAGAAATTTTATTAAAATAATAAAAGTGAATGAAAAACGTACATTAGAGAAATTGACGATGCCATTACAAAACGAAAGCGGGAAATTACAATTGAAAGAAAAACTTGGATTCAAAGGAAAATGTTAGATGATTATTCCCTTCACCACCAGCTCCTTATATAGGAATATTAGGAGCCTTATGTCCACCCACAACATTAAATTCACCCCCCTACAATTAAGAGAGTCAAAAGGAGGGTGAAGAATCAAAAGGAAATTGACGTTTCGATGTTGACCCGGAAAACTGTCCAGATTCGTCCTCCATTTTGACGTGTGAGTTTGACACTTCATATGGCCGAATCCGAAGGTGTCATAAATATAAAATATCTTCGTCCATGTGTCTTCTAGAATCTAGAACAATATCAGGAAATTTGGCTTAGCCATTTTGATGTTATGGTCGAAATGGTGGGACGGATTTCTGTGCATTAATGACGAGTCCACCGTTTAAATCTTAACTTCATATCCATCTGTTTGATGGGCCTTAGGCCCATTATGCTTTTTCTAGAAAGTTTCTGCCTTCAGGCGCAAAATTCTCCATCTTCGTTTGGGATTCATCCATCGGACCTAAAAGATAAAATGTTCCAAACAAAGTGATCAATCATATCCCAAAATTTCAAATTAAAATGATGAATATTGTAATTTCCACAAGCAAATTATTGAGTGGGCCCAAATTGACATTTTAAGCATGAATTGCACAATGATGGGAAATGATGTTCAATTTCTGAATTGGACTAAAATTGATGTTTAAGAACTTTTAAACACATTAATATTAAGATCTAAACAATGAATATTAGCCACTTTCAGTGACTAATCACACCCCCCAACTTGAGTTTTGCTAGTCCCGAGAAAAATAAAATACAAATATGAAATCCAAATCCCCTTTTCCAAAAACATTTAAATACACATTACTCACCCAAATATCTAATACCGAAACAATTATTAAAACCCATCAAAATCATTTAAAACAAGCTAGGTCCATAAGCATATACCAAGACCAAGCCCATTCCTTTGTTCTAATTCATCGCCACATTTCATCCAATTCCAATTAAGCATGATATAGTGTTGTGCATCATAAAAGATATGGGGCCAATTTTATTGTTCAAGGGGAAAAAATGGAAGCGCTTGGTGGGAATCACATTAAACCTTAAGATGAGTATCCATTTTTTTAAATTTTTTTTGATTTTTTTTTTGGATTTTTTTTAACCACAATAGATATGAAAAGACTAACTCTGGGAAAGACAACTATGGAGTCACGATCCCCAAGTGTCGGACGCCACGCATTTTGTCAATTTCATGCTCTACAATAGAGATATAATGCCTAACTCTGGGCAAGAAAACTATGGAGTCACGATCCCCAAGTGCCGGACGCCACGCATTTGGACAAAACATTGCTCTATGTGGTCATTATTTTTTTTTCAATTTTCATTTGTTTTTTTTTTGTTTTTTGTTTTTTTTTGATACTCAAATTAAACTAAAAGTGACCCCAGAACCCTATGCTATAATGAAAGGGACCCAAGAACTCAAATTTACACCCACGATCCAGTAGACGTGCTTTGTGGCATTTTTATTAAGAGGATGAAAATGTAAACTTTGAAAAATCACATTTGACAAACTCACTTTCCTAAAACTATGCTCATGAACTTAAACTTGCATTAAAATCATAATCAAGGCATGGAAATTTTATTTGATATCCAATTTTAGAGTTTTCAATGTGTGTTATCATGTTCATGGTTAATGGAATTTTTTTTTCATGCATGTTCTTATGGAAAAAAAATCATTTTTTATCCCCCCCCCCAACTTAGAATAACACTGTCCCCAGTGTTTAAATAAAAGAAAAGTTAGAAGGGGGTAGGAGAGGAGTTCAATGAATAAATTTAAAATGAAAATCATGGAATGAAGTCACCTGGTGGTTGATGATGATAGCGCATTCCAATGTCTCCCTTCCATCCAGGGTTCGAGTCTCAGCAGCTTTGATGGTGGTGAATGGATTTTTCTTATGGATTACGACATGTCCGTTTATTTTTTTAAACCTATAAAAACATAAAAATAAAACAAAACAAAATAAACTGATGATACATTTTCTTCTTTATATTTTCTGGGTAAGGTATTACTCAGAGATCACACCACGTGACATGGATGAATATGGCGCTCCCCTTTCATACCCATCCTTACTCATAAAATAAGAATAGGTAAACAGCTTATGGTAATTAATTATATGAAATATAAAATGATTCAAAATGATTGGAAACAAGAAAACCATGGGTTGCCTCCCATGCAGCGCTTTTGTTTAACGTCGTTAGCTCGACTTGTACCCCCCAACTTATCCAATTCCAACTTTCAAAATTTTAATTAACCCATCTTTCTCCACTTCAACAAGATTGAGATTGATTGTTTTTTTGAAATTTGTTTCATATGAAATCCTATTTTATACAATTATTGGTAAAATTCAAGGAATATCTAAAATGGTTGATCGTGTTTTATCCGGATTATTTCCTATGATTTCAAGGTTCATTCCTACATGGTGATATTCTTGATGAAAATTGATTATAATTGAATGGTGTTGGTTATCATAAATATGGGGATTATTGAGTAGAGAAGGAAGTATTAAAACATCGAGTTCAGTTTGATTTAATTTTCCTAAAGAAGAATGATAATTTGAATAAAAAATTGTTTCTTCTTTAAAAACATTTGAAAGAATTGGTTCCTTTTGAAAAGATGATTCATCCACAAAATTTTCCATTTTAATTTCATGTGTTGGTATAGACACAATATTAGTTATATCTCCCAATGGATCAATGATCGGTGATTCTAAAAAAAATTTATTGGAGAAATATTCTGAACACTCAATCCATGAAGACAAATTTTCCCCATTTGAATCCATTTCATCCTGATTTAAATACCCTTCAACATTTCTTTGATCTTGTTCAGTTATCCCATATCTAAAGGTTAGTTCTTTTTTCAATTCATGGGAGGTTTTTGGGATAAAAGATTCATCTATCAATGATGAGGAAAGAACATCTTGAGTGGGAACGAGTTCCTCAAAAGTCTTAAAGCTTTGTAGTTCTAATCTGAAAGATGAAACTTCTGAATTCATTTTATCCATTTGTTCACAAAATTTGTTCAAGAATTTTTTCAGGATTAGGGTTGATATATGATTGTACATCATGGACTTCCTCATTATTTATCTTTTCAATCATTCTTGATAGGTATGGAAATTGATCTTGTAAACATTCAGCATCCCATTGATTGTACATCTCATCTGGTGTGGTGTATTCAATCCTGGTTTGGTCAATGAAATTTTCTATCTGAGGTAATTCAAAATATTGATTTTCCAGTTCATTATATCCTTGGTATATTAATGGGTATTGTTGAAGACAATCCATTGTACTTTATTGAATGTTATTTTTGGGATTCATTGGACACACAGAAATAGAAAGGGGAAAAGCGAAGAGAAATTAGGGTGAGAATAGAGAATTTGGGGTGAGAAAAGAAGATGAGTGTCTAAGAAAACTTACTTGGGTCCCCGGCAATGGCGCCAAAATTTGGTTGCGCCCAAATTTACCCTACCGGTAAAAGCGGTCGTTGATGTACAAGTAGGGATCAAATCCATAGGGACCGAAGAAGAAACCTTGAGACACTTTGATTAGATGCGGGATTGGCTATGAAGTGGCCAACTATGGTGTTGATTGATTTGAAGAAATATTTATTTAATTTAAAGAACAAAACCAATAAAATTACTTGAATTAAAACAACTAATTAAGGTGAGTTGATCCTAGGTTGTCTCTTGGGCTTGATTGGATGTATTTTTTTTTCATTTGATTTTCTGTTCATCGGTTCTAGAGGTATCCATTAAATGAAATAATTTTTCAATATCATTCTTCGATTTAATCCATACACAATTTCAAGGCTAATAACCAATTCACTTAGAGGATCAATTAAATGAGCACTCCAAGGAATTAGATCGTATTAGCACTCAAAATGTGTCATCGTTAAAGTCAGTGAAGACAAAGAAGAAGTTAAATCAAAGAAAGGAACTCTTAAAATAACGAACAAATTTAAGAATTTAAGAACATCAAATAACATTCAATCCAACTCATGCAACTCCCTAGGATCAACCCATAATAGTTTAGCCCTCCATTGATGCTATTCTATCAATGGAAGCGGGTAATTGACTTAAAGGAGCGGGATTGAAGAAGAAAAAAACATTAATCAAAATGAACACTCCACCGTCGTGTGATGAATTCACAAGTACGGGTGTGAATAAATTCACACTTCAATTCAAAAGTATCAACATGTGAAGAAAAGTAAAATAAAAGGTGAAGAAGAATAAATTTTATTGAAATACTAAAAGTGAATGAAAAACGTACATTAGAGAAATTGATGATGCCATTACAAAACGAAAGCGGGAAATTACAATTGAAAGAAAAACTTGGATTCAAAGGAAAATGTTAGATGATTATTCCATTCACCACCAGCTCCTTATATAGGCATATTAGGAGCCTTATGTACACCCCCAATATTAAATTCACCCCCAAACAATTAAGAGAGTCAAAAGGAGGGTGAAGAATCAAAAGGAAATTGACGTTTCGAAGTTGACCCGGAAAACTGTCCAGATTCGTCCTCCATTTTAACGTGTGCGTTTGACACTTCATATGACCGAATCCGAAGGTGTCATAAATATAAAATATCTTTGTACATGTGTCTTCTAGAAGCTAGAAAACTCTCAGGAAATTTGGCTCATCCGTTTGGATGTTATGGTCGAAATGGTGGGACGGATTTCTGTGCATTAATGACGAGTCCACCATTTAAATCTTAATTTCATATCCATTTGTTTGATGGGCCTTAGGCCCATTATGCTTTTTCTAGCAAGTTTCTGCCTTCAGACGAAAAATTTTCCATCTTCCTTTGGGATTCATCCATCGGATCTAAAAGATAAAATGTTCCAAACAAAGTGATCAATCATATCCCAAAATTTCAAATTAAAATGATGAATATTGTAATTTCCACAAGCAAATTATTGAGTGGTCCCAAATTGACATTTTAAGAATGAATTGCACAATGATGGTAAATGCAGTTCAATTTCTAAATTGGAATAAAATTGATGTTTATGAACTTTTAAACACATTAATATTAAGATCTTAACAATGAATATTAATCACTTTCAGTGACTAATCAGCGGCGGAGAAGTCGTTGTTGCCGCATACATAAGACCAAAAAAACATTACTTTTGTCCTTTAGTAAAGCGCTTCACATAAAAAAGATTCCTTTTGGATAAACGTAAAATTCAAAAGGGTTTATACAGCGTATAAAAGAAAGTAGTGTATAAAACAAAATATGCTTCAATGAAAGGATATTGAGATGAAGGCCCATACAAAGATCATTTTTTAAATAAAACAGATCTATTATGTGTATCCACTATAATTACACATAATGAAAGTACAAATACAAGATAGGAAATAATAATATCACGAAATAATTTGAAAGTATGAGATTAACCCAAAGAACGGAAATTGGGTTAAGAAGTTTCCTTACAAATAGTTGACAGTCTAACGGCATCACTTCAAAATTCAGAAAATGGGTTGATGAGAGATAAAAAGGGTATCTCATCACTTGCAAATAAAATTCACATCAATAAGTATAAAGAAGAACATATCCCAACATTATAATATGTAAATTAAAAGACCCAACAAAAGAAGTCTTTAAAAAGAGGAGGGTGAAAGGTTCCCTTACCGACTTGGGTATCATTCGAAAAATACACCCCATGAAAGAAGGAACATACAACATTGATGTAAAGAATAATAAAAGAAATAATATTACAAAAAGAGTATAATAATTGTCAGTACATATACCACTCAAAGGAAATGGTGGCAAATGTAGCATAAATCTCATAGGAATAAAAGTAAGATGAAAAACCCCTTATGAAAACTCAGCAGCCTAACGACGCTGATTAAAACATCCAAAAATGGATTGATGTGATCAAATAAGGTATCTCATCACATTTAAATAAAATGTACAGCAAGAGGAATATAAAGTAATATCCCCCAACATAACAAAGAGGATCTTAAAATAAGTGACATAAAGGAGAGTACTTAAAATGAAATAGAGAGGTTAGATCTCTTACGAAAATTCGGCAGCCTAACGGCGCCACTCAAAACATCCAAAATTGATTGATGAATGAAAATAGGGTCTCTCATCATATTAACATAAAATTTACAGTAAGATTAATATAAAATAACATCCCAATCATATGAATGATGAGCTTAAAAAATGACATAAAAGAGTGTACTTAAAAAGAAAGAGAGGGGTAGGATCCCTTACCTCGTATCCGACTTGACTCGATCATTGTTTAATCTCCTAAATAATAAACATGAGTTAATTTCTAATTTCTTAAGAACCTTTTTCAAGTTCATTATTCTATTTATTTCACTTATTATCATGTCATGAACTCTATAATTATTTAAGTTAATAATGTTCGTTTTAACAATCATTGTTACTTGAGTCAAAAATAAACTCTCTATAATGACAAGTGTTTTCATGGGGTAAAATATCCATTATATCCAGAAATATATTAATTATTTCGATATCATATATATCATATATATCCATTATATACATTCATTTATAATATTACATAAAATTTAGAAGTAAGAAATGAAATGCACCATTCATGGAGACGGTAAGCCTTACGTACACATAAACGTTACTTCCATTTCTATTTCATATTTAATGGAATTAAAACATAATGATACATAATAGTACTATAATTACATTATGGTATCATATATAATATCCTTAAATCTATCCTTTATAAGTACCACATATGGTATTAACGAATCAAATCACTTTGAGGGGGCGGTAGTCCGCACTTCCTAAAATGAAGATATTGCGTTTACCCATAATGGAAACCATAACGGTATGCCATAAATGAAAAATACAGAAGCTTAAGGAAAACATAAACATATTATATATCATATATAAATATAGTGACATCTTAATGTCCTCCTTTGAAGGTGTTAAATGAATATTGAACAATCATCGTTTCATGAGACAGGAATTCACCATCCACAGAAACAATATGTTCTTTTACCATTAGATGTATGTGTGTGTAAGTGTAGCTCGAATAATTCTTATAAAAACATCCTAGTATATTTAAGATACTGTTTTTTCTACATAACAAATTAATAAAAATAGTTTATGGGGTTGGAGAGGCAAAATAAAACAAAAGGGAACAAGTGAAGACGTTACCTTAAAATCGGGAAACTCCCTTTGGTTTGAACCAAAAGTGTTTCTTGATGAGCTTCCTACCTAAGGTAAGGCTTCTAGGATGAGTAGAGGAATGTGGAGAGACAATATTTTCAGAGCCTGGCCGAGTCAAAGGCTTGAGAGGTGTAGTAAAGGTGGTATAGGTGGAGGCCATTTATAAGACGAGAGGAGGGAACTCTTGGAAAGGTATAAAAGTTACTTTATTTTTAAATTTTTTCGGATTTTAAAGGTCCCACATTGATTTATTTTGAGTATAAGGTGATTATAGCTCTAAATTATTCCATCCAATAGGTTTTTTACATGTTTAGGTCTTATATTTTACATTATCTTTTCATTTTATTTAAATCATTAAATAATGATATAATAGTTGCATCATCATGATGTCATAAATAATTTAATTTATATAATGTATAAAAATTACAAAAAAACAACTATGATGTAGGAAATCGTTTTATCTATCCAGTGACTATTTATAGTCAAAAAATCCGACTTGTATAACCCCATGTAAAAATTGTTTTAGTAAAACAATACATGTTTGTGTCATTTTTACTATTACTTTAATTAAAAGGCATACATGTCATTTTCTTACACAAGTGGCTCCATGGGGTCCCATAAATCGACCCATGGGTTGTCTTGGTCGGCCATGACTCATCCAATAGGGTTAGGAAAAGTTTCGAGATATTTTCATTTTATTAAAATATCATTTTTACCTTAAATCACACTAATTACCTTTAATCGCGATTAATAAAACATAAAGGTTAGTTTTCATCAAAAATTATTTTCGTCCCATTGAACCAAATTTTACTTAATAATAAAAATAATTTATATTGGAATTTTTAAATTCAAATCAAAGAAGTGGTAAAGTTCCATTTAAATGAAAAATCAGTTTTTGTAACTACTACATTGTGGTTTCACTATTCATCAAAAATTAAGGTTTTTCAGAAAAATAACAAAAATTTACCCTAAGATATATTTGATATTCCAAATTCAAAAATGATTTCCTTTTTACCAAATTCATAACATATAAGTTTCATTAATTAACTTTATAATTAAATTCCGATGTCAAATCAAATAGTGTGTTTTTAAGAAACAATATCTAACAAACGATTGACACTCGTTTATGTCCAATCTCAAAGTGATATTAATTCCAATGACCTAAATTGGATTATATGGTAAAAATATATTATAATATCACTTTAAAACCAATTCAAATGATAATATAATCATATAAATAAATTATATTAAAAATTGGTTTTGAATTAAAATACAACATTTTTCACTATTCTTTAAAAAATGAACATTATCAGAAAAATACCAAAAATTTACAAAAAGTAAATTTTGATGTCCCGATTCTAAATAATAATTTTATTTTTCAAATATAACACATCAAATTGTTATAAAGTGGGTTTAAAAGTGGTTCGCTATCAAAAGGTGGTTAATCGACCTTTTAAAGAATACTACAATGTTTACAGTTAAAATTGGATTCATTCGCATTTTTAATCCTCTAACATTTATTGTAAAAAGTAAAAATATTTTGACAAACATATATAATCATCTTGTAGTTTGTTCTTTTCAGTCCCGTTATTACAATGACTAGGTGTTAACTACCATTTAAAATAAAATTCTTTTATTATTATAGTGCAACGTAAGATTTCAAAGGAACTCGTTGTTGTGTATTGTGTAAGTCATCGAGCATAGCATTCCATTTAAATTAATATTAACATTTTATTCACAAATAAGGATAAATATAAAAATTCTATATTCTTTATTTACCTGGGGTTTTATATCCTTCCCCACTTTTGGGAATTGCGTCCTCACAATTTTAAAATTGGGCTCGGAACCATCATTTAAAGTCCCACATCGGAACAAGAGTCGGTAAAACAATTGATTTAAAAGAATGAAAGAGATGTACAGAGGTCACCCGAGTTAACCCATACTAAGATTCCATGTAGGAAAACGTGGATATGGATAAAAAAGAAAAGGGTCATGTTCTGAGGGAGAGTGATAGAAAACATGCTTAGGAGAAAGTTAACCACAAGAAAATCACAAACTTCTGGTGGGATAAACGGTATTCGATTCCCCAGTTGGAAAAGTTAACAGACAACATTTTTGTTTTAAGTTAATTTTCATTGAGGAATTTATATTTTATCTTAAGGAAACATAATTACTTTTCATGTTGACTTTCAACTTTTACTATATTTCATACACAAACACATACTTTCTCCAAAAGATGAGTATTTAGAAAGACTTGTTCGTATTAAGAGTAATATAATCAATTTCCTGAGAATCACCTAATACACAAAAGAGAACTATATATTTCCCATGTCTATATACCCTTACCAAAACCAAAATTGTTAGAACAAGATCATATAAACAAGAAATGTATAGCCCTTTATAAAAAGAAAATCTGTTCTAAATCTCTGAAATTTGTCCAACAAAACCCAAAGTTCAACGAGGACCATTCGATAAACAATTTTCCATATATTATTTTAAAGTAAACCAAACTTAGATAGAAACCCAAATATTTGAAGGATTTAGTCACATAGTCTTCCTAGGTACAAATTAACAATTATCTCCAATTAACATCAGTTGCTCTAAAAGTCTCATATTGAAAAGTAATTAACCTGATCACATATCCTACATGATAGGTTAATAACTTCCATAGATTACCCTAAAATCAACTTACTCTTAATTCATAAAATCATCTAACTAAAAAAATCATTCAAACTAACCAGGGACTTCATATAGTTTAGTGGTAGGCGACAAATACCAGTTTCTCTTTGGTTGTGGGTTTGATTCCCACAACTTTGTCCGACGCGACGGGTTGTCACACGGTCTGCGTGTTGTCCTTTTTATAAAACTTCAAAAATAACCCTAATATATTTTATCCTCAATAGTTTCCTTATACCTCTCATTTATATCCAAATTCATTATGATCTCAACATCTTAATTCTTGAATTAGTATTTCACCATCATAAGATAAAACTATTCCCAAAATGAATAACGACATACCTTGGTCATGGAATCCACTCGGTCTCTTCGTCAACTTGTTCACATAGGTAGAAGTCCCATGCATTACAACAATGATTTAGAGATCCTTCAAAATAATTTTCTTCCTCCATCCAAATACACCTTGTACAACATGGGTCATATGGGTGTTCACAAAAAAAAAGTTTTGGAAAATAATCATGTATGACATATAATTCCAAAACATCTGATAAAACATGATTTCTATAAAATAGTCGGACAGAATTTGAGTTGAAACTCTCTATTATTGGTCCTTTTAATATATAATATATGTATGTCCTGAGAGACTATATTTTAAATGAAAATATAAATAGGTTGCGCAAGGGTCTCCTTCCTCAACACCATTTTTAAAATCATAATATGCTTCAAATTATTGTGATAAGGTAAAATATTTGAAAATGACTTGATAATATTTACCTTTCTTGAAAATATGAGATTATTTTGAAAATAGTATTTGTCTAAATATAAACCATGATCCACGATGATAATGAGGTATAGTGGAGGTGTTTGATATCTCAAACAACTGCTTGAAAGAGAGTTTTATGCTAGAAAAATTTTCACAATCATCCGAACATGGATTTGTAATAATTATTGCAAGCATGTCATCTGGAAGAGATAGGAATGTCATTTGAGATCCTCCTCATTCCATTCGTAACTGACATTTATTGACCTAATAAAATTTATAAAACAAGGATTTAACAGAAATAAAAGATATAGGGACTAACCATGTGTCTAACAAAAACACCAAATCCCTAAAGTTGTATAAACCGACCTCTGATACCAACTATAAGGCCCCAACCTTTAACCTTACTTAATCTTGAGTTACTTCAAGAATACACATTGAGGATCTTTTTAGGTTTATAGTTTTAGAGAATTAGATCATAAAACATGAATTACATTCCACATTTAAACAAAGTGGTTACATTAAATATAGTAATCCTTTTTCCCATCAATAGAAACATATTTAAAATAAAACATGGATTCCTTATTGATACTTCCTTGACACTATCATCACATCATGTACCTTTCCCTTGACCTATGAAAAACATTTCAAAATCCTGGGATGAGCATAAAAAGCTTAGTAAGGCATATAAAAGTGTGAAATGAAAACATTAGTTCATGCATGAAATCATACTTTAATCATAAAACATAATCACATACCTCATAAAATCATGAATAATTCATATAAATCATAAGACATAAAGTTAACATGAGGCATTCATAACATTCTTACGTAGGGAGTAACCCTCATTGTTACGTTTGGAATACCCATCACAGTATATTCCCTAAATCAATTCAGAGTAACCCCAACGTTTAACTCCTTCTTGCTACCCAATGCATTGGAGAGCTATATCGGGCTCACCTGCCCTTAGTTTATCATGGAACCACCCATCATCATAACATTGCCCAAGAACCATAACATAATTGTATCACATAAAACATGCATAAAGGAAACATAAAATTTCCACATTTCAATCACAATATATCAAAAAAGCACATTGATATAATGAAAACATTATGAAAACCATTTTCAATAAAAAATAAATGAAAATTAAAACATGGTATTTATTTTTCATTTTTTTAAAAAAGTTATGGCTTGTAGAGGAAGCCGTAACTCAAATAATTGTCATGGCAGCGGAGAAGTCATTATCGCCGCATACGTACGACAAAAAAACATTCCTTTTGTCGTATAGTAAAGCACTTCGTATAAAAAATATTACTTTTGGATAAACGTAAAATTAAATGTGGTTTATACACCGTATAAAATAAAGTAGTGTATAAAACAAAATATGCCTCAATGATAGGAGATTGAGACGAAGTCCCATACAAAGATCATTTTTTTAAATAAAATTGATCTTTTTTGTGTATTCACTAAAATTACACATAAAGAAAGTACAAATACAAGACAGTACATAATAATATCATGACATAATTTGAATGTATGAGATTAACACAAAGAAAGGAAATTGGGTTACGAAGCTCCCTTAAAAAGAATTGACAGCCTAACGGCGTCACTTCAAAATTCAGAAAATGAGATGATGAGAGATAAAAAGGGTATCTCATCACTTGGAAATATAATTTAGATCAATAAGTATATATAAGAACATATCCCAAAATTACAATATATAAATTAAAAGACCCAACAAAAGAAGTCTTTAAAAAGAGGAGGGTGAAAGGTTCCCTTACCGACTTGGGAATCTTTCGAAACATACACCCCATGAAAGAAGGACAATACAGAATTGATGTAAATACTCATAAACGAAAGTATATTACACAATGAGTAGAATAATGGGCAGTAAATATACCACTTAAATGAAATGGTGGAAAATGTAGCATAAATCTCATGGGAATAAAAGTGAGACGAAAAAACCCTTATGAAAACTCGGCAGCCTAACAGCACCACTTAAAACATCCAAAAATGGATTGATGAGATCAAATAGGGTCTCTCGTCATATCAACATAAAATTTAAAGAAAGAGGAATATAAAATAACATCCCTCAACATAACAAAGAGGAGCTTAAAATAAGTGACATAAAGGAGAGTACTTAAAAAGAATGAGAGAGGTTGGATCTCTTACGAAAATTCGGTAGCCTAACAACGCCACTCCAAACTTCAAAAATGAATTAATGAGAGAAAATAGGGTCTCTAATCATATGAAAATAAAAATTATAGTACGATTAATATAAAATAACATCCCAATCATAAGAAATATGAGCTTAAAATTAATGACATAAAAGAGTGTACTTAAAAAGAAAGAGAGGGGTAGGATCCCTTACCTCATATCCGGCTTGACTCGATCGTTCTTTATTCTCCTGAATAATAAATATGAGTTAATTTATACTTGCTTAAGAACCTTTTTCAAGTTCATTATTCCTTTTATATCACTTATTACCTTGTCATGAACACTATGTAATTATTTATGTTAATAATGGTTATTTTAACGATCATTGCTACTTGAGTCAAAAATAAACTCTTTATAATTACAAGTTTGTTCATGGGGTAAAATATCCAATATATCCATAATTATATTAATTATTTAGATATCATATATATCATATATATCCATTATATACATGAATTTATAATATTACATAACATTTAGAGGTAATAAATGAAATGCACCATTCATGGAGACGGTATGTCGTACATAAACATGAACCCTACTTCTATTTCTATTTCATATTTAATGGAATTAAAACATAATGATACATAATAGTATTATAATTCCAGTATGGTATCATGTATAATATACTTAAATCTATCCTTTATATGTACCACATATGGTATTAACGAATCAAATCACTTTGAGGGGGCGGTAGTCCGCACATCCTAAAATGAAGATATCGCGTTTACCCATATTGGAAAACATAATGGTATTCCATAAATGAAAAATACAGATGCTTAAGGAAAACATAACCATCTTATATATCATATATAAATATAGTGACATCTTAATGGCCACCTTTGAATGTGTTAAATGAATATTGAACAATCATTATTTCGTGAGGCATAAAATCACAATCCACAGAAACAGTATGTTCTTTAACAATTAGATGATGGTGTGTGTATGTGTAGCTAGAATAATTCTTATAACAACATCCTAGTATATGTAAGATACTGGTGTTGTTACAAAAGAAATGAATAAAAATATTTTAGGGGGTTGGAGAAGCAAAATAACACAAAAGAGAACAAGTGAAGACGTTAACTTAAAATCTGGTAACACACTTTGTTTGAACCAAAAGGGTTTCATGAAGAACTTCCTGCCTATGGTAAGGATTATTTGATGAGTAGAGGGATGTGGAGAGACAAAATGATCAGTTCATGGCCGATACAAAGGCCTGAGAGGTGTGGGTAAGGTGGTAGAGGTGGTGGCCTTTTATTAGAGGAGAGGAGGGCACTCTTGGAAAGGTATAAAATGTTACATTATTTTCAAATGTGTTTCGTATTTTAAAGGTCCCGTGTTGATGTATTTCTAGGATAAGGTGATTAGATTTATAATTCCACCCATACAATAGGTTTTTGAAATGTGTAGGTCTTAGATTTTACATTATCATTTCATTTTATTTAAATCGTTAAATAATGAGGTAATCGCTGCATCATCATGATGTCATAAATAATTTAATTTTTTTAATGTCTAAAAATTATAAAAAAATACTATGATGTATGAAATATTTTTATATTTCCAATGAATATTTATATTTAAAATTATGACTTGTATAACCCCATTTAAAAATTGTTTTAGTAAAATAATACATGTTTGTGTCATTTTTACTTTTACATTAAATAAATGGCATAAATGTCATTATCGTACCCAAGTGGCTCCATGGGGTCCCAAAAATCTACCCATGGGTTCTCTTGGTCGTCCATGACTCATAAAATAGGATTAGGACAAGTGTCAAAATATTTTGATTTTATTATAATATCATTTTTACCTTAAATCACACGAATTACCTTTAATCGCGTTTAATAAAACATAAAAGTTACTTTTCATAAAAAAATTATTTTCATCCCATTGAACCAAATTTTACATAATAATTAAAATAATTTATATTTTATTTTTTAAATTCAAATCACAGAATTGGTAATGTTCCATTTAAACGAAAAAATAGTTTTTGTAACTACCACTTTGTGGTTTCACTATTCATAAAAAATTAATGTTTTTCAGAAAAATTCCAAAAATTTACCCTAAGATATATTTGATATTCCAAATTAAAAATTTATGTCTTTTTTACCAAATTAATAACATATAAGTTTCATTAATTAATTTTATAATTAAGTTCCACTGTCAAATTAAATAGCATGTTTTTAAGAAACATTATCTATCAAAAGATTGACACTCGTTTATGTCCAATCTCAAAGTGATATTAATTCCAATGACCACCATTGGATTAAATGGTAAAACTATATTCTAATTTCTCTTTAAAACTTATTAAAAAGTTAATCTAATCATATAAATAAATTAGATTAAAAAAATTTTTTGAATAAAAATACAACATTTTTCACTATTCATTAAAAATTGAACTTTAACTGAAAAATACTAAACATTACACAATGTAAATTTTGATGTCCCGATTCTAAAGAATAATTTCATTTTGTAAAATATAACACATAAAATTGTCAAAAAGTTGTTTTAAAATAGGTTCTCCATCAAATGGCGGTTAATCGACATTTTAAAGATTATTAGTATGTCTACGCTTAAAATTGGATTTATTCGCATTTATAATCCTCTAACATTTATTGTAAAAAGTAAAAATATTTGAAAAACATATATAATCATTTTGTAGTTAGTTCTGTTCATTACCGTCTTTACAAAGACTAGATGTTAACTACCATTTAAAACAATGTTATTTTATTATTAGAGTGCAACGTAAGATTTCAAAGGAACTCGTTGTTGCATATTGGGTAAGCCATCGAGAATAGTGTTCCCTTTAAATTAATAAAAACATTTTATTCACAAATATGGATAAATATAAAAATTTCATATTCTTTATTTACCTGGGGTGTTACAATCATGGTGAAATCACCTAAAATTTATTTTTTCATGTTTAGTTGTTAGAGGAGGGACTAGTATATTTTATACAAGTTGTTCATCATAGTTTCATTGGAGGTTAGTCACTAACCTAATTATATTTTTTATTTTAATTGAAATAATATTAATTTTTTTATTTTTGAGGTGAATTATGATAAGTATTTCGAATGGGATACTGTTTTTAGTGTGTCAATGACTTTATTTATGTAATTGGTCATGGTAACAGTGTGACGATTGTGTCTAGTGAGTTTTCATCCAAATACGACTCTTTTATAAATGTAGTAATTACTTTTAAATGTTGATAATTAAATTTTTATGTCTTATTGTGTGATACATGAGCTCATGAGGTGATACAATCTTGGATGTGGCTTGTTTGGGATTGGATGAGGTGTTGTGAAACATTCCTTGGATAGTAACTCCTTGGATAAGGTAAGAAATCCATTTAATACAAATGAATATTATTTTTAGTCATGATTTACAATTTCATGCATGTTTCATGGTTTTGAGTATAGGTTTTAGGGATTCAACGAAAAGAATATTGGGAGATTGGATATCTTTTATGACCATATTCTTGAGATAATAGCACCCTAGCACTTTCTTGTGTCTACGATCACCTGACAACTTTATCACCTAGGGGAGACAGAGTTGATTAATTTGAAAAGTGACCTATGGTATTCTCGTGATGTGAGAAAAATCATGGGGATCCTCAGATGGTTTTTAATTGGTTTACTCATGAAGGTAAAAGAGTATTAGGCCTAAAGGAAATAAGTGGGATGAATATTAATCTCACACAAGATGAGTGAAATCCTCTTAAGGGTGGATTCTGGATCAATGTGTTTAGATAGTTGGATTACTACTTCTTTAATAGGTGAGATTCAACATATATGGATTCACATTGAGTTTTATTCTAAGATATCCCCCTTACAAGAAGTGATATGGGGCCTAGGTTCTAGTTTGTGGTAATTTTTAAAGACACAACATCGAGAAGATAATGGGACTCAACGAATTGGGACATTCAATTCTACATGGTTAGTGGGACCATGAATATTGAGAGACCATGATAGGGTGGAATAGATATTGATGTCTAGGTCAGACGATACATCAATATGTGTTATCACTGAGAGGTGACAAGTGTGACCTGGTATTAATGAGAAGGGATAGTGATTGGTCTGGAGGGATGACTGGATGCCCTGATGGGAAATGTCAGACATGTCAGGATGAGTGTCTTGGTCTAGATTTAATAGAACACTAGAATCATTTAGTGTAATGTGTGAAAGGTTATGTTCCTTGTGTTATTTCATGTTCTATATGAACACCCCATAGTCTTTGGGGATGAATCAGTGTGCTTGCAAACTCCACAGAGTGGGTGGGGATGGGTCATTGTTCTTGTAACATCCAAGAGCCTATGTGGATGTGTCAATGTGATGTGACCACTATAGAGAATGTAGTGATATTTTGGTTTGATGCTCATTCTGTGATGATGGTATTGGTTCATGGACCTTTTTAGATGTGTCTTGGGATGGTGTACAATAATTGGACCGTTCAACGTATAGATTTGGGATACGAACTACCTTGTGCGATAGGTCGTGGGATGATGCAATGAAATAATGAATAACCATTACTAGAGTGATTGTGTAGTGAGTCAAGTTATAGATGTATGATTTTCCCAATGTATGATGGTAGTGGGTTGAATTTTTTACACCACCATACCCTAAGTCTTCAGGTACATGTTGTGAATTGGTAAAATGGAATCAAAAAGACGATTATGTGACTAGTGGATTCTGACGTTACATTGAAAAATGTATGATGATGATTCATGGTGGCTTGTACATCACATAGTGACCTGATGCACATGGAGTCATGGTGTCTTTGTTATCAAACATCATACAAGGATATTGAGTGTGTTTTTTATTTTCAATCATGTTTATAAAAATTTTATGGATTATACTAGGGGTCTTTGTGATACCCTTTAGTGATTTATTTCTCACACCCAGTATGTGCACCATAGTGCAAGTGAATTCCTTATGTATTCATTCATGTTAATAATAGATCTTGTAGTGGATTATGATGGATAATCTTGATGGGTTTTAGAGACTAGTTGTGTGTGGTGTATGAATGGTGGTAGGGTTGGTGTACATGTATAGTATCTTTAGTTCATTTAATATTTGGGATTAAGCCAGCGAACAATCAGTTTCATATTCTGTATGAAAAAATAATTTATTATCATATGTAAATTTATGACTTATTATATGTACATTGATTTGTATGATGCATGGTTATTTTTTAATTTCCTAGGATTCAAGGAAATTTTCTCCCTATTTTATGAATTAGGAACACACTATGAGTCGGTATCCTTAATCATAATGGTATATTCATCTAAGGACATGTGGTTTACCTACCCTTTAGATTGATAAATTGACCTAGACTAGGGAATTACAAATTAGTATCAATGTTTTTTTATATATTAATAATATGATATATATTAGAAATGTTTTTTTATAATTTCTCCAACTTGTGATGGACTACGTATAGGTGATTCATGACATCTTTTATGATAAAATGTTCAGGTTATCCAATGTAAAATAGTATTTTTCATTCTTTGTGCTATTATTAATGAGGTGTTTATTAAATATGATGTACTTATTAGAGATATTATTTATGGATTTTGTATATTGTATAATTGTAAAGGGTCTATTTTTAATACATCATATTGTGAATGTAATACTCAAAGGAATCTTGCTTCTTTTATGGAATTAGATTTTTAGATGGGGATTTGGATGGTGAGAGTGTTAACAAAAACATATTCGAAATTTTTACATTTAAAATGATAGTGGAATTATACATAGCTAAACAATTATATTTTATATAATATAAGGTCTTGTAGATATTTATATTGGAGGTTATAAATATTATAAAATGAGTTCCATTCATCAAGGGATGTGTGGGAATCCATAGTGGATTCGTATAAGAAATTTAGGCCTATAAAACATTGAGATAATATGTTTATGAATGCGATTAATATGGAATAGTTATGGAATTAGAATGTTATTCCCTTGGTTTTTTCCCTCATGGGTCATTGGAATTGGTTCAGTTACATAATAGTCATCTTCAACCAATATGGTGTTTCCCCATAAAACATTTTTGAGGAATTTTATTAATCAAACCTTGTGTTGGTGGAAGAATCCCAAGAGTGTAGATAATACATGTGTAAAATTTCATGGGATTTTTTATAAGAACAACGTAGAAAATTTATGATATGAAGTCAGATTTTTAAAGGATGGAGAAATTATCTTCCCATCCCTATGGTTCTAATGATTCTCTTTTGGGTGGTGTGGTGAAACCATGGGTAGATGCTCGTTGTTTTGGAATGGTGCCTAAGTGGGGGGGGGTCATTTGATATATCTTTAAATGAGTGAGATTACATGATTTTAGAGAGGATATATAAAGGCGATCCATTTTTTAATTAACATGCATGTTTGGAATTGTTAGATTGTTAGGCTTATGATCTTGAGTGGGATTGGATGTGACCCAAGAAAACGTTGGTCAGGTGGTGCAATCATGTTGAATGATAGTGTGTATTAGTTGCATATGATTGTGAATGTGTTAGATAGATTAAAATAACATATTATTGGGTTCAAAGGGGTCACTCTTTCATGAGGATGATATTGAGTATAGGTAACACATTTGAATAAAGTCTTATTATGAGAGGGATGGTGTGCATTAGGTATGAATTTTTTCTATTATAGTGGTGGATATAGGAATAGGTTTTGTGTTGGTCCTTTGAGACCTTCTAGGGATTTTAATGAGGTGTGGAAACAATTCAATGGTCAGATGTTTGTGCTTAGGGATGAATGAAGATTTGGAGAATGTCTCGCAGTGGTTGTATGTGACATCCACAATAGATCTCGGTATTACCATATGCTCCACATGAGTGGATTCTCTAAAATAGATTATTCGGGTTGAGTGGTTTTGATGTTTGATGGAGGAAGGCATGGCTCATTGGGAGTTACACGTGTTTGTTTTTCATACCCATTTTTATTACATATTGAGATGTGGTGTAATTTAATCCATGTGGTGGAAAGCATGAAATGTGATATTACAAATATCATTCTGGGGGACATGGGAATGTGAAGTGGATTTCTATTTGTGATCTATCTTGAAAATAGAATGGATGGTCATATTCAATCAAGGAATTTGGAAATTCATATTTTGTGGGCCATTTATTTTGGTGTTGTTTTAGTGAATAAAATTATAATTCTACTCAAATGTTGGGGAGAATCATATCTACCATATGTAAATTTACTTTAAACCGGATGTCTCATGAACGTGAAGAGATTATTCATGGATGGTCATGGTGGATCTAGGTTACTTGAGCATGGTAATATCAATAGATATATGGTACATTGGGTGGTATAAATACTTTAATTTTTATTGTTTTGGTGGTTGTAGACGTTTTATAGAATCATTATGGTAGTAGTTTTAGTGTGAACCAAGGGTGATACACAGTTTAGTCCACATTTTTTCACATGTCTAAAAAAGGTAAATTTGTTTCATCATGTAGTACGAGGGTAGAAATAGAAATATATGACATGTTTTCGATGGTGTAATCATTTTTTCATGTGATTAAGTGGTATGTAATATAACTTAATGGTTGTTAAGGTTTCAATTTTGGTAGAAACAATATGAAGGAAATGAATTTTGGGGACCAAGATGGTGGAATGCATAGGACCATGCATTAAAATGTTTTTTGAAAAAATATTTAGTTGGAGGTAGGTTTTCCTTTTGAGGAAACATTGGAATTTGTGATCATGAATTTTGAAAATACAATCGACCATATGGGAGTCCACATTGTGTTTTTCTTAATGATGGGTAGGAGGATATGAGAATCATGCCAATAGAACGACCTGATACATTATTTAGGGGTCAGTTTACCATTCGAATAGTTCTTTATTTTGACATTCCAATAGTGGGGATAAGAATGGATTTGATTTATACTTCTTGAGAGGAGTCTTATGTTTGAGAAAACAGTAACCCTTATTATGAATATTTTAAAAAAACTTGGTATTTTTAAAATATATGGATGTAGTGAATTTCTTCATGGTACTCGTGTTGGTAGGGAGTGGGAGGCTCATATTCTGGAGAGTAGTGTGTTTGAACTGTGTAATTATTAAAGGGAAGTGTGTTTTATAGTTAAATGGAAAATACAATGAGTTTTCATGGAATTGGTTATAGTAATGGGCTGGAATAAATGGTTTGAGCACTACCATGGCATCTCGAGGAAGAGGATAATTATGGTGGAGAGGTTTAAATACACATCTGATTTTAGGTTGTTATGTTTTAATATTGATTATGAAATTTCTATATTTAGGATATTATTTTGATAAATGTAATTTATAATGGGAGTTTAAGGGTTTAATTTCCCATAATATTCATTTTTTTGATATGCATGTGGCACAGGGGTGCTTTTGGTATTTTATAGGATTCCATAGGATGGGTGAAGTGCTCAAGATGTAGTAATAAGATAATATAACTCATTCATAGTGTGAACGTTAGTGATAGAGGGACCCCCTACCAAGGTGGTTCATTCAATAACAAATCACATGATCTATTTTAAAAAAATTGTGTATATCCCCATTTTTTATGAGAACCATGCACATATGATCTTTGAAAACAAACAAACCCCTCATTTCTTCTCCCATGGATTTGGGGAGGTTCTTAGAGGTTTATGGATGTGATTATAAGTACATTATTACCTCAATTTAATTTTTTCAATTGTAGTTTATATCATTATTACATGCCCAAATTTGGTTTGGGTTAAGGGTTGATTCCATCAGAGCAGGGAGGAATCAATAATAATGGAAGGGCCTTTCAGGTGAAATGGATAATGTGGGACATGATGGTTTTTTCTAAGTCATATATCATTATTTTGGTGGAGCTAATGAGATTAATGAAAATTTTGTAGGATTTGTATTAAAATTTAATAAATTTCATGGTTGGTAGAGTGTTAGATGATTGGGATTTTCTCCATGACAGTGTCATGTGTAAATTGAAGACCTTTTGCATACATTTGATCATCATTTCAGTGGGACAACAGTTCCATGTGAGTTTTGGAAAAATATTCCCATATATTTTAAATTAAATTATTTGTAATAAATGACTTTAATTAATTCTTTATGTATTATAGAATTATACATGGGATTATGTGTTGGTATGAGCATGGATTAGGCTTGTAAGATCTTGGAAGAGGTATTTCATAGCCTATATTGGACTGTAACTCCTTACTGTAGGTTTTTACCACCTTTTTTAGAAATACAAATTCTTGTAATGCAGATATTATATTGGTTGAACGTTTTATGGATTTGGATATGTTTTTTATGTACACTAAGTGTCTGATATATGGGGATATCTTGTCCTTAAACATCATATGATCGAGAGAAGTTCTATTTAACACATTGAGTATCTCAGATCCCCTGATGATTGTGTTTTCATAAAGTGAAAATGATGTTTCAGTGGCGAATAGACCATAGATGGTATAATGATGTGATATATAGCATGAATATGACAGTAGGTGTTTTATAGGGAATTTCAAGAAGATATGTGTGGATTGGGCATACAGATGATTGGTGGGATTTTTGTTCCTCTCACACATAATGAGTGACTCCCTCCTAAGGATGATCATGGAATTTATGAGAATTGATAGTGGGATTATTCCTCTAGGAATATTAGTGATAAAAAGAGATGGTTTCCAAATTTTTTTTTGGCTATGATATCTCCCTTATGATATATGAGATGGGACCCAGGTCTGGGTTTTGGTAATAGTTTGTGACATAGAATTAGGATACAAATGGGGATCGAAGAGTAGGGAAATTGGATGGTATTGGGTAGTGAGACCAAGCATGGTGAGATAACTTTAGCTGTTGGATAGATGATCCTTTGATCATTTTTGGTCCATCCATGATGGGAATGAGGTTGTATTGATAGATAGGGATCATAATGGGTCTAGAGGATACGGTGGATGTCTTGACGGGAGATGAGATACTTCTTGTGATGATAAGAAATGTCCCAAGTGACTAACACCCATGTATCAATAGGAGAGTTTTGTGTAATGTATTTGATGTGTGTTTCCGTGTCTTTTAAGGTCTTTCCCAGAGTATATGTTGAATTTTTTTTTCTGTTCCTGTGACACCCCTTGAGTGTATGTGAATGGTATAATGTGTTTGGACCTCCCAAGAGCCCATTGGGATGCGTTAGTGTTTTGTGAACTCCCTAGAGTTTACCGGGAGGGTTAATTGTGAGAATTGTTCCTTAATAAGGTAATGGGTTGAGATCCATTCTAGACATGTTATTATTCGGTGTGCATGAAATCAAAAATTCTTTGTATAGGCTCCTGTTAAAGACTGCCCTGGGGTCTCGGTCTTGGGATGATGTGAAGCATGACTGATAGAACATTCCTAATGTGTTTTGGAAGTGTGTTTATATATGAATATGTGAATCTACCCAGTTTTTATGGGTAGTGGATTATTTTTTGAATCCCATCCTACCCTGAGTCTTCAGGTAAGTGTTTAGCATTGATACTATTGAAAGAGACAAATGATGATAAAGTAATGTGGATTATTGAATTATGATTATGATGTTATGACTATGTATCTTGGTTGAATGGATAGAAAATAGTGACCTAATGTGAAGTGAGTCATGGTAACCTAGTTAGAACATGACATCCAGGGTTCTATTGTTACATGTTTGAATTCCATATTGCATAGATGTATATGATGATATATATAAATGGAACACAGTTAGATCCCAATAAAATGTACTTATCATAGCCTTCAGGGGATGCTAGGTATGATTGTAGCCTGAAATTCTGCCTACATGTTCTGTATATGATATATAGTGAATCAGTCATTGAAAAATCCAGAGGTTTGGAGAATAGGGTGTGAGGTTTGGGGATGGTAGAGTGACATGTGTGCATGTGTTATATCGTTGGTTTATTTTGAATGTCGGATTGGATTAGTGGCTGATCATCTTTATTTTACATATGAAGACATCATTTAATATTGTATGTGATAGGATATTATATTCTATGTACTCTAATGTCTATGATGTATGGTTTATTTTTCATTGTATGTTTATCTATGATTCTACGTAATTGTCTCCTCGTAGTTTGTATTAGTGCCTCACCAGTATATTAAAGCCTATGGAATATGGGTAGGTGTGATAGAGTTTATGTAAAATCCCATAAAAGGAAATTGATGTGTGGTCCAATGTTGTGATGATATAATGTGAATAATTTCAAACTAAAGATTCAAACCTATAACAATATTACAGATTTATCATTTACTAATATACTGGTATATAAACACACCAAACCAAAATCTAAAATGTTTAGGGATATCAAATAGATATGTGGTATCCACTAAATTTAAATTAATGGCATTAAAAATATATATAATCAATAGCCAAGTCCATTTGACATCATCTCCATATAATAAAGAATAACTAAAAATCATACCTAAATCAAGAAAATATTATAATCATATCCACTATATAATGTATGGTAACTGAATAAATCACCATATAAATATATGTGAATCCAAAACATTTATATCAAATACCATTTATAATAGGTGAATCAATTCAGTTTAACCTAATAATGTATCCAAGAAACAAACTACCAAGCCGCAAATCTATATCAACAGTCCAACAACATTTATAAAAAAACTTTTTGATCTTAAAAATGATGGTGAATAAATAAAATATAAACGTGTTTGGGTGAGTAATAGTGCTCAATATAGTCACCTAAAGTGGCGAGGTTATCCCAAAAACGTCTATAATCTATGTTATTCCCCAATAAATAATGTTTCTTCAAATCCAGTATCACACAACATCATCAACAATCATAACAATATTAATAATAATTAGGTATCACATTTCCTACTTCTCGTCGTTTTCACGTATGAAATTGAATAATTATTTATATCAAAATGTAATATTCATATATTTTAGTATTTCAATAACAAAGTCCCATTGTAAAATATTCTTTGATATAATTCACAAGTAACCTAGTCTACATCATCATGCCTCAATCTAACCCACGAACTATTGGAGGGGTGTAATGGTTATAACATGCTTAACATTCATATAATCATTATACACCTATTTTAATGGACGTTACTACTAATTCACCACATATTGTTATTATTGGTAGTGGGTATTACATGAAACCAATCAAAACAAACAACCATGAACCCTAGTGGTTTAAGGATAATCCCTCCCTACCATGAGTGGTAAGAAACTATCAGACCGATTCTGTTACATATGATAGTTTCAATGCCAATTAATTTAAATGCCATTACATATCATAAATTCCTAGTATAATGAAGCCAAAAATTTTAGCCTAAAGGCCCAATTGAGTAACCAACATCATGTGGATTCATTAGTCAAAATCATTGTCAGCCCTACATGTAGTAATTACACCATGACATTAGTCTACATTTTGTATCTCTCCCTTCTAATAGTCAATTCATTTTTATTACCAATGATTCACCATGGTAGGGAACCCCTCCATCCTTTATAATAATGTTATAAATGGTCCAGATGATAGGTTCTAGTATACCCATCACTCTTTTAATCCACCCACCTTGTGATGACATGCATGATGACACAATAAATCCTTTATTTTTAAAGATACAACATCCAATTGGTACATCTTCTTGATAGTCACTTATAGGGAAACCCTCTACCCCATATTGAAAATCTAGGGGGATGAGTGGATATCTTATAACTACCATCATGCCCATCCTTCTTTCAAGAATTCCCACTTTGCGATACTTATGTGTCACCAAACTATACCATATGCCTTTTTTGTATATTCTTAATTTCTAGTTATTCCATGCCACTTATAGTAATAAAAATGGTTATTTAAGGTCCCAATGCACCAAAGACTCAATGATGGCCTCAATCCCATTGTCGGCCTAATGGACCTATGTTTTGTAGACCCAAATGTTTTGCATGAAATCCCAATCTGGTTGAACAGTTATGCTACAACAATAACTATCATTGTACTTCGATAGTATCTTTGAAATTTATCCACACTATGAATTTGAAACAATGTATATAATGCATGTTGATATGGTTTTTACCAATTGGGAACCACCCAAACTACCACACATCTACCTCACGTGTGAATGGAGGTAGTGAAATAAATTATCATATCATAATATAGTGTTTTCATATCATATAGGATGATAAATTATTCATTTATCGAATCACCTAGGATGCTCCATCATCTGATGTGTGATATATAACTCTCTAACTAGTCTCATTCCATAGAAGTCCAACTATGGATAGTCTTCCTCAAACATAGAGTAGTGGTTGTGAAAATAACACATAATTTATAAATATACATCCACCTCATTCATTGTTATATTGGATTGAAATTAGTTCAAGAACATTGGTGAATGGTCATCTACTTATAACATGGGATAATGTGTGGTGGGAGAGAATGAGAAAGTGTTCACATATATATAATCATCAGTCTTTAACAAATAGTTGTTGGTTAGTATATAAATAATCACTCCATAACCAAAAATTCTATTTATGAATCACTAAGATTTATCACACATATATATTAACTTGAATAATAAATGAAAATATACCATTAATGATCTGTCTCTAAATCTTAGAAAATCTCTAAAAATCATCAATATTTCCATAAAAAATATCCATGCATTAAAAAATCATTATAAAAATCCAATAATATTTTAGTGTAAATTACAAGATCATACATATGCAAAAATAAAATATTATTAATTTATATATCCACATTATTATCCTTATTATCTACCCAATTATCTTAATTAATCCTTCACATAAACTATTAATGTTTCTATCCTAATTCCTTGATATATTCATACCAATCATACATAATATATTAATTATTCATAATATAACAAAAAAGATACTATAACATCAATAGAATATATTATCATCCTCGGGTCAATATTCATGAGTTAATCATTAACATTTTAAATCCGCATAATTTTCGAAATACATCTATATAATTTCTATATATATCAATAACTCATATTGATACATTTAAATAACAACGTATCATGATATATCAAATTACATACACATTTCATTTATATTATATATCATCTCATATATATATAATTCATCATTATCTCTCCATAATTCAACTGATTAATTCAGGTTAATTTTAATAAATGATTTATATAATAGTAATTCATATCTAACGAATTTCCACTATATAATTACTATTTAAATCACCAAATCTTATTTAATAATTTCTATTTTTAATGAAATTATATCCTACCACCTAAAATAATATATGTCATTATATAGAAATCATTCCACAGAAAAATAATTTTAAAGACATATAGATAACATTATTCAATAAAATATCATATTAAAAATATTTATTTATATTTTACATCCCAAATATTCTAATATATCATATGAGGCATGTTATAACATTTTTATATAATAATTAAATAAAATACAAATAATAAAACTGATATTAATTTAATGATTAATTTTATCCATTTTATTTAATTAATTATTACATCAAGATTATAGATAATCCTAACATTTAAATTTTTATTTGAGCATAATTTTGAATTAATCTCATTGACAGAAAATATCATTGATGCTTATAATGATGATGAAATATATAAGGATTCCCTTGAAATTTTTAAAATCCATGTTATTATAAAATTCAGGGTCAAATTGTTTAGAATAATGAAACACAGTTTTAAAATATTACAAATGGATTAAAATAACATGTCATTTCATTATTTGTGGTAAATATGTGAAATAAAATATTTTATTTTCTAAATTGAACATCTATCAAGACTTTTTATCTTTCGTAAACACATTTATGTTGGTAATGAATAAAAGGGTGTCCCTATATTCTTGAGTATTGTAGGTATAGGATTTCAACTATAACTAAGGTTATAAAAACACAAATGGGATGAATAACCCTCATAATCCCAAGAAAAAATAATGATAAACAGCAAAATGTTTCATAATATAAAATGAAAGACAACACAAACCTAATCCCAACCAAATACCAAACGATATCACTAAGTATAACTCACCAGATATCACATCCATGTTTTATAATATAGTAATGAATGAATATATCAAGAAGTCAACAGAAAAATACTTCCACAGTGGATTGTTTCTCTCATTACCTATTAAGAAAATCATTTCACAGTCATCAATTTATTAGTCAAGCAATCCAATAATATATTTCACATCAATAATATTTTCCACATACTATAGTTATATCCGATAATCACAAATCCAGCAACAGTTAAAATAAATCAACTTCTATTAAAATTTTCAATACAATAGGTTATAATGATCATGGAGGAAGTAAATTCCATTCCCTTCCCATACAATGAATGGACCATATGATATATCATCATCTCAATCATCTTACCATGTAAACCATTATTTTTTTTACAATAAAATTTGACTATCAAAACATATATTCAAATACATTCCAAGATCCATCACAACCCATACTACACATAAATGGAAATATATGGAAGAAGAAGAACCCATCCAATTGTTTCCTTTCTAATATGAATGTTAGTGAAAAACCCAAAAAACTATTAAATTTTTTTCATCAATAAAGTTTTCCAACATAGGTGACATATGTGAAAAATCAAAAAAAAATATAAAGTATATATATATATAATAATCACATAAGCTTATCCTAAGGGTTAAAAAAATCATATGACAATTGAGGGCCATAGCCAATACCATATCAACACCACAATTCACAAGCAACCAATCCCATAACAAAAACAAACCAACCCAAATATTCAACCTAAATAGCCCTAAAAATATTCATAGTTTCTCATTTAACATTTCATTACCAATATTTAAATTTATGATTTTATCCTCAAAATCGAATTCATTAAGACATTAAATTATCAATATTTAATTACAACCCATTAATTACCTATAAAAAATTATTATGTCAACAAAAAACCATCCTTTTCCATCTTTATCAATTCACCAAAAACCATTTTTTTTAATTTATAGCCTATAACCCATTATCCGTATGTTATTTAAAAATTCATTTCAATTTTTTGGAATATATCACTAAACCCTACATCACCCAACCAATTAATGGACAAGGAACTCCAAAATATTGTTTCATAGTCCAAAAAACTAACATAAAACCATTTCCATAATATATAAAAATAGTTTCCATTATTTTCAAACACATAATAGCTCGTCCCCCACAAAAACTTCAACAACCATGTCTACCGATTCCAACCATTAAAAACTAGATAAATCTCTTATTATGCATGTATTAACAACACTGCATAATGATCCATAACAACCCCAAATGGATCATTCTAACCTCAACATGAGAAACACATCCAAACAAACAACCAATAATAAAACCAGTATAAAATCATATTAATAAATTAATTTTTTAATAATTATATTCATGTACATAATTTTTAATATACCCACATTTCATTAATATAGATTACATATTTCAATAAAAAGGTTTTATATCCATATTGAAATGATTAGTATTTTATTGGAGGTGATTCCATCAGTTTAATCACAGTGACAATACTTGAAACACTAAAATAACTAAAAGTTTCGCCATTGACATCAATTTCCCATCTATGATATGAAATATCAAAGAATCAAAAAATGAAAATGAAAATCATCTCTGAAATTCAATTTAATTTTGTCTACATAATTATATTCATTAGGTTTTTTACCATACACCCAATGAAAGATAATTAAAACTTAAATAATTTTTATAAAGTGAATAACAAGTCGTGAATAAACTACCTCAGCCAAATCAATACAATAATAGTATGTAATGATGAAGAATCTCTAATAAAACCCCACTAAAAAGATAATGATAAATTTTAAATTTAATTCTTGACCATAAAAACATTTATTATATAGATAAACAACACCCCAAAATAATCAAAAATATGGTTAAAACCTCTCCAATAAATGAGAGCATTAGAAAACTTGGAAGATTAGATGAGATGTCACCACAGATCATACAAAGGATGATCCCTTAAAGACAATGTCAAAACCAATCAAAAGAATGCACAAAAGTCTATAGGTATATACCTAAAATTTCATAGGATTTAAATGAAAATGAAGGAATATAGAATTAGTAAAACATGATTTTGAATTTATACTGACACTATAATTTTACTAATAGATGGAGTGAATGATCAGGGGGATTATATGATATGTCTAAAAAGATTTATTATCTAAAAAACACATACCTACCCTAATTTAAATCAAAGGCTACTGTCTTAATTTTGATATGATAATGGCTTTCCACAGCAAAACCAATGTGGTAATTTCATGTATATGATCCCACTGAATGACACACCACAAACCAAACCAAACCATTTAATGATAAAATCAACATGGTGTGATGAAACCTAAGAGGGTAGAACTAAGAATTAATCCATATAGGGAATAATGCCATGATATATGTGTCCACTACACTATTTTAACTCATAATAATTAATCTATCCCCCATTAGTCCTTCACTCAATAATAGGGACTCCTCATTCCATGGGAGGATCATATATAAGGGTAACCTAAAATCCAAATAACCCTATATATCAACCTCAGACATATATATAAGCATCCACATCATGACCATAACCCATATATTCATTACTAAAAAAATATAATACTTAATTTTTTTATCCATATGTAATGTTTTCCACCAAACAAAAGGTTTTCACATTGAATTTTTTTTTCAGTCCATATTGTTGAGATCAATTCAATAAAATTAATATAGTTATACTATCTTAAAACATTATATCAATAAATAATGGACTAAACCTCATGACATGATATTAGAATCATATTGTGAATCGAG
The DNA here is from genome assembly GCA_963277665.1 of Viscum album. NCBI lineage: Eukaryota > Viridiplantae > Streptophyta > Magnoliopsida > Santalales > Viscaceae > Viscum > Viscum album. The sequence goes on along the minus strand of OY728127.1, from coordinate 221,498,074 downwards.
CCTTGATGTCATAAAACACAATATTGAAAACATTCCCTTTCATCTAACCAGTCATTTAGAGCACAACACCCGAGTCGATGTCATGGAACCCCTATTCCTTATCAAATTCTATCCTTCCTCAACCAACCAATTCCATTCTTTTTCTTTCACCCAAAACCCATGAGATGAAAATTAATATTTTGAAATGGTCTAGTACATTACATTAAATATATCTAAAATGATTTACATCCATGGGAATCAAAAACATAACATTAATGAAAATAAACCACAATAAACCAATCACACTTGGGAGATACTGCTCAAATAATAATGTGGTTATTACTTATATATGAAAGAAACTCATTAAAATACAAACACAATCATAAAAACATATAATTAATCACCTACAGATCAAATTAGCCTTGGGAATCCAAATATATAACCAATCAAAGAGGGACCTCCCCAAAATATATGTAGTTATTTAATGAAAATAATTACAAATACTACAGAGGACTAAATGAATCAATGATCTACAATATAATTCACTGCGATCACAAAAATCAAGTAAAAATATATATTATTCATTTAGTACAATCATATAAATAAATTTACAATAAATCCATCACAACATTAATATAGGAATCCCAAAATCCTAACAATCATGAGAGATACTTGTCATATAATAATTATTCCATATAAATTGGATCAATTGAATAAATATTCAGAAAATTAAACATTGATCTCTCTTTTCCAAAACTCATCCAAAATTTTATAACAATTATTCCTTTCATAATGGTTAAATAAGTTCATGAAATTATGTTTCTAAACCAATTCATTCAAGTAAACATGAATTTTTTTTTCCAAAAAACAGTAGGAATTTAACTAAAAATGAAAAAAATAAAAACATATAAGGTCAATTATGATTAATTTATTTTAAAAAAAGACTTTAAGATAGGCATAGTTATAAAATCACCAATACTTTTTTTAAATTCTATTTTAAGGATAATTTAATATAGATTTGATTATGAATGGAATAAAATCATTGACATAAAAAATTCACATAGAAAAATTCTCAAACTAAACACACTTCATCATAACAAAAAATCATATAAATTTTAAAATTATATTGAAAAAATCAAAAAACAAAAATATACCAAAAAACCACGGATCATAGGGATATAATACATATAATGACGCACAACATGATATTGAAAATAGTTTAGGATATCAAAAAAAATATTCTCAGAGAAACTTCATCCCAAGAATTAATGATAATCTCAAACCTAAAAGACTTCCCCACATCATGTATTCACTTTTTATAAGCAATGCAACACTCGGTTCCATATTCAACATTCTTAAAAGTATAGGGAAACCCAATATTTATCATTTAATCATGATCTACCTCTCAAAACTAAGACATGAATCTCAAATTCCCCACCCCACCCATCAAATATTAATCCTCAAGGATTATTGATAACATCATTCTCAGAAGTATTAATCAGATAACGTGTCCAAATATTATACCGTCTTTGTTAATAATATTTTACAAATATCATGAACATTAAACTCTCCTATATAGAACTCCAAAGATTTCCTTCATTGGGTTTTCCCTCTGAACCTTGGGATTAAACATCTCATTGGTTGAGGCAATTAATGTTTCCTACGAATCTTATTCAGGCCATCCATGATTTATCTTCCACACCACAAGAGTCACCTTCCATTGTAAACCCACTATAAAGGAAACATATAACTATTGTGGGGGTACTCTTCAATTAAATTTCAAACACAACCTCTAATATCCACGACTAAACCTCATGTTTGGGTACTCCCTCAATGAAAATAAACACTTTTTACAACTAAAATCAGGATTGTACCTTATCCCTTGACACAGTAAACATCACAAGAGATGTTTCATAAAGATAACCAGATGAAATATATTCAACTAAGACATAAAACTACTAAAAGATAGTTCAACTTATCCAATAACATAACAACCACAGTGAAAACACAGACACACCAAAAGAATCACATCTTCTTCTACACCTTCAAATCTCTTATCGAAATCATATACGAGGGAAAAATATCATTATCCATCCAAATCAACACCATTTATTCCTATAATATGAAAACTGACTCATCACACCCATGTCATTATCCACCAAATCATTGAACACCCAAACAACCTTTTTCATCTCCCAGTTAATCATGTATACCACACAAAGAGAAAAATACTCCACGTTAAATAAAAGTCCCTTAAAATACCCTCTAAATAATAAAAAAAATATAATAACATATTTCATGAGACACCGTACCTCATGAAATTTGTTCTTAATCATGATTTTTTTACAAAAACCAACCCATTTGAAAATTTGAAAATTTTCCACATAGTTACAAACAAAAAATCATTTTTATAAAAATATAAAAATCAAAAATATTAAATATTTTATTAATATAATCTATCTTCCAAAATCCTGTTTAAAACACTGCCAACCCATTTTACAATTACACTTTTAAAATAATTCCAGATTTCATTAAATAAAATATAGAATTTATTTAAGAAAACATATTAATAACATTGAATTAATTATTTAATAAACCATGTAAACAATACTAAACATAATTACACTCATTATTATATGTTTTGTTAAGATTTCTCAAAATCCATATACTCAAATTTAAAAAAAATCACCAAAAAATCACCATTATCATTTAAATTGACTCAATTACTCAAAATATTAGTTTATTTAACCTATAACAGAAAAAATGATATTAAAAATTACTATATTAATATATTAATATTTTAACATGATTTCCATCAGACCAACTAAAAACTATACTTAATATAAGAAATAAAAAAAATTGTGAGAACATACCATTTTAAAAATGAATTCATCAATTATTCATATATCCCAAAACTAGAAAATAATGTCATGTTTTGATCTTAAATTTACATGGAATCATGTGATCCTAATATGATTTTTATCTAATCTTTATAAAATTATAATAATTCAAAAATAGGAAATATTGATTACCACAGAATATATTTTAAAAAAGATGAAGCTAAAAAAATTATTTTATCATATTAAAAGGTGTATTATGTTAAAAATAAATCAAAATAATAATTATAAAATATCCATGTTAAACACTCACAACATTTAAAAGGCTTAAATTTTGATTCAACCCCATAAAATTTTCAATTATTCATTTAATTATAGTGAAGGTCATTACTTATTGGAGTTTGAAATAAAAACAATCCATATATCCATTCGAATAAGACAACCACATTAAATAAAAAAACACCAATATTCACAAATATGTATATAAAAATCATATATACATGTGTTTACTCATAATATATAGAAAACTATCAATGAAATCATCTCAATATAAGAGAATAAATAGTAATGAGAACTCGAATTTCTTCACTGTATTCATTTACATTAAACTAAAAAATAGGTCACCTATGTGAAATGAGTCCCGAATTCTAAAAATATAAATTTTTAATTAATATTATATAATTTTACTTATTTTACTTATTTTCTCTAGAATCATATTAATTCAAACATAAGAATAATCAAGCATCATGCAAGTCTGTATCCTACTTATCTTCCTCATAATAAGAATTATATTTCATAGGGTATTCTGTAATCATAGAGTCCTTACATTGGATCATAGATGTTAATAATTTCTTGTTTCCTTAAATCGCTATGATATTTTAGTATGAATTTACATTTTCATAAATATTATGCTTAATATCATGTTTCCAAAACAATAAAAAACTAAAAAAACCATGATATATGTTAATAATATAAAATTTTTTAATGTCAGATAAACATAAATACATTATGAGAATATAATATAAAACTTCATTAAGAATAGTAGAAGAGGAATAAATCCAAAATAAAATAAAAATAAAAGAAACAAGAAATATTTACCCTTATTTTTTTCCATGACGATCATACCCAGAATTTTGATTATAGAAAAACAATAATATAAATATAATATCAATTTAAATTGGGAAGTAAATAAGATAAATTATTTTAGTGATGTATGTAATGAATGATAAAAAAATGATAATATTACTATAATATATATGATTATTGGATATAGGATCATTAGAAATATGGATGTTGGAAATATTATAATTGGATATGTTGACAATGGGAATACATCAATCTAATAGTTATATTAAATAAATATATTATTAAGTAAAAAATTTAAAATTATATAATCCAAAAATTATTAAAAAAGAAACCAATATATAAATTTTAATTAGAATATTTTAATATATAAATTTTTTTATATGTTTATATTATTATTATTATTATTATTAAAGAGTGTTTTGAGTATAACATAAAATAATATGATATAATGTATTGAAAAAATAAATGGTTAAATGGGAAATAATTAATTGGTTAAGGATGAAACAAAAATCATTTTATCATAAAATGTGATAATTTTCATGGATTTTTTAGAAGGTGTATATTTTAATCTTAATATAATAAATTGGTCACTTTTATAGAAACAATAAAATAAAATTTATCAGTATAAAAACAAATAAATTTAAAATAATTTAATTATTAATTTATGTGAAATTTGATTAATAATATATAATGTTAAAAAACATATTTTTCAATAAAAAAGTTTTTTATCTATATATACATTGTTTTTATTTTACATATGAATTTTTTATATTTATAAATTCAATTAGAATAAAATTTTTCCAAATTTATAATCATTTCCATATAATAATATAAGGATCTCAATTTCATTTTTAGGACACAAAATAATTTATCTAAGTAAAATTGAGAAACCATGGTAAATTGAAAATAAAGAAAAAGGGATTAAAATATGGGAAAACGAAAAAAAATCATAGAAATCAATCTATAAATTTATGTATAAGGGTATTATCAACAAAAACATATCCAAAAATATATTTTTTTTATTTTTTATCTGGTTTTTTATTAAAATGAAATCCTTATATATCTATGATGGAATGTTTTTTGAAATGAAATATAAAACACACTTATATAAAGAACTCTCATATACCCATAAGAATTCACTTAAACCATTTAATTATATCTTTAATATCATTACTTTTTCCTTCTATATAATAATTCTCTAAATATTTGTGGCATCTAGTGCAGAAGATGAATCCTAAATCCATCATTTCAAAGGAACCCATGTTTGGATAGAGAAAATTTATTTTGTATCTATATTCTTCTCAAAAAAACATTAACTACCATATCATATCATCTATTTATAAATATTATTATCCTATATAATTATTTCATATTAACACAATTATTATGGTAATAAAATGATTCTACTATTATATGAATCTAAATCTCTTACCCGACATCTAGTTTAGTGTATTCTTATTTATGTTTGATAAACCACCTATAGGAACAATTCATAACCACATTTTAAATTTCACTAGGAATAAGTTTAAATACATTATAAATTCAAATATATGATATTAAATATTAATATTCTTCATTAAGGTGGTTCTGGATGGATGATACAAAAATAAATGAACATTATAACATATAATTTTGTTATCGATTGGTCACCTGATACATTCCCATAATGGATTCCATTTACACAAACCATACACATAATTTTCATCATTTAAAAATATTATAGAATAAATAATTAGAAAATAATAATTCCACCACATTTAATAGTCAATTAACGATGAACTATGTATTAACGAATGAGGACTTACCTCTTCATTGTGAAATTCTATGAAACAACCAAAATCACAAACATATAATGATGAAAATAAATAATAACTTCCTAATATATGTTTACTAAATTATTGAAATTAAAAGGAAGTATATATAAATAATGTTATAAAATATACTATTAATATGATTATGGTTATTATTTTGGTGGTTTGATCAATGTAAGGATGTTAGAAGTTAAGGTAGTGGTTCATTAACTCAATATTCTATTCATTGTGTTATGTTACATGTTCACTAACAATATTATTATTTCTACCGTGTATACAACCACTTGAATTTTATTCATCATATAATTCATAACATTAAATGTATTTAAAACTCTATAAAAAATTTATCCTTAAAAAATTGATTAAAATTTTATCGAATTCATAAATATTTTCTCTCTAATCTCACACTGAAATCAGGATTGCTTATCATTAAATTAATATTTAGTTCAATTGTATATTATTTATATATTAAAATAAATTTATTTTATTATCCTATACTTATTCTTGGTTTTCCCCATATATTATAAGCATTTCACCTCCCTTTGGTTCACAATTCAACCAAAATGAGGCTTGTAAATGGTATATAACATATCTCTTATTTTTTAGAGTGTTCTTCACTACCATGTGTATATTGTTTATATTTTCTTGTTTATTGAATTATATAAATTTAAATGACATATTAATTTCAGTTTATAATTTATTTCAATTAATTTAAAAAAATTATATCTGTATAATTTTAATGATTATTTCATGATACATTATCTGATGACATCAAAATTAGTTAAATAAGTGTGATAGGAATCATCCTTTTTACCATTTACACATGAATAAAATTTCTAAAAATCTTAATACTTTTAATGTAAGAGTATTCCCATTACTAATTAAATTATTTTCAATGTCATTTATATTCACACTGTTTTATGAATTTTTTTCTTTAAAATAAAACGTATGAAAAACATAAAAGGATATTCATTCTCATTTTTAAAAATATTTTTATAACACTCTATAAATGTGTTTTTAATCTAGTTCCTCAACATTCCAGGTCTCCCATTATTCACTAGTAATGTTATATAATGATAAAATCCTCATTATTTATATTTATGACTTATCATCGTGTTTTCTCGATGTTTTTATAAAACGTATTTCTTTGAATTGATGATGGAATTGTGAATGTTTTCATGTTATTTTAGAACCCATATTAATCGGTTTTAATTATGTTTGTGTTAGTCCCATAATTATATATCCATTTATTTCATTGGGTAAAGTATTATCTCACAACATTAGTGGGAATGGGAATTGGAACCAAACCCATAAGTGACTCTATCCACTAGGTGATGGTCCAACCCAAAATCAAACAATACACGTAGAGTTGGGTAAAACAATATATATCATTAAATGACATGTCATGAATTTAGTAGTAAAACACATCCATTAAGGAAATATTTACACATAATAATGATGTTATTGGAAACTCATCATCAATTAAATAAATTATTTTCCATGCTTATGCATATGACACATTCTTATTCCTATATTATGATATCATGGTTTATATTAATTTAATCAAATTTTCTACCCTCATTTGAATAATGTAATATTTTATTTTAAATTCCTTATGTCTTAAGTCTTAATTTATTATTTATGTTTCTTTGGGTATGATACTCTTATGTAATGTTCTTTCACATCGATTATGGTCTTATTTCCACATGCTCATATTATAATCACTGATAGACAATGATTATTATCTCTATTATTACTTTTACTTGTAATATAATCTCTCCCTTAGTTCTATGTTTATATTCCCCATGTTATGATGAAATTTATTATGTATTTTTTTTCCAAAAAATATCTATTGGGATGACAATTTTTGGAAAACATTAAAAACACATTGTTAAAATATATGCAGTTCATTCTATGTTAATATCAATTCATATAAAATCATATGTATAATGTTGTGGATAATTGAACTAGTTTCTGTAGTGTAGTTCTAGGGTATTATATTTCTCATCAGAGTGGAGTTTAGTTATTTTTTAGAGACAATATTATCAAGACTAAGAGGATAATACTTAAAACATCCAATGATGAACTAAAGGTGAAGTATAATTAAACTAAAATTTATTAGGTTGAAATGATTGATTCATTATTTAGGACCTCATATCATTTAATTTCTTTATAATATAATCACATTCAAATATTATTGTTTATTTACAATCACATTAAACCCTTTTGTTATATTAAATTCATTGATAAAAAGGAACTATTTTTGTAATCATTATGATAGAAAATGCAGTGATTGTCGAAAAGGGAAACCAAATGTTTTTATAGGAGTGAAATACTTCATTTATCTATTATTTAAGGCTATGGAAAATAACCAAATCCATGATGAGAGCTTGAACATAGAAAAGAAATAGAAACTTTCTATTTTTTCATTTATGCATTAACAATGTCTCTCCTTTAGGGGGTATTCTGACCCACCAATTTCCAGGTAATGGATCAACACAATAGAATTTATATTTTTTGTTATCTAGTTATTGGAGAATTAAAAGAATTTTTAGTGTATTATTTGGATGGTCAGGAAAGCCAATGACAGATGTCAATAACATACCTAAGAAAATTGGAAGAAATTGACTCAATCAAATTGATGCAGTTATAGAATTTATTTTTTTACAAATATTTTACACAAAATAATCACACTAAAAGGTAGATATAATTAATTGTAAAAATAATTGAGTAAAAAAATATTGGTACTTATAAAAAACATATCATGAGTTATAGTATAAACATGTGGTTTAATTATAGACTTAAAATAAATTGGCAATTTTTATAGTGTCATATAATAATTTTAAAACACAATAGATATATAATTAATTAGTTGAAATGAAAAAAATACATTCTCTCTTCGTATATACTATGATAATAGATTCCCATTATTCATTATGTATTGTGGATAAAAAAAATGAAAATAGAGTTTCTAGGAAACTAAATTGATTAAAAAGTTGGAGGAAAGAAAATACATCATTCAGATGTCAAATATGTGAGTTGAAATGTATTGGTATTTCCTCAGAGGAATTGTTAAATTATTCAATTGTAATTGGGAAGTCCATTAATCACATCATTGTTGATGAAATATAATGTATAAAATTATTATCAACCTAATTAAGAACCCAAACACTATTTATTTAATTAAAATGAGTACAGATATTATTCTATCAAATGAAAAAATTAAAGGATTTTTAATGAAAATAAGCATTTTCAACCTATTACGCCAACCGAGAATGGGAAATCTTTTGCAATCAAAACTGTTGATGTTTTTCATGAAAATGAAGTTTGATAAGGTACACTAATTATCCACCCTAGAGCCATAAGTTTCCTATTTGATCTAATATCTACCCACTCTTTTATATCGTCAAGGTTTTATAATAGTATAGAATCATAGCCCTAATGTATAGATATTAAAATATTATTCGATAAATATTGTGGTAAATTAATTGTCTCTAAGTTTATGATATATATTATTTATGTTTTTGGAAATATGTCCATGATTGATGTGGTTGGGTATGTGTATCCAATAACTTTTATTACTCTCACTTTAGATTAATTTCATTTGATTTTTATCTTGGATAACATATCTATACATAAATCTCATGGAGTGAAAAATTTAATCTTTTAATATGGTGATTATGTGGGATGAATCATGGGGGGGTATTTGTCCAAAGGAATAGGTAAATGAATCATGTTCTAGAGAGAATTACATCAACCACATTGTGGTATAAGGTATATAAATAATGAAAATAGTGATCAACATACTTCACCACCCATAATCTAATTATTTAATTGTAATTTTTGTGGAAATTATGCCATAAAATAAACCATTGTAAGGACTTATAATGAAAATATACATTATCAACCTCATAATACACGAAAAAAGTTAAATCCTATGAAATCACAATATTTTAAGTGGGTCATAATAACTAAGTGGTGGAATAAACACTCATCGTACACTCTAGAAATATAAATTCCCAGTTTGATCCTATATCTTACCACTATTTCATATTTTAGGATTTTTCCTAGGGCATCATATCCCAACCCCAATGATTAGATATTTAATTATCTAGGAAACACCCAGTGTTACATTAAATGGATAAAAATTACACAACTCTTCAATCATTAAACATTTTTGGTATGTTCCTCCAATAAATCTTATTACTATCCCTCTAGTATAATTTCATGTGATTTTTTTGTATGGGTTATATATATCAATACAAATACCATATAAATTTATCAATAATAATATCATATTTTATATCCTAAATCTAGATATGATAATTTATTTAATATTCCTAGGACCTACACTCTCGATTATAGTGATAAAAAAATATTCATCACAATCTTGTTTTAATACCAACATTTAAGGCCCAAACATAACAATTACAATTTACCATATCAATAATAATATATTTTCACTTACATACCCATTGAATTTTAGTTTCATAATTTATTGAATTAAGAAAGAACCTTCAACTAAAAAATACATATTTTTTCATCAAATGTGTACATTCCCACTAAATCAAGGATTCATGGTTATAAACTAAGTCATAAAATATCTTAAAAAATTCTCCATCTATGATCTCTATCTTGAACCACGTTAGTTTTCCATCTTCCTAAACACCAAAACTAGTCTGTGGAAAGGCCTCAGAGTCATTCCTAATGCTGCGATGCTGGATATTACTTCCAGGAATCAATGATAACTAAGTTGAAATGATTTCTACCAATATAAATTTATATAAATAATTGAAAGAATCTACACAACAATATATAATAATAATAAAACATTAGTAAATATAATTCCATATCTAGATAAAAAAACTGCGAACTAAACAGAAACTGAATGACCGACCAAAACCATATTAGAACCCAAAACGATCTCCACGTAAAATCACGGTCACCAATGTCCATAGAACCAACCTACGCAAAAAAACAAACCAAAAACAAGAACCATTAAAATTGATCTGGTCTACCAATGATGAGTGGAATAAGTAGGGTTTGGTCATAAACATATCACTAGGTTAACACCACATAGTCTATAAATTTATCTCCAAAAGTTTTCTATAAATAACTGATTGAAATAAATTTATAAAATATTATTTTCCCATTTCATAGAATCATATAATGTTTCCATGGAAATCCATTTTCATTTCAAAACAAATTTCCTTTCTAAAAACTAATTCTATAACAAAATTCCAAAAAATTAAATGCCACAATGTCATAAAAATGGGATATTCTGAATATGATGATAGTAGGATGAGTAAGAAAAAGCTAATAGAACTGGTGAAAAGTGTGTAGAAATGTAAAATAGAACATACAGATAGTAATCATAGAAATTCCTTAAATATCTCTAGAAGAAATCTTTGGACATAATGGGTTCAGAATCACTTTTTGGGTTTTGGTGAAGCTCCACAACCAATGAACAACTAGCCTCTCTAAATTAGTTAATTCAGTGAAATTTCCCACTATGACTCTCAACAAATCCAGGGTGTACCAACCCATCTAATTGGTTTCGATAAGAATCAATATCCCAAACATCATGATGATGCTTTAGAATCCCATTATAATAGTATATAGTTAAATCGGAGGTCCTCATATGCATTTCTCAAAACAATAACACACAGCCACTATGATTTCATATCCCAAAAACTGACACCACCTATGTGATGATTCTCTCCCCAGATGTTCCACCATAGAAGTACTCATCACACATCACAACGTAAATTGTTCCAAACTGGTCTACACATCACATTACATTCAAAACCCATTCTCTCAAATGTTACGAATATCTAATTATGCCTTCAAACATTTTCAAATATAAATTAAAAACCATGGAAAAAACATACTGCATGCCTGTAAAGTTCCAAATGGTCATTTATATCATTTAGTTTCCAAAACCCACTTCAAGGTGCATAATAAAAATTTATACCATATAGAAACCAAACCATGATAAAATTTAAAAAATGATCCAAAATATGTAATTTAAATTTGGAAAACCACCTTTGAGATCATTTAGAAACCATGAATCAATTTAGTAACATTGGGATTTGCAAGCACATTATGAAAGTTATAGGATATGGGAGAGAATAATGTATGTGAATGTTACTTTTAAATATTTTGTTTATAGTTTGATTTTTTATAAAAATGACATTATAATTTTTGTTCTTATTCGTCGGTGAACCCCATGAACCTAGATATATGCCCAAATACAATGGAATATCTTTAACAAACCACACAATACCAATATTTTCTATTTAAAAATAACATTTTACGTTTCAATTAATCATAAGAGTCCTAATGCACATTCCAATCCATAAAAAATCCCAAATCCACCCACAAAACACAATTCACAGGGAAATGAAAAATACATTAAATCCCACATAGTCCAAACAAACTATAAACCCCTAATTCACTTTAAGAAGATTAAATGAAATAATTTCAATCACTTTACATTTATATACATTTTAGTAGAATTTGGAAAACCATTTAAAAACCCATTTCTATAGATATATAGACATGGAGACACCGAAACAATTTAATCAAATATATCAAACATAGAAACCATTTTGAAAAACTAAAACATCAATATAGTGTTCCATGAAGAAAAATAACTAAACCACCTACCTCAATGGTGTTCATAAGTGGCTAAACTTCAAACAAGGGAAGAACTAAACCCAATGAATGATCTATACACCCTAAAATAAAAAAACACAAACCAAGCATCAACCGTATCCCCTAGGTTTCTCCAAGGCAGATCCAAGGTAATAATAACAAGGTAGTAATAGACGAAGAGGATACAATTAGACAAAACCAAGAGAAACACCTCATAGATCCTTAGGGGACCCTTAAAAATGGATGAAGATGCAAAGAGGAAGGGATTGGGATCCCCAACGGTGTACCTAGGTTGAATGGGGGAGGAAAATCCCATGTTGGGGAGAAACCATTAAATTGATAAAGGAGGAATTTCACATTTTCAATAATTTGGAAAACTATTAATACATGGATAAAAGGGTTTAAAAATTTTGTGCCCGCCATTCAACTCATAATGGAGAGAAGGAACACCCACACTATTCATACGCACAGTTTAGTAAACCATATGCCAACCATAGAATTTTTTCAAATTACAAAGCCTCCATAAATTCATGTTTCGTTGTTTAATCTAACTATACATAAGACATGGTCCTTGACCTAGAAACAAAAATAATCCTCATGGTTTCTCATAAAAATCACATGATTGCGTAAAAAATTGCTCTCATTACATTCCTAGAAAACCATTCAAGTAAAAATTGAATTGGAAATGACCTCACCCTCAAAAGGTCACCTGGTTAACCAACATGTCAGGCACACAAACCATACATAAGGCCAAAAACATCATTAAATTTCCATAATTAAAAAAACTCTCACACAAAACTCGACATGAACCTTAACCAAAAGCACCCATTCCATGAAAAGAATTAAATAAAATAAAAACGATAACTGAGGTTTCACAATTATTCCCACCAAAAAAACATTCTACCACTAGAAAGTCACCTAGAAACTTGAGGAATATTTCTCAATTTGAAAACCATATTAGATCTAATAAAGAAACATTCTAGGGTGATACCTTTCACTCCACAAATCACTCCTGAGAAATTCTTGGAAAAAAATGATAAAAAACATAGGGGGGTGAAGAATGATTTATTACCCCAAATAGAAAATGACAAGAATGAGGCCAACATTAAGACTAGGAACTCTTATAATGAGTCCAATGAAAACCACCTACTCAAAAAAAATTGATGACACTAGGGCGTCCCAATAAGAGGAACCCAAATCCAAGCCGAAATATGGAATATAATAAAAAAATTCCAGAATACATGACAATATTCAAAATTATCCCAATTTGATACCAAAACCAATCGTCAAAATGTATAAACATATTCAAGGAAAAAAAACAAACAAAGGATTTTTCTATGAAAAGGACACAACCACTTGAATTACTAGAGATAAAGACCGCCACAATTTTTACAACCAAGAGGGAATCATGAAATAAAAATTAAAACATGAATAGGGAAACATAATCCAATTATGCTCTAACATTGAATGAAAAAGTAGGTCCATTGACCCAATACACATAGGATCTTGACTGCGAGAAAAGCATCACTTTTGGCATATGAATGGGACCTGGATGTTTGGAAGAATCTGCATTCTTATAGTCCAATGTTGAAATCCTATGATTGGGAATTTTTTTCTAGTAACTCCTCTTGAATAAACTCTCTATATGATCCAAATATCCACATAAATGACATGCCTCATATGATTACAATTGTACTACACTAAATGCCTTAACTGGACAAACTATTAGCACACAAGCAAATAGTATTAAGAATTATAATTCGGAACAATAAAATGAGGAAAATCAATAATGTGATCATTTAGTATACCCCACTATAAATATGGAGAACCATGCTGAGAAAAAAGGGGAACCCGATTAGTATCTTCCATAAAATTCACCCTAAGAACTAAATTTTCAAAAAATTCCTCATCCCCCAACTTCTCAAACTACACTTCCCTAGATGAGAGAAAATTATCTTTAATCTCTAGAAAAATACCCCAAATGAATATAAGATCCTTTATATGATCCTAATAATATACCTCAAGAAAAAATGAATCCAAATCAATAAAACGGTCAACATGGGCCTTCACTGTCTTCTGGTCTTGTTGAATACACAAGAGTGCCACCACATTCCTCACTGTCTCCTCCACATGAAAGAACCATTGAAAAATTTGGTATAAAAATCATCACATGACATGAAAATTCCCAATGATGTTATGATTGTGATTGTCTACTGTTCTAACTATGTTCACTCAAATATACCGAAAATAGCACTAATCATTATAGCTTTGAGAGTTTCCAATAACCAAAAAATACCTTTCACTTATTTAATCCACTCTAGAGCCTCTAATATACCTCTATGACCATTGGAAACTATAAAAAATTAATAATAACATCACTCTACCACTCCGCTAGGAGTCCTGTTAGGGCCAAAAGCTGAATGAGACTCAATGGAAATCTCCGGGACATTTCCAGGAAGTGTACTATGAACACCCGAAAAACATGAAACCAAAATCAAAACTCAACCAAAAAGAACATATTTATCCACAACACCGATCTCATGATACAAACACCAAAAAACATAACCCAAAAAGCCATTTCAAAACTACCGCTTCTATTCCAATTATCTGGAAAACCTATTTTAACAGAAATTTTCCGAATTCCAAAACCAATTGACCTATACAACTCAAATATCAAATTAAAAGTTTCACTAAACAAATCCTCCCCAATATCATTTTCCCTATTAAAAAATTATTTTATCAAGACAATTTTAATCTTAAGAGTTCACTCACACTAACTAAAACCAAAACAAACCATAACTCACACCAAACTCTCATAATATAGAACTAGTAGCCATGAAAAACACAGCCACATGTCCAGTGAACCAATTATAAATAAAGAACTATCTAATATGAGTATCTTGAGCCACATACACAAAAACCACATGGGCCACTATTCTATGTGATACCATAACACAACATTATCTAACATCCATTCTCATTCCCCATACACACACCTAAAAATTATAATAAGGAAAAAAAACCTAAAAAAACCTATAGAAACACAATTACCACTACCAACAAGTGTTCATAATTCTATTTTCTTTACTACCTCTCAATTTCTGATGATCCTAATCACAAAACAACGTGATTACTCAAATAAAAAAGGGGTAATCTCATACCCTTTTTTCATGAACCTTATCGGGCTGCCATCTATCATGACCCATGAATCAGTCAGTAGAAAGGCCCGATAGGTGTTCTTGATCCTCTCACATTGGAAACCAATGCACAGAATAAATTTTAACAATGTTGGAATGATTTATAACATTATGAACATATATAAATTAATTAAACAAAGTATGCTATATGATCCAATAATAACTAAAAATGAATAAAAAAATCGAGATCCGGATAAAATAATATTTTATTAAACATAAAATAAAAATAACTAAAACCAAACTAAAACTCAACATGATCTCAATGTGACCTCATGGTCACCATAATACATAATTCCAACCTACCAAAATGTGATCTTGAACCCAAATCCCAAACCATTAAACTTGTTTTTATGCCTACCGATGCTGAGTGGCATAAGTACTATGTGAGTATTAATATCTCATTATATAAGAACATTAGAATCCCTAATTTTCATTCCCAAAAAAATCCATTAACACTAGTATGAAATGATTTTATAAAACTGGATTATCTTAATTCAAAGAATAAAACATTTCATTCTACAAATTATATTTTTTTTAAACACACACACAAAAATTATTATTTTCATTTGAAATTTCTTTTTAAAAACACATTTCAAGATCAAAATTACAAAAAAAATATTCCATCTAGGTTATCAAAAAGGGGTTATGCTGAAAATGAAGAATGTAGTACAATTAGACATGAGCTAATAGAACAGATAAAACAGGTGAAACAATATAAAATAGAACATATAGATTGTGATCATGGGAATATCATGAACTCTTCAAGAATAGGTCCTTGGACTTACTTAATTTGGATTCACCTTCCCGTATATGGTTCATCTCTATAGTGAATAACCACTTCGAAACTCTAAACTATAAAATCTAGTATAACAACCAGCATGGCCTCTCAGCAAATACAGGAGGCTCAAACCTATCTAATTGCTATAGCTAAGAAACCATCACTCTACCCTCCATATGATATCGATGAATCCCATGATAATAGTACATGGTGAATGTGGATATCCTCACATTTTTGGATCAAACTAATAACACATATCCACATTGTTCGCCTTTCCAAAACACTAGAACCAACTATGTGATGACCCTATCCTCAAAGGATCCACCAGAAATGTGCCCATCAGACATTATATTATCAAATGTACCAACTAGTACTACACATCACAGGATTTTCAAAACCAATTCTACGAATCATTATAAAATTACAAAAAAAAAACTTTAGAAATTTCCAAATCCAAATTCAAAACCATGGTTACACATACTGCTTGCATAGGATGTTCTAAATGGGACTCTACATCATTTATTTATCAACCTTACAATAAGGTGACAATAGGGCCTTTACACAATCTAGAAAAAAATCATGTTCCAAAGTACCAAATATTCCAAACATTTTAAATGATATTTTGAAAAAAATACCATTGAGACCATTTAAGAACTCAAAATACATTTATGAACATTCAGTTTTAAAAGCACATTTTGATTGTGAGGGCGTCGGGGTAGAAGAAGCAAGATTGAAGGTATTTTTAAATCTTGGTTTAAGGTGAACATTTTTATAAAAATTTCATCATAATTTGTGTGCCTATCCATAGTTACACCCAATGAACCTATGGATATTCCCACATCCAATATCATATATTTAATTAAACATACAATAAAAATATTTTCAATTTAATAATAATGTTGTGCATTTCAATTAACCATAATATTCTTCATGAACATACCAACCCACTAAAATCACCAAATACCACACACAAAACTCAACTCCCAAAGAAATACAAACTACAAAAAATAAAATGTAGTTCAAACACATTCCAATCACCCAATTCACTATAATAAGAAAAATGTAATATTCCTCAAACACCTTACATTCATATACATTTATGAATTATAAAAAACTAATTGAAAAAAAACATTTAAAAAGAAACTCCAAGATGGAAACACTAATAAAATTTAATATAAAACATCACAATCATTAAAATCAAATTTAGAAACCATTTAAAAAAGCCCAGTCATCAATGGAAAGTGTTGGAAATGAACATAGTGGAAACACCTACCTCAATAACCTCTTAAACATATAACAAAACAATCTCTTACATGAAATGAAGGGTATTCATGATGCCCATGGTTCGGTGATAAGCACTTAAAATCAACCAGAAGACAATGTAAACATTTTTTTCCTGATTTCAAAAAAAGAAGATATAATAGAATAAGATAAATTAATGAACCATATCTATTTCTAATACTCCACAGGGAGAAAAGTACAACAAGAAGGAAGATAGACCATCCAAAGTAAACCATCATCCAAAATACAACAGAAAATCCATTATGGATAAATTAATAGCCTATGTACAATAAGTGGATCATAGTTACACTGATCACCACAATCCCTTTAGGTCCCTTGCTCAACCATAATTTCCATCACTAAGTGTCACATTCCCTTTTCATGGATCAGAAATAGAAAAATATACAAATGCCTGATGTAAAAAATAGTGTGTGAGAAAAATAGCCTTGTAGGGTTTCAAAAAAGGTTTTATAAGTAAATCCTATAAAAATTAACCATTTTTTATTAAATTTAAATAATGATATGGTAATGAAATCAATTTCACATGTATCAATAAAAACATCATTTCAAATCAACTATATGGAAGATATATCATGAAAATTTTTAAATGAAATTTTTTAAAAAATCAACGGTGTGAATATAAATATTTCTAGAATCACTAGAATGTAATAATAAAAAAATAGATGTTTTGTATAATCACAAAGATATGATGGCTTCAGGATATGGGGTCCTCAAACAACCCTATCTATCATCACCTCCCAAGACTTTTTCAAAAATCACAATGTCTCAATCCATTAGGATAAAATCAAACAATACCCCTTTGGAAAAATCATACATAAGTAGGTTAAGTTATCCTTATCATCATCTATATATTATATGTAAATCAGATTCATAGAATAATTATCTTAATCACTTACTAACTACTCATGCTCACATGTAATTTTAATCAATTAATAAAAAAATATAGTAAATGCATTCACATTAACTCATATCATCATTCCTTGTTCATTTTCCAAACATCATGTTTCCTCTTTCCATTTCATTTTCATAACAAAATCTTGGGGTTTCCTTAAGTTCATTACTTTAAAAATAATCTTCTATTCATGTATATTTATATCAAATACTAATGTTAAATAATTTCATCAAATAATTTCTCATTTCATGCCATTTATTCTCATTAATCCACCCATATACAAAATCATTTTAAAAATTGTTATATATAAAAGAAATTTAAATTCAAATATATAATTCAATCAATTCAATAAATACTATTGAAATTGAATTTAGAATCAATAAAAATAATAAAGGATTCTAATTTTTTCAAATGCCTTATAGAACCACATAAATTTTGTTCTCACACTCAAATGATCAATAATATTATACAGGAATCAATTTAGAGAGCTAAAGGTAAGGAAGATCAAAGCGGAAACTATAGAATTAAAATCAATTAAATTAAACATCCAATCCATCAAAAAATAAGGATTTATAACTCTAAATATAGGAGATAAAATAGGAATGGTAAGTTTTTAATCAAGTAGAAATCACATACCAGATAGAGATCAAATGCATCCATCGGTGCTTCGATCCAGGATGAAAAGAGGTTGTAGGATCCAATTTTCCTTTTAAGAGACTACAAAATACAAAGGATCATATTTGGGTTGAACAAGAGGTGTCTATATATTACAATGATTTTTTTTCTGCAATTTAATTATTATTTTTTGGGATTTAAAATTTTTTCTCATGGATTACATGGTTAGGTCGCATGGTTAGTACTAATTGTGCACCCTCACTAGGCTTCTAGAACGTTTGTATGTTTTAGATACATAGTTATACTTACCATTAATCAAACCCATAAACCATCACTTCACAAGGATTCATGGATTGGATAGTAGGCTATACATATTTTGTAAAATTATGATTTATCCATGTTCCACCTTCCAGAAAACACAATATTGGGAAGACAGTTTACTAGGATGAACTGCAAAATTTTCCATAACCATGTTCCAACAATTATAAAACCAAAAAAAGCACAAAATTCCTATAATTCTTAAAAAAAGACCAATAATTTTATCCAAATAAGGGATTTTAAAAAAATGCACATTATGTATATGAAATCTAGTAATGAAATATAACATTATAATTTCAATTTATTAACTGATGAGATTATCTATCAACACTATAATACTCTTGAATATGTTTAAAGTAATTTTCTATGAAATCATTGTCTACCAGATTATCATATAATTGATTTGTTCATTCATAATTTTATTCATCTAAGATTCATTTTCCACAAATTCAATAAATAATACAATGTTCAATTTAATTAAAGTACATATAAAGTGTATTATGATTTCCAAAATACAAAATCAATTTTGTTATTGACTTAAGAATATCCCCCTTTTGGAAAGTAGAAAAATTTCATATAAAATTTATATTTTATATTTATTTTTAAATTATACTCCCTATAAATTATAATGTAGTTATTTACTATTATTAATTTTTAAACACTTCAGTATTAACTCATCAATCATAAACATGATATACGACCAAACATTTAGCTATCTTTAATTTTCATAATTTTTCAAAAATATTTTCCCAATTGTTATTTTCAAAAATAATATTATGGTGAGTATAATAGTTAAAAATTCTTATAATAATTTTATACAAATTTATAATATTATAATTTATTATTTTATATTCTTAAAATAAGATTTTAAAAAATAAAATGATAAATGAATAGAACTCATTATATTAAAATTATAAGAATACATTGATTGAAAAATAAAATCACAAATTATAAATTTAGTTCAATTATTTTTTATATCATATGTTTTGGTTTATTAATATTATTATGTAGCACATGATCTTTAAGAAATAATTTTAATTCATCCAATTAATCAATTTCATATCATAAATTCCATTTTGACCCTGATTTCCAAACTATAAATATATTATTGTTTGATGAGTTCATATGTTGAACAGCATATTATTCCCTAAACTATAAGATAATGTACTTAATAACTTTAATAGTATGTATATTTATGCATTATCAATTTATGAACTTCTCATTTATAATCACTATTATCGAGGGTTCTTTAATTGCATCTGATGGTCTCACTATTTTAGAAGATGATTATCTACCCTTCACTGAGAGATTTATTTATTCATATGATAATTTGTCCCATAGTTTCCTCCTTTTAAATTAATTCCATCATATATTATATATTTAAAACTATATTAAATTAATTTTCACTTAAAGCATTGAAAACATGTAATAATTATATTTATAAATTCATAATACGAAATTATTGGTTACCTTGTGATAAAATTTCAAACCCAAATAATAATAACAAAAACTCCCCTTATGAAATAATAAAATGGAAAATGATTTAAAATGTAAGAGATATTACCATCCATGAGTTTAAATATGCTGATATTAAATATATGAATATATTATGGATGTTTAGTGAATCTATATATACTTTTAATATTGAGGTTTCTCCCAATTATTAGAAAATAATTAATTTTTCATCATAGATATTTACTCATAAATTTAAGTAGATATGAAATAGGTAAAATATGCAAAATTTATGACATAAAAAATGAAAAAATGATTACATAAAAATTATAAATTTATGGAATAAAAATGTAAAACGTATGAAATAAAATTAAAAAACAATTAAAAAAACATCCACCTCTTCACATGAAGAGTTTTTAAAATGAAGTTGAATGGTGGGATAATAAGTAGATTGGAAATAAATTTAGGTTGATTATTTATGAATTTTGTTTGTTGAACATGAATTATTCAAAAAATAAATGTTTTGGAAAAATATCATGAATACTATTTTCACTTTTGAGACTGTCATGAGTTATTTCTTCTTTTTTCTGAGTGATCACTAAGAAAACTGTGTTTCACATACATGTGTATTTTATTGTCGTTGATGTGTTGGATTTCCAAAAAAATAGATACCATCAATATGATAGAAAATTAATGGAGATTATGTGGAACTCAAGCCAAAATTTTTGAGTGTTTGTTGTATACAGAACATGAGAGACAACAAAACTCATGATACTGCATATTTAGATTTTATTATTGGAAAAAGATATAGAATTTTTCTTTTTTCTATTCCATAAAAGTAAATCTTTTCCTAATAAATTTCATTTTTGGTTAGTAATTTTTATATCTAATATACCACCTCTAATGTTATTATGTGAGTTACTTTTTAAAATAATGTCATTTCTATGATAATAAAATAAAACATATTTCTACATTCTTTTTAAGATAAGAATTTTTTTACCCCATTTAAATGTGACTCCTTTATATTTTATTGAAACCTCACACATAAACATATATAAAAAATATGGGCCAGTATTTTTTCAACTAGGTATATTATACTCATTATCATACATCTATAATGTTTTTCATCCACAAATTGACTAATTCATCAAGATTATAATTGATAGAAGATTCAACATATTTAATTATACTCAATGCATTGGAGAATATAATATTTTTATTTATTACATTAATAAATTTATGGTGAAAAACAATATTTCTTTCTGTTTTTTAAAAAATTTCAAAATCAAAAATAATTTTTAATTCATTGATTTTACTCATTTCAAACGTATTTTTTATATATTCAAAAAACTATTAAAAATATATATTTCATTTGAACAAAAAATAATGTCATCAATATAAATTTAAACTACGATGGTTTCCTCCAAATAACTATTTATAAAAATAATGGGACCAACATATCCTTCAGTAAATTTATTTTCAATTAAATTTATACTATGTATATCATAAAAAACTGTTAGAGCTTGTTTAAGAAACTATAGTTATTTAGTATGTTTAAAGGCATTTTCCAAAAATTTATTTTCTTAAAATCCATGATGTTTTTTAACATAAACATCATATTGAACATATTAATTATGAAAATAAATTTTCTCATAAATTTGAAATAAATTAAAATATGTATGTGTTGAAAAGGCTATTAACATTTTGATACATTTTAAACATATTTCCTTTGTGAAGGATTCAATATAATCCATTTCATTCTATTGATAATAAACCATACTAGAAATACTTTCTTTATTCCTAATAATATATCCACTTACATCATGTATATTTTAAAATAGATCATTAAAATCAAACTAATGGAAGGTAATTTTGTCATTAAAATTAGTTTTAAAATGATTCTTTTCAAATGGGAGGATATCTTCTTGATTATCCATTATATAGTGCTAATTGAATAAGGAAACATTGATTGTGTTATGTTTGAGTTGTGATATTAAAGTGTGATGATAAAATTTATTTCTATAGTAACATCTAGTTTTAACCAATGTACTTATATAACCAATAATATATTCAGCTGAATAACTCTTTATGATAAACATTTTTTAGGTAAATAAGTATGTTGAACATTGTCTAATTAATATATATAATCCATTGATTTTTTTTTTCATATATTCAAAATAAGAAGACATAACATCCATGGGATTTATTATTTCTATTTGTAAATAAATATCTAGTAAAAAAGTAACATTTTTTTCAAAAAAAGCATCCTAATGATAAACTTCGAAATGTTTTATAACAAAAATTATGTTCCAAGAAACATTACATGAAATTTTTATTCAACAGAATTCATTATTTTAATAATAACTATATATGACTTACTAGTTTTGGAAAAAATAATTAAAATTACATAGTAAAATATACAAAAAAATTACATAGTTATTAATTATTATTCTGCATGAATACTATACAGTAACTACTTTTAAGTAAGAAACATTTGGTTTTCTTCTCCCCTGTAACTCATATTCTGTTTTATGAAAAAAATTTCGAATAAAAAATTTATATAAAAAGTACCACTTAAACCACCTTATCAAAAATGTATAAAAATATAATATTAATAGAGAAATTTTCTTGTAAAATTTAGAATAATTATATTTCATCATTTATCTAAATCATTTTTTCTTTGTGTTCTAGGAGATAAATAACTATGATTAACACATTTTAAAAAATATCCAAAAAAGGGTTTACAAACTCACCATAATGATCACTTAGGATAGTAATAAAAGGTTTATTAATCCTAACTAAAACTTAATTATTTAAATCATTAAAATTATTCAGATGTTTTGATTTTCGTGTAAGAAAATGATCCCATGTAAATGGTGTGTAATCATAAAAGAAGACATACACATAGTGTTTTCCCTTGATACTTCCAATGTGTGTAAGACAAAATAAATCCATCTTTACTTACTGATTTTTTTCAAAACATTATACTTCTATTTTATGTTTAAAATTATAATTTTACTTATTAACAGATTTAAGAGGATCACATACTCTAGTTGAGTTAGGCTTAATTTCTAGAAAATCCCTTGAATGTCCTTTCATATAATGTTTTTCTAAAATATGAACGTTATAGTGACCTAATATCATATTTAGTATGAAATGTAAATCATTCTTTTATTTTAAAAAAAAAGAAAATTCTTATGAGTTAAGTCATCTATGTCAATAGTTTCCACATTATATTATCTATCAGTAGAAAGAATTAAAGTACCTTTTGATCAATGAGTATTACATTAATCATTCGAGAGGTTCATAGGTAACTCACATCTCACAATTGAATAATAATGGTAAGGTTTTTACTAAGTATAAATATATATAATGACATTAAAATTATAGTTTTTCTGAGAATATAACTATCACTAATTCCAATTATTACACCTTTTTTGTTGTATATAAAATAGACTCTTCCTATATTAAAAAAATAAAAAATTTAGAAGATAAACATGGATCCTATCATGTCTTAAGAAAAAAAATATTTCATGTACGATTTCTTCCATCAAATTCTTCTCAATCTCTTTTCATAATGAATGAAAAGTTAGAATCATGGTATCAAACCTCTCCCAGGTTTAGTTTTGATAATGAACAATGATTTTAATAGAACACATATGTCTAACACTTATATAATGAAAATACAATAGTTCATCAAAACTAAATGAATAATTAAAACTAAAATATTGAACTTGGTTTAATGAAACAATGTTATTTTAGTGATCTACCATTTTATATTTTGTGAAAAATAGTTCTAATTTACATAAATTGTAATTTTATCAGAAGTTTTATTTATTTTTTGTAATCTTAATTTTATTAGTAGTGATAGAGGGTTTAATATGTCAATAAATTTTAAAAACAATTTCATTACGAGGATGAAAAATAGATAAAAATTAATCAAAACTACTAAATTTACATTTATGTTTAAAATTAAATTTTAATCCTTTGGAGTTAATTATAAAATATATTTAGAATTTAATTCCAATGAATGTATTAACACATCATAAATTTAATACTAAAATTATCTTATTATCTATAATAAAAAAAATAACAATAAATTATATTTAGTTTATAATTTAGTATTTTCTCTTTTAATGATATTTACATATCTAAACATTTTATCGAAATCTAGTAAAGATTACTCATCTTTTGATGAATTATATTTTTCATCACCTGAGGAAATAAATTTTTCACTATATAATAATGCTAGACAGTCAACTGTGGAAATATAAGTAAATTTAGAATCAATAGTTAAGTTCATTACATATTACGTTGTAACTATATCCATGAGGAAATTTACATCTATATGATTATCTACATGAAATCCAATTATTTTGTGAAATACATATTCACTATCTTATTGTGAAAAAATTAGGAGATGTATCATGATCACTTGATCTATGTGATTCCAAATATTTTAATATATTATTCATCTGAATTTAATAATATCTCATTATCTTTCAATATTTTTTCTTAAATTAAGAATAATAAAATAGAATATGACAGATCTTTTTACATTCATAGCGTATAACATTTGAAAACTCCTTCTTATTAAGTATAATAGTTCTATCTTTCTGATGATTTTAGAGGAATTATTTATTACTGAAAATAATATTCAACCTTCTAGAAAGTAGATAAATATAATTTTAAATATATTTTAAAATACTTTTATTGGAATGGATATATTTCTCATTTTAACTAGATATTTAGAAGTATTACTAATAGATATAAAAGTATCAGAGGTATAATTACCAAATGTAGATGAAAAAAAAACTCTATTATTCATATTCTATTCTATAGAATCAATTAATATTTTGATTTTACATTGAATCAATGTACCTATAAAGTCATCTATATTTAATGTAATGATTTTTTTTATAATAAATAGTTTTCCCATTTTATTCTCTTTCATTATTCATTATATAAATAATCCATTAAAAAATATTTTCATTTGGTAATTATTTATCAATTATGTATTTTTAACCATTTACTATACTCATAAATTTTTGATTCAATTATTTCACTATTTCATCATATAGGAATTATAAATCTATATAATCCACTCTAAACACAGTTATTCATGTTTTCAAAATTGTAGGTTATAAAATAAGTAGTCTCTAATTTCATCCAACTAAAAATTTCCACTTCAATAGATGATATCTCAATATAAATTTGACTAGTCACACAGTACAGTATATTATTAAAAACATTATTATATACAAGATATTCTATATTTTATTCTCAACAAAAATGAATAACATCTTTCTCTAGAATGCTATATATTAGAGTCATCATATGAATTTTTTTTACTCTAGAGTTATAGATATATGTATTTATATTATTACATCCATATTAATAACCATATATATCAAAAATAAGTGGTTAGTTTACATTAAAATTTCACATTGGTCTAACTAGAAACCCTTCCATTACCAAAATAATTAATTGCAGCAAAATATTTTTCGAATGGAAATCAAGATGAACTTATAATAGAAAAATTTTAAATAATTATAATATTATAATAATGTATATAATTTATCTACTACCAACTATTTTTAAAAAAATGTAATTAAAGAAATATAAATGAGTTTGGGAAAATTTTAGGTCTAGAAAAATCTTCCCTTCCACAAATTTTAAGAAAAAAATATCTTTGAAAAAACATTCGATATAAATATGAGAGTAATAATAGGAAAATAAGTGGTAATATAAATTATATAAATTGAATAGGAAATTTAATTTTAATAGAATTTGTATTTTAACATTTACTGAGGAAAATATAAAATTATCTAAACCAACACAATGAATTTTTTATCAACAACTGATAAAGGTATATACATAGTGAAAATAAAAAAACTATAGAAGTATAAATCATAATAAAGAGTATTGGATAAAAAGAAAAATAATAATATAAAAGATATTAAAAATCACACTACTAAACCCCAAGTGAAATGTGGATATTTATACTAAATAATAGGTATGAAATTCTATAAACATATCATAAGGTTCTCTGTTATGAATCCCCTAATATCCAATGAATTAATCTATCATTTTCTAATGTGTTCTTGCCCTAGATACTCTTTCATCCTTTCTCTATAAGATTTTGATCATTTAGTATTTGTAAATGAATGATTACAAAGAAAATGAAATGTTTTTTACTTATATGAATTAATTCTAATAAACTATATATTGAAAATGTGATTTGACCAGTTTCATTGCCCTAAGGGAATTCTTGATCCCTACGGGCGTGCAACTAGACATATGGAATTAAAAAACTCAATGTATGTGATTTACCCAAAAAAACAATTATCCAATCATTATAAATTTTACTAAAATTTTATCATGATGCATCCATACATTGTACTCCTATGTAGATGAAATTTAATAGGTATATAAAGAAAGTAAATAAATAAAAATCCACCTCACAAATAAATTCACTACAAGAAACAACCCCTGTAATTAAATATCCATAATGACACCTATATAAACACCACCCCTTAACTAAATAGTGAAAATAGGGATATATTAGTTGTACAAACAAAAATTTCACTAAAAAAAGAACATATTTCACCAAGTATACACATGTATCCATGTGTTAAACTATATCCTTTTAACTGAGACCTACTCTAGAAGTGGTCTATAAGGATTCCCAAAATTGGAACTCCTCAGAATCTGTGTTTGAACTGACAAGATCAACTGGGCATACAAGCCCTGAGTAGTTTATATAGAGTGTGAACTAATATACTAATATGGTTTCTATAATTATGTTAGGCTTTATTTTTTATAAAACACTCCAAAAATAATAGTATAAAATATATTATTTAAAAATAAGTTTTTCTTAGATGTGGAAAAAAAATCTAGCAAAATTTATTCTAAAACACATTTTTGAAATCAATACATTTTGAACACGTCTTTCTATCACACCATTTCTAAATACATATTTGATTTATTATTCAAATATATTTAATGGAGAAATAACATATCCAAATAAGACAATAATCACCTACGTATCACCATGTAGTAAAATAAGTAAATGAAAACAATTAAAACAAATCCTAATCAATTACAAGAAGAATTAGGTATGGATAATAATTACTAAAATAAGGCAGTCATATATTTAAATAATGATGACAAAGAAAATGGGTTAAAAATATTTCTTGACAATGAGTAAAAAAATGTAGTAGAACCAAAACATCTAAATCCTAATTATGTTGAGGTAAAATGTTTATATAATAAAGGGAAGTGTAAAATAAAAATTGTTATGAAAAAACATACATTTATTTAAATGAAAATTACAAATTCGGAGAAAATGTCTTTGTTCACTAAATTTTGTAAAAACTATTCATTTTATCTCACACGAGTTGTGGATTTGGGTTTTCTACTTCATCTCCCATAGAGGGGGGATCTACATCACTATAATTTTTAATAGTGAGGGGCCTCATCTAATTTAGGATCTCCTACAAATGAACCTAGAGGATTCCCATTATTTTTAATAATTCAAAACAATTAAAAAAAGATAGGTATTTATAATAATGAAAAAATTGTTGTTTTTTAAACTATTCGTTGGCCATTTCCACCATCGACCTCAAGGAATTGTAAGAGAAACACATTCCTTTTTAAATAATTTTGTGACTATAATAATATGTTATTTGAAAAACATTGTTTGAAATATTTATGAATAATAATAATAATAATATGGATAAAAATATTAATAATAATAAAGCTATATATTGAATTAATTAAAAATTAACAAGAAATGTTTTTAATTATATTTTAGAAAAAAATACTAATAATTCCATTTGGAGAAATATTTTAATAATGGAATTTATATATTATATTTGAATATCAATATTATAATTTTATCATTATACACACATATATTTACACACAGACAAATATAGATATAAATATAACTCTTTCTCAGTGAAAATGTTGACATATTCCTGTGATAATATGTTCATATATATTTATATATACCCATATATATGTGTGTGTATATGAAAAAAACATAGAATTATATGATCTCATATTAATAAAAAGTGAATAAAATAAGGATGAAATAAGAAAAGTAATAATAATTTCCAAAATAAATAAAATTCCACAACTTAATCCTTTTAAACTCATTCCAGAACATGTACAATTATATAACAACAATAAAACGATATACATATACATAACTTTTAAAAATAACTACATTAAAAATTTTATTGATAAAAAATATATTAATTTCATAAGATTAGATAATTAAAAGTGGTAAATCCATTAGATTCCATTTAAAAAGAAAAAAAATTATTAAAAAATTTTGTAACTAAATATTAAAAAAAGCATTTGAAATTAAATAAAAGTTCCCAGTCAAATAAGAGCATTTTTGAAACACCTAAGAATATATGGATTGTCAAATAAAATAGAAAACATGGAATCTCCTACTTAGGCCACGCATGGGAGATACAAAACCTTCAAAATAAAGAAATAGAAAAAGAAGGAGAATAAGAAGAAGACCAAACATGGTCATAATTGTACAATAAATGTTAGGGTATGAGTGAAAATCAGATGAGGCGAATGGGGGTAACACGTAGGGGGTCACTTATCTTGGCGTCATGAGTGAGGTAGAAGATGAGAGGAGGGGATCAATTTTAGGGGGAAAAGGGAGAGGGGTAAAATTATAATTTTAATTTCATTTAAAAACTATGTATATCTCATGGTTATAGAATGATATACCCAACTACATTGAAACCGTGTTTCTGAAATTCATAATATTAGGGAACCTACATATTTTGGCTCAAAAAATGGTAAAATATCTCATCAACCATAAATAAAACTCTAATAAATTTCATAACCCTATCACATAGTTTTCTAATAGTTTCTCCAATAATGTCACTTTCATAAACAACTAAAACATTAGGATTTTACATGTTGATGATAATAATACACGAGAATAACAAATTACATAAATAAATAAATAAAATGATTATGAATTTAATGTTGTCGTCTTGATATATGGAATAATCCCATTTATATATGAAAAATACAATTGTGAGCACTTCACCGTGATATATATCCATATCAATCCCACACAACTTGAGGGGATCTGAGAATCACATAAATAAATATTAATAATTTAAGTATAATATTAAATAAAACACATAATAATACATTTTTTATAACCATAAAGGTATAGTGTCCTTAGATACTACATACATACAGAAATTATTTCGTGAAATATAATCAACAACTCCTAAAAATTACAAATTATATGGTACCATTCTTAAGATACTATACTTAACACCTTTCTTCATGACATAGTTAAATTGAAATATAAGAAAGGGTATGATCCTATGATTCGTAAGTTTTAAAATAGGATATATCATTCATTTATCCTAATTGAGTATAATATATATAGATGGGTTTTAAAACATTATCATGACATAGGATATCCTGACAAAGAAATTGTAAACCAAAAACATGAGTCATGGAATAAGGATTTTTCATAACAAAATACATGAATCCTACGAGTGTGAAATCACTATTAATAAATCATCAGCCATGGGATAATATCATAAGAATAATATATAAGTTTTTTTTATATTCACAATCATATAAAATCTATTCCTTAGTTAATTTTCACTATTATGACTATAATAGTTGGAAAATTCCCATAATGGGGGATCTCCCCACATCCCATGAACCAAGTAATAATATTTCAAGGATACTCACCAAAAAATTTGACACAGATTAGGCTTGGGGTAACTACTCATATACCTTATTGGGCTTCGTCCAACTACCTGTGTACCCTCTTGAGCTTTGTATAATATTCTATATACTATCTTTTTTGTAGGCTAATCACATGTTTACGATGTTGGTATTTGAATAATGTCTCAGGTATCCATAGGATTGGGAAAAAATATCCTACACCTGTTTAAGATCATGACATTAAAACATTACCAAATTAATTGGAGGTCTATAAAGGATCCACCCATAACATAATAAACAATTCATATATGTTCCATAATATTATAATATTATTCATTATTTCATTATAGTTTAACTAACTAATAATATTGAAATGGGTTTCATGAAAAATCATTAAAAAATAATAATTATTATTTATACCTACAAAGGAGGTGTATTTTATCATTATAACATAAACACAATGATTCATAAAAACCTTAAAGTTTATATAAATAGACAAAAGATACTTTTAAAAAATCAGTATACATAAAATTTTTAAAAACAAGAGAAAACCTCTTTTTTATTTGCTAACATTAAAAAAATCTCAAATTAAATTAATGATAAGAGTGGTATTATACATTTAAAAACATGGAAACTTGTAAAGTAATTTTAATTTTTTAATTAATTATATGGGAGAGGGAAAATAAATTCATGTAGTATATATTTGGAAAATATATTATTTTCACACATTTGTAAAAAGTAAAAAAGTTATTTATATAAAAAACTATATATTTTTTTAAAAACATATTTAATAATGAAAAATATAATTGAAATTTAAATTATGAAATCATTTTATTGTATCAAATTACATTATTTATCCATTTTAAATAATATGGTCATGGAAGAAAAATATTCCCAACAAAAAATAAGTAATATGGTTGAATCCACTTAAAAACATTCTATATAAATTTTTGACTTCCAATGAGGATTAAAATGTATTGAAAACTTGAAAACCTCCTCAATTACAATATAATAAGATAATATATGTCTTTTAATAAGTAAATGTAATATAATTTACTTTTATGTAAATTTAAACAAAAATAATCTTGATAAAAATGAGATTGTAACATAAACAATTGACTCACGTCTTGACATTCTTATTAAACATTCTAACCATGTGTATAATATATTTAGACATATTATGAATATATAAATTATTATATTAGTACTTATATTTCTATATAGCATGCCTTATAAATTCCAATTAACCATTTATTAATAATTCTGTATTAAAAGCTATATTATGATGTGAACTATTCTATTTTCCATATATGGTATGGTTAAGATATTCCTATCCTTAAATATTGTTCATACTTTAATCATATAAAAAATCTTAATCATGTTATAAATATCATATTTATTTATTAAATTCCCATTTTTAACCATTTATGTGAGGCCGAGATGAACAACGAGTTACATCACGTTTTGGAAACGGTAGTCTGTACATATACATGGGTGATGTTTCCATTTTTCGATGGATATAAATAAAGAATGAAGAATAGTAAATTACCTATACAAATTAATAAATATTATATATATTCCTTAAATCAATCAATAGAACCATATATGATATACTATAATGAAAAGGTAAAAATATCGCTTCATGGCAGTGGTATTCTGTACATACACATGAGAAGGTTTTAAATTTTATATTAGATAAAAAGAAGATAAAAATGGTTATACCATTAACATAAAAAGTAATAATAATATAATATTTATTTAAATTATTATGTAATGATTGTTATAAGATATTTTATGAAGTATTAGTAATAATTAATCTTGAAAACATATGAAAGAATATTTACCCCTCCCTTAGAAAACCTCATCTAAAAAACACATTAGTTATAATTAGATGGGTATTTTTGGAATTCAAAAATACTATTGGAAATGGGTTAGTATAATTTAAATATATTTGGAATTATATTGGTTAAGTTAAGTGGATCATGTTTTTTTATGAGTCATAACATGAGGTGTCCTTTTATACGTGAGGGGAGTGGCACTCTTATAAATCATATGAACATAAAATTATAATAAATTTACTAATCTTGGAAGGTTAAAGAAATTAATCCTATTTATTGATGATGAGATATGATAATTTAAAAATAAAATATACCAATAATATCTAAATTATAGTTAAATTTATTTCTTTATATCTTATTTACCCCCCCAACCCTTATAAAACTTTCTGTAGTGGTGGGAATTTTTAAATGCTAACTATTCATTATGGCTAAAACATTTGTTGAAAGTATTTGTTAATAATTTCCTTGAATATTTAATATATATAATTCATTATACAAGACTCAACTCAAAGAGGTGGAAGAAATTAATTATAATCTCCTGACTTCTAATGTGTAATAACTATTTTAAGAGAAAATGTTATTTTTAAGCATTAAAAATATTTTATTCAAATTACTTTTCTAGTAACCACCACTATATAAATATTAATTTATCAGATTGGAAATTTTTCCTATTAATTACATTAAAACCATTGGCCTATTTTATATTTTTATTTATTATGTAGAAAATATTTTGCACCTAAAAAATATAATTTTAGGAAAAATTATATATTTAATCCTCAAATTAATATATATTTAATTTTTACCATTCGATAAAAAATTTATGAATTATTATTAATTTTTCAAAATGTATAAATAGAACATTTATATAAGTTTAATACTCCAAATATGATAAAATTCATTTTAAATAAAACTTATTATAAAAAATTGTTTATAAATAATAAATTTATGTTCAACCAAGAATAATTACTATAATTTTTCATATAATTACATAAATGATTTTAATAAATTTTCATTTAATTTTTACCAATAAATATTATTGATATAATTTCATAAAATTTCCAATCTAAAAAAAGTACATAATGAACAAAAATTGTCCAAAAAATAGTTTTTCATGAATTAAAGAAATATCATTAAATGAATTTAACATTTCATAAAAGTCATTTATTTTATAAATTTCATTTAAATATCTAATAAATGATTTAATTTAGATTTTCATAAATAATTATTTACATTAATCCAGTTTTCTCTGCATCGAATGCTATCAAACATGTCAAAATTATAAAATACAATATATTATAAAATATCATAGTGTTACATTCCACCCCAATTAAAATAAATCTGCCTATAAAATATAGTTATTATAATGGAAATGAATGAAGATGGTTCTATGCCATTATATCCTCAGGTTCTCATGTAGATCCCTCAAATTTACAGATTCTCCATAAAGCATTGGCCATGTAATTGGTCTTATTCTACAACACATTAACTCTTCTATCTAGAATCTCACTGATTGTTCTATATATGAACAATAAAACAATATAAGAAAAACCAATACATTTAGTAAATCTGAAGGATTACATATACAGTTCTTTAAAAGAGATACATAGAAATAATCATGAATTTGGGAGAGGTTTGATAGAAGTTACAATTGATAATCTACCATCTCTATACGATCAAATATTTCATTGGGACAAATATATATATATGGCTTTGTTTCCCCTTATTTAAAAATTTTATAACCCTCCTCCATTCATATATTCATATAAAAACATCAAAATAATGATCTATTATTTATTATCATAGTAAATTTTTTATATGAGAAATTTTTATGTTCTATTGAATAAATGTAACTTTCACTTCCATTTCTTCTACTAGAATTGGCCCTAATTACTTTCTATTTCCAAATAAATCCTAGTATATTGGATTACTACACTTATTTTCATATAATTGATTATAAGAAACAATTTTACTTATTTTTTGAAATATATTGTGTTAAGTAAAATTTACTATGTAAATGTGTCGATCCTACAACCTTTGAAACATATATAGTAATCTCTCAATATATATTATATGGTTTATATGGTCCTATTAGTATAACCATATGTATGAGGATAGTATATAATGTTAAAGCTCAAATCTAAATTCAATTATTTACAAATACATCTCTAATACATTGAGGTCAACATTATATCTCTATTTGATACAATTGTGGTTAGAACTCTATAGAACATTCCAAATTCCATAATTTATATCATTGGAATTTGATTAAGTGAGAAATCATCTCTGATACGAATGAAATTCACTAAATTCATAATGAGATCTATTGAACCCAAATTCTTTTATGGAGAATAGATTTATTTTGGAGTCTAATAATGAAATAGAAGGAAATATTTTACCTTTTTTATACTAGTATGTTTAATGGCTTCATCATTCCCATATAATTGTTTTTTACCTTAAATTTTTGACAAACATGGAATCGAGCTAATTACTCTGTAGTATCCTTTTTCATGTCATTCCTCCCGAAATTATCTTTCATATCATTATACATCATCGATGTTTTATGATGGAAATGGAATGATCTATTATGTGTTATATCTAATAGATCCGACCTCTATATCCGTATTAAAGGGGAACATATCTATTTCAGTAATCTTATCCTCCCCTCATTGTCAAAATTGAACTAAAAAACATTCCTTACCATCATTTTCAGTTCAAAATCCTCCATTTATGAATATTTAATATTAACATAGATCTATGATTAGAAAATAATTCGACTAATATAATATTTCTTCCATAACCTACTTATTTCAAGGTCTATTCACTATAAATTCCTAACTAATAAATATATATAAATAGTCATCATGTAAAAAGTAGTATGGTCTTCCAGACATAGAGAATCCCCACCTAGTTTTGAATTCTAATGGTTGTAATGTATTAGTCGGTCATAATCATTAATTAACTCTAACCATCTCATTTGGTTCATATTATATTTCATTTATGTGAATATATACTCATGATTTTATGATCATTATATATATCATACCATTAATAATAAATATAATGCCTATATATTTCCAATGAAAAAAAACTTCGTCAGGACTAAATATAAAGTAAGAAAAAATTTCATTAACCACAACGTCTCATGAAGAAGATTTTACTTTTAATATCCAGAAATTTTAAATATAAACTATATAGTGTACAAGATATGAAACATTGAGTTTAAAAGATCAATGAAATATTAATATTTAATTATGATCGATATAACCTAGACATTAAATTTGTGAGAATGAATAATATTAAATGATTTATAAAATAAATATAAATGTACAACTACAAAAATATATTGATGATATCTAATAAAATAATAATAAAATTTCTACTAACGTGATATTATTATTCGAAAGTATTTTTTATCAAAAATGAATTTCCACCCTTTTTTTGGGTGAATAATATAAATATGTTCTTGACAATTTAGAGAAATTATTTTAATTTTTTTTATATTTTTCATGTCAAAACTATATTAAAATTAATCAATTATAAATCTCTAAAAATACATATTCTTCAATAAAAAATGATAATATAGATTATTATTGAAAATTATATTTTAATATTATATTTTTTAGAAAATAAAATTATATTTCAGATTGGTATTAAAATTTAATTTGATCCATTATATTTAAAATAAAACCCATTTTTAAATCGATTTTATTCTTGATTTTAGTGTAAAAACGTTTTTATTTTAAAAAATCCATTTTTTATAAAATAAGATTTGCATCATGTTTTTCTATTTTCAATTTAAATTAAAAACTTCCACTTATATATTTGGAATTTTTTAAAATGGATTGAATATCTTTTAACAAGATATATAATTTTAATAAATTTTTTATTTTCATTTTTTTCAATAAGAATGGTAACCAGAGTAATTTTGGATATCATAAAAAAGGTTAAATCTGGTTATTAAATTTAAAAATAAACTGATATGATTTATAAAATGCCCCAAACACATGAATTGAATTTATTTTATCAGTCAATTTCGTCTATAATAATCAATTATATAGTTATATTTCAGTTTTATTCTTTTTGGAAGCTATTATGACAATTATAGTATTTTATATCAAGAAAAGTTAAACATGTCACACTCTTATTTTTAAAAATTAAAATATTTTTAGAATGAGTTTATCCAAAAGATATTTTTCACTGTAAAATATATTTTCATGTATAATATAATTATCATCATCATAGTATTTTATTTTAATTTTTGAAAAATATATTTGCATTAAATTCGTGTACAACGCAGATACACAAATTATTTAATTAATGTAAAAATTAATAATAATTTATTAAATGATATAAAATTCATAAAATATTATATTTTAAAATGTTATTATGATATGATTGATAGTATCAACCATTTATATATAAATATTATTTTTTATTTATAGTAACTATATTTACTGTAACGCCCTGACCCTAGTTAACTAGAGTCGGTGCATTATTATGTATCATTGGCATGATAACAAAAGATCAAGTCTCTAAGGATAGATTAGTTTAGTAGCCTTGGAAGTACTAGATAAATTAATAAGGATTACATAAATCATAAATAAGAAAACTACAAAAACATTGTTTCCATAGACAACACTGAGTTCCCATAGACTGTCCCTACAGGTCAATCATAATATACTTCTTCGAATCTTGGGAAAAACAAAACATAGAAAGGGGTGAGCTCAGATTCTCTGTAAGGATAAAAATATAGCGGAAACTTTCATAAATTTGAATAAACCTTTAAGGAAATTTATGCGACTAAAACCAAAACCATTTAAACATGAACTTCAGCATAATATGGAAAAGATAAAACTCAAATAATTCCATTTACATATTCACATCGATATTCTACTAGTCAAATAATCCCATGCAATATCAGTAGACACTTTTATAATGATGTAATTCTTAATTCCAGACATTCATAACCACATAGTCAAGGCCTTTTTCCAAGACTACAAATAAGATTTTGTCAAGGCCTTATGCTAAGACCCTTGTTTGTCTCATGAGACCTACCGATTCAAGAAGGAGCTATAGCGGGCTCCACTTGTCACATAATAAGTCTAATTCATTCCTCATATAAAAAGGTTTAAACATAACATAAACCATCGTATTAAAACCCACATATGAAATGCCAATACTTTATCTATAAACCAAGAATGGTACGATAGAACACATCTGTAGTCAATGATATCACAAATCCTTCAGTAAAATATGGATGTTTTCTATCATAATAAATCAAATTCAAACAAACATAAAATCCATCCAAGGATGTTGACATAGATGAAATCAAAACCTTTTTAGATAAATATCGATTTCTATTTTGAAATCATTTAAAGGTCACGTAATTATAAAATAAAACATTTATTTTTAGAAATATTATTATAAGCTTGAAATGGAATCTTTGACGATGTTATAATTTCATAAAATAGTTTCACCCGCCCTATTAGTTAAAAACATTATTACCTTAAATTTGTCAAAAAGGTCAAAAAGTTCCTTTTTTAGAAAATGACAGAAAGATTCCATTGTAAACATCTTATAAAAGTAAAATAGGGTATAAATGACTTTAACAAATATTCTAAAAAATAGTAATATTGTTTGGAAATACATTTATAAGAAACATGGATGTGGATAATAAAGAGGTCCCAATAGATAATTACGTATAAGAAACCTCAGATAGTGAAGAGATTGTAGAATTAACCCTTACCTTGTTCTTCTCCTTGTTCAAGGGTAGGTTATCCTCATGTATAATGGTGAGTTAATTTTTATTAAATTATAAATTAATCATATAAATTAATATGATATCATATATGACCATTTAACACCGGTTTGTTAATAATATCTTAGTATTATTTTCATTTGGATGTTAAAAGAGTCATTTTCCTTTATATGCATTGTTAAGTAAGTAATGATTGATATGTGTAGGATGTATCATATTCATATTCATAATGATATTAATTCATTATACATTATTTTTAATCATCTAATGTAAATTAGTCTTGAATGGATACGATGGGGAATTAATCCCATCACGTTCATGGAGACGGTAATCCATACGTATGCAAGAGCGACAATATCATTATTTTGATATTAAAATAATATATAATTTAATGGTATATCATATATATAGAATCATTATAATGTTATATTTATTATTTACATCAATTACACATCATTATTATACCCATCCAAATAATAATGTATTGAATAACAATTACAGCACGATGTGGAGACAGTAAGCCATATATACGTACGTATCGTGACATGTCATAAAAAGGATGGATTGAGTAATGAATATGGTTGTAACTTATTTAAAATAAGATCACAATATATATAAGATACTGCATTTATTTTTTTAGAATAGAAACAACAAAGAACGAGGAAGTGGAAGAAGATAGCAACTTGAAATAGGTGATGAAATATTTACAACTTTTTGGGGTTCTTCCTGTTGATTTGATCAAAAGGGATCATTAGGATGCCTTTCTGACTAATGGAAGGCCTCTAAGATGAATGGAGAAAAGTTAAGAGGGTATTTGGGAATAGGTTCCTGATCCAAATTTCTATGAAGGTGTTAATTAGAGAGAAGGGGGACTGCCCTTTTATAATTGGGGTGATGGGAACCTTAGGAAAAGATAGAAATATTATTTTATAATAAAATCATTTTCGATTTATAATGGATCCAAAATGTATTATTTAACACATAAGGTGGGTAGAGGTCTAAAATAACTCAACCAATAGGTTTTATATAGGTTTGGGTAACTATATTAAGAATATATTTTAGATTTAACTCTTAGTTAAATAGTTTGACATTTATCATGTCTATTTGTATTTTTATATTATATGGTTAATAAACATAATATAAAATTCCACGATAACCCCATGTGGTTCATTAATGATACACCTATCATTATATAAGTCTTTATTCTGAACCTTATATTTGTTTTAAAAACTATTTTTGTCAAATATGACACTATTTGATATTTTATTTTTCCTAAATTCATAACAACATTATTACATCGAAAAAAAATAATCTAACCATCTGTAAGCTGTCATATTAACCAAAAAAATAGTGGAATTCATAAAAAGTCTCAAATTATATTTATATGTATATTTATAATGTCAATTATTTTAATAGTTCATTCATTAGGTAATTACGACATAATCATCGTGTCACAAATAAATTAAATTATTTAATGTATAAAAATTATAAATAAAAAACCAGTATTTAGTAAATCGTTTTATCTTTCTAATGTATGTTTTCAGTTGAATTAATATATTGTGTAACGCTATATTAAAAATGGTTTAATTATTAAACTTTTCATTTAACACTTTCAAATCATCTTTGAATTATATAATAATAAATGTCCTAATCTAATCTATGTGGACCTAAAGGATCATATTTTATTCATATGGTTGTTTTTGGTCGAATTAAACTAATCCTATAGAATTAGGACATGTGTTAGGTAATAATAATAACATGTTTACCCTTAAATACCATATTTACATTTAACTGTGGTAAATAAAAGTAAAAAAGTTATTATTCATAAAAAATTATTTTCAACTTATTGAACCACATTTTACTTACTAATATCAACCGTGCCTCATAGATTTTTTAAAATCAACTCACATAAGTGGTAAAATTATGTTTTATTTAAATCTAAAAATGATCTTAAAAGGTGGGTAATAGTTGGTAAAAAGTTCAATAAAATGTTTATATATCTAAAATTATTATAAACTAACTCCAATGAATGACATTGTACTTATATAGGTATTGTGTATCTATTTTGACCTAAAATAAATTTAAATAAAATAAATAATTATTTAATTTTTTTAAACTATAACTTTGTGTTTTTCACTATTTATCATGAATTGAAAGATTTCAGAAAAATACCAAAAATTCTCCCTAAGCTAATTTTTATATTCCGAATCCAAAAATGAAGACCATTTTGAAAGAAAAAATTTATAAAATTTCAAAAAGTAGCTATTACTATTATTAATGACTAGTATTATTCATTATGGTATGTTAAAACACGAAATTGTGTACAACACACGCTATTGAATTATTCAAAGAGAAGCGTACCATTGAAGTTTGGGGTGTTACATTCTCCCCTCCATCAAATAAGTTCATCATCAAAATTTCTAGATTATTACTACATAAAAAGACACGGGTGGTTCTTCATCATAATTTCCTTGGGTTCCCACGTTTCCTCTTCTATATTATGGTTTCTCCATAGAACATTTCCCAGATGGTTCATCCGGTTTCTCATCACTTGTTCTCTAGTATCAAGAACCTTTACATGCTCCTTTAAATAAGACAGATCGAGTTCCAGTTCAAATTCATCATAGGTGAGTATATGTGTTGGCTGAGGCATGTATTTTCTCCACAGTGATACATGGAACACACCGTGAACTTTGGAGAGACATGGTGGCATTTCCAAATGGTAAGCTATAATGCCAATTCATTCTAGAATTTCGAAAGGTCAAATATACTTGTGACATAATTTTCACTTCTTACGAAAATTAAAAATCATTCCTTTAGTTATCAGCATAGCTCTTATGTCTACTTTGAGAACTTTTGATATGGTTTTGGATTACCTTTCCCTTTTCCATCATTTCTTCCACATGTTCCGGGCCTACGATGTTTTGTTTCACCGACATCATCCCAACAGGTTGGTGTGTGACTTCTCTTTTTGTATAACTCTTCATATGGTGCCATATGAATTCTTGAATGGAAGATATTTTTATAGGAAAATTCTACCAGAGAAATATATTGATCCCACATACCTTGAATGTCATGTGATAATGATCTCAACATGTGTTCTAAGGTTTTAATAGTCCGTTCTAATTGTCCATCAGTTTGTGGGTGGTAGGCAGTGCTCAAATGAAGTTCAGTATACAGGGATTTATAATGACTTATCAAGAATCATCATGTAAAATGGGGATCAAGATCTAAAACAATCGATAATGGTACTCCATGAAGTCTTACAACTTAATTAATATATAGTCTTACTATATGTTCAAGTGGAAAATCTTCTCTTATAGAAAGAAAATATTTTAACATGGTAAGATGATCAATAATGACCCATATTGCATTGTTCATTATTGGAGTCTTTGTTATTCCTATTTTAAAGTCCATAGTAATATTATCCCATTTCCACTCAGGTATGGGAAGAGGTTCCATGACTCCTCCATGGTGTTGCCTTCCAGCTTTCACATGTTGACATACCATACATATTGACACAAAATTAGAAATCTCCCTCTTCATGTTGTCCCACCAAAAATGTTCCTTAAAATCTTATACATTTTTGTGCTCCAAAGGTTTATAGAAAAATAGGATCTATGAGCAGCTTACAAAAATTATCTTTTTAGATCTGGTATAT
Organism: Viscum album; assembly: GCA_963277665.1. Classification (NCBI taxonomy): domain Eukaryota; kingdom Viridiplantae; phylum Streptophyta; class Magnoliopsida; order Santalales; family Viscaceae; genus Viscum; species Viscum album. Next base: position 221,456,164 of record OY728127.1, on the reverse strand, counting down.
CGGGAACACAAATTCTATTCCCAAATTTCAAAATTCCATCTTCAAATATGACGTCACTCAATCTTCCATCATTAATTGCATTAATATTCTTCTAAAACTCCATGTCATCAACCTGAGAAAATTTTATCATTTATAGTAAAGATAGTTTGAATCCATTTGAAAAGGCATTAATGTTTCACCTTCCATGGTTATTCCCATATCCATTTTTACCCGATCCATGAATATAGGATCTCATTCAACTATTATATTGTTCAAAACTCCATGATCCTTTCTACTCAAAGCATATGCAACCTTATTAGCCTTCCATAGGTTGTATTGTATCATGAAATCATAATCCTTGAGTAGTTCAAGACATCTCCTTTTCTTCATGTTGAGTTCTTTCTGTGAGAAAATATACTTCAGAATCTTGTTATGAGATAAAATGTCACATTTTTTCCCTTAGAGTGATTGTCTCTAAATCATCAAAGAAAATATTACAGCTGATAACTCATTATCATGAGTTGAATAGTTTGGATCATGAATTTTCAGCTATAGTGATGCATATGCAATAACCCAATTATTCTGCATAAGGACACAACCAAGTCTTTTCTTTGAAGCATCACTATAAATAACAAACCCATCATTCCCCGAAGGTAGAGTCATGATAAGAGAATTCAATAATATTCTCTTCAGTTCTTCAAAATATTATTCACTCTCTTTTGTCCAAACTAATTTAACCCCTTTACGTGTGACCTTGGTTAATTGAATAGCCAATCAGGAAAAATTCTAGACAAAACAACAATAATAACCTGCTAAACAAAAAAAACTGCATACCTCAGTTATACTTGTCAGTGTTGGGAATTCATAGATTTACATGGTCTTAGATGGATAAATGGAGATTCTATTCTTGGAGACAATATTCCCATGAAAAAAAATCTCTTGAATCTAGAATTCACAATTGCTAAACATCCCATATAATTTATATATTCTAAGAGTCTTCAGGATAATGAACAAGGTATTTTCATGATCTTCGTTGCTTTTAGAGTATACCAAGATCTCATAAATAAATACCACTACAACGTAATCAAGAAATTTCTTCACAAATCTATTCATTAGATCCTTGAAGACAGAGGGTGCATTATTCAATCGAAAAGTCATTAATGTAAACTTGTAATGCACGTACCTAGTTCGAAATGTTGTATTCGTAATGTCTTCCTTCTTCACACACATCTGATGATATCCAGATGGAAGGTCAATCTTTGAAAATTATTGGGCTCAATGATGTTGATCGAATAAATAATCAATGCGATTTTGGGGATACTTTTTCTTTATTGATATATCATTGATCTCCATGTAGTCAATGCACAACCTCATAGATATATATTTCTTCTTAATGAAAAGGATATAGGCGCCCCATGGAGAAACACTACTTTGAATAAATCCATTATTAATCAATTTCTATAGTTGTTTCATTAGTTCCACTAGTTCCATAGTGGCCATTCTATAAGGGTTCTTCGATATGGGCATTGATCCAGGAATAAAATCAATGGAAAACACGATTTCTCGTTCTTGAGGATGTCCAGGTAAATCCTCTAGAAATACATCAACATACTCTTTCACGATAGGTACATTCTCTATTTGATCATTATATTCCTCAACCAAAGTTATTTCATTCTCTTCCTCTCCAATAATTGAATTTAGTTGAGCTATAGTGGCTGGATCTAAATAAGAATTAGGTGGTGACGATTCTGCTCTAAATATAAGAAGTTTTTCATTATCATCATCAAAAATAGTAACCTCGTTTTTCTTACAATAAATCGTTCCATCATGGTCCAAAACCAATACATACCAAGGATTATATCAATTTAAATCATTGGTATGACAATGAGTTCCGCAGATAAAGAACATTTATACGCCCTAATGAGGACTGATTCCCAATACTTTGCTGCAATGATACTTCCCTTATAAGTGTTGACTGACAACTCCCTTGTTAAATCAAATTGTAAATATATAATTTTCTTAGAAAACTGGGATGATATGAAACAATTCAATGACACCGAATAAAATAATGAATTTGCTAAAGATGAGGACACCATTAAATTACATTCCACTACATCTTTTGGAGCTTCAACCAAAGGAGTAGTGATATCATAAGCTGGGAGTTGATCCATTTGCCTTTTCTTAGGTATGTTACCTTGACGCTTAGGAAATTCATTCACAAAATTCCACCTTTATCTACAATTTTAGCACTCGACATCAACATCCTCTTTCTTCCACATGAAATCATGAGGTTGGGGGACTTTTTCACCACACTTGTATTAGACTCCCATTCCCTTCTAGAAAGTACCAGTGTATTTCTTCCAACATTTAATAATTGATGGATATTCAACTTTTACCTTCTTCCCCATATTTCCATTTCCAGAGTCTTCAGCAGATCTCTTCTTCTCCTTCTTTGCTTTAAAGTCTTAATACATAGAGAATCCTTTTTCTATCGTGATACCACATGAGACAATATCTTTGTACGACGAGAAGGATTGTGAGACTAATTCTCGACAGAGAAATAGTTTTAACCCATCAATGAAACAATCAATATTACTTCATGAGTTTCATATATAATCTATATCATTCCTCACTAACCATGTAATGTTAACTTCAAACATTGGACATTCTCAATATCCTTTTGCCCCAGACTCAGAAATTGTCTTTCCATATCCTCTCGATGGACATGAGGAAATTATTTTTCTAAGAAAATTTCTTTAAACTACCTCCATTACTTATTGTATAATTCATCATATTCCTTTGATTTTTTAATCAATGACCACCATTGATCAGCATCTCTTATGAGGTGGTAAACTGCCATGACAACTTTGTCCCTTTCTCTACTCCCAATGGCATGAAATATTTTCTCTAGGGAATTTATCCATTTCTCAGGTACTAATGGATTTTTAATTCCATTTAATGTTGTTGGTTGTTTCCTCATGAAGTAGTCTAACATTGATCATCCACGTTGTAGATCGGGGTGCTCCATATGGGTAAGGATATTATTCATAACCTGAGTGAGTTGTCCTAGTATGGTGATTAGATGATCAGCCCCAGTTGCATCACCATCACCGTTTTAATTATCTGGAGAAGGAAGGAAATCCCTACATGGAGTGTGTCCATTTATAATGTTCACATTCCTTCTACTTGGAACCATTTATAAATAATGGAATACACTAGATTAGTTTATTAATCACAATACATAAATCGAAACTTATAAAACACTTAACATAATTTGAATAGTCTATGGATATAATCCATATTCATAAATATGTTTTCTTTGAGAAAGTATATACTCATAATCCCTTTCATACAGTTTTGTAATGAAAATGAGAATTATACTAATCATATCCCCTAGAGTGTCGTAACCAAGAGTGTATCTAGTCCCATTTTTCTGCACCAGATCCTATTCGAGTCTAGATCAATGAAGTGTTTTTAATTTTTACCCCTAGGTACATCTATGCCAAAGCCGCCTCTACCTACTTGTATCCAGATAGGGATTTATTTCATGGAAAACTCTAAAATCTATATATTACCAAAATTCTTGGATGTACTTTTATATTAATCCTTATAGTTTATCTTAGTGTAATTTGCCTTAATCAAAGATTATCTAAATCTAGATTCCAATGATTGTAATAAACTTCCTCTGATACCAACTGTAACGTCCCGACCCTAATTACCAAAAGTCATTGCATTGTTACCTATCATTAGCATGATCACAAATGATCAAGTCTTGGAATACCGATTAGTTTAGTATCCTTGTAAGTACTAGATACATTCATAAGGTTTACATTACATCGTAAATTAGAAAACTACAACAAAATTGTTTTCATAGAAAACACTGAGATCCCATAGACTATCCCGGTAGGTCAGTCATAATATAATTCTTCGCATCTTGGAAAAAATAATACATTGAAAGGGTTGAGCTCAAATTCTCAATAAGGATAACAATATTGAGGAAACATTCATAAATAATAATAAATATTTAAAAAAATGTATGATACTAAAACAAAGTCATTTTAAACATGAACTTCATCATAATATGGATGAGATAAAAATAAAATAATGTCATTTACATATTAACATGGATAATCTACTCATCTAATAATCTCATCCAATATCAATATCCACTTTCATAATGATGGAATGCATAATGCTAGAATTTCATAACCACATAGTCAAGGCCTTGTGCCAAGACTACAAATAAGATTTTTTCAAGGCCTTGTGCCAAGACATTAGTTTTTTCTCATGAGACATACTGATGCAATGAGGAGCTATAGCGGGCCCACCAGTCAGTTACTATGTCCAATGCATTACTCATATGAAAAGGCATAGACAAAAAATAAATATTCATATTAAAACTGCATAAAAATGTCAATACATAATCCATAAACCATGAATGGTATGAAATAAAACATCTACAGTCAAAAATTTCACAAAACCATTAACACAATATGGATGTTTTTTATCATAATAAATCAACATAAAACAAACTTAAAATCCATCAAATGATGTTGACGTAGATGAAATCAAAACCTTTTTAGAGAAATATCTCTTTCTAATTTTAAAATCACATAATGGTCACATAATTTTAAAAGAATACATTTATATTTGGAAATATTCTTATAATATTTTAAGGGCATATATGACGATTTTATAATGGCGGAAAATATCCAAACCCATAATATAGGTTAAAAAACATTCTTACCTTGAATTTGTCGAAAAGGTCAAAATGTAAATTGTTTGGAAAATGACAGAAAGATTACTTTGTAAAAATATTATAAAAGTAAAACAAAGGTTTAAATGACTTTAACCCAATAGTATATAAAATAGTAATAATATTTTGAAATACATTTTTAAGAAACATGGATGTGATGAGAATGAGGCCCCGTTTGATAATTACTGATAAACAACCTCAGATAATGAAGAGATTGTAGAATTAACCCTTAATTTGTAATTTTCCTCGGTCAAGGGTAGGTTGAACTCTTGTATAATAGTGAAATAATTGTTATTAAATTATACTAGAATCATATTCATTAATATTATATCATATATGATCTTTTATCATTGATTTGTTAATAATATCTTAGTATTATCGTCGTTTCGGGTGTTAACTGATTCGTTTACCTTTAAATACTTTATTAATTATGTAATGTTTTCTATGGATAGGATGTATATTATTAATAATATGAATTATATTAAGTCTCTAAACATTATTTTTAAACATCTAATTAAAATTATACTTGAACGGATATGATGGGGAATGAATCTAATCGTGTTCGTGGAGATGGTAATCCGTACGTATGCACAAGTGACAATACCATTCTTTTGATATTAAAATAATATATTATTGTATTTTTATCATATATAAAGAATCATTATAATGTTATATTCATTATTTAAATCAATTACACTTCATTATTATACCCATCCAAATAATAATGTATTGAATAACAATTACACCACGACGTGGGGACGATAAGTTGTACGTACACACGTATGGTGACATGTCATTCAAAGGATTGATAAAATAATGAATATGATTGTACCATATTTATAATAATATCACAGTATATAGAAGATATTAGATTTATTATTTTATAATGGAATAAACAAAAAAATAGGAAGTGTAAGAAGAAACGAACATGAAAGAGGATATGAAATATTTACCTCTTCTTTGGGTTCTTCCTTTTGACTTGATCAAAAGGGATCCTTAGGTTGGCTTTCTGACTAAACGAAGGCCTCTAAGAATAAGGTAGGATAGTTGAGAGGGTATTTTGGCAATGGTTTTCCCATAGGATTGGCTTTGAAGTTATGAATTAAAGATAAGGGGTAGTGCCCTTTTATAAGAGGGGTGATGGGCACTTTAGGTAACGTTAGACATATTATTTTATAATAAAATCATTTTCGGTTTCTAATAGCTCAAAAATGGATTATTTAAAGGCTACGGTGAGTAGGGGTAGAAAACTACACAACCAATAGTTATTATATAGTTTTTGGAAACAATATTAAATTTATATTTTATATTTAACTCTTATATAAATAATTTGACATTTACCATGTCTCTTTGTATTTATATATTATATTGTTAATAAAAATTAAATATACTTCCAAGAGAACCCCAAGTGGTTAATTAATTATATACCAATAATTATATAATTCTTTTGGTAGAACCTTTTATATTTATAAATAGAATATCAATTAATAATATAATATTTGTTTTGAAAACTCTTTTATGTCAATTTTGGCACTATTTGGTCTTTTGTTTTTTCTAAATTCATAACAGCATTGTTACCTAGAACAAAATTCATCTAACTAACCCCATAATGTCATATTGACCTAGAAAATTAGTAGAATTAAAAAAAACTCAAATTACATTTATTTGGATATTTATAATATCAATTATTTTAATATTTCTTTAATTAGGTAATTACTACATCATCATTATGTCATAAATAAATTAAATTATTTAATGTCTAAAAAATAGAACTAAAATACCATTATATAAGTAATATTTTTATTTTTCTAATTAATATTTATAGTCAAATTTATCTTATGTTTTTCATTATATTTAAAATGGTTTACTTATTAAACATTGAATTTAACACTTTTAACTCTTCTTTGAATAAAATAATAATAAATGTACTAATATAATCCATGTGGACCTAATGAATAATATTTTATTCCTAAGGTTGTTTATGGTCTAATTACATTTATCCAATATAATTATGTCATGTGTTAGTTTAATAATAAAACCATTTTTGACCATAATTACCCTACTTACATATAACCGTGTTAATAATAGGAAAAAGTTACTATTCACAAAAAAATTATTTTATTCATATTGAACCACATTTTACTTACTGATATCAACCATGTCTTTCAGATTTATGAAATTCAACTCACGGAAGCTGTAAAATTAAGTTTTATGTAAATTTTCAAATGATCATAAGAGATGGGTAAAAGACGGTAAAAAGTTCAAAAAAAATTTTATATATCTAAAATTATTATAAACTTAATCCAATGAATTACATTGAACATATATATATATTATGTATGTAATTTTAACTCAAATAATTTTAAATAAAATAAATAAATATTTAAATAAATATTTTTTTTAAACTAAAACTCAGTGATATTCACTATTAATCATGAATTGAATGTTTTCAGAAAAATACAAAAAAGTTATCCTAATCAAACTTCGATATTATGAATCCAAAAATGAAGTCCATTTTGAAAGATAATATTTATAAAATTTCAAAAAGAGGGTATTACTATTCACAAAAGCTAGTTTGATTGGTTTTGTTGTGTTATAACTCGATGTTGCATACAACACATGCAATTGTATTATTCAAAAAGAAACATACCATGGTTGCATGGGGTGTTACATTTACCATCACCAATTAAAAATTATTTTTGTCATGGTATGTTTAAAAATATATAATGAGGAATTAAAACAATTGATAAAGGTTAATATATAACATAATCTTTTCAAATAGTTATATAATAAAATTATTTTAACCCATAATAATCCAATATTATAATTTAATTTTTTCTGATCAATTTTTAATTTAATTTTAACATATATTAATTTAATATTTTGAGAAATTCCTAGAGTGAACATCCTTTTTCTTATAAAAGGTAACATCTTCCTCTCATTACATAACAACTAAAAAATCATTTTTTATAAAATACCAAATATTATACCTTCCTTGATTCCTAACATAATTCTAGTGGTCTTTTTTAATGAACAACACCAATCAAAATTTTATGAAGGTGATAAGAAATGGATATTGTCAAATGAAGAGGTATCATTTCTAATACTGCGTTACTATTTTATTTCTTCTTCCATATCCTTAAAATATTATTCAACCAAGATAAAATAATAATATTATTATCCTCTATATTATTATATGTTATTATATTAAGGTAAAACCCTTAATCCTTCTCCAACATGCATCAAGTAGTAAACAAATTCTTCTTTCATGTGTATGGAAGACTACCACATCACAATCCATTGTAATTCGTTTTCCATCATTGTTTCTCATGATTGGTTATAATTATGGAATTAATATTTATAAATGATATTACAGAGAGATTTTACATTTTAAAATATAATATATCATTTTCTTTCATACCATTCCATGCACTGAAATATGATAATGTAATTCCTGCATATGTGTTGACACTCACCTCAATGAAGCGATGAGATTTCTCTACAAGACCAAACTACATCACATGAATGATATATATATACATATATTTAAAAAATTAATATGATATATTTTATATCAATAAAATTCAATAAATAAAAAATATTACTTACCTCAATTATATAACTATCATTGAAAATTGGAAACCTTACTCATACGTATGTAAGACCAATTATCTCCAGGATTATATTGTAATTAATAATGGGATATAAATATCGATATTATTTTTTTTCCTTTCATTGGTATTATGAATCAAATGTTTCCATAGATGTAATGTTTTATTTAATAATCTCATAATTATTTGGTATTTCTTATGTTTAGGTATCCATTTAAGAATATTTATATTACATGTCCATGTTTTGAAAAAACATCAAAAATGTTTTTACAATTATCCGAAAAAAATTAATATAACATTTACCCATGTTTTTTTTTGACAAAATGGTTTTAAATGAATATTTTACTCATTTTTCAAATAAGGTACTTTGTGACATTTCCACAAAATATTCTTTCAATGTCATTTTAAATTGTATTGAATGAGAATATTTTAGATCCATCATGATTAATAAATATATTTATTCTTACATTGCAATTTTACGTGTTAACTTTTGAAGAAAATATTTTCTTTTATAAGTGTGTTTCCTTTTTAAAAAATAGTAGTGATTTCAAAATAGAAAACCTGATTTTCCTCAGGAATTATTATATTTTATCTTTAAAAATAATTTTTCTATATAATATAGAATTATTTGATGATGTGTGATATTTTCAACAGATATTATCCAAGTTTATCGGGCTTAGTAATTTTTTAGATGGTATACTTTTATGGTGAAATGATGAAATGTTTTTAAAATCCATTTCTTTCCCATTGATTATGTTGTGATGAAATGTATGGGAACCCATTTCATTCATGTGTTTAGATATGATAAATGATTTAGGAAATTGATGAACACATATATATTATTATCATTATGTTATTGGAGTAAATATATCTACCTCCAATGCATTTGGTAAACAATTATATCTCACAAGATAGATATAGGAACCACGTCAAAGTGCTTGATCTATTATGGGAAAAAATACTAATTTCTTGACAAATTTTTGGAAACAATCCAATATGCTTGACCTATACTAGTAAAATGGTCTTTATTACTAATCCAATGGTCTTGGTAGTTAAAATTTTAAAATTTAATGGTTTCTGGTAATATGATGTAGTTTGACACATTAATCAACTGAAAATATGATTTGTGATTGAGTAATAACGATTTCTCAATCTTATGATTCATTTATTTTTAAATGCTAGTGTTTTATGCTATAACTCAAGTTTATGATATTTTTCATGTTGTGTATGAAATTTTAATGTTATGTTCAAGATCATATACCCTTAGGATTATCTTAGGTTTTTATTTGACCACTGACTAATATTTCCCAGTCTTACTATAACTGTTTATATACGACCACCATTTCTTATATTTCTATTTCCCATGTAATAAATATAGATATTAAATGTTTTTTTATAAAGACGTGTTTTTTATTTGATAGATTTTATGGGATAAATTGAATAATTAACATAAAATATAAAATGATACATATTTTGGAATATGATGCTGATATTTATGAACTAGTAGTTTATCAACACAAGTTGTTAAGAGTTTTTCCTAATTCATTAAAACACCAACTTAAAATGTACTTTGTTTTTTCTGTGATCCAATATTTCAATTTAATGTAGTATGTTTTTATGGAATAAATTAGACACATTTATTATTATCATAGAAATAATTATAATGTTTATTTTTTTTAACCGGATCCTGGAACGTAGGCCTGGAATTGTTTTATTTGGTATAAGAATAGTGTTTATAAATAATTAAACATTTCAATATTTTAATGAAAATGTATATTATGATATATGTATACTCTCATGGGTATATAATTTTGACATTAAATATAAGTTCAGAGTCATGGAGACCCCTTTTGATGTTTTATGAGATGCAAATTGAAGAAGGATTATAATATTTTAGGATAGGTATATGTAACATTTGGGTTTACCATGAATTATTATTTGAGTAATAATATGTTTCAACTTTGTGGAAATAATTCTTAAAGTATTGAAAAACATTAGGGTTTATATGATCATTTATTCTAATATTAGTATGGGTTATTACATTTTTTAGATGAAAAATTAAAGGTACAATAAAAGTTTTATGTGTAAATATTTTCTATAATTTTGAATATATTAATGTTATTTTTTAAATTACTAATAAAATTTATTTTTATTTTAGCAGTATTCATTTAATGTAGTTTTATAAAAACACAAAATATTGGTTGAGTGTAATCTTTTTGCATCCCAAAAGGTTGTGAGGCTTGATCCCACAACCAAAGGTCGACAATGTTGTATCGCCTACAACTGGTATGTGTGATTCCCTTGATAGTATGAAATTATTTTTATTTATCTAAACAATATGAAAAATGAATGTTTTTTTCATTTTTGGAACATATGTTTTATAATACAGAAAAACATATGATTGGAAATAAATTTGGGGTTAGTGATTAATATTATTTTAGAATAAAATCATTATTTTTGGATCCCAATATGAATAAGGTATAAAGAATATTATGGAATTTTATTTGAGTAATTGTGGTTGAATTTTATTTAGGCTTTATATATTATTCTATTCTTCATTTATGATGATTTATATTATTTATGGAAACCGTTCATTTATCTTGGAGATTATATGATTATAATGTGTCCATTTTATGATATAAATACTAAATTTTTCATAGAAGACTATGTGATCAAATACTTTTTGATTTTTTTGTTTCAAACATAGTCTGGAATATTTTGAATATTTATATGGTAATTATTAATTGAATGTCCTCACTTGAAATTTGGGTATTATAGTTGAATATTGGATATTAATGTGGCTTAGTAATACTAAGTTCTATTGATTTTATTATCATCTTATAACATTATAAACATTTTGGTTTTTATTAATTCACAACTATAGAAGGAATATATTTTTATTCCAATATGTATTATGAGATCCCTTAGATTTTTTTTAGTTCTTTAGGTGTGGAAAAATATTCTTAAATACTCATAATTTGGGGAAAATATGAGATAGTGGTAGAAATTGATTAATGAATGAAACTCTGCATGTCATTTATGTAAATTTTCTTATGTTATTTGAATTGGTACTAAACTATTTTCTCAACTATAAGAAAATGGTCTTGAAATAAAAATGTTATTCATTTAATTTTTTTATTTGGAAATCAATGGCCTTTTCACCCATCAATGTTTTATGTTATTATGATGATTATGTTTCTCATTAACATCTTCTCCATCACTCTCTATGAGTCCCTATGAATTGTGTTTTTATTCCATTTGCATATTATCACTTCCCACCATGTTTTTCTACATGGAAACCGAGAATGTGTTACCCTATATAACCTGTGTACTTCCCCTTCTCTATTTTAAGTGAAAAATTTTATAGACCCTTCTTTTGGTGTGGTATTTCAAAAATTGTATTTTGAAAATTCAAACTATGGTAATCAAGAAAAACTTCCATTTTCAATGACATAATTTATTAAATTGGTGAAAATATAAAATCCAAAGATTTTTAAAATATATTCTATTGTGTACCAGATATGTATCACCGATATTAAATGCAAAATGAAATATAATTATCTACATATGATTGTTATATCATAGACATTAAATTAGTACATATGAATATGATTAACTAGTTTATGGATTAAATATAAATTCTAATTCAATATAAATTTATTAAAAAGGATAACAAAATAATCACACAATTTTTATTGAGGTCCTATTATTCTTATTATAATATGTTTTACTTCATAATTGAGTTTTCTTCTATTTTATGATGGGAAATTATATTTAATTTATATATTTTATACACCCTTTATTTGGAAAAATTAATTTCAATTTTCATGTCAAAATTATCTTCAAATTATTTGTTGACAATATTATAAAAATATTGATTTTGTAATGAATATTAAAAAATACTAATTTTCATTGAAAATTATATTTTTCATTTAAAATATTTAAAAAGTAAAACTATATTTTGTATTATAATTAAAATTAAAAATTTTATTTTTTATTTAAAATAAATAAATTATCAATTTTTAAATAAATTTTATACATGAATATAGTATGAAAACATTTTATATATGAAAACATTATTTTTCAAAAAAAATATTTTTCATCAGGTTTTTCCATTTTAAATTTAAATGAATTTCCACCACTTATTTATTTTTTTAAATGGAATTAATATTTTTAATATTGATTTAAAATTTTATTAAATTGGACATTATTATTTTTGATCAATCTGTATAGTATTAGTAGTAATTTTTGTTACCACGGTAAACCATTAATTTGGTAATTAAAGTTAAAAATGAAATTATAACGATAAAAAATGACCCCAAAACATGGCATAATTTTATTGGAATAGTATATTTTTTCCATTATCAAGAATTATTCTATTATTCTTAATTATTGTATATTTCACTGGGATTATGACATTGATAGTATTTTTTCATGCAATGTCAAACATGTTACATTCATGATTTTAATAATTAAAATATTTTTAATATGGGGTCATCCAAATTCTATGATATACTATAAATTTTTTTGAGAAATATAATAGATTTATCTTCATTATGATAATTTAAATTTAATTTTCATTAATAAAAAATGACATTAAATTCTTAAAGAACACTGATGCAATAATTATTTAATTAATGGAAAAAATAAATAATTGGAATTAAAAATAATAAAATTATTATAATTTAAAATGTTTTCTGTAACACAAAAATTTAATATATGAACATGACAATATATGAAATATTAAAATAATTGGATATAATTTTTATTGTTATCATGATATTATAAAATCCAATGTAATGAATAGATCTAAAAATCGAAATTATTGATATACTAAACTGTTTAATTTTTATTAAATGATAAAAAATTTAAATAAATATTATATCAGGACATGTGATTATGATTTGGATTATAATATTAGAAATTATCCATTTATGGGAATTTTTTCTATTTATATAAACAATTCTAACCTGGAAATAGTAAAAATCTTCATTATCACATCAAGTTAGAAAGGGTTAACATGGGGTTAAAAATAACTGACATGGTAATAAATGAGACCTAAAGACGTCAAAAAAATAATTTGATGAGATTATAATTACCCATTTTCATCCTTATGATTAAATTAATGAGTTAGCAGAAATTTTGAATTGAATATTAAATTATTTTCATTGAATATTTCAATAAATTCCAGAATTGTCCCTCCCCTCTCTTTTAAAGGGGGACCTATTCTTATCCATACATAACATATAAAACCCCATTTACATAACAAATACCTAACCAAAACCCTATTATAAATAATGACATCATTATATATGTATTTTTTAGGCATAACACCAACCTTACTAGTCTTAATGTTATAATAAAGGAGGTTGTCCAAAGATGATGTATAACATTAAATTGAATGTATCTATTTTTTTTATTCTTCCACATCATTAATATATTCTTCAACCATGATAAAATAATAAATTTATTATCCTAAATATACTTTGATATTTTTATTTTAATGTAATAAACTATATTCATCTCCAATTTCTATCAAATGGGAAAGGATTATTTATTCGTCTGTACAACAGATTAATGCCTAACATAGTGATGTAATTTGTTTTCAATAATTTTCCCACTATAAGTGTTATAATGATGGAATTATTTTTTATTTTTTATATTATGGAAATATTTATCAATGTTAAAATAAAATATATCATTTACCGCCTTAACATTACATTCACTGAAAAACTATAATAGCGTTCATGCGTATGTGTGGACTTCCACCTCTAAGAAATGATGTGATTTGTTTTTCATCACCACATCACATGGGTGATTAATATAAATACAAGTCTACATAAAAATTAATATGATATATATATATATCGTATCATTATCATTCTATAATGATTAAATAATACTTACCCTCTTTCTATAATGATCATTGACAAATAGAAATGTTACACTTCTATTCATACACCCAATATTCTCCATGATTGTAGCATAGTTCATTCATTATAATAATATTTATTTTTATGATTTAAAAGTATAATTTTTTAAAGAAAATATAATTCTTTCAAAATAATTTTTCTATATATGTTGGAATAATGACCTCTTTGACCATATTCAACCAACCGAAGTCCTTTAGTTCTTCTATACCAAATATCCCAAAAATATTTGATGTGAACATAAATGATTAAGTAATAATTATATCATGGTAATTCACAATATAAAATGAATAATACACATCAAAATGTTCTTAATAAATTAAATAATTAACCTATGTTTATTATTCATGATGATAAATAATGTATGTGATGAGTTAGACTCAAGGTAAGATATTTTCGTCTCAAATTATTTCTATGGTATGCATGCGTTATAAACTACATTTTTCATTTGTGGGGTTATATATTTCTCATGATTACTCAAAAATTATGATATTAAAATTTTTATCATTATTTTCCAATGATGATTTATCATTATTAGGATTCATGTCATTTGAAAAGCTAATTTTTAAAGAAATAACATATATTTATGACCTTGGTCAGATTGTATATGAAGATTTTATGTTTTGGCCATTATATTATACCCTTATGATTATCTAATTCATTAATATTAAAATGTATTAATATATTGAATTATTACCCATACTAAGAATCTCAGATCACCAATTTTATTTTTTTCCCAGGTTCTGAATAATAGGGATAAATGATTTGTTTTTATAATCGTTTCATATATGAGGAATTTTATATGAGATATTGAACACCTATCATAGAATTTAAAAAGATGCTAATATTGGGAGATGATGTTTATATTTATGAATTGGTAGTTTGAAAAACCAATTTGTTAATAGTTTTTCCAAATTCTCTAAAATTGTAAAATTAAAAATTCATTGGTTTTGTATGTGATAAAATGTTTCATTCTTATGTTTTATGTTATTGATATAAAAATTAATCATATTTTTCAATATAAAATCTATATTTTTTTATTCCATATTCAAGAGTGTGGGTCTCGAGCTGTTACATTACTACTATGCCATTTTCAATGAAAACACATCCTCGGTCTTTATTTGATGAATCGTTGTACGTAAAAAACCCTTCTGGATTTTGTGGTTCTATAATTTGAGAAATAATAAAAAATATTATTTATATATCCATGAAATTTACTTCATATCGAAATATACATATAAAATTGGAACTATTTCACATTATCTTAGACAAGGGATTTTATAGTATTTACATGTTATTCACAATTCATCAATAGTATTAAAAAAACAAGAAAACGTCATATCCTAGTCATAGTTGTTGGTTTGGGACAATTGAATAACACTTTTATATTATAAGGATCCACTGATATACCCATTATTTAAATTACATGACCCAATAATATTAACTACTAAAATAGAAATCACACCTACATTTGGAAGAAAACTTCTCCATTCTTATGGTCTTTAACACAATCCTCAAGTGATCTTACTATTATTATTCCCATTTGTAATATATATTAGAATATAATATATAAATATTACTATGAAGTAATAAAGTTAATCTCAAAATATTACATATATTTGATCCTTGATTATAATATGTGCATTGAGATCCATACAGTTTATCAAACAAGTCATTTTTATAGTGTTGAAAATAATTTTTAATAATAGTTATGTTATCAATAATATATGACAATATTCATTGAACTATATTTACCATTAATAGAATTAATAGTTTCTCCCCATTAGGACACAATATCTAATATGAATCCATTTTTTAAATTATCTTCGATTTTCTTCATCAATTCATACAACTTAATTAGAGAAATTATATAAAGAGTATTTGAAATAGGGATAAAATGAGGTACGAATTCTATCGAAAATTCAACATAATAATTTTGGTATGACTAAGAAACTCATTAGGAATCATATCTATATATCCACTAAGAATAATATTATCCTCAATATTTATTTTTTACCAAAACATTTCAGATAAATTCACCCATTAATATGTAGTATGATCCATATAATAAGAGTAATATTCATTGAAATTGCATGTTCCTCCTCATAATAATATATAGTAATTTTTTATTCATTATATCATATTTTACATCCCTTCCTCAGCAGTTGATATTCTCTCTATATGGAGATATCCAATCCATTCACAAAATCAAATAAAAACAACAATAGATTGAATAACAAAATTATATGAAGAATATTCCCATAAAAAATTCATGATATGAGTTGTAGACTTGAGATGTAATCATCATAAAATCTTGTGTTTTATCAAATAAATAAAAATCTAACCATTTTGGGGGAGATGTGATACTATAAGAGAAATCGTCATAAAAAATATTGTTTGTCAAACCTGTATTGAATAATATTTTTTATGTTAAATAATATACGCTAATTGAACCTCTCAATAGGTCATTAACATGACCCAATTTAAAATTTTTTATTTCATAATAGTTCATTTTATCCTTTTTCATTTATGTTTTTTTGATGTATGTTATTATCATTATCTCAGGTATTCATGCACTAGTTTATATGATGTGCATACTCCAAGTAATTATAGAATTATAATATATATGGAACAATAGTTTGTGCATTAACGTCATCTATTTCATTGGTTATCCTCTTTACATAACTTCAATATTCTTATGCTTAGTGGCCTTATCTTACACACTTGAAAAAATTTCCTATTGTTTGGAGTAAATTTTCATTATGCATATTATGATATTTTTTCATAAAGGAACATTGATTTGCATTAAAAAATGGGTTTTCCTAATTGAATCTTATAAAAAGCATGATTTTTATATTATTAATCTAAAAACTATGACAAAAATTAGTGGTTTAACTTTTCATTTTGACCGAGAGATCTCATCTAATGACATCCACATAGAAAAAAAATATATTACATCCAATGAATTTTAGATACCTGGTTTTTATATAATAAATAACATAAAAATTTCCTTTCATGGTTGATGATAAAATAAGAAACATATCTTACAGGTATGGTCAAAATATCCGAATAGATACTAGTAGATTCATAATCATTTTTCTTTAGTTCGAGGAATCCCTAATATATTGTAATAAAATTAGTTAAAGTAAAATAATTATTGATAAATACTGTCTAAAAATATTCCAATATCATGGATTCAATTTCTTCCTGTTTCCTCGTATTATTGATAGGATTCCACAATTGAAAAAAATTTACCATTCAATCATTACATATCTAAAACAGCCATATCATGGTCTGAGAAATATATAATGAATAATTAATTTTCTATTTTTTTGATGTATTTCATTGCAATAAGTGGATCGATGGAATAAATAAAGGTGTTCATTGTTAAAAAAATGTCTCGTGAAGATGTAAATTATCCATGACATTCATTATGGACATTATTCCTATTGTTAAAATCCATTTAGTAAAACCGAAAAACATAGCGGGGATATGAATCATATGATAATTAAAATAATACTTAATATTTCTTAAATTATAAAAATGTATTATCAATCTTGGACACCTTAGGTTCATACATATGTCACTTTTTATTATCAAAGGTAATCATATGTTATAACCTCTAAATTCTTATATCCTAATCCCAATAATAAATTAAACACAACCTTAATACAAACTAAGGATACATTAACATCACACACATTAAATAATAAATCATTTTATAAGAACATTAATACATTCCATAACATTACGTTCCCAATAACTATAATGGTTTAGTTTATTTTGAGACTAGATACATAATATACTTATTTCATGATATATATTAATCAACTCCCAAAAATTCATCTAAGATAGTACCCTACTTATATATTTTCCACTAAAACTATTCTTTATAACATAGGTAAATCGAAACATTAAAAACTGTGAGATCATATGATCGGTAAAGGAAAACATGTGAGATATTATTTGATGATCATAAGTCTTCATAAGATAATCTGAATGGTTTGATAAAATATTCATAACTTGTTAGATCATAACTAAAAAATCATACAATATAACAAATGAGTCACCAAATCATATTTTATTATGAAAAAATAAGTCATAAGATTATGGAATCATCAATAGTAAATCATTGTTAATGGTTACAAAACATAATAATAAGAGATTTGAATCCATCTCTATTACATTTATGATTAATTTTAGATATAAGTTACATATTATAATTTTCTATATACTTTTTAGAGTTGAGGGTAAAATATTTTGAGGTTTGGGAGAAATAGGCTTTCCACAATGTATATCCATGATTAGAATTACTCATGTTGTAAACATGGAATATGTATTTTTTTTATTCCCATGGAATTTGAAATTTGTTTTGGATGGGTTTTCTAACCTTCTGGGCCACGAAAAAACTATTTATATGAAATGGATTGGGATTAGAGGTTCTCAAACCACTTCTGAATGAATTTTAAAATAGTGAGGCTATTCTAAAGATACTGTACATTACATTTTTCAAGGGATTGGTGCTATCACACAATTAGGGGATGATTTTTCTAATTTTGTGGCCTAAATTTGTAACCTATATGGTCTTAATAACTATGTAAATATACCCTTATGCATTCACATATTTTAAATTCTAATATCTACCCAAATCCTTGTTGGTTGGAACTAACCTCTCCTTTATTCTCTATATGGTCCCCCACATGGTTCTTCTTTTATTCTCCTTCATTATCCGGAGCCCTTTTGAGGTCTATTTTAATTTCCACATGATCTCTATACCTCTTTCTATATCTAGCCAGGTCTCTCCTTCTATTATTTATTTATAAACAAAATTAGAATGTGATTTCTGGATATATATAGTTTGATAAAGAGATTTTGGTGTTTCCAATAGATATAGGCTTTTGAGGACACAATATCATTACATTCAATTATCGTTTTTTGAATATTACTGGTGTTTTCCATTGGAAATTTATATTTATCTATATAATTCTTTTTTCGTATGATTTACATAGCATTAATTCAAATTAATTTTATTATTAAAATCATTTATTTGAAATTTATGGTGGCTATTTAGTTTAGATTATTCTTCGTTGGATTGTAAAATGGGTTTGAGGGGGGGGGGGGGTTAAATAGTTTTATGGACTTATTTGATATCAACAAATTACCGAGTGATATTTTTTGTTCTAAAATAGTCTTCCATGAAAGAATGTGGCAATTATTAACTATTTTTGATGATTTAGAAAAACATTTATATTGATTTACATGAATTGTTTTGGGAAGCATAAACATGGGAACACATTGGGACCCTCTAGTAATGACATATACAAACCATAGTGAGTGTCCAACTAATATGATATATGGTTGTGATATCGATTGACTGTGGAAAGAATAATAATTATACGATTCATTTTTATTTTCGAAATATTTCATTTCAGGTCTTCTTGACATATTCCCATATTCTAGATCCCATTTTTGTTTTGAACATGGTTTAATTTATAGATTATTCTTTAATTCTCATGTTTTTATATTTTGTGATATGAATGATATTGATTATTGCTATATATTTTTTCATTCCTATTGATTTCCATATTATAATGGAATTTAATATGATATTTTTTTGAAGGAGAACCAAATGATGATTTATATAAAATGGTTTAAAATAAAATAGATTTTTTAATTATTTTTTTATTTCATGAACTAATTGTTACTTGGTGAAATACATTATATAGATTCATGGTGGTATCATACAATGTAATAACATCACACCCTAAATATTCAATTGGGAGTATACAGATTTGGATTTAAAGGATATTTATTTGGGGGAGGGAATCATAAAACTCACAAACTTTTCTTGGGTGACATCATATTAATTATTAGTAGGGTTGGTGTAATTGTATTTTCATATGCATACATGGAATTGATTTGTTTTTTTTCTGATTTTGATATTACACTTTCAGAATGTTATTATATGTATCTTGGTTTATAACATGTTCCTTCATGTTGTACTTTTATTTATTTGGTATATATTGTAATACATGAGACATAGTGTGTAAAACATTCAGGTGAAATCATATAAACTGATTTATTATACCCATGTGATAATAACCAACCCATAAAAATTGGGGAAATTCTTCAAGATTTTTGGTCATCCATCTTATGTGATGTTTTAGGTGAAACCGAGTTTTTTCAGTAAAATGGTATAATAGAAAATGGTTGTTTTGGGGTTGTTGGAATATGGTATTATGACCTTTATAACTCATGTAGTAGTTATGAAAGGGTGTATGTCCCAATTAATTTTATATCTAATATTGAGATACCATAGGTTTTCATGGAAATGTTCATCAAGATCAATATTTTTTTTGTAATAACCTTATATTTTATAAAATAAATTCTTTTTTAATGATTAGAACCATTTTTCTATTTAGAGAACAATGGAAATAAATTTTTTATTATGAAATAAATTCTATATGATTTTAAAAAAATTTAATCAACTTAATTTCTCATAATATAGTCTTTGTATAAGAACCATTATGCATCATTTATATTAAGGGTAATGATAAAGTCTAATTTTCACATACAGAATAAGTGATGGACTCAACCAATAAGATTGTACCCTATAAATCCCAATTATCAGATCTTCTAAGGGAGATACCATCACTATACTTTTTTACTTATCATGAGTTGATATTTAACAACAAAATCTTAAGTAAAACTCTTCACATTATATATTTTAGGATATTGATATCACAGACCAAATCGTGTTCATAGAAACCCCACATGAAATAACCACAATCGCACACCTGGCACATTAGGTGTACATTGGTGTAATAATGGGTTATGCAAATATACACTAGTAATATGAATTTTATATTTTCTATAAATAAAATATAGATTATATTTATAACTTTTTTTAGTAATCGGCTAATGAATAAACCATGAGTTTGACGAAAACAATTGATTTCACACAAAGAAATCAAAATTATATTTTTTGGGAAATAAATTATTTAAATTAAGACATTATTTTGAAAAATTATAGAATTTTTTATAACAAATTATTTTTAAATAAACTATTCTTATTATCTAAAAAATATTTAAATTTAAATGATATTATCATTAAATATAGTCCAACGTAATTTTTATAGGGTTCAAAAAGTGGTTATTATCATTAAGAATAGCATTTTCCTATAAATATTGGTTTTTATTTTAAACTCGAATTTTTCATATTTGAAAAACCAATTTGATAAAATAAATAATTTTTTTATTTTTAAGGTCAAAATTAACATAAGTTAATTATTCATAATTTTCATTGATAGTAGCATTATTTGGTATAAATTAAATATAGTATAAAATACATTCAGCATTATGTCATTATATTTTCCCTAAAGTAATGTAACAAATGATATAAAATGAATACATGAAATAATTACGTCTTCTCAATTAAAATAATTAGTTTTTGAAGTTATTTAATTAATATTATAATCCTTTAATTAATACTCCAAGAAATATTTTATTTTTTAATGTATTAAAAAATTTATTTTTTACTAACACCACTCACTTCCAAATCACATATGGTATTATTTTTAAAAAATTTAGTTTGCGGACATATAAAATGATGAAAAATAATAATATTTTTCTGAAATCATGGGAAACAATCGTGTGATGTTATCTTGTTTTGATTATTTTATCATATATATTTGGAAACCTAAATTCCTTCATTTATAAATAATTCCTTTCTCTTTCACTATAAATAAAAAACCAACCTCCCAGTCATCTTCAATAAAAACTTATTTAGCATAATGTTTCTCTCCCTATATCCCCATAAATCCTCCCAAGGTATTCCTATGCTCTTATGAACATCTTCCATGCTTTTATAAGAACCCTCTCAAGGTAAGGATATTATCTAACTCTCTTCTTTATTCATGTACTTTATATAAATGATAAGTCTTAATATACTGCATTTCACTCTCATTAATCCCTTCCATGAATTATTTTGTCCAATAGTTATGTTGTAGAAATTATCCTATGAATTTCCCATGCCAAGCATTTTTTATAGAATAACCATCCCCATTTCAACTCAAGGGTATTCACCACGATATATCCTTAAATAATTCATTTGCAACAACCGTTATGGTAACAAAAAATTCATAATCACGGGATTAAAAGTTATGAAAGGAGTTTTGATGTTGTCTGATCTCTTGGACACACTTACACATACTCATGATATGAATGATATGGGTTGGCCCAAAATTATATATCCCTTCAATGAATTCTGTAATGTTTTAATCTTTTGAGATACCAAGTACGGTTCCTGAGAGGTTTTCCTAACAACTCTATGATTTTATGTTTTGTGGTTATCTTTGACATATGCTTATGATGTCATGTTTTATATTGTCTAATAATTTCTATGTTTCTATAGAAATTTCATCTAATATGAAGATTCAATGTTCATGTTTAGGATTATTACCCCCTTTTATTTAACCATGATATTAATCTTTAATAACATCTATTCCACTCATAATTTTAATCATTTATTGTTATATTATAGATAATTATATCTCACCTATTTCATATAAACATCCACTAGTTACCTAATTAAATATTAGAAAAATGATGTAATATAATGGTAGGTCTTGGCTTTTATAAATAATATTTTCATACCCATTATTCAAATTATTGTTCCATTCAAAAAATTACCCATATACACTGTGAATTTTTTTCATTTGGGATTTTAATAAATTTAATTTCTTTTAATAAATCTGGAATTAAGGTTTTTTAATGATATGGGATGTCATATATAGTATTAGAGAAAGGTCTAGTTGATGGGAAAAAATTCCCTTAGGGTAACATAGCATTGTTTTTGGGTTTATTCTGTTTACTAAAAATTATGGTTTTAATGGTCACATGTGGTGTTCCAAATAGATTTTTGAAAATGTGTGTTGAAAAATATCAAAGACAAAGGAATGAATTTAATAGTGGAATTACTGAAATATGTGTATACAAGATGGTTCCTTTCATAGTGTTTTCCAAATTTTTTGGTCCTAAATTTCTATAATGTAGATAATTGTTTTTGGTAAATGATTTTTCACACATGGTTTTTGGTGATTTAGAATGTTATTATAAATCATGATTTGGTATCATCTCATTAAAATATTAAAATGGAATGAATTTCTCACCAGAAAGAAAACTGCATGAAAGAAGGATTTACGCAACAGAGGCCGAGATACATGGAACCATGAAATAAAGATGAAGTGATCCTATAAAAATAGAGTTATGAACCAAATGAGACATCCAAAAATGGATTATATCCTTGTGTAAATGATTAACACAAAGTGGTTATTAGGTCAAGAAATATGTGTGTGGGGTTCAAATCCTCTATAAATTTGCGAATAACCCCTTTAGTTCCGTAGCTAAACCATTAGAGAAAATTAGGTATCCAAATAACATAATTGTAAAGCACAAGGAATGTTTCACCAAAAGATAGTTTCACACAAAGAATAATTTTTTCAAATATGAGGTTTTTCTAAAATACTTTCTAGAGGTTGGGATTTTTTCACCTAAACTCAAATGTTGCATTCAAAGTGTAAATGTTTTTCATAACACATAAAAATGATTCATGGATGATAGATGTTTCCCAGTAATTTTATTGTAAAGGTTTGTTTATAATATAGATTTATGTGGAATGTAATGATACACTAAATAAGGTGTAAAAATAATAGATTCATTGGATCAACCTAGTTTTTTATAATAGAGAATTGATCACAAGTTAATTTATTGAGTAGTGAGATATCAATTTGAGATAGGATATAAACCATGAGGGATAGTAAGTCCACTCAAAACTCTATAATAGAATATCACCATTAGTATATTTTTGTACATTGGTACATTACCATTGTATACTCCTTGGACATAGCCTAGTCTGGGTGAAATAAAAAAATCATGTGCCTTGTATTTGATTTCATTTTTGTTTGAGCATTATTTTTGGAAATAAAATGAATAGGGTGATCTTTAAAAATGAAATAATATATAAAGGGACGTCTTTTCAAATCTATCATAACCTAATTAACCCCTACCCATTATGGTATTTATCTTAGTTAGGATAATAATTAGTATAAAGTCAAAGGTTAATTTCAGTGTTTTTTTCTATGTGGTTTCAACGGTGTTTGTCAATCATAATGGGATTCTGTTATTTTAAAAAAAAATTATGGAAGAATCAGAAGTAGAAATACTTTGGATCATTTTTAATTGATATATTTATAGAATATATGCATTGTATTTCATCTAGTGTGGATAGTGGTTCTTTATCAGAAGCTGACCAAAGTGAATTAGATTCTGGCGCAAGAGGATTCAATTAATTTTGGGGAGCCTTATCCAATGAAATCCATAAAAAGGTTATTTCATGTAAATTAACCCATTTTATAATGGAAGGACTATTAGATGACTATTAATGTGATTAAACAGTTATAGAATAAAAACTGCATGTTCTATAAAACTAATATGAGGATCTTATATTGAAACCCAATGACTCTGTTAATAAATGATTTTGATTTAAAATTTTTTTTTAAGGCATGCATAGTCTTGGAGAAATTATTTATGATTTATATATTTTTAAGCACCTCTTGTGATGACATACACCATAGTTCAGTTAGAATTTTTCTGTTATGGAAGATAAGGACACAAAGAATCATACACTAGAAAGCTTGCAAAGTACTCTTATTTCAAATGAGATGAGAAACAAAGATATCAAATCTATAGAAACATGTAATTCCATAGTAGGGTTATTTAGGTCTATGAATAAGCTGAACATTGAAGATAGATTGGTAGAAGAATAGAAAAATGATATTATGTTATTCCGTTTATCAATACATTAAAGAGGAAAAGTAAATTTAAATGAGAAACTCCCAATTACATGCATTCGATGTGGAAAAGTTGGACATCTTACAGTGAGATTCCCTAGGAAGATACAATAAGAATACGAGGATGAAGATATAATTCCAAAGAATAAGTCTTCATAAAATGCGAAATGATTGAAACATATTAAAATAATTTTTTTCAAAAAGAAGAATCATCATTCAAAAGAAAATGACACTTCATAAAAATCTTATATTGAAGGGGTTATGAAATAAAAATATCATGGATTTATTTTCAATGGTGGGAGTTATTGGTAAATATGAGGATAAATAAGAATAAGATATTGTTGAAGAAAAGACTGATGTAAAATTTGATACCCAAGATCAATGGGAATCGTCTCTTGATGATATTTAAGCTTGGAGAACCTCAATAATGTATTCCAATAAATTTCTTGTGATACCAACCTCTATATGTAGACGTAGAAAAATAGAAGTATGATCTAATGATGAAATTGAGATCTAAAGTCTTCATAACAAGAGGAATCAGAAATGATTAATGTGAAAAAACACAAAGTTGTAGAATAAATAATGGAAGTTGATGGTTTGAAAACCAAAGTGAAATAAAAAATCAAATGAAATGGAGAACATGAATGCATCTTGAAATAGGGGTCATTATTATGTAAATACGGGACACTCAAAAAATGGATGCTCCATATCTAGGAGATAATATAGATCAAAATAACAACAAAGGAATCTAAACATATAACAAGAATCTAGAGTATCTTTCAAGGGAGATTGTTTTTTATGCGCAATATTTTGAAATATGGATAGATATTGTACATCAACCATGTAGAGGATTGTCCCAAAGAAGAACCAAATTGGACATAAGAAGTCACTCAATGAATCATCAACTGAGTTGAAAAAAAAAATTATTTTCAACATTTCAAGATGAATCTGGTCCATTATAATCTTATGAATATTTAAATTTTCAATCAATACCATGTATGTATTCAAAAAATAGGTCAAAAATAAAAGAGATTTGAAGGTAGTGGTTTCAAAATGATCATTAAAGCATCAGATCGTTCTTGTGTATGGATCATTGATAGAGAATTCACAACCCATATAATAGGTAATAAGTATCTTGTTACATTTATAAAATATTATGGTGTTTTCAATTATGGGAATGATTAAGGGTTGAAGATAATTCTATTAGGAAAAGATAAGTTTGGTGAAAAAGAAATGAGACATGATAAGGTATGGGTCATTGAATGTATCATTCCCAACATCCTCAGTTTCAATCAACTTTGTGATTTGGGGAAAGCTATATAATTTACTAATAATATATTTATATTTAAATTAATATTTTTTTAGTTGTTCAATATGGAAAAATAATACAGGGTAATCTCTACCTTCTAAGCGGAGAAAGTGATATTTGATTTTTATCAACGGAGGATGAAAACTTGTTGTGGTATAAACCTCTTGGCCATATATGCCAACCATTTCTATAAGATCTAGTAAAATGCAATGCAGCATGAGACCTCCCAAATATTTTAATTTATCTCAATCATATATGAGATACTGTTCAATAAGGTAATATCATCAAAAACTTGTACAATGAAAAAAGAAAAAAAGTCAAATATAGTGCTTTAATTGGTACATTAAGATTTATTTGGGAATATCTACCCAAGATCCATTTATAGGTATAGGTATTATGTTATTTTTATTGATTATTTTAGTAGTATGGAATGATTATTTTTCATTCCCCACAATACCGATGTGTTCAATTTCAAAAAATAACATCACAGGGAATCATAAAGGATTCTTGGAGTAAAAATTATGAAGTTTCAAGGTAATAATTATAAGGAATTTACAAAGCAATAATGTGAAGGATTATATTAAGAAACATGGTATAAGAAATCATGTTTTAAGGGTGGGAAATCCTCAACATTATTGAGTGGTTAAGGGGGGAAATTATATTGATAACAACATGGAGATAATATATCTTATTGAAAAATATTAACTAGGGAAATTATAGAAACAAGTTGTATTGACATTTTCTAACAAATCTAATAGTTATATTTTTTGTTTAAAGCAATAAATTTCTCTTTATTAAATGTGGAAAGGAAATAATATAACATTGAAATACTTTCAAATCTTTAGAAGTTAGTATTTTATTCATAATAAGGAGAAAGAGATGAAATTTTAGTCATGTTGAGATTAGGGGATATTAAATGGATAATTAGGAAAAATAAAATAACATAAATTATTCCATAATAGACTAGAAAATTTAGTTGAAATAATTGACATCACTATTGGGGAAATGAACAAATTCTTCAAAAACATACTGAAAAGTTCCCTGCTGAATATGATGAGCAGTTACAAAAAAAAGGGTATATAAGGAGTAAATACTAAAATATAAAAAGATATTGATAATGAGACTAAGTAAATTATATCTATAACTATGGAGAATAAAAATAGTCAATCTGAAATTGATAGGAAATATATCAATGGTGATTAGGAATTTGATATTCAAACATGAATAATTAAGTCTTCACAACAGACATCTTTCATATCTCATGTAGAGACTAAAAGTTTTGAGTAAGTATCTAGTGAAGAAAAATAGTTTTAGGATATGAATGGGGAGATATAATAAATTGAGAAAAAACAGACATGAGATATTTTTTTGAGGCCCATAGATAAGAATTTTATCTGGACTAAATTGTTCCTATGTAGTATGTTCTATTAAAACAACACTGTGATTTGAAAAAAAATATAATGACTAGTGTGAAATGGGTACTCCTAGATAGGGGTTATCAATGTTGAGGAAACTTTTTGTCATGTTTCAATAATATAGGTAATAAAATTATTCTTTGTTATCGATGAGAAAAGAAAATTCAGTATTTTCTAGATAGATTTCAACTCAGAGTTACTGAATGGGGTTTTGAAAGAAGATGTTTATATTAAGAAGAAAGACTGTATTCTCATTTATGAAGTTTAAAATAGATTATGTCTACTAAGGAAGGATCTATATGGGAGTAAGCATGAACCTAGAGGATGGTATTCAATACTCTATCAGTTCGTAATGAGACTCAGTTTTTTGTGTGGTGGAGTTGATTACAATTTGTATGTTAAAAATGATATTATTTAAAGGATTATGGTTCAAGTGTATGTCGATGGAATAATATTTTGTGGATAATGTAAAGCATTGTGAAATAATTTTACCATGTTTATGAAAAGTGATTTTGAAATTTCAATGATTGGTGACCTAACCTTTTTTCCTTTTTTTATAGGTTACATGAGAAATAAATTGATAATTTATTTCTCAACACAAATTTTTCAAGTTGGTTATAGGTATATTTTTAATGGATAATTATAAAGAGGTGATGACACCATTGGCTACATGGATGAATCCCTCATGGGATGATAAAGGAAATTTTTTTAATGTTACAAAATATAGGAAAATCATTGTTAGTTTATTGTACTTGATAAGAACAATACCTCGTGTTTTTTTATCCACATTCCAAACATCATAGTATCAAAGAAATAACAAAGAGATCCACATTCTTACAGTGAAAGAAATACATTGGTATATTAGTGGAACAATGGATTTTAGTTTTTTATAAAATGAAAAAAATTAGCAAGAGTTATTGGGATATATAGATACAGATTGGGCTTGGTCAATTGATGATATAAAAACAACATCAGGTGGATCATTATAACTTGGATAATTGTGTATTCAAAATATTAGAATCAAATTAAGATGTATATCATTGATCACTACATATGAAGATATATCATAGCTACTCAAGTGTGCATGCAGTATTTGTGAATATGAAGAATATTAATGATATGGGAGTGGATGATAAGTATCTAATCTAAATACATTACAATAATTAATGTTCTATAAATCGTAGAAAAAAACTATTCCATCACTTGAGAAAAAATAGCATTAAATTAAAATATAATTTTATTAAGGATAAGATAGAGAAAGGTATTGTGATGTTGGAGTATGTATCTACATAACTATAGGGTGCATATATTCTGAAAAAGACTTACCCAACGAAGCATTTGAAAGGAATCCACTGGATCTGGGAGTTCACTCAACTCCACACAATTGAAAAAGTGTAAATGTTGTACCACCTCTCCTTGAGATATAGTGTATTTCCCCAAATGTAATGATCTATTTTCTATACCTCATGGAAGACCACAAAGGTGTGACCTTTGGTTTTTTTGAAAAAGGGGCAGAAATTTTGGCTATTAAATGGGAGAAAAGGACTCAATCATGAATTTGGGAAAATCTGATAGGGGTAATGTTACATAGGGGTATTTTCAATGTTTTAAATATTTAATTTTACTAAGAAACCCTACAATGATTCTATGTCATTAAGAGAATTAGGTGTAATGAAGAAATTATTCATGACTATCAGAGCTTAGCAGGGACATATTTAAGCATTCTAAAGCATTAGATCCCATGAAGTAAAGTAGGGGGAATTTAAAATCTAATGATGCTAAAGGTGATTCCTCAAAGGATATATATCATGATATATGGGGCTCATGGTGAATGAAATTGTGTGTTAGTTGAATGAAGTGGTTTAGTGATGAAATTTTCATGTTGGTCTTATTTCCCACACCGACCATGGATCATGTGGGATAAGGGTATGTGTTGAGTAAATCATTGATAAAAATCTAAATTGAGAGATGAATGTATTATTATAAGATTTAAAAAGCTTTAACGTGGTATACAAAAATAAAATAATAGTAAAAAAACACAAAGGGGTATATTTTTGTGAAAAAATCTATCAATGTAACATTGAAATGTTTTTGGATTAATTGTGTCTATTGAAAGATATGGTTCATATGTTCACTTGTTGAGTTATAGAGAGATTGTTGAAAATTTATATAGAAAATATCCAAGGAAAATGGATGAATTCTCTTTTTGTGGTATATAAATATTCATATACATGGTGGTGTCATTACATAGTGTTTTATAAATTTTTTGTTCCAAAATTTAGAGAATGGGGAAATTTGTTTTTTGAAAAATGTTGTTGTGTGTCATGTTGAAGGGTATTTGTAAATTTAAACCCTTGTCAATATTTGGGATCATCTCATCCATATATGTAAAAGAAAATAATTTTGGTCATTTTTCTGAAATTGATCAAAATATAGACTTACGTAACATTGGTCGAGTTATGTGCACCCCTAAAATAATAATGAAGTGATCTGTCCGAAAAATAGTTTTTCACCAAATTCAATGAAACAAATTGTCTTCTATAATTTATGAAAATTTTCATGAAAATTTTCTAAGGGGAAGGAAACTTGAACATAGGTTCAGAAATGTATATAAATGAGTGGATACCCCCTTCAGTTTGGTATCTCAACCATTAGAAATCATTAGGGCATTGAATTGAGTAAGATTTTTTGAAATATTACGTGTGTGTAAAGAGAGTTGTACACAAAGAATAAAAGTTGTGTGTAAGAGGTAATTATGAAATAGTGTGTGGAAGTTGGTAGTTCTACATAGAAATAAAAATAATCACATAATTTGTTAAATATTTTAGCAGGATAGGCCATGGTTCCATGGAAGATAAAATTTTCATAGTAATTATATAGCTATTAGGTATTAATCATGTGAATGATAGTGGAACGTATTAATTTAATAAATGTGCTGTAAAACATATTGATTCAATTTAGTAAAGAGGTTTCTTATGAAGGATCAGTGATCATGCTTCAGTTGATGGAGCAGTGATCATTTAATTTTTGATTGGTTGTAAATTTGGAGGGACAGTTATTCTGCTTCAAACTCTACAATAGAATTGCACTTCTTTAGGATTTTTTACATTAATGAATTGTAATAATATTCTCCCTAGGTTTAGCCTGGTGAGAGTGAACCATGGAAAATTTTTATGTCATGTGCATTCATTCATTTATGTAGATATATTAATATAGGAAAGACAGAGAAGAGGGTTTTGTTAATCAAATTAATATGTTATGAAGGGGGACAAGTTTTAATCTATCACAAACTTGTTCACCCCCACCCCCCATCAGGGTTTTTATCCTAGTTGGGATAACACTAATATTTTTTTTGGATTATTTTTAGAAAAACATAGTTAAATCATTAGTTGTGAGGCTAAACATAAAAAAATCATTGATTTTTTTTAAATTATAGAGTAATTTATTTAAATGTAAAAAAATCATTATAGGTATACTATAAATGGATTTTTATATGAAACAGTTTTACCTAAGGTTAATAACCATCGAATGTGTTCATTTGGTATTAACTGTATCATCAAATTGTGGATGAAAAAGAGGTATTGTTTCACACCTAGTTTGACTCTCTTTAGGGATATGATTTAGTAAATTCACATGCTCTTTATGAACAATCATGATGTGAATAAAAATACATATAAATTTTTTTGTTAGGAAATATACAATGTATTACTAATGTGGAATCATATAAATTCATTGGGTAAGGAGTGCATGTCATTTATGAGTTATAACATCAATTATCATAAGCTCCCCTTCATGTGTGTAATAGTTTGAATATTATCATTTCAAAGTTAATTTTTTATGATGTGAATAAATAAACATGGAATCAAATAAGAAAATGTTTCACAGTCAACCATCCCAATTTTGAAAATGTCATGTGTGAGTAATATTCTACACATTTTTTCATATCCATCATGTTTAGTAAAACTATTTAATCATTATCTCAATACATTGAATTAAATCTATTAGTGAAAACTATAGAGACCCAAGCTATTAATACATTCATGTTTAATAAATTTTTTAGGAATATTCATTTCATTACACAAACACATGCATGAGCACTATAATTGTTCCTTTATTTAGAGACATGAAAAAAATTGTAGTATATAAGAACTACATAATCTCCCACTATGATATTCATAATTTTCATTCTTCTTAGACATAACATATTTAATACATTTCTTCATATCCTATGGATGGGAGACATAAGACAGGGTGATATTATATGATAAATAAGGGTAAAAAGGGATATATGTAATGTTAAAATGAAAATAATGGTGTAAGAACTTGAGCATAAAATTTCTAAACCATACCCTTCACATCAAAGATCATAATATTGACTCATAGAATAAATATAGGCAGTTCAAAATACATGAATCAAAATAGAATCAATGATGTTGACCCTTGAGAGCATAACATTAAAATATGACATAGATTTTTGGAATACAAATAATAATAAAAATATTATGTAATGTATTATTACAAGGACATTCATAATAGGTTATACTTGGGATAACCCCCCATGTACCTACTTTAGGTTTAGGATGACCTCTAAGCTAGACTATTTCAATATTCGAATAACCTCAAATGTTCCCTTTTAGCTCATAGAACATTAATCATCACCCAATCCATTGGAGAGAGATATATGTATCATAATTCACATAATAAACATAATATATATGTGTGTTATAGGATCAAAGAACATTCATCATATCATACCCCATGAAAGGAAATGGGTTTTATGAAAATTTCAGCATATCATAACATATAGAAAAGAGACAGGTTTCATAATCATTTCATAATTTCAGCATAGCATAAATCGTGAAAAAAACATGTTTGATTATAATTTTATCATGGTTCAACCTACTAAAGGGAAAATTCTTTCAAAAACATAAATCATTCATCGAAATAATAACAATGATATTATTCGATCATATAACCAATAAACAATAAGTCAATTCAAAGGATGTATTCATTTATAGATAATGGTTTTAAAAGAATATTTGGAATGGTTCTTCAAAACAAAAAAATATATTTTTAAAATCACCTATTTAAATTATTTTTTTTAAATACATTACTTCAAAAATAAAATTGAAAATTTTAAAAACAACACTAAAAAATAATTAAAAATGTTTCTAGAAAACAATTATCCATTCTAATTTGAAAAAAAAATTATTAAACAATATAAAATTTCAAATCTCCTTCCCATTCAAAATAAATATTTTAACAAATAAATTATCGTTCAAATAAAATAATTTTCTAGACAATGGGATGATTATTTCATGTTTTTCTTAATAAAACCATGATTCATTTCACATTTTCTGTAAAAGTAAAATTGGTAATGTTAGAAAAATAAAATGATGATCCCTTTCAATAAAATTTAATCAAAATAAAACATGGGTAAAAATTCATTTAAAAACTCTAGGATAATAAATAAAATTTTTTTAAATAATTTTTACATAAAGTATTATTGGAAGAAAACATATTTCTAACCGGAGAGATAAAGAATGATTGTTTTTATTAAAAAACTATTCTGTATTATTTTAAGTACCAAAGAGTTGAGAGATGGATTTATTACATGAAAATATAATTAATAAACATACTATAAAAATTTTAATGTGTTTCTTGAGATATTTATCGTAATATTTTATTATAAAAAACATAATGATAATCAATCCCGATAAAAGTGGTTATAGTAACATGTACTCAATAAAACATCAGTACCTTAGAACTGTAATATCTATTAAGTAATAAAATAAAATGGAACTTATAATATTATAAGGATAAGTAAAATAATGATATTACTTGTAAAATTTGATTTATATACACCTTATGTAATAATATAGTTACATAAAATGACTTAAATCTAAAAGAAGTAAAATTGAAATAAAAATCACATAATACATTAATAATATTTGAAATCATAATAACCAGTAAATAGATTCATAAAATTAAAATTTTAATATCATTAAAATAATTATATTCAATATATAACATGTCAATTGGTCATTGTATACATCACACACACGAAACAAGTGGTGAATTTGTATAAGTATCCTAGAAATAAAAAGGAGACTATAAATCTCTGACTGTAAATCAAGATTTCATTTGTACATGTTGGAACCTTATATTTAATAAATATAAGTTTATTATACATTTATTATTAAAAAATACATATATATATATATATCATAACATATACTATTTGCTTTTGACATTTTTTATCTATTTATTAACAATTCTAGGTTAATATTACATTATGCATAATAACCACTTTGTTCATATAAGTTTTTGATTTCGTATATTTTTTCCACTTAAATTGATTATGATTTAGTCATATATACAATTTTAACCATGATATATATTTCATATATATTAACTATATATTTATTTATAGTAATCCATAATGTTTAGAGATAGAAAATGGTATAAATTGTTTATGGAGATGGTTGGTCACACATATGCAAGAAAAATATTTCCATTTTTTTATTGAAGTGAAATAAATAATGGTAAATGATATATTATCCTTAAGGAATAAATTTTAATTTCAGGTATACATATATTCTCACTAAACCTATCATTATTTACAAACATGTAAAGGGTGAATGGATCACATTTTTTTGTGAGTCGGTAGTCCGTCATACACATGAGTGATATAGTTGTATTCCCAAAAAATAGAGAGTATGGATGTATGTGTGATATAATAATAAAAAAACTATAATGAAATAAAAACATCATTTATAATTAACAATTAAATAATTATTTGTAGACCTATTTTGTTATAATGGAAAAATTAATTGCAATGGTTTTTGTGGTGGTAGTCTTTCGTACATAGGAATTATGATTTTGTAACAAATTTGGCGGAAGTGGAGATTGTTGTCGATCCTGAACATAACATAAAAAATTAATAATGTGTAATATACTGATTTTATTATATAATCCTGTTTTAATAATAATTTAATTATGTCTATTAATACATAATATAAAAATTCTTGAGGGAGAACGTTGCTACTTCATCATGTAAAATATTTATTTTTGAACCAAAATCCCTCCTATATTATATTTTTTTCCCAAAATAAGGATAATAGAATTATATGAGAGAATTTTAAAAGATATTTGGGTAGGTTTTGGTGGAAGTAATTGGTTTTACAATGTGAAGAATATAGGATAAGTGTGTCCATTTTTAAGTGAGGTGAGTAGCACATTTGTAATTGTATGAAAATAAAAAAGGTGCACCAACAATTTTTCGATCCAAAACGCTCCAAAATAGAGAATATTAATACTTAGATAGTATAGGTTATATATATGGTCATCCAATATATTTAATTAAATATTTTTTGTCATTAAAACCCAAATATTTTTAGTTTTCCCCACCCCCTCTGGTATACCCAATTTTTTCATTAGCCATGATAATTAATTTTTATTATTTTTACTATTCATGTTGGTCAAAAATTATTTTGACCTTATTAGGTAATAGAAATTATGATTATTTTGAATATTGAATCCATATTTTTAATTTCAATTCAAAGAAGTTAAAATAATCAAATTCAAATTAATCTCATAGACGCGATGTGAATGATGGGTTTCAAAGAGAAAATAGATCAAATGTTTATAATGTTGTTATATAAAAAAACAAAATAGAATTGATTCCAATTAAAGAAATTATATTAATAGATATATTATTGAACCAATTTTACATTAAAACCAAATTAAAATATGACATAACTTTATAAATAATTTTAATTAAAAATAGTTTTCAAATAATATTCGTAATTTTTTTCTATTCCATAAAATATTTTAGATTTTAGAAATAGTATTTTCAAAACATATAAAATATATATTCAATAGAAAACACATTTTTATAAATATATTCTAATTTTATAAACCCATTATAATTAATATATAAAATTACGTTATTATGAATCATATCTCTACGTTTAACATCTTGGTTATAATGGTCACATATTAATAATATGAATCATATATACTTTTTGTTAAAACTCAGTGTTATGGGTAACACAAGGTAATCATAGTGTTATGTGTGTCAAAATATTAACTAGATGTGGATTTTAATAAAATATATCAAATTAATTTAATTTATTCAATAAAATTATTCAAATAAAACATTGTTTGTTCAACTCAACCCCCTTAAAATTATTTTTTTCTATGAAATTAGTCAATTTGATACAAAAAATGATGATACTTCTACCTAATTATTTCCCTATGTTCCCACCTAGCTTCCTAAAACATTTGGTTTCACCATAAAACATTAACCAACTGAGTGGTCATGTTTTATAGAACATTCCATATATGATTTTTTATCTTTACTGGACATTTCTTATAAGAAAGATATCGCTCCAATGGTATGACCTCTGAGTTCAGTTAATGTGAATGTTCAAGTATCTACTTATTCAGGAAATGACCATTGACCAGATCATGAACATGAGAGAGATTTGGTGAAGGAACACACATATAGGCTACCATCCTGATATGATCTATAATTTCAATGGGGCAGATGTACCTAGGATATAGTTTCCCTTCATTCATGAATATCATAACCTTCCTCCATGGAGAAATTATTAGAAACACCTTATCTCTTTCTTATTATTCAATATCACGCCAATTATTATCACCATAACTTCTTGTTAATATATGATCTCCCTTGATTTTTTTCAGAATGTATCTAAATTTATCTACCATTTCTTTAGTTATCATAGGTCCTAATAGAATTATTTATCTAACTTCATTCCATCATGTTTGAGTACTAAATTTATTTATATTTTGGGATTCATAAGGAGATATTTTAATTCTTGATAGAAAGATATTATTATAAGAAAACTCAACTAGTTGAATTAGTTGATCATAACAAACATTTATGTCCAAATAACAATATCTCAAAATATCATATAGGGTTTAAATTGTTCTATCATACGGGAAATCAATTATAGGATAATAAAAAATTTTGAAACTCAAATATATATTAAGATATAGTTTAAAACTTGTTCAAAACATTAATGTATTTCACGTATCCTAATTATAAATAATGAAATATGGTATTCTATGAAACCTTACCACATTCGTAATGTATTTCCTAAAAATATGATCTGGAGAGAATTATTCTATGATGGTAATGAAGCGTGATTACATATTGAAGTTGTCCACTAATCTCAATATAACATTATTCCCTTTAGACATATTTGGGATTCCAATGAAAAAATCCATGATGATTTTATATCATTTCCATTATAGTATAGGTAATGGTTATATCATCCCCTTAGATTTTTTCTTTCAACCATAAATTTATGAAATTTGAAGCACCAGTATAAAAACCTTATTGTTTCTATATTGATTTTATCCCACCAGAAATACTCTTTAAAATATCAATACATATTAGTAATTATCTAATGAATAAAAAATAAATAACTATAAGCTTCTTCTAAGAACTATTTTTTTAATCAGGTATAGATACAATTCATACATGGTTCATGAATATTAATAGTACATCATCAACAATGTTAGGTTCATGAATATATTTTATGTTCATTAGAATATCTACATCTATTTTATACAACATTATATTCTTCACATGGATATATGGTAAAACATTCAACTGGGTATGATAATACTTTCCACTTCCTTTTGGATTTATATATCCATCCTTTGAAAATAATTTTTTTTGATCTTTTTAATCCTCATCATGGATATAGTAGAATGATCTTTTCAAATCAAAGCACTATTTACATTGTATTCTTTCCAATGGTGGTAATATATTGAGTAATAAAAATATTTATTTAGGTCTAACCATCTTCTTTGGAACATATTCAACTCCTTCTATATTAATATATAATTTAAACTTTTATGATTAATGTATATATATATCACATTATTTACTATAATATAATTCACCCATATCATCACTGAAAAAATTACCACAACTAACTTCAAATCATTAAA
Source organism: Viscum album (assembly GCA_963277665.1). Lineage (NCBI taxonomy): Eukaryota > Viridiplantae > Streptophyta > Magnoliopsida > Santalales > Viscaceae > Viscum > Viscum album. The sequence continues at coordinate 221,418,324 of OY728127.1, read as the reverse complement.
TGGGTAATTTTTCTAAGGAATATTCAATTTTTAAGAAGAATAAGCTATTACCATTTCATTATTCATCAGATGACATCCCCATAACTAATATTATGAATCAATATATATTATGAACCCTCATATATTATTGGGTAATGTAAGCATAGGTATTCTAACTAATCATCTCTTCAAGTCCTTGAAATTTTTCTCATAGTCATCTATCCAGAGGCACTTGGCTCCCTTCTGAGTTAACATGGTGAGTGGATTAGATGCTCATGTGAAACCATATAAACCACATCATTAATATCAAACTAAAATAAGAAAACAATATATCTATGTCACTAGGGTTGGTCTGGTCCCACACTCCATAGACCTATTCATTGATGGATCTACTGATATATGAAATCACGAGATAATATGAAAAAAAAAAGAAACAATTTGAGCCCCATAATTATTTTTTTGAATTTTTGATATATTTTATCATTTCTTAGGGACGTTATTATAATTATGAAGTAATATTAATGACCTTCCATTCCATTTTAATATACAATATTATCATCTATAATTAATCCCTTTATCTATTCATGGTAATCTAAAAAGAGTTTATTCATTAAATACATGATGATAATGAGGGAATTAGTATGGCTGAATCCAATCACTATATAATCATAGTGTTCATACATTTTAAAGAATGAGATATGTGGTATATCCTCTATCTTGGACCTTAGTTGATGATAAACCGAATGAAGTTTGATATTGAAAAATTATTGAGCTCCATATAGTGGATCACTCAAGTTATCAATATGAGGAAGAGAATACATATCCTTAATTATGATAATTTTCACTCCCAATAATCAATGATGTTTTTGATTGATACATTGTTTGTTTCAAAAAAAAGAATAGGTGAACCCCAATGTGGAACATCCAGATAAATGAATCACATCTCATGATTTTCCTTGAGTTTCATATTAATTTCTTCTTACTCAATTAGATTCATTCTATATGGTCTTTTCTAAATTTGTTAAGCACCAGTTATGATTTATATTTGATAACTCAACTACATTTTTAATATATTACTAGGAAACATTTTTTTAGAGACATAAAAAAATCCATTCACTATAGGCATATCACTGATCTCAATTTTCTCCCCAACCATTTGTGATATACACACCTTATAAATGTGAGTTAAAACACATACAATGGATGTCAACTATATCATATGATCATACTTATCATCAAATTGATAGAATATCATTAGTAGGTTTGGAATATCAACTGTAACATACCATACTCAATAACTAATGTATGATGTATATTGATAAATCCAATATAAGCCTATGATAACCTCAACATCAACAAAATGAAGAATGAAAATATTTACAAGAACCATTTTCCCACCAACATCAACGGGAGAGGAATCATAGAATTGAGATGTGATCATCGTACTATTTTCTGTTTTCAATTTCAATTCATCATCTAATAGTTTTTGGGGAATCATTATACCCTTATAAAATTCCTCAGATATGGATTAATCATTGGATCCAGAGTCAAAAAATATATTTTAAATTCTATAGTGGATAGTAAGTGTACCTTTTATAGCATAATTGTTGAACCCCTTATCAAAATTAGTGAGTACCTGATATCACCCTTTTTCCCTCATCATAAGAGGATTCTGGCATTGATCACAATCATTAACCCTTTAATTTCGTCAATTTTTCGAATAATTCCCCAACTCCTTGCTTTTGAAACATTTTAGTGATGGTGGTGCATTCTTTGGAGATGTCTCATTGTTAATATTATTTTCTAACATCATCCCATCAATGTGAAAATTTTATACTTAATGACCTATATTTACAGTCACAAATATTTTAATGGCCTCCATAAGACAATTTCTTCATATATTTATCCCTCCACATTAGCTTAAACGAAATATTTTCATCTTCTCCCATTGTTTTTGATATTTTCCTTTTGAATTCCATTTTTATATTCTTATCAAAACCATGAGATTAATAAATAACTCCATCCTCCATTTACATCATGATATCACATCGAAGATTATATTTATAGATATTGATGTCTCTTATGGATAACTCATTCCAGAGACATCATTTTAGGCCACTAATGTAGTGATCAACCGTGCATTTAGATTAGATGATAATTCCATAAGTTTACATCACATGTCTTGTAAAATATTCATCATAGGTACCAAAAAATTCTTTAACCATTTAATTATCTTAATAAGATCATTATCATTATTTGGATGAAGAATTATTCGAATGTACTTATTGAAACATAATTTCATGAACTCATCCCAATCTATAATGTAAATGTAATCATGTTTCCTCATATTCTTTTATGATTCCACCGTTGATTTGTTTCATCATCCAATAATTATAAAAACAAAATTAATTGTTCATGTCCCAAACAATGGAGAATGAAAAATATATTTTCAATGGTTATGATCCATTTTTATTTACCTATTGGATCAGAAGACCCGCTAATAGAAGGTGGGTGTTGCCTCATAAAGTACTCAAAAGAATGTTGTTCCATCCTATGTTCGTTTAGTAGTATAACATGGATCATATCTTAAGTTGTATTTGTTCGAATAAAAATAAGAGTTTCCATTATATCTCCATTAATGTTTGTATTTTCTAGCGAATATTAATTTAATTTTCCATCACACACATCATTATCGTAGTTCCTTTTTCATCCATACAGCAACTAAAACAACAAATCATAGCATAATAAATAATAATCATGATGGGGAACAACATAAACATGAAAAAAATAACATATCGTTTGTCTAAATCATGATTAATAATTTATTTTATGACTTCGTATCTTATTCCAAGTTTATTCATAGTCTTCATTTATTTAAATCCAATATGATGGGTCGTAATGAGTTTATGAAATCCAAAACTGTATCCTAGGGGGTTTGAAACCTAGTGTGCATCAAGGCCCATTGTCATGCACTATGTGATGATCGAGACCATCTATATCCAACATCTTCAGATTTATTACCACTAGGTACCTATGTTTTATATCTACATACACATGTAGTATCCTGACTAGGATGTAATTTCCTAGAAACCACTCTCTCTATCAAATACCTACATTCTAGAAAATCATTTTATATTTCGACTTATCCATAGACATATCCATAGAAATAACATTAGGGATATGAATTTTTTTTCACGTCCTAGATTCCATAGGATAACTAAACATATCATATGAAACCATCTATTGTGACCTAGGATAATCTTACATGGATATTAGATCATTTTTTATGAATATTCATTTCATCTTCAAAAAAATGCCAGAGGAATGTAATATTTTAAGGTATTTATAAAATTGGAAACAATGAATGTTTGTCCATATATAAACTACATCATATCCCACTATGATCTTTATAACTATCACCCTTCATCGAAATATCCAATGTAATGCATTTCTTCCTAAACTAGGGAAGTTGAAAATAAGAGAGGGTTATTATAGATGATCATTAAGGGTAAAAAAGTGATATATATAAGCATAACATGAAAAAAATAGTATGATAACATGATAATAATATTTGAAAACCATACCATTCATATTAATGTTCATAATCATGCGTCATGGAATAAATATAAGTAGTTTATAAGACATTAACCCTAAGGTAATTAAAAAACATGACACATGAGAGCATAACATCGTCATAAGACATGTATTTTTGAAACATACATAGGAATATAAAATTTTATTTCATGGGAACCCATAAATATAATCATTACATGTTAGTCTTGGGATGAACACTTGTGTACCTTCATTGCATTAGGATGAAATCATGTGTACCCTCATTCATTATTGGGAGAAACTCTCATGTTTCATTTCATAACATAGAAAATTTCTCATTATCCAATACAATGAAGGTTGATATAGGTCCCACCAATGAAATAATTAAAATCAAACTAATGTGTAGTGAAAATATCATAAAACATTAAACATGTCATAAACCATGAAATGAAATTTGTTTCATAATCAATTCATCATATCATAACATATAAAAAAGAGATAAAATTCAAAATCATTTTATCATTTCATCAAATCATAAAAAATGGAAATAAATGGGATTCATGAAAATTTTATCATGGTATTACCTATGGAAGATAAATAGGTTTCATAAATATCATTTAATCATTGAAATAAATCATTCATAGAAAGAGTAAGAATGTTACCCATGGATCACATACCCAACAAAGCATAAATTCATCAAAGGATCTCATCTTAAATTGATATTTATTTTTAATTATTACATATAATATTTCTTAAATAGGATACCTTCTTATAAATAGTCATTTTAAAACATAAAACACATACGAATTTATATTAATTGAAAATAAATATGATAATTTACAGTGGTGGCCTTAACATCATTTATAACATTTCATAAAGAACATATCCCTACTAGTTTGAAAAAAATTTCAGACTTACAATATGTTGAATCATTTTTGTCTGAAAATAACCCTGAAAATAAATAAATTAATCTCCAAGGAAAGTAATTCTCATGATTCTGGGATGTTTTTTCATTCCGTACACATTAAATCAAATATTCATTTCACATTTTTTTAATGATAAATAGGAATTATTTAATAAATGAAATGGAGATTCATTTCAAAACATTTTTATAAAAAAAATTCACATGGGTAAGAAATGTCTATTTTAAATACTCAGATAATAATAAAACATTTATGAAAAATGTTTTAGAAAACATTGTTATTGAGGAAAATAGATTTCTGACCGAAGAGAGAAATAAATTAAGATTTTATAAATAAAAATTTTATCAAATATTTTAAGTAAAAATGAGTATAAATTGGTTTATTACATAAAAATATCATGAATAAAAAGTGTATAGTAAGTTAATGAGTTTATTAAGAGTCAAATCATTATTTTTTTCATCTGAAATGTTTCATAAAAAAATCTTACAAATGATGACATTGTAACATAAAATAATTAAAACTTCGGTAGCATTGAATCATAAGCCCTATGAAGGAACAAACTAAAATGGAATGAAAAATATCATGAGGATAAATAAATTCATGTTATTATATATCAAAATGGTTTTATATAAACAACATGAAATAATATAGAATTATAACCTAACATACGTCTCATGTATGAAAAATTGAGACAAAAATCACTTACCACTCTAGAAATAATTTTAATCATAATCCAAAATAATTAATATAATCGAATAAAACATTAAATATAATTAAAATAATGGGATTCATGAAATAAGAAATCAATATGGTAGTATATATAACACACAAAATAAATGAGTACTAGATTTTCATATGTCTCCCATAAATAATAGAGACTAGAAGACACTAACCTTTAGTCTTTAATTCCATCATACACATTCAAAAATAAAATAAAATAAATATATTTTTATTATACATATATTAAATAACAAAATTTATAAATATCATAAAATATATAATTTTCTTATGACCTTTTTATTACGTATTAGATTACAATTTCAAGATATCGTTATGTTTCTGGTTATAACCGCTTTGTTTTTCATATATGTTTTGATTAATTATTTTTAGTCATCCTTATTTGATCATGATTTAATAAAATAAAGAATATTGACAATAATAAAAATATAATATATATAAATATCAATTAATTAAATATCTATTTAGTGTAATCCATAAAATTTAGTGATAGAATATTTAATAAATGATTCATAGAGATGGTAAGTTGTATGTACGCATGAACACTGTCTCCATTATCATGAAAGATTGAGAAAAAGAGTGTTAAATGATATATTATCATTATATAATCATTTTAATGACATATATATCACACATTATCATTCAAACCAACCTAATAACTGCCATGTAAAACGATAATTAATCGCATCGCTTTACAAGGTAGTAGTCTGCCGAACAGACGAGCGACATTGTCGTTTTCCAAAAAAAGAGTGAGTGTGAAGTTATATGAGATTTATAATTAAAAAAGAATAATAATATCATAAATATAATATATAAATAATAAATCCATCATTTTGTTTACTCTTGAGTGTTTTTAATGGAAACATTAATGACATCATTACATGAGGTGGTACTCCTCCGAATACCTGAATGATGATTTCGAAAACAATTTGATAGAATTAGAGATGGTAGTATGGAGTTAACTTAATAAAAAAGCACTTCAGTATTGGGAATATATTAAGGTTATTATATCATCATGTTTTAATAACAATTGAATTATTTGGAGGATGATATAAAATAAGATATTCTTTTTGAAGAATGTTACATCTTATTTGGGTAACCTCTATAGGTTTGCATCAAAATCCAAACAAGGTTGAATTTATTCCAAGAATAAGGACTATAAGTTGAGAGGATGGAATCTGGGAACTGATAATTGTATTTATTGTCAGATACAAAAAATTTTTACGGTGTGATGAATATAGGAGATGGGGTATAATTTTATCAACGAAGTGAGTGTCACACATGTAATTTTTTTGTGAAGGACCCATGATTTATTCATTCTATAATGATAAAGATATAAGTTATTTTATACATTTAGACATTATTTATTATAATTAAGGTCATAAAATAGATTTTGGACATGTTTTTAGGTCATTTTTTCCATTGTTTTTTATTTTAACCCCTCTAAAACTCATTTTTACCTTAATTGCATTAATTAATTTTTAATATTTTCACTATCAATTCTCACCAATAAATAATTTTAACTAATTATATAATATAAAATTTTCTTATATCAAATATGTAAAATTTTTCTTATAAATTCAACTCACATGTGTGGGAAAATCTAAGTTTAAATTAATCATGTGGGTGTAATTAGAAAGCGGGTTTTCCATAAGAAAAGGATCAACATTTATAGTGATTCTGTATGAAAAAATATAAATAAATTTATTAAAATGACCTAAATTTTATTAAAGTACATATAATTGAACTAATTTTACATTAAATAAAATAAAAAATATCTTAACTTTATTTATAATATAAATGAAAATGATGTTTCAATTAAAATTCTTTATTTTTTAGTATTTAACAAAAAAATAGCATTTTTATAAAATTATCAAAAACTCACCATAAGATACCAATGATATGATTATTTAAAAATTAAATTATATTTTATCAAATAAATTTTTTACAAGTGTCAATAATCAATTTTATTATTATTTTCAATAATAAAAAATATAAACAACAATTTTTTATAAAATATTATTTTCAAAACAAATAAAGACTTTTTTGAAAAGTTATATATTATTTATAAATATATATTATTTATATTAAATAAATATTCTTAATATTTAAAAATTATTTATTACTATTCGTATATCTATTCTTAATTGTTAGGTTATAACAATCACTTTTGAATAATATTAATGATATATCATAGTTTTTACAACATAGTTTCATGTGTTACGTAACAAAATATCAGTGTTTCACATAAAATACAATAAATAAGTATTTTATATATTCAATATATCAAATAAATTTAATTTATTCAAAAAAATAATTCATAATAACTCAGGGTCTTATAAAAAAGTCAAAAAGTAAAATTACTACATCCAAAGTATATAAATTATCTATTGTACATACTAGAAGGATTAACATCCCTAAAAACATATAATACTCCCAATAGGGAAATAATAATTAATAATGTGTATGGATTTTCATTCCATATATGTATCAAATAAAAATTACGGAGATAAATAAATCACCCTTCATATTAGAAACTTCACCTTGATTCTATACAATTTCAAAGAGTAGGATTGATCTATTTTGGTATCATCAAATCAAGAATGTATTTTTTTTTCTTCTAATAAATAATATATTTATAAAAAAATTTATACTAAAGGAAATATAATCCTTGATAACATTCCATTTGTGGGGAAATACATTTATTTTATTCTTCATGAATTTTTGGGCCTTCCTCCTAGCTGATATTTTATGTTCTGGATTAATCTTATACATAATGCTTTCCCAATATCAAAGTCACCATATCTAATGGCCTCTATTAAACATAAATAGTTTATGATGTAATTGATGGAGAATTGGGATAAAGTGTTTATAACGAAAAGTGCTTTACTATGGGGTGTATTCATCCTCTTAGTCGAGAAGAAATATAGTTCAATTACCCTAATCATAGATTATCAAAAGATCAATATGATCATGATAAATATTAAGTATCATACGCCATAGATTGTTGATTTTTTTGATCAATTTTATAGATAATAGTACATATCTAAGGTCAATATTTAGTTAAGATATTATTATGTAAGGATGAATAAGGTGGATATACTTAATATTAGTTTTTATATAAGTTTTGAATAATATATGTTCACATTGATTCCCATTTGACATATGAATTATCCATATATATTCATGGAAATAATTAATAGATTCTCTTGGGATTAACATGTTATGTTTTTAGTAGACTATAATGATTATATTCTTATCTACTCCAAAAGGAAGGAATAACATGAGGTTCATTTTAATGTTCTACTAAAGACCATGTAAAAGTAAAAGATTCATGAAATGTTAATGAAAACCATTTTTTATAGAGAATGTAACATTTCATGGGAATTCTATTACCAATAAAGATGAATCAATTGATCCTTCAAAAACAGAGGAAGTAAAAGGATTTCCTATACAAATATCCATGAAATATATCTATAGTATATTTGGATTGGTTGGGTACTATCATCAATTTTAGAGAGACCTATCAAGAGTTTTTATCCCCCTACCATTATATATCAAAATAAAGTGATGTTTTTCTAAAGTGATGAATGCGAGGAGTGCTTAAAAGAGTTAAAGAGGAGTTTAATTGCTACATGTGTTCTCATATTACCCACTAGTGGTGAAGGATTAGTAATCAACAATTGTTCATCCAAAATGGTAATCGGTTTCATACATATAAAATATGAAAATTGATATATCAAGCCTCCATCAAATTAAATAACCATGATCGTAACTATAAGACACATAATCTCGAATTGTATTTTGTGATCTTCTCAATGATGATTTGAAATCATTACCTCTATAGGGATAAGTGCGATAGTTATACCTATCATAAAATCCTTAAGTATATATTCACAAAAATGTATCTCAATATATGTCAATGAAGGTAGTTATAGAATATCATTGATTATGATTGTCCAATCTATTTACATCATGGGAAAGAGAACAATGTGGTGGATGCCTTTAGTAGAATGGTCTTTGAAAGCTTATCCAAGATGGGAATTTAATGGGATATAATCTTTATATATATTAATAGGATAGACATGGGAATAATAAAATAATATTAATCTGACCTTCCTCAAATAACTACTCAACCATCAATTGCTGAGGATATCTAGGAAGCCAAAAAAGATGACAGGGATCTAAACAAATGTTGTAAATATTCTAGTGTTTTAAATTTTCTAATAATAGTGTCAGAAAGAAACGAACCAATGCATGTGTACCATCAAAATTATTAATGAAAAGGGATTTTTTGGATGATGTTCAGGTCACACATTTTTATATTCATTCCAGATGTAATAATATGTATATTGATGTGATGAAAAATTTATAGTGTGATAACATGAAGAGGAGGATTGTAAAATTTATATCTCGATGCATGGTATTCCAACAAGTCAAGGATTAAACATTTATGTCTATCCGTATGATTCATCCATTTCCTATAAAAATATGAAAATTGGAAAGCATAACAATGGATTTCATCATAGAAATCCCCAGGACACGTAATGGAAATAAAACTATCTAGGTCGTAGTTAACCACCTTATATGAATTAGATTATTTAATTTAGATCAATGAATATTTCTCCCATAGAAATAATTATAAGATATACATATGGGAAGTGGAAAGACTATATGATGTACAACTTTACACTGTATGTAATTGACATCAGAGGTTTAACTTAAGGATTTGGAAAAGCCTTCAGCAAACACTAGATTAAGAGATGAGTTTCAGTATGTCTCATCACACATAGATAGATTGTTAGTTAAGATGAAATTTTGAAACTCTTGAATACGGATTGAGTTTTTTTAAATAGATTTTCCATGGAGGCAAGGATCATCACCTACCCCTAGTGTATCTCCCATAAAAAAATAGTTTCCATTCTATAATATAAAGGGAACCTAATTAGGAAATGTATAGAAATATATGCCATGCTCAAATGTTCAAGTATCATATTAGAACAAATAATATTATAGGACCTGATATTTTCAATGAGATGATAGAGAATGTACAAACTATTCAATAGAATATGAACTTCCAAAAAATTCAACAGAAAATATAATGATACATTCATCGAAGATACATGGATTTTGAGGGAAGTGATAATGTGTTCCATCATATATCATCATGGAATAATGTTATGAGATTTTGGAAGAAGGGAAACCATAGACCTAGAAACATTTCTCCTTCAGGATCATTGATTTCATTGGAGTTTTCGCTTAGCAAGTAGAACTCCCAAATATGTTATACCAACTATATAACATGTTCTAGGTATCCCACTTGAGTAACTAAACACCATACCCATCATGAATACTAAATAGAGAGATACTAAAATAAGATAATTATCATTCATACATGTAGAATCCAGCTAAGATATTGTATCATATTTAAAAATTTCTATGAAAAAAGAAAACTCACTTGAACAAAGTACTATTGTGGAGCCTCATGATATAAGTATCAACTTGGGAACTATAATAGGAGATGAAAAATGTATCTCCATATGTTTTAATGTATTAAATGTAATTTTTATGTTGATAATATTGAAGTCAAGAGAATATAATAACCTTAAATTTTATAAATTAAATTTCTTTTTTAAATAAATAATATAATTATATAGTTAGAGGTAACACTTGCACTAATTTGGTTAATATAAAAAATATTTTTCATGATTTAATAGACCACTAATAATCATAACCATTAATAATATAGTCATTGTATAGTGGATATTATTATTAGTTTATATTAAGTGTTATGATAAATTATAATTGACATAAATTGATGAAGTGATGGCCTCAACAACTAAGATTGTATGCTAAAAACCCCAATTATAAGAACTTTCTAGGGAGATAAAATCACTAAGAATTTAAATTGATATATCCCAAGCAAATATTTATCAAATAAATCTATAGAAAAACTATTTATAGATGATGTTCAGGATTATTGATATAACTGAAGAACCATGTTCGTTGAACCACAATGAGAAAGCTCTACCATTTCATACCTTACCATTAGGATGTATTCTAATGTACTAAGAGGATATGTATCTAGAAAAAAAATTATATCCTTTATTTTAATAAAATAATTATTATATTTAATGATTATTTTGATTATTTATAAATGATAATATAATTGTTTTGAAAAAAAAATATTTTTACATGAACAAATTACAATTATATTTTTCAGAAATATACAGTTTCTATTTAAAAAACCTTTTTCAAATTCCACAATTTGTAAATAAATTAAATTTTAGAAATGTATTGTTTCAAAAAAATAAATAATTATTCAAAATGATTATATAAATTAATGATGTCCAGTAAAATTTCTATAAGGGTCAAAAAGTGGCTAATATCATTAAAATTAGCATTTACCAGAAAATATTTATTCTTATTTAAAAGTAAAACTCTCATATAAAAAAATAATTTGTATAAGACAAGTTATATTTTTTAATTAATTTTCATAAAATATCTAATTGGTAAATTTTTATATTTTTTGAGACTAGCATATTTTTCATAAAACATTAATTACAATAAAAATATACTGTCTATATGATGTCATAGAAATTCCCCAAATATAATGTAATAAATGATATAAATCCAACCCTTTTAAAAATATAGATATCCCATTTAAAAATTATTCTTGTTAGTTTTTTTATTAATTTTATAATCATTAAATGAATCCTTCAAAACATATTTTATGATTAATGGTTCTAATATAAATTCCTTATCAACATGACTCACTTCCAAAACACAAATTATATTATTTTAATATGTTCATTTCTAGTCCATATATTATATTTAAAACCAAACCACTTTTTTAGAACCATGGGAAAAACATTGGTGAGTTTTTTTATCATATAGAGTATAAACCCTTTGTTTTGAAATTTATCAATAATTCCCCCTCTCTTTTGTAATAAATACCCAACCAACCTCCCACTACTCTTCACTAAAAACCCATTTAGATTCATTTTTCTCAATTTTTCTCGCTCTATAATCTTTTAATATGTTCCTAATAACTTAATAATCTTTTCCTGATCTTTTAGTTGTTTCCTCTCAAGGTAAGGGCACTGGTGGAAATGGAGGCTTTCCCAACACATTTATGCCAATGGTTCGAACAACCCGTTTTCATACTTTTTTTACATCAACCATTCTAAACAGTTTGAAAAAATCATTGGTATAATGTTTTTAAAATCAATCATTCCCAACAGTTTGAGTAAAACGTTGGGAATGATTTTATTTTTTCTAATGTATACCAATAGTTTTTTAAAATCATTAGTAAATAATATATTTACCAATTGGTTTTTAAAACAGTTTGGATTGGTTTTTTCCTAATTCATAGTAGATCCAGCTCCCCCGTCCACACTATTACATCCGAAATTTGAAACTCTCCCAAATCTATCTCTTTAACCTAGGCTATGAATCTCCTTCCACCTGATAAATACATCATCAATAAAGAAATTTTTTAGTTCTTCACTTGAAATCAGTAAGAACTACATTAGTTTTAATGGTCTGCATCTATTTTTTTTCTCTCTATTTTTATTTTTCCTAATCTTGAGATTTGTGCAGTCTATGGCTTAGTATACCCAATAAGTGCACATTTATTTGTTTTGTATTTTTGTTCTAAACATCATGTTTCAGGATTGTGTAAATCACCATTATTGGATGTTTTCATCGAAACTCCTTCTGTGTAGAGTTAGTGAACCTAGTGAACAAATGGAGGTGTTAGTCAGATGTATCCCCACTCAAACATAGTAAAGGTATTTTGGACATATTTTCTCAAGGAGGGTAATGGATATACGGATGATCCATGTGAAGGGATTAGGGATTGTTTTAGTAGATGTGTATGAGTTTATCCATTTTTAGTTTGGTGATATGGTAGTTTATATGGAAATTAGTTTTGTTGAAATTTTGATTTTAATTTTGTATTTATAGATTTTGTTCAAGGAATAATTGGAAGGGTAGGGATATTAAGGAAGAATTAGTTGTTTGTTGGGTGATGCATAAGAAATGGGATGTTGGCTGGATTGGATATGTAACACCCCAAGGTTCCATGGTATGATTCCCTTTAAATATTGCAATAGCTTGCATTGTACGCAACATCAAGATTCTAACACACCGTGACCAATCAAACTAGCTGTTATGAATAGTAATACCCAATTTTTTAAATTTTTTAAATTTTATCATTCAAAATGTACTTCATTTTTGGATTCGGAATATCAAAATTATCCTTGTGTGAAATTTTAGTATTTTTCGGAAAACATTATATTTTTTGATGAATAGTGAAAAACACTAGGTTATAGTTTAAAACTGAATTTTTATTTAAATAATAATTTATTTTATTTATTTTATTTTATGTCAAAATAGATACATAATACCAATATATATTCAATTTAATTCATTGGAGTCTGTATATAATAATTATATATATATATAAATATTGATTGAACTTTTCACCGCCTTTTACCCATCTTCTAGGAGAATTTTCAAATTTATATAAAATTTAATGTTATCCCTTCTGTGAGTGGAATGTAGAAAATCACATAGACATGGATAATATCATGGAGTAAAATGTGGTTCAATAAGATAAAAATAATTTTTTGTGAATAGTATCTTTTTTCTTTTATTTACCACGGTTAAAATTAAATAGGGTAATTAAGGGTAAAAATGATATTATTATTACCCTAAAAGATGTCCTAATTCTATTGGATAAGTATAAATCGACCAAAAAACCTTAGCAATAAAATTTGAATCTCTTTGGTCCACTTTATTTAGATTAGGACATTCATTATTAATTAATTCAATGAAGAGTTAAAAGAGTTTAAATCAATGTTTAATAACTAATTTTTTTTTGATATAGTGTTATACGTAAGATAAATTCGATTAAAAATATTCATTATAAATTTAAAAATATTTCCTAAATAATGGTATTTTATTTATAATTTTTTGAAATTAAATAATTTAATTTATTTATGACACAATGGTGATGTAGTAATTACCTAATTAATGAAATATTAAAATAATTGATATTATAAATATCCAAATAAATTTAATTTTAGACTTTTTATGAATTAAACTAATTTTATATGTTATTATGACATATTAGGGTTGGTTTGATGAATCTTTTTCAAAGTAATAATGATGTTATTAATTTATAAAAAAACAAAAAACAAAATAGTGTCAAAATTGACATCAAAGAGTTTTTACAAAATATATATATTATATTATTAATTGATATTCTATTCCTAAAAATCTATATTTCTGAAAAATGACTTATATAATGATAGTTATATCATTAATGATTCTCTTGGGGTTCATTTGGATGTATAGAGTATATTTATTAACCATATAATATAAAAATACAAAGAGACATGGTAAATGTCAACCTATTTAACTAAGAGTTAAATTTAAAATATATAGTTAATATACTTACCCAAACCTATCTAAAACCTATTGGTTGAGTGGTTTTCGACACATAACCACCTTATACTTTAAATAATAAATTTAGGAGCCTTTAGAAACCGAAAATGATTTAATTATAAAATAGTATTTCTATCTTTTTTTAAGGTGCCTCTCACCCCTCTTATAAAAGGGAATTCCCACTTCTCTCTTATTCACAACGTCAAAGCCATTCGACTCGGCCAACCACTTCCCAAATATCCTCTCAAATTCCCTCGCTTAATCCTAGAGTCTTTCCGTTAGTCAGAAATCCGTCTTAGATAGCTCTATTGATCAAATCAAAAGGAAGAACTCGAAGATGACGTAATAATTTCACCACCCTCTTCCAAGTTCCTTTCTTCTTCCACATATTCTTTCATTGTTATTTCCATTATAAAATAATAACAATAGTATATTATATATACATTGATGTTATTATATATATGGTACATACATATTCATTATTCTATCCATCCATCAAATGACATGTCACCATACGCGCATACGTACGGCTTATCGTCTCCACGTCGTGGTGTAATTGCTATTCAATACCTTATATTTTGGATGGGTATAATAATGATGTGTAATGGATGTAAAAAATGATTATAACATGATAATTATTTGTATATATGATATAAAATCCAATTATATATTATTTTAATATCAAAATAATGATATTGTCGCTTGTGCGGAATTACGGATTACCGTCTCCACGAATGCGATGGGATTCTTTCGCCATCGTATCCATTCAAGAATAATTTTTATATGATGATTACAATTAATGTTTAAATAATTCATATAATTATGTATTTGAATAAGATACATCCCATCCAAAACAAATATGACTCAATTAGTAAATAATATAAAGGAAAACAAATCCGTTAACACCCGAAACGACAATAATACTATGATATTATTAACAAAGCAATGTCAACAGATCATATATGATATCATATTAATGTATATGATTCATGTATAATTTAATAACAATTATTTTACCATTATAAATGAGGTTAACCTTCCATCTACCAATGAAAAGTACAAGGTAATGATTTATTTCACAATCTCTTCATTATCCAAGGTTGTTTATACATAATTATCAACATGGACATATTTATCATCCACATTCATGTCACTTAAAAATATATTTTAAAACGTTTTTAATATTTAATATTCAATGGGTTAAATTAATTTATACCCATGTTTGAATTTTTATAATATTTTTATAAATGAATCCTTTCGTTGTTATCCGATCAAGGTCTTTTTTAACCTTTTCCACAAAATTAAGGTAAGAATGTTTTTTGAACTTATACAGCAGGTGCGGCTATATTACGTCATTATAACATCATCAAAGTTTCCCTTATGGGATTATATTAATATTTTCAAAATAAATGTTTTATTTATAATTATAAGACTATTAAATGATATCAAAATATAAAGAGATATTTCTCTAAAAAGGTTTTGATTTCATCTATGTCAACGTCCTTGGATGTATTTTATGGTTATTTGATGTTGAGTTATTTTGATAAATACATCCATATTTTATTGAAGGATTGGTGCTGTGTTTGACTGTGGATGTTATATTTGTATACCATTCATTGTTTATGGATGATGTATTGACATTTCTTATGCTATTTCTAATACTTATGTATATTTTTTATTTCAACCATTTCATACGAGGAATGTATTGGACATAGTATGTGATGGGTTGACCCGCTATAACTCCTCAATGCATCGATAGGTCCCATGAGACAACTAGATGTGGAATGGGCCAAGGCCCTTTCCCAATTATGATATATGTTTTTGGTTGTGGCCTTAATCATTTTAAGATGTCCTTGCCGAGGCCTTGACAAAATGTTTCAGAATGTCCGACATTATACATTATCTCATTATTAAAATAATATTGATGGTTCATGTGGTCATTATTCTAGTAGAATACCGATTATTATTTTTTATTATTGAATTATTTACTCAGAAAATATTTTTTCCATAAAAGTATTCATGTTTATTATTGGTAAAATCATGTGGTTTCAATTCTTCACCATGCATAATATTTATGTTATCTTCCATTGTATTACATACCCTTTCAGAGTATTTGAGATTACCCTTTTCTTATGATTCAATTTTCCAGAAATAAAGAAGTTATTATGGAGTGACTTTCATTAATAATCTAGGAGGCTTGGATGTTTATAATGAAATATATTCATGTTGTATTTCTCTTCAAGCTATAAAGTTGATGTTATGTATGAATCTTGTTTCCAATAATACTAAACTCGTCTGTCTTTTGAGACATGATTTCCTTATGATCATTACAATGTTATGTAATAATTCACCGACTCTAGGTAACTAGGTTCGGGTAATTATAGTTAGTATCATAGGATGTTTAGTACAAACTGTGGAAACTAGATTTAGATAAACTCTGATTAGTGAACATAGCCCTAAGATAGAATTTGAAGATTAGTATAGAAGAACATCCAATAATATTAGTATTGTAGAGATTTTGTGAGTTTTACAAGCAATACATCCCTGTCTAGATACGATCAGGTAGAGGCAGTTTTGGCACAGATGTATATAGGGGTAAAACCAGAAAACACCGTTTTTAACTAGACTCGAAAGGGAACTTGTGCACGATAATGGGCCTTCCGGAACTCTTGGTTACGACACTCCTAGGGGATATTCTTAGGAAAATTATCATTTTTTATAAACCATTATAAAGGGTTTATGAGTATATACTTCCTCAAATAAAACATTATCTTTATTATGGATTATATCCATAAACTGTTCAATTTATGTTAAGTGTTTTACAAGTTTGGATTTATGTATTACGATTCATAAACTAATCTAGTGAATGCCATTGTTTAGAAATTGTGCCTAGTGGAATGAATTGAAACTGTATCAATGCATGCACTCTTTGTAGGTAATTCCCACATGTTAATGATAATTATAATAGAACTGGCGATACAACTAGTGCTGATCAGTTTATCACCATACTAGGACAACTCACACAGGTTGTGAATAATTACCTTACCCATATGAAGCACCCATATCTACAATGAAGAGGATCAATGTTAGACCGCTTCATGAGGAAAAAACCACCAACATTCAATGGGAGTACAAATGAATTAGTAGCTGAGAAATGGATAAATTATTTAGAGAAAATATTCCACTCATTGGGGATTAATGAAAGGGAAAAACTTATCATGGTATTTTACCGCCTCACTAGAAATGTTGATCAAAGTTGGTCATTTATTCAAAACAAAAAATAAGATAATGAAGTATCACATATGGAATAGAGGGATTTTAATGATATTTACATAGAAAAATAATTACCTAATGACCATAGAGAGGATATGGGAAGACAATTTTTGAGTCTGAGGCAAAAGGAGGATGAAAATGTCGCAAAGTAATATTGATCATTTCGTTTATGGGTTAAAACCATTTCATCATCGAGCATTAGTATCACAATCCTACTCATTATATGAAGATATTGTCTCATGTTCTATCACGAGAGAAAAGGAATTCCCAAATTTTTATAACTTTAAATAAAATGAAGAGAAGAAAAGATCTGCTAAACACTCTAGGAAAGGAAATAAGGAAATAGGGAATAAGGGAAGAATTTAATTTCCTCCCTGTGATAATTGTGTAAGTAATCACCCTGGTGCCTGTCTAAAAGGAAAAGGAGTATGCTGCAAATGTGGACAAAAATTCCAACTAGATGGTGATTGTAATGGAAATAAAGAAACTGACAATGATCAATGCAAAAATTGCAAGGAGATGGGACATTATGAAAATGAATGTCCTATGTTTCAGAGAAACATAGCTAAAAAAATTCCAAGGGATCATGGAAAACCATATGCGATCTCTTCTGCTAAGGTTGAAGCCCTGAAAGATGTGGTGGTAGGTAATTTAATGGTTTCCTCAAGTTTAGAAAATTATTTATTTGATTCTGGATCATCACATTGTTTCATATCATCCTAGATTGCATAAAAAATAGATATTTTCAATTTGATTTAACAATGGAGTTTTCAGTCAAAACTATTAAGGGATGTATCATCGCAACAATGTTTTGTGAATCAATACAAAGTGAATATTTTTAGTTAAAATTGACATCAATTGAAGATGTAGGCTCAAGGGGTTTTAGGGATAAACACGAATCCTGAATCATTGGATAAATCCTCAGAGCAAATATGAGGAGATGATGTGCCTGACCCCGTGGGCTCTGGTGCAAATGGTGAATATGTTGGCTGCAAAGAATTGTATTCACTTTCCAGGAAGGATAGGAATAACCCCTCTCACACTAGCCCAAAAGGTGAGTGGATGAAATTTGTGGATGTTGTAAAGAGTGCATCTAGTTCACCATTTCCAGACCTTGGCCCTCCACCTCCAAGATGTGTGATCAAGAAAGGAAGGGTCTCTCTTGTCTCGGCCAACCAGGAAGGTGTTGAAGAACGAGTCAGTCTATGTCAGCACTCGATTATTGCTCGGGTCCTCACCCCCAAGGGGGTGCATCTTGGGAAATTCATCTAATTGATGAAAAAGATCATAGATTTCTAGGCATTTGAAGATTGGAGGATTACTACAATGGGTAAAGTATATTATCATGTTGTCTTCCCCAGTGATGAGAGCAATAGGAGGGCATGGAGCAAAGGTACTTTATCATTGAACCATGGCTTCTTAAGTATCGAGGAACGGGCTAGGAATTTTGATCACATAACTGTCTGATGCACTCACACCAAATTTTTTATTAGGATTTATATGCTTAACTGGCTCCATTGGAATCCGTGTATCTTATGGGACATTCCCTCGGCTGTGGGTAATCCAATTTGTATGGATAGATAAACAGAAAATCCCAGATATGAGCATTATGCTTGTGGCTTTGTTGCAATTGACATGTCTAGAACTTTAGTCGAAGAAGTTCTCCTCACAAAGAGTGATGATAGCATGAAATATGAAATTCTATATGAAATGGGGCCAAAATTTTGTATGAACTATTTAATCTTTGGTCATATGACCACTATGTGCAGGAGGGATAAAATATTTTCGCTTTTTAATGCAAAAGGGCATGATGATACCATCCGCAATAGAATAAAGGGCAAGGCAGAAACCTTGACTTTATAGGGTGGTGGTGGTTCTGACCAGGTTCCATTACTTGATGTGGGAGCCTTAGGAGGCACATGGTCCTCTAGATGAAGGGGAGGATCCTTAGTCAATTGGAACTGCTTCTGGAAATGATGTCACCTCTGAAAATCTGGTTGCCTCACCTGCTGCTGTGTGGACTGGACTAAAACGGGCTAATATTACAACCTTTGAGCTTCATGAATGTGATAAAGGATTAGGTTCCAAGTAGAGGATCTCACGGGATGTTTATGTTTCAGGGTAGGGGGCTCACTGGGGACATCTGATGAGAGAAACTTGAAGATTGTGAATGCAAAGGCCCCTTTGGCAATGTCTAAGTAGGTGGCTAATCAGAACACCCCCACCAATGCAGTTGGGTTTGGGGAGAGTAGTGGGGCACATTTTTCTTCTTGAATGATCCCTATTGTGAGGATAACATAATAAGAAGAACCCCGAGGCCTGAGCAGGTTAAAATTCTAGCCAATGGCGGGTATGGATGTGGTCCAGGCACTAATCATGGAGCTACACCTGTCCCAGCTAGAGTTTGTGTCTAGGTTTCTCCTTCCAAAGTTTCTAAAATAAAAATGTATTAAACACTGATCCTTCCCACTTGAAAGGAAAGATCATTTTGCAATCCTTTGAGTGGGACGTTCGGGTATTATGAAATGGAAGAGGCCTATGCTGAAAGGATGATTGGTCCTCAGGTTGCTTCTGGCGTGGATGATGCTGCCATGAAAGATATGGCTGGTGTGAATAATGTTAGTAAACATAAGGAGAGAAGTGAGGATGTCCAACCATGCGAAGACTCCAAATATTCCTCTAAGGGAGATAAGAAAGGTAAATGGAAGAAAGGTAAAATTGAAAGTTCTACTGAGAAAACTGAGGGCCCCCAGACAAGGGGCAGGGCACTGCATTAATAAGGATTCAATATTGGAATTGTCATGGAAGAGAAATCCGTGTATGGTCAGAGTTCTTGAACATTATATCATGACCTATAAACCGATGATTATTAGTATAGAAGAGCCAAATCTTCTATTTGTAAATTTTAAAGGCTTCAAAAAGAGTTTTCTTTGTTTTAACATGATATACAACAATCAGAATATCTCAAACATGGATAACTTGTGGGTCCTGAGACATGATAGCATCCAAATTAACTCATTTGTTAATGGACCTCATAATATTCTGTTTAGCTATAACACTGCTTGAAAGAATAGTTCTGTTTCTTTTGTCTATGCCTCCACTACTTATTTGAGGAGGAGGGAGCTATGGGAGGATCTTAAAGCTACATCAATAAGGATGGATCAAACATGGATTCTTGTTGGTGACTTCAACATTGTTTTGATGTTAGAGGAAAAAACTGAGATGAATTTTAATGGGGAGACAACCTATGATTTATATAAGTGTATTGATTACTGTGATTTAATTCCAATCCATCTTGCTGGAACTAACATTACATGTTGTAGACACACATGGGAAGGATAGTAGGCCAGTAAACATGATAGATTCCTTGTGCAAATTGATGAACAGAATTACATACAAGGGGTATCTGGTTTAATTCTTCCCAAGTATCAATGTAATCATAATCCAATTATTTTATATGTCAATTGTCAGAGGATGAGGTCATCCCTCACACCCTTTCGATTAATTCTTGTCTTGTCAGCCTAGGATTTAAGGAAATTGTCTCGGAGGCTTGGAGGCATGAGCCCATTGGGAGTCCATTTTACCAAATTGTTGACAAACTAAAGCATCTCAAAGGATTTCTAAAGGAATGGAGTAGGAAATATTTCTATAAAATTTATGTGGGAATTCAAAATGTTTAGGAGGATCTTGGAAAGATTCAATTTGATCATGAGCATAAACCCACACTTTCTAGGGAAGAAATCATAGCACAAAATAAGAGTGATGATGTTCTCATTGTAAATGATAGGCTAGTTAGGAATCAACTGAATGTGAAGTGGCTTTAGGATGGTGAAAATAACTCTAATCCCTTCAATAGACTGCATAAGGAGAAGATAGAACATGCAAAAAAACAATTTTATCCGGGTTGGTAACCATATTTATTCTGATGATAATGGGATTGCATCAGCTGTTGTTGATTATTTCAAATGTATGTACTCTGACAATGGGAAGCATTGCTCCACTATCCTGGTGGACAACATCAGCCCCTATATTGATGAGAATATGAATCAGTCTCCTACAGCCCCCATATAAGGAGGAAACAAATCTTCTCTCCTCTCTCTTAATCTTGAGAGTGCCCTGGCCCCAGATGGCTTCACTAATAACTTTTGTATGTTCAACTGGGATATTGTGCAGGATGATATTGAGCATACCATAACAGATTTCTTCTCCCATTCACCTATGCCCCATGGGAAGAATTCATGCTTCATTGCACTCATTAGAAAGAAGGAAAATTACCTTGACAATAAAGACTTAAGACCTGTTACTCTTGGGAATACAATACCTAAACTCATCAGCAAGATCGTTATGTGAAGGATGGTTGGACTTGTTGGAGGAATGATCACTGCGAATCAATTCGGTTTTGTCCATAGAAGGAACATATAGAAATGCCTTTTTATGGCCTCTGAGAGTGTTAACATCATACGAAGGTAGTCTAAGGTAGGGATTTTTGATCGTAAGATTGACATATCTAAGGCTTTTGATACCGTTAAATGGAGTTTTCTAAATGAGATACATCACATGAATGGGTTATCGAATTGTTTTTTGAACCGGATTAGAACTATTCATGGATCCTCATGGATTTCAATTCTTCTGAAAGGTGCACTAAAAAGACTATTTTCTTGATCAAGGGGCATTGTTAAAGGTGATCAATTATCTGGTATACTGTTTTCTATTTTAGAGGATTAATTAATCAGATGCATCAATGAGCTTGCTCATATGGGTATGTATAAGAGTATTAGAGATGGTATAAATGACCATTCCTCATACCATCATCTCTATGCTGATGAAATATTATTGCTGGAGCATGCTTCAAGTAGAACTATATCCTATATAAAGGGTCTTTTCACTCATTATGAGGATGTGGGTAGACAGGCCATAAGCTGGGACAAATCCTCAATTTTTTTGGCAATGGAATTCCTACTATAAAAGGAATAGGACACTCAATACCTTGGGGTGATGCAGGGAATATTTTCCCATTCAGTATCTTGGGGTGCCACTTTTCTGGGGAAGGGTGAAACAGTGATATATGGAAGGAATTTATGTTGGCATTACTCATCAGCATGCTAGTTGGAAAGGGAAATATATGTCCATGGATGGGAGGGTTTTCCTTTTGAACTCAGTGATTACATCCAAATTTCTTTTACTCATTCACTCTCTACAAATGGCCGCGAGGACTGATTAGGGAACTTCAAATCCTGGTGAGAAATTTTATATTGACATGTTCAATATTTTAAAGGATGTTGTTCACAGAGAAGTGGAATTAATGCATTAAACCTGTGGAAATTGGAGGATTAGGATTCAAGGATATTCATAACATTAATGATGGTATGATTGGAATGTTCAATTGGAGGATGATATAAAATGATGTTGATGATGAATTTCTGTTGAGCAGGTTCACAAAATGTCTAGTTAATGGATATAAATACTACTTCCAGTCTTCGTTATGGGCTTTCCTTAAGCAGGCCTATCCAACAATAATGCAGGATTTGAAATGGTTGGTCAACAAAGATTCTAATCATAGCTGTTGGAGCACCTTTTGGTTGCATTAGCCCTTGCAATCCATGAATGTCACACCTGAAGTTGCTTCATTATCCATCTTGGGTTTTCTCTCATATCAGACTTTGCAGGAGATGAATATTTATGACTATGTGTTGTCTCAAATTAACAACTATAATTTTATGGATTGTGACAAACTAATTTGGATTCATAGAAGGAAGGGAATCATTGACCACAAATAATTTTACATTGGTGCATGTGGTAGTACTGACCATGCCCCAACCAAGCTGATGAAGTTCAGGGCTCCATTCATTCAGCCAGCCCGGTTTATCCTACCTTGAAGAATATGGAAAAATAGACTTCCTACTTATGAACACTTGAAGCGAGCAATATTTTAGATGGCATCTAGTTACACTGTTTTTTGGGCAAGGGAAGACACCACACATCATGTGTTTATGGAGTGTGATCAAGACTGACAGCTTTGGAGCTATTTGGGTGTGCTGTTTGGACTTGCAGTGGTTTCTAGAAATCAGATTACTGATCCTCTATCCGGGATACTGCAGATGTGCTACAGTGGGTAGCTTTTCAACCTCCATAATGCTGCTATTGCGGTGGTCAATGCGGACTTGTGGGACTCAAGGAATAGAGATTTGTTTGATGGTGTGTTTGATGCTATCTGGAAGGGAATGAGATCTATCCAGAGGGATGTGCACTCTGTGTCAGTGATCCAAGATGGTGAAATGTATAACACCATTTCTGACCTCCAAACTCATAGTCTACATGGTGTTTCGGGCTATCCATGCAAACATTGGATGATTAAACATATCATATGGATACCACTGAATAAATTGCGACTCAAAGTAAATTTTGATGGAGCCGCATCAGGTGCGCCGGGTCTAGCGGGATGCAGAGGAGCTTTCAACAAGTTTCATGGGTTCGTTAAGAGATTATTTTATCACTACCTTATCCATGGAACAAATTTTTATGCTGATATATGGTCCATGATTCATGTGATTACAATTTAACTAAAAATGGCTATGGATTGTATTTGACTCAATGATTGTTGTTCATGCACTGAGTACTAGAATGCAGAATGTTCCGTCTCATGTGTTGTCTCAGTGGGTTGAATGTCTCCACCAAACCAATCAAATACAGATAAATGCCTCTCTTGTGTATCGGGAGGCCAATTAGGTTACTAATACTTTTGAAAAAAAGGAGATACTTGACCTTGATATTTTGTTGTCCTTCGCGACCCTGGATTATTTCGCTCCGATGGTGGAGGCGGATAGATGTGGTGTCTTTCACACTAGTTTATGTAATAACCCCTTGTATTATTGACTCCTTTTTTATATATTATTTTTGAGGATTGGCTCATGCCAAATCCCGATCTTCTTTCTTGTGAATCAGTCCCCATTAGAGCATATAAATTTTCTTTATCTACTGATCTTATTGTAATACCCATGATTGAATTTGATATAATCCTCGGTATGGATTGGATTTCAGCCCATGATGCAAAAATTTATTGTAAGAAAAAGGATGTTACTATTTTTTATGACAATTATAATGAACACCTTATCTTTAGAGTAGAATCATCACCACCTGATTCTTATCTAGATCCACCTTCAGTAGCTCAACTAAATTCAATTATTGGAGAAGAAGAGAATGAAATAATTGCGGCTGAGGAAAGGAATTTTCAAATAGATGATGTACCTATTTCGAAAAAATATATTGATGTGTTTTCAGAAGATTTACCTAGACATCCCCCAAATAAAGAAATTGAGTTTTCCATTGATTTAATTCCAGGATCATGGCCCATATCAAAGACCCTTTATAGAATGGACACTGGGGAATTAGTGGAAATAAAGATTAAAATAGAGGAATTGAGTAATAAGGGATTTATTATCCCTAGTGTATCTCCATGGGAATCCCCTGTACTTTTTGTTAAGAAGAATGATGGATCTATCAGATTGTGCATTAAATATAGGGAGATAAATTCTATAAGGATAAAGAACAAGTATCCCTTACCTCGTATTGATGATTTATTCGACCATCTTCATGGAGTTTGATACATTTCAAAGATTGACCTTCGATCTAGATACCATCGGTTGTCCGTGAAGAAGGATGACATTCTGAAGGCAACATTTCAAACAACGTATGAGCATTACGTGTTTACAGTAATTCCTTTTTGATTGACTAATGCACCCTCTGTATTCATAGATATAATGAATAGAGTTTTCAAGGAATATATTGATTATTTTATAGTGGTATTTATTGATGATATCTTGGTATACTCCAAAATCTATGAAGATCAGGAAAATCACTTGCGCATTATTCTAAAGAATCTTAGAAGACATGAATTATATGGGAAGTTTAGGATGTGTGAATTCTGGCTTCAAGAGATTTCATTTCTTGGCCATATTTTCTCTAAGGATGGATTCTCCATTGATCCTTCAATGACCAAGGAAATCCATGAATGGCCATCACCGACGATTATAACTGAGGTACTCAGTTTTATTGGTTTAGTAGGTTATTATCGACGTTTCGTCCATAATTTTGCCATATTGGCTAACCCATTAACCATGATCACAAGTAAAGGGTTTAAATTTGTTTGGACAAATGAGTGTGAATAATGTTTTGAAGAATTGAAGAAAAGACTAGTCAATGCTCCTATATTGACTCTACCATCGGGAAATGGTGGGTTTGTTATTTATTGTGATGCTTCAATGAAAGGACATGGTTGTGTTAGTATGCAGAATGATAGGGTTATTACCTATGCATCATGACAACTAAAAATTCATGAGAAAAACTACCCTACTCATGATATTGAGTTAGTAGATGTAATATTTTCTTTGATGATATGGGTACACTATCTCTATGGTGAAAAATGTGATATATATAATGATCCCAAGATTTTGATGTATATTTTCTCAATGATAGAAATCAACAGGAGGAAAAGGTGATGGCTTGAACTACTAAAGGATTATTATTTCACTATAAAATACCTCTCGGGGAAGGGAAATAAGGTGGGAGATACTTGGATTAGAAATGATCATGGAGTTTTGAACAAGATGAGAGTTGAAAAGGAACTTATGTACATGGATCTAGTAATGATGGATATGGGAATAACCATGGAAGGATAAAAATCAATGCTTTTTCAAATGGTTTCCAAACCATCATTACTAGAAATGATAAAGAGATCGCAGACTGGTGATGAAGAGTTTCAAAAGAAGATTAAAGCTCTGAATGATGGGAGATTGAGTGAATTTATGTATGAAGATAGAATTTTGAAGTTTGGGAAGAGACATTGTGTGCACGATATACCTAATCTAAAAAAGAAATTGTTGGATGATGCTCATAGTTCCAATTTCTCTATACACCCTTGGAGGGTCAAAATGTATAGATATTTGAAGGATCATTTTTGGTGGGACAACATGAAGAGGGAGATTTCTGATTTTCTGTCAAGATGTATGGTTAATCGACACGTGAGAGCTAGAAGGAAACAGTCTGGAAGAGTCATGCTACCTCTTCCCATACCTGAGTGGAAATTGGATAATATTACAAAGGTCTTTTTCATGGGACATGCAAAGACTCCAAGGAAGAACAATGAAATTTGGGTCATTGTTGATCGTCTTACCATGTCAGCACATTTTCTTGATATAAGAGACGATTTACCACTTGAACGATTGGTAGGACTATAAATTAATTATGTTTTTAGACTTCATGGAGTACCATTATCAATTGTTTCTGATCATGATCCACATTTTACATCATGATACTAGAAAATTCTTCAGAAATCCCCAGATACTTAACTTCGTTTTAACACTGCCTACCACACCCAAACTGATGGATAATCAGAACGAACTATACCAATCATATAAAACATTTTGAGATCTTTCTCACATGACTTTCATAGAATGTGGGATCAATATTTACCTCTTGTCGAATTTTACTATAACAATAGACTCCATTGAAGTATTCAGATAGCACCATATGAAGAGTTACATGGAATGAGATCACACACCAACATTAAGGGATGATGTTGGTGAAAGAAAACTCATAGGCCCAGAACAGGTTAAGGAAACTATGGAAAAGGTTAAGGTAATCCAAAACCCCATCAAAGCATCTCAAAGTTGGCAGAAGATCTTTGCTGAATACCGATGGATGGATTTGGTATTTCATGTAGGAGATCATATTTCCATGAAGGTATCTCCAAGGAAAGGTGTTATTTGTTTCGGTAATAATGGAAAATTGAGTCTTAGGTACATCATTCCTTTTGAAATTCTAGAACTAATTGGGGTTGTAGCTTATCATTTGGAAATTCCACCAAATCTCTCCCAAGTTCACGATGTGTTCTATGTATCGCTGTTGAGGTATTACATGCCTGACCCAACGCATGTACTCACCTATAAGGAAGTAGAATTGGAACCCAATCTGTCTTATTGCAATGTTCCCGTTATGATTTTTGATACTGGAGAACAATTGTTGAGAAACTGGATGACACTTCTAGTAAAAGTTATATGGAGAAACCATAAGATGGAAGAGGAAATGTGGGAACCCGAGGAACATATGATGAAGAACCACCCGAGCCTTTTTACGCAGTAATATTATAGAAATTTCAAGGATGAAATTATTTTAAGCAGGGGATAATGTAACAACCCAAGCTTCCATGGAACGTTTCCCTTTGAATAATGTGATATCTTGAATTGTACATAAAATCGAGATTGTAACACACTGTGACCAATCAGACTAGCCGTTATGAATAGTAATACCCACTTTTTGAAATTTTATAAATTTTATCATTCAAAATGGGATTCATTTTTGGATTTAGAATATAGAAAATATCCTAGGGTGAAATGTTTGTATTTTTCTGAAAACATTCAATTTTTGATGAATAGTGAAAACACTGAGTTATAGTTTAAAAACAAATTTTTATTTAAATAATAATTTATTTTATATAAATTTATTTTAGGTCAAAATAGATACCTAATACCTATATAACTTCATTTTAATTCATTGGAGTTGGTTTATAATAATATTATATTAATAAACATTTTATTGAACTTCTCACCGTGTTTTACCCATCTCCTATGAGAATTCGCAAATTCACATTAAACATAATTTTACCGCTTCTGTGAGTGGAATTTTGAAAATCTAAGAGACGTGGTTAATATCAAGGAGTAAAATGTGGTTCAATAAGACAAAAATAATTTTTGATGAATAGTAACTTTATACATTTATTTACCATGGTTAAAAGTAACTAGGGTAATTAAGGGTAAAAATGATATTATTATTACCCTAAAACATGTCCAAATATTATTGGATAAGTATAACTCGACCAAAACAAACCTTGGAAATAAAATATGAAACTATTTGGTCCACTTGTATTTGATTAGGACATTTATTATTATTTAATTCAAAAAGAGTTAAAAGAGTTAGAATCCAAGTTTAATAATTAACGCCTTTTGAATGTAGGGTTATACATATGATAACTTCGATTATAAATATTAATTAGAAAGACTATATGATTTACTACATATTAGTATTTTATTTAAAAACATTATAAATTAAATAATTTAATTTATTTATGACATAATGGTGATGCAGTAATTACATAATTAAGGAAATATTAAAATAGTTGATATTATAAATATCCAAATAATTGTAATTTGAGATTTTTAGGAATAAAACAAATTTTATAGGTTAATATGACATAATAGGGTTGGTTATATGAATTTTTTTTGAAGTAATAATACTGTTATAAATTTAGAAAAAACAACATACCAAATAGTGTCAAAATTGACAAAAAGGAGTTTTTAAAACAAATATTTATATTATTAATTGATATTTTATTCTTAAAAATCTACGGTTCTAAAAAAATTATAATATTATGATATTTTTATCATTAATGAACCACTTTTGGTGTTCTTGGATGTATATAGAATTTTTATTAACCATATAATATAAAAAGACAAAGAAACATGGTTATTTTCAAACTATTTAACAAAGAGTTTAATCTAAAGGATAATGTTAATATAGTGACCCAAACCTGTCTAAAACCTATTGGTTGAGTGGTTTTCGACCCATCCCCACCTTATCCTTTATATAATACATTTTGTATCGATTAAAAAGCGAAAATGTTTTTATTATAAAATAATATTTCTAGTTTTTCCTAAGGTTCCCCTCACCCCTCTTATAAAAGGGCTCTGCCCCTTCTCTCTAATTCACAACTTTAATGACATTTTTCTTAGCCAACCCCTGACCATATATCCTCTAAACTTCCCTAAATTAATTGTAGAGGCATTTATTTTGTCAGAAAGGCAACTTAAGGACCCCTTTTGATCAAATCAAAAGGAAGAACCTGATGAAGAGGTAAAAATTTCTCCACCCTCTTTCATGTACTTTTATTCTTCCACTTCATCATTATTTGTTATTTCCATTATTAATTAATAACTCAAGTATCTTATATATACTATGATGTTATTATAAATATGGTACAACCATATTAATTATGTTATCCATCCTTTGAATGAAATGTCACCATACGTAGGTACGTGTGGCTTACCATCTCCACGTCGTGGTGTAATTGTTATTCAATACATTATTGTTTGAATGGTTATAATAATAATGTGTTATTTATGTAAATAATGAAAATAATATGATAATTATTATTTATATATGATATACCATCCAATTATATATTATTTTAATATCAAAAGAATGATATTGTCACTCATGCATATGTACGGATTACCGTCTCCACGAATGTGATGCGATTCATTTCCCATCGTATCCATTCAAGACTAATTTTCATTCGATGAATAAAAATAAGGTTTAAAGACTTGATATCATTATGTATATGAATAAGTTAATCCCATCCATAACAAATGATACTCACATAACAAATAATATAAAGTAATCCATACATACGCTCGACCAAGGAAATGTATAAGTTAAGGGTTTTTTCACAATCTCTTCATTATCCAAGGTTATTTATACGTAGTTCTATAATGGAAACTCTTTATCATCCACATCCATGTTTCTTAAATATATATTTTAAAACATTTTTACTATTTAATAGACAATGGGTTAATGTCATTTTTAACCTTGTTTTAATTTTTATATCATTTTTAAAAAAGAATATTTCTGTCGTTATCCACACAAGGTCCTTTTAATCCTCTTCAACAAAATTAAGGTAAGAATGTTTTTTTAACTTATATGGAGGGTGTAGTTATATTACGTCATTATAACATTGCTGAAGCATACGTTACAATATTATAAGAATATTTTCAAAATAAATGTTTTCATTATAATTATGTGACTCTTAAATGATTTAAATATATATAGATATATTTCTCAAAAGATTGTTTTTATTTCATCTATGTCAACATCCTTTGATGGATTTTAAGTTTATTTGATGTTGATTTATTATTATACAAAACATCCATATTGTATTGATGTTTTTGTGATATGTTTTACTATGGATGTCCTATTTTTATACCATTAATGGTTTATGGTTAAATTATTGAAATTTTTTATGCTAGTTTTAATATGAATGTCTATGTTATATCTCAACCTTTTCATATGAGTAATGTATTGGACTTAGTAAGTGACGGGGGAGCCCTCTATAGCTCCTAGAGGGATCAGTTGGTCTCATGACACAATTAGACATGGAATTGGCCATGTCCATTTACCAATTTTTATATATGTTATTGGATGATGCCTTAATCATTTTTAAAAATCTTGGCTATGGCCTTGACAAAATGTTTCAGAATAGACGGCATTATACATTCCCTCATTATGAAAATATGATTGGTGGTTCATGTGGTCATTCATCTAATTGAATATACATGATTATGTTTTATTATGGAATTATTTAATCATCTCATATTCCTTCCATAAAAGTAGTCATGTTTATTATTAGTAAAGGAATGTGGTTTCAATTATTAACCATGCTTAATATTTATGTTATCTTCTGTGGTATTGGTTACCCTTACTGAGCGTTTGAGCTCACCCCTTTCATATGTTTCATTTTTACATGATAAGATGAAGTTTTTTATGAGTGAATTGTAGGAATAATCAAGGAGGCTTGTTTGTTTCTATTGACATATATTCGTGTTGTATTTCTCTTCATGTTATAAAGTTGAACTTATGTATGAATCTTGTTTCCAATAATACTAAATTGATCGGTCTTTCGAGACATGATTTCCTTGTGATCATTCCAATGTTATGTAAAAATTCACTGACTCTATGTAACTACGGTTGGGTAATTATATGCTATAGGTAATATTCAAGGTGTTGTATGGTTATTTCGTCCCCTAAACACCCCAACCAACCCCCTGGACCCCACCCACATCCCCCCACCACTGGAAATCCCCCCCACCACCCAAGACACCCACCCACCCCCGTACTCCCCCACCCCTGGACACTCCCTAAACCCCCACGACCCCCACCCCCTAGACATTGCTCAACCCCTGAACACCCTCACCCCCTGGACACCCCTCGCCCAACATGAACAGTCCCCCAGGGCACTGCCACCCCCTAGACACCCCCACCCCCTGGACATCTCCCACCCCCTGGACACCGCCAGCCTCTGGAACACCCCCACCCCATTCCTAGACACCACCACCCCTACACAATCCCACCCCCTGGGCACCCCTGCCCCCATGGAAAGCCCCTTTGGAGATCACCTCACCCCCAGAAACCCCTTCCCTTGGGACACCAGCACCCCTGGAACCCCCTCCCCCCCAAACACCCCACCCACTTTACACCCCCCCTATGGACACCCCCACCCACTTAGATACCCCCCCCCTCAGACATCACCCCTAGATGCCACAACCCCCTAGACACCCCACCCCTTGGTCATCCCCCACACCCACCCCCTGGACAACCCCAGCCCCTTGGAACCCCCCCCCCCCCCCGGACAACCCCACCACCCCACATTAGACACCCCACCCCCTAGACAGCCCCCCACCCCCCCGGCCTGGACACCCCCCTGACACCACCACATCCCCTTGACACCCCCACCACCCTAGAAACCCCACCCCCCCTAGACATCCCCTCACACCACCCCACCCCACTAAACACCCTCCCCCACCAACCCCTTGGACACCCCATCCACTTGGATTGCCCACACCACCTGAATAACCCCTCCTGGACACCACCCCACCCCTAGACCCCGCGACACCCCCTCTGGACACCCCCCACCCGTGGACATTGCCCACCCTCCTAGAAACCCCACCCCCTTGGACACCCCACATAATTAATATGTTGACTTTGGGTATTAGGTGTTATGAAATCTATTCAATTTTCAAAATATTTCAATTTTTTAGCATCAATAACTTATTTAAAAAAACCAATTTACACATTCTACATATTTTTTGAGAAGAATTCAGTTTTTAATATTTTTAACAATGTTCTATCTGGTCCATGGTGACTTCTTCTATGTTATAAATGAAAAACATCCAAAACACATTACACCTCAAATTTAGGCACACATAACTGAATTATTATATCTTCACATTCTTTTAATAATAAGGTATCAACCCAATAATAGTTCACTACGTCATCTAGAAACCCCTTCATTTATAGAAATCTAAAATGGTAATTTATTATCCCATTTGGAAACTAAATTTCAATCTCATTATTTGAAATCTCCATGTATAAGGAATCATGATTATTTTCCCCATGGGACCCTCATCTTATGAAATCAAACTCCTATTATTTCTATTTAATCTTTCTTGGAACATGATCCACATGTATGCCCATGATGTTTCAATCCATGATCTAGTTGTTACATAGTTCAATTGATACTTGAGAATAATGGGATTATTCACATTCTGAGGCTCTTGGATTTAAAATCTATTCTTCTATTTGACACACGATGTTTAGGGCACTCCAAATTCTCCAATAGATTATATATTCTCTCCCAATATTCAAAATTTTCATTGTATTATAGTTATAATTGAAGTCAATATCATCGATTTATATTAATTTATAGTATTTTTTTCTTTTTTATTGGTATTTTCATATAGAGTAGTGTGTTAGTTACAGTTTCAATTAAGGTTAAAAATTCTCATTTACATAAATATATATTTGATTAAACATCAATAAAACATAATTTATTTTGAAGATATGAATTATAAAAATTTATTTAGAAACGTGTATTGAAGCTGGATGTATGAAATCAATCGGATCTCAAGCGATTATTGAAAAAATTTGGAGAGATTTTTTGGTTTTTCATTTCACAATGCATTAGATAGTGGTCACATACACTCCCCATGTTACAGTTTTGTGGGAAGACCATGGTTTTTCCATAAACTCAGCACCCACTTAAAAAAATATTTTTTTCATGGAAACAACTTTGTGTGGTGTCACAATGTAGAGAATAGAAAATCTCAAATTTCTGATGATCGAAATGAGAGAACTAGATTAGAGAATTTATTGTATGAAAGATTTCCGTTTACTCATAATCTTGAAAAGGATAATATTTTGACCAATGAATACATCGATATGAGAAAACATGATGCATCTAATGAAAATGATTATGTTGTTAGGGTGAAAAAAATGGAATGATGCTACCCCGACACTAGTATACTGAAAATGGGGTAAAATGAAAAAGTAGGAATTTTTAATCTGATAGATTCATGGGAAAACTATTTATGGGATTTAGAATACTTCAATCTATTACATTCTTACATACATGAAGAAATAACTTGTAGATGACGCAGTTATTCCCTTAAACCATAATTTGTCATGGAAGTTAGTTGAGGAACATGGATTTTCCAAAAATAAAATTCATGCTTGCTCAAAAGATTGCAGTTTATTATATTAGGAAACTACTGAATGAAATGATTGTATAAAATGTGGCCCAAACATCTAGAAGACAAATTCTTATTGGACACTATCCCATGTGCCATAGAATGTAATTTGTCTCTTTCCATTGATCCCCAAACTCCAAAATATTTTTATGTCTAATGAAATACCAACAAAAATATAACAGAATGATACAGAGAGAAAGAAGTCTAATAATGTTTTAGTTCTCCCAGTAGATGGAATTTCATGGAAGAGATTTGATGATCGATATCCTAATACTGCAGCTGACATGTGTAATGTAAGGTTGGGTCTTTATTGTGATGGTTTTAATCTTTTTTTGTAGACTCTTACTTAACATAGCACCTAGCCAGTTTTTACACACATTTATAACCTTCCCACATGGTTGTATATGAAAAAACCTTTCAATTTAATTAGTATACTCATATCTGGACCTTTTGATCCCTGCAATGATATAAACGTATACATGAAACATTTAATAAAATAGTTGAAACATCATTGGGGTGTCGGTGTGTGCAAATATTATGCATGTTCGAAAGAACTATTTCAGATGTGTTATGTGCTTATGTGGATGATCAATGATTTTCCTCCTTATAAAATGATGTATGGATGGAGCAAGAAGAGATAACATTAATGTCCTATTTGTATGAAGAATATATGATCCAGAAGCTTGATAAATCGTTGTAGTTTTAGTTTTATAAGACATTAATTATTCTTTCAAGTGGACCCTCTATATAGAAGTAATAGTCTAAGAATTAACAATACTCTGGATACTGATGATCCAACTCCGAGTATGTTGGTAACTAATGAGCTTAATGAATTGAAATATATTAGTTTTTTATTCGGTAAGGGTAAAATTAAATCTAAAATGAGAAAGAATGTTTCCATTAAATCCTATTAAAATTTGAATAAGATGAGTATCTTCTTTGATTTCTCATATTGGTAAGCCAATTTGTAACATCATTTCTTAGATGAAATTCACATTAAAATGGATATTTGTGAAATGATTCTTTCAATTATTCTAAATGTTATGTGAAAGTGAATATATAATTAATGATCTCAACATGACTTGGTGGATTGGGGAATCAGAGCATAATTGCATCCTGTGCGTATGACTGAAAATAAATGTCATATTATATGTGCTTTTTATGTAATGAAACCTAGAGGGAAAACGAAATTTCTGGTATTACTAGTGATTATTAATGTTCTTGATGGATATTAAATAAAAAAATCTAAACTGGAAAACATAATATAGTTGAATCTAAAATCATTCAGGACTCATGATTATCACTTCCTTCTGCATGAGTTGATTCCAATAACAATCAATCATCATTTGTTCAATAATGTAAGAAAGGTTTTTATTTAGTTGTGTCATTTTTTAGAGATCTTAGTTCTAAGAAGTTGTCCAAATATTTCTTGATGAAAATTTTGGATGATGCCACATTAATTTTGTGTGAGTTAGGGAAAATATTTTATCAATCATTTTTCAAATGCATGTCGCATCTGACTATCTATATTCCAACTGAAATACAAATTAGAGGACCTATTTTTTCCATTGGATGTGTCTGACAATAAGATATATGTACACATTAAATTATTATTTCTGATATAGGAATCATCGTAATGGTTCTTTAGTGAATGGATACATTTCTAAAGATTGTATGGATTTCTTCTCTATGTATTTGTCTTAACTTACTACAAGAAAGAACATACCGATGAGAAAATCAGAAGAATAGTATGATTATATTGAACCTAGTTTTCCATAACATCCTCAAATAGGGGGAATTCTTGGATCATATACATTAATGACATTATGCCTCGATTAGTGGGAGAAATCACATCACACAGTTTTGTTCAACTGTGATTTGTTCGATGAAGACATCTGGGAATTAATTTGAATATGTATATCTTACATATATATCTATTTAACTATTCTATTTTTATCTATAGGGAACATAAAGCAATTATAAATAGAAATAACTATTATTAATTTTTTAGAAGGATGGAGACATTTCATAGTATGGAGTTTTCTTCTTGGTTACAATTTAGGATAAAAAATTTACAGTTTCAAATAATTAAAAAATATTTCATTAAGTTTAGTATTCATTTATATTTTAGGTATTGAGTTTTCCTACTAACTCCATATTATTCATATAAAAGCCATGTATTTTGGTCTTATTACCAAGCTTCATGAGTTTAAATCAATTGTTTTCAATGAGAAAAAATTTAATATCACAAAATAAGAAAATAACATGAGAAAATTAAATACATTATTTTTTGAGACAATTGTTCTTACATATGCATGAAAGTTGTTTCCGATTTTTTATTGAACTGAAATTAATGAAGGTAAAAGATATATTTTCATGAAAGAATAAATTTTAATTTCAGTTATACATATATTATCACTAATCCTATCGTTATTAATATACATGTAAATGGTTAATGAGTCACAACACTTTGTGAGTCGGTAGTTCGTCGAACACATGAGTGATGTAGTTGTATTCCCAAAGAATAGAGAGTATGAATTTATGTGTGATATAATAATTAAAATATTATAATAACATAGAAACATCATATATAATTAATAAATCCATCATCATTTCAAGACATCATAAGTGGTAATGGAAAAATTAAATATAACGGTTTTTGTGGCGGTAGTCTGTCGTACATAGGAATGATGATTTTGTAACACATTTGACGGAAGTAGAGATGGTAGTAGATCATGAACATAACATAAATAAAATATTTATGTTTAATATACAGTTTTTATTTTATAATCACGTTATAATAATAATTTATGTATGAGGAATAATAAATAACATAAAAGTTCTTGTGGAATAACATTCGCACTTCTTCAAGTATCATATTTAGTTTTTCACCAAAATCCTTCCTATATTGGGTTTTTTCCAAAAATAATCATTATAGGATTATAAGAAGGAATTTTAAAAGATATTTGGGTAAGTATTGTCAGAAATAATTGGTTTTACAGTGTGAATAATATAAAAGAAGGGTGGCCTTTTATAAGTGAGGTGAGTGGCACACTTGTAATTTTATGAAAATAAAAAATGTCCACCAATATTTTTTTAATAAAAAGCCTACAAAATAGATTATATTAATAATAAGATAGTATAAGTTATATATATGGTCATACAATAAATTTAATAGAATATTTTAGGTCATTTAAACCCATGTCTTTTTTGTTTCCCCACCCCCTCTTGTAGACCCCTTTTTTACCTTAACCACGATAATTAAATTTTATTATTTTTACTATTCATGTTGGTTGAAAATTATTTTGACCTTATTAAGTAATAGAAATTATAATTATTTTAAATTTACAATCCATTTTTTCAAATTCAATTAATAGAAGTAGAAAAATAAATTTAAAATTAATCTCACTGACGCGATCAGAATGTAGATTTTCAATGAGAAAATAGTTCAAAGGTTTATATTGTTGTTATATAAAAAAACAAAATAGAAGTGATTCCAATGAAATAAATTGTATTAATAGATATTTAATTGAACTAATTTAACATTAAAACCAAATTAAAATATAACAAAACATTATAAATAATATAAATTTAAAATTAATTTTCAAATAAAATTCATAATTTTTCACTATTCCACAAAAGATTATACTTTTTAGAAATATTATTTTCAAAAAATATAAAAAATTTATTGAAAAGATAAGTGATTTTTATAAATATATTTTATTTTTATAAACAGATTATGATTAATATTTAACATTAGGTTATTATGAAGCATATCCTTATGTTTAAAAACTCGGTTATAATTGTCACATAGTAATAATATGAATGATATATTTTGTTTTTGTTAAAACACAGTCTAATGGGTAAAACATGTTAAATATAATGATGTTTGTAACATAATATTTACTAGGTGTTGAATTTAATCAAATATATCCAATGAATTCAATTTATTCAAAAATAATAATTCAAATAAAACATAGTTTGTTCAATTCAACCCCCCTTAAAATGAATTATTTCTATGAAATTCATCAATTTGATACCAATAATGAGGATACATTTACCTAGTTATTTCCCTAATTTTCCACATGTCATCCTCAAAATTTTGGAGTCACCACAAATCATTAACCAACTGAGTGGTCTTGTATCGTAGAAGATTCCCTATATGATTTATTATCATTACATTACTTTCCTTATAAGGTAGATATCACACCCATGGTATGAAAACTGTGTTTAGTTAATGTGAATGTTCATGTATGTACTTATTCAGGTAATAAACATTGAACACATCATAGACATGAGAGAGGTTTGGTGAAATCACCAACATATAGTCTACCATACTGATATGATCTATAATTTCAAAGGGACCAATACACCAAGGATGTAGTTTCCATTTCTTCATGAATCTCATAACCTTCCTCTGTGGATAAATTATTAGATACTCCTAATATATTTCTTAAAATTCAATATCAAAACATTTATTATAACCATAACTTCTTGTTAAATATGATATCCCTTAACTATTTTATGATTTTATCTAAATTTATCTACCATTTATTCAGTTATCTTATGTCCTAATAGCTTTAATTATCTAACTTCATTCCATCATGCTAGAGTTCTAAATTTATTTATATAGTTGGATTCATATGGAGCTGTTATAATGCTTCATAGAAAGATATTATTTTATGAAAACTCAACTAGTAGAAGTAGTTGATCCCAACTAACATTTATGTCTAAATAATAAAATCTCAAAATATCATATAGGGACTAAAATTTTCTATCAGACTGGCCATCATTTTTAAGATAATACACAATTTTTAAACTCAAATATGTATAATTCGATTGTTTAAAACTTTTTCAAAGCATTAATGTAATCCAAGTATCCTAATTAGTAATAATAAAATACGGTACTCCATGAAACCTTACCATATTCTGAATTTATTTCCTAAAAATATTATCTGGAGAGAATTCTTCTATGATAGAAATGTAGTGTGATAACATATTGAAGTAGTCCACTAAAATCAATATAACATTATTCCCTTTAGTAATTTTTTGGATTCCAATGAAAAATTCCAGGGTGATTTTTTTCCATTTCCAATATATTATAGGTAATGGAAATATCATACCCTTAGAATTTTTTTTCAGTTTAACTTTCTAACATTCCAAGCACCAATATAGAAACTATATTGTTTCTATATTAATTTTATCCCACAAGAAATAGTCATTAAAATATAAATACATATTTATAATTATCTTATGAATAAAAAATAGAAAACTGTAAGCTTCTTCTAACAACTCATTCTTTAAATCTGGTATAGAAATATTTCATGAATGGTTTATGAACATTATCATTACATCATGACCAATGTTAGATTCAAGAATATTTCTGATGTTCATTTGTAGATCTACATCTACTTTATACACCATTCCAATATTCACATGGATAGATGGTAAAACATTCAATTGGATAAGATAATATTTTCCCCTTCCTTTTGGAATTCTATATATATCCATTGAAAATAAAAATATATTTCATCTTTTTTAATCCTCATCATGGATATGGTAGAATGATCTTTTCAAATCAAAGTAGCATATACCTTGTATTCATTCCCATGGTGGTAATGTATTGAGCAGTCATAATTTTTTTAGGTGTAACCATTTTCTTTGGAACATATTCGACTCCTCCTATATTAATATATAATTTAAACGTTTATGATTGATATATATATATATCACATTATATCCTATAATATAATGCCTCTATATCATTACTGAAAAAATTACTACAACTAACTCCAAATCATAAATTTGGTAATTTTTCATTGGAATATTAAATTTTTAGGAAGTATAAGCTATATCTGTTTCATTATCCATCAGATCACGTCCCCATAACAAATTATATGAATCAATATATATTAAAAACCCTCATATATTATTGGGTAATGTAATCATAGGTATGATAACTATTCGTCTCCTTAATTATTTGAAATTTTCATTATAATCATCTATCCAAAGGAACTTGGCTCCCTTTTGAGCTAACTCGGTGACTAGATTAGATACTCATGTGAAATTTGCCAAACCCCATCATGAATATCCAACTAAAACAAGAAATATATGTATCTTTGTCACTATGGTTGGTCTGGTACCACACACAATAGAATTATTTGTTGATGGATCTATTGATATATGCTATCGTGAGATTCAATGAGATAAAAAGAAAAAATTAGAAGCCAAAAGTCATTTTTTTAATTTTTTGTGTATTTTATCATTTCATAGGGTATTTATTATATTTTTTAAGTGATATTATTGATCTTACATTCCATTTTATTATAGAATATCATCATCTATAAATATTTCCTTTATCTAATCTTGGTAATCTAAAAATACATTATTCATTAAATCCATGAACATAATGAAGAAATTAGTAGCAATGAATAGAATCACAATATAATCATAGAGTTCATACCTTGAACTAAAAGAGATCTTGGTTATATCCTCCATCTTGAACCTTATTTGATTATAACCAGAATAAAGTTTGATATTGGATAATTTTTGAGCTCCATGTAGTAGATCAAACAAGTCATCGATCTGAGGAAGAGAATACATATTCTTAATTATGATCATTTTCAGCTCCGAATAATCAATGAATATTCTAATTGATCCATAATTTGTTTGAAAACAAATAATAGGTGAACCCCAAGGTGGCACACCAAGATGAATAAATCACATCTGATGTTTTTCCTTGAATTTTGTCTTCAATTGTTCTAACTCAATTATAGTTATTTTATAAGGGTATTCTAAATTGGATAAGCACCTGTTATGATTTATATTGAGAACTCAACAATATTTTTTCATATAATTCTAGAAAACACGTTTTTAAAGATATTAAAAATCTATTCACCATAGGCATATCATTGATCTCAATTTTCCCCCCAAACCATTTTTTATAAACACACCTTATGAATGGGAATTAAAACACATACAATGGATGTCATCTCAATCATATGTTCAAACATATCATCACATTGATAGAATATCATTGGTTGGTTTTTAATATCAAATTTCACATATCATCCTCAATAACTGATATAGGATGTATATTGATAAATCCAATATAAGCCTATTATAACCTCAAATTCAACCAAATGAAGAATGAAAATATTTACAGGAACTATGTTCCCATCAATATAAAATGTATAAGAAGAATGGAATTAATATGTGATCATCTTACTATTTTGTGTTTTCTCTTCCAATTCATCATCTAATAGTTTTGGTGGTATCATTATACCCTTATAAAATTCCATATATATGAAATAATGGGTGAATCCATTGTCAAATAATATATATGAAATTCTATAGTGGATGGTAAGTTTACCTTTCATAACATCGTTATTTCACCCATAATCAAAATTATTGACTGCATGATAGCCCCCTTTGTCCCTCTTCTTATGAGGATTCTGGAATTGATAACTATCATTAACCCTTGAATTTGGTAACTTGTTAGAATAATTACCAAAATCCTTTCTTTTGAAACATT
Organism: Viscum album; assembly: GCA_963277665.1. NCBI lineage: Eukaryota > Viridiplantae > Streptophyta > Magnoliopsida > Santalales > Viscaceae > Viscum > Viscum album. The sequence continues at coordinate 221,376,520 of OY728127.1, read as the reverse complement.
GTAGTGGATGTGGTGCATTCTATGGAGATTTCTCATTATTCGTACCATTATCTAACTTATTCCCATTAATGTAAAAAATTACTACTTAATGACCTACCTTTACACACTTAAATAATTTAGTGGCCTCCATAATACAATTTCCTCAAATATTATTCCCACACCTTTAACATAATTGAAATATTTTTTTCTTCTCTCTTTGTTTCTGATATTTTCCATTTCAATTCCATTTTTCTCTACTTATAAAAACCATGAGATTGATATATAAATCCATCCTCCATTTAATCTTGTTATCAAATAAAAAATTATCTTAATAGATATTGATGTCTCTTATGGATAACTCCCTTTAGAGACATCATTTTAATCCACTAATGAAGTGGTGAACCTCACAATCAGGTTAGATGATAACACCATAAGTTTACAACACATGTCTTGTAAAATATTCTTCATAGTTACCAATAAGTTCTTTAACCATTTTCATTATCTCAATGAAATCAGTTTCTTTCTTTTTATGAATAAAGTGTGGAAATAACGTAATGAAAAATAATATGAACCAATAAAAATCTATAGAGTAAATATTATCATCTTTTCTAATATTCATGTAAGATTCATCCATAGATTTGTTTCACCATCCAATCATTAGAAGAAAAAAATTGAATATTTCATGTCCCAAACATTGGATAATGAAAAATATATTTTCAATAGTTATGATCCATTTTTATTTAACTATTGGATCTGAAGACCTGCTAATAGATGTTGGGTGTTTCCTCCTAAAGGAATCCAAAGAATGATGTTCCCTCATTTGTTCGTTTAGTAGTCTAACATGGCTCATAACTTGAGAATTTATTTTGAGAATAATAATAAGATTTTTCATTATATCTCCAATAAATTTTTTATTTTGTAGAGGATATTAATTTCATTTTCCATCACAATCACCATTATCTTAGTTCCTTTTGGTTCCATACACATACGAAAACAATAAATAACAATAATCATGAGTCTGAACAACATAATCATGAATAAATCAAATATATGATATCTAAATCATGTTTATTTGATTAATTTATTACACCATAGATTATTCATAGTTTATTCATATCTTATATTATTTAAATATTATATAATGGTTCCTAAAGAGTTTATGAAATTAAAAATTGTATCCCAGGGAGTATGAAACCTGGTTTGCATCAATGCCCATTAACATGCACTAAGTGATGATCGAGACCATCTAAATCGAACATCTCCAGATTTATTACCACTAGGTACCTATGTGTTATATCCACATACACTTATAGTATCCTGAATGGGATGTAATTTCGAATAAACCACCCCCTCTATCCAATACCATCATTCTAGAATAGCTTCTGATATTTTTACATATCCATAGACTTATCCTTAGACACGTCATTAGGGATATCATTATTATTTCTCATTCTAGATTTCAAAGGATAACTAAACATATCATTTGAAACCAACTATTGTGACCTAGGATAATCATACATGGATATTAGATCATTTTTTATGAATATTATTTTAATCTACCAAAAAAATGCTATAGGACCACAATATTTTAAGGTATTTATAAAATTGGAAACAATGACTGTTAGTCGATAGATAAACTACATCATCTCCCATTATGATATTTATAACTATCACCCTTCATATAAATATCCTATGCAATGAATGTCATCGTAAAATAGAGAAGGAAAAAATAACAAAGGGTGATTGTAGATGATCTTTAAGGGTAAAAAGTGGGATATATAAGTATAACATGAACATAAGATTATGAGAACCTGATAACAATATTTTAAAACCATAACATTCATTAAAATACTCATAATCATGCGTCATGGATTAAATATTGGTAGTTCATACGAAATTAACTGTAAGGGATTTAAAAAACATGAGCCATGAGAGCATTACATCATCATAAGATGTAGATTGTTGGAACACACATATGAATATAAAATCATATTTCATGGGTACCCATAATAAAATTCATAACATGTTAGGCTTGGGATGACCACTCGTGTACCTTCTATAGCCTTGGGATGAAATCATGTGTACCCTCATTCATTCTTGGGATAAACTCTCATGTTCCCTTTGATATCATAGAACAATTATCATTATCCAATAAATTGAAGGTTGAAATAGGTTCCACCTATCACATAATAAAAATCAAACTTATGTGTACCACAAGATCATAAAATGTAAAACTTTTCATAAGCCATGAAATGAAATGTGTTTCATAAACATTTCATCATATCATAAACTATAAAAAAGAAATAATTTAAGATCATTTCATCACATCATAAAATGTGGAAAAAGAAATGGGTTTCATGGTAATTTTATCATGGTATTACCTATGGAAGATAAATGGGTTTCATAAATATCATTTCATCAATAACATAAATCATTCATGGAATGAATAAAAATTCTATCCATGGATCACATCCCAAACAAAGAAAAAATGGAATCAAAGGTAGTCATCTTAGATGGATAATTATTTTGATTTATTAATGTAACGACCCGTAGCTTGACGTATATTGACATTACATTACCTTTGCGGAATACTTAGTACATAACAAAAACACACCAACAAGGATCGTAATAGTTTAGTGTCTTTGGAAACTCGGAATATAATCTTCTAATCCTGGTGAAAGATCTTCAACATCTCCCATTAAGATCTTCCTTTTTTGTACCTAAAACATCTCTTTATATCATGGGGAAAAGGAAACATAAAAGGGTGAGCTGAAATGCTCAGTAAGGGTATACAAAAGAAAAATCAATCACATCATATTCATAAGAACATAACTTTTGTAAATCTTAACCTGCAAAAGAGAGCATAATTTCATAAAATGGGATAAATCATAGTAGTGAAATGAAATCCCAATAATCATAACATAAAACATGAAACTTTGTGTAATACACACATAATCATAGAGAATCAATTCTTGTTAGTCAAGACTCATTTCCAAGACTATCTTAGTGGACAAAGTCCCTTTCTGAATCGAGTAACCCTCGTTTCAGTCCTATTTCACTGAACCGGTATAACCTACCATTTCAGCCATGTCTATCTCATGAGATATAAAATATTTAACCAATGCATTGGAGGGAGATATAGGTCCCACCCATCTCATAATGATATCATTCTTATGTGTGCCACAAAATCATAAATCATACATCATTGCATAACCCATGTAATAAAAATGGGAATCTTAAACATCGTGAAATCATAAAACAATTAATATAAGATAAAGGAATTCATAAAAATAATTCCATCACAATATAATCAAATCAATGTAATAATAGGGATAGAAACAAAAACCTTTATTATCTTAGATGGAAAATAATTTTGATAAAACACTTGAACTTCATTCTTGAGGAAAATATCCTTTCTTCTTCAAAAAAACTTTTCCTTTCATAACATGTCATAAAATTCTAAACTAAAAGAAGTTGATTAAAAATAAACTTGAAAACTTGTAAAGGATGCTACTTGGAAATAATGTTTTAAAAATCCATTCATGTCGTATATGTTAAAAAAACATTCTTCTCGTACTTTTGTCGGAAAAGTTAAAAAGTACCTCGTACGAAAAACGACAAAAGATTCCTTTCATATCTTTTACTAAAAACTCACCGAAGGGTAAAATTGGATTTAAAAAATTTTAAATGGATGGAAATAATATTACATATTGCGAAAACATGGATGTGGATGATAAAATACACCCCAGTAAATACTAATGTATAAACAATCTCGGATAAAAATGAGATTGTGATATTTCCCTTACCTTAGGTCCGATTTACTTCGTAAGTGTCCGAACCTCCTGTATAATGATTTAAATAATGTCATTAACTTATTATAGAATCATATTAATTGTTATGATATCATATATGGTCCACTTATGACTTTATATTACCCTTTCTTTTGTAAATTCCATGTTAAAGAGTGTTTTGGGTAAAATTGTTTCATTTGTCGTCCGTGTTTTGACTTGTAATTATTCATATGATTACTTAGATCATGATTACATAATTCCAGAACATAAAACATGATTTATATATATATATATATTCAGGATATACATATATAATAAATCATTAAATTGAAAGAAATACACCGTTCATGGAGACGGTAGTCCGTACGTACGCATGAACGCTGTTTTTGTTTCCTTATTGAATTGAATGGAATTAAGTAGATGACATACATATAAATATATAAATAAATAAAGTATCATTATTATGTCATATATTTCATTAGTACAAATTATATATACTTTATAATCATCCATTAATGGTTAATCATTGAGAATGAATCTCATCGCGTCGTGGAGACGGTAGTCCGTACGTACGCACGTGCGATGATATCGTTGCCATGGTTGTGGAATTGTGTTGAAGTGTATGTATACTATTTAAGTATCAATATCACTTTATAAAAATCATATATAGTTACTAATTACACCATTATACTCATCCTTGTAAGGTGGTGGTGGAAAATAGATTACACCACGGCGTGGAGACGGTATTCCGTACGTACGCACGCGCGATGATTTCATTTTTCCGTAGGATGGATAGAAGGTGAATTAGGGTTGTTTCATATTTATAATAACATATCAGTATGTAAGTAATACTGATGTTATTACTTTATCATGAAACAACTAAAGAAGTTGAAGAAGAAAGAAATTGAAAAGATCGGTAATGGATATTACCTCTTCTTTGGAACGCTTCTTTGAATCCTCCACTTAGGGAACTAAGATTGGTCTTTTAAGAAGACCAGGACCTCTAGGATTATTCTAGGGAAGTGGAGAGGAGAAAATGGCAGGGGTTTTCCGAGCTTGAGTGCTCAAATTGGTGTGAGGAGGAGGGAGAGGAGTTGCCCTTTTATAAGGGAGGAGAGGGGCACCTTAGGAATACCTCAAAATATTATTTTATATTAATGTCAAAATCGGTTTTTAATAGTTACAAAGGGTCTTATTTCAATGTTAATGTGGGGATGGGTCGAAATCCTATCAACCAATAAGAGTTAGACAATTTTAGGGTATTAATTTAACCTTATCAATTAGATTTAACTCTAAGTTAAATAATTTAACTTTTATCATGTCTTTTTGTTTTCTTTCACTATATGGTTAATACACATACTATAACTTTCCAAAAGAACCCCAAATTGTTTATTATTAATATATATATCCTTATATAAGTCATTTGGCCGATCCTTAGATTTTTAGGAATAAAATAACAATTAGTAATATAATATTTGATTTAAAAACTATTTTGTGTCAATTTTGACACTATTTGGTACAAGATTTTTATGAAATTCATAACAGAATGATAAGTTCGAACCAAGTTTCTTAAATCAACAATAACATTTCCTATTAACCTAGAAAATTAGTGTAAGTCATAAAAAGTCTCAAATTACATTTATTTGGTCATTTATAACATCAATTATGTCAATATTTCAATAATAAGACAATTACTGCATTATCTTTGTGTCATAAAAAATGATAATTATTTAATTCCTAAAAATTCTAAATAAATTCCTATGATGTAGATAATTGCATTAGCTTTCTGGAGACTATTCATTTTCGAAGTTTCATGATGTTTATCACTAGATTAAAATTATTATACTTATAATATTTAAGAGAGTGACATGTTGTCACATTCTTTGGTTTTAATAATAATTAAATTATTTTCATTGACAAAATTTAATTAAATTAATCTAATCCGATCCTTAGGTGATATGGGTCGTTTTTAGTCATCCAATAGGATTTTTACATTTGTTAGGGTAATTTTAAAATATTATATTTACCCTTAATTAGCCGATTTACCTTTAACTATGGTAAATAAAATTTACCGTAGTTACTATTCATAATTCGCAAAAATAAAAAGTATCCTATTAACATAATTTGGACCCACTGATTCCAAATATGGAATCCATTTTTTAAAATTCAAAACACAGAAGTTGCAGAAATTAAATTAAAATTAATCCCGTTGTCGAATAAAAACGGGTTTTTGTTTAAAACATTGCAAAAGATTGAATTGATTTAACCTACGAATTAAAGATAAAATCAATCCTAATGACATAAATTATATTAAATGGTAAAAATATATTCTATTTATACTTTAAAACCATTCAATATTATAATTTAACCACATAAGATATTACGATGAAAAATGTTGTTTTTAATTAAAATATAGCGTGTTTTTACTATTCATTAAAATGTGAAAGTTACCAGAATAATAGGAAAATTTTATCCAAAGTAAATTTTTATTTCATGATTCCAAAGAAGAATTTTATTTTGTCAAATTGAACTTATAAACATGTCAAAAACTAGATTTAGAGTGGGTGTGCCATCAAAAGGCGGCAAAACTGCATTTTTTGAAAAATTCTTATTTTACCCGAAAAATTTATTTTGTCCTTATAACATGTTCTAGAAATGTGTAAGATGAATAATAATGTTATAAAATTCAATATTTAGTTAATACTATTTATAACGGCTAGTTCATGAAAATATTATAATAATATAACATTGTTTATTAAAACCCGGTATTGCGTACAACACACGCTATCAAGGAAGGTCGCGATTGCGTGTAATGCAAGCCATGTTAGGGTTGCGTGTTGTGAAAGAATCCTTCGTTGTTTCGTATAACAGAATCCAACCATATTTCATTTATACGTTTAATATATATATATATATATATATATACTCAATGTTGCGTAGAATAACTATTATAAAAATTGTGTGTAACACGGTCCATGAATAGTGTTGCATATTCTGCAAGCTAGTACGGTGTTGCGTATAGCGCAAGGTAATCTTGGAGTAGAATACAACACAAGAAATTAATGAAATTAAAATAATATTTTTCATAAAATCTTGGGGTGTTACATTCTACCCCCCCTTAAAATGAATTTCACCCTCGAAATTCGTTGGGGTTATAAATGGTTTACTATTTGAAAGTTTCTTTGATAGAAACTGACAACGTAAAAAGGAATACCAAAACTTATCTTTAAAAACAAAATTATGAAACTTAACGTTTACCTAAATAAACTAATCACTGGGTTTCCACATAGGTGAAAATATGGATATGGAAGAGAAATCTAACCATCATGTTCTGATGGAGAGTGGTAGAGAACATGGCTATGGAAAAGCTTGCAATCACAAAGCCATAAATTTGTGATGATCTAAGGTACCATCTGATTCATCAGATATAAGAGCACTAAGACAACATTTTTGGTTTTCAAGATCATTTCCCTAAAGTTGATGAAATTGGAATTAGAAGAAATACTTTCGTGATTTTGGTATAGTCTCACCGTTTGTCGTTCTTTGGACAATTTCCACTTCATCTCTTAAAGAAATGAAGTTGAATTTTTCATTCGTGATCTGTTAGCAGATCATGTGATAGAATGATGGGTCATTCCATCTGTCTCAAACAAAAGGTTAGAAAAGTTATCAAAAAATACATAAGTCCATCTATAGTGAGATTAATCATATATGGTTCCTAAAATGAACTTATACTTCACATATCATACTGCTTAATATAATAAAACTAGTTTCTACTAAACAGGGACTTCTTGTAGGTCAGTGGTAGGCGATAAAGGCCAGTCGTACTTCAGTTGTGGGTTCGATTCCCCCAGCCTTGTCCGAAGCAATGGGCTGTCGCCCGTCCTGCAGGTTGTCCTTTTTCTAAAACTACATTACAATAACATCACATAAATAATATCAAAAAAAAGTTCTATACTTAAACAATACTAACATATGGTTAACATAATCCATTACAATCTTTAGGCTTATCTAAAATACTTCGGTCCAAGCTCATAGTATAAAAAAATGATTACTTGAAATGTCGTCAACCAAGCATGTGAATAACATCATTTATCCCCCATATATCTTGTTGGTCACATTCCAATCATTTGAATACCTTAATGATGTATTCTCTTGAAAAAAATGAATACCCATTAAACCTTAGTGAAAACATGAATGCTGTCAAAAGTTAAATCTTTCCACATAACAAAATCCAAAAATTCTATATACTCAAACCATGATATAACCTTCTCCTTATATCAGTCATGAGCTCATGAATACTATCAAACATTTAATTTTCTCCTTATCCCATCATTATGCGCATATCAACTACATTCCAAAAATATCTGAATAAGCTTTCATGGATACTGGTAACATTAATCATAAAATAGTTTAACAATCCTTACATGTCTCTTTATTCCATAGTACAATGAGATTACTTATCCAACATTACACATGATAAACATGTAATCATTCCACTACATTCTTAAACCATTGACTGAGCTTCAACAATTCTTTAATCTCACATATCATTTGCAGTCTCTTCACCATCATCCACATAAATACTTCCCATACGACCATATTGATTACCTTCATGAGACTTTCCCTTAGGGAATTGGTTTGCATAATGCCCGTACATTCCACATTTAAAACATTTAACCATTGTTGATGTCGTAGCAATACCATTATCCTCATCCATGTTGTTAACTGAACCTTATCCTTTGCATTTACTTGCTTTGTGTCCTTCTTTTCCACACCCAAAGCATCTTCCAGTTCCTTTGAAACATTCTCCTTGATGCCTCTTCCCACATGATTTACATAGGGGAAATTGAACTTTCTTTCCTCTATGCTCATCATGAAACTCCATCTTTCTCTTATTAGCCGAGTTAGGAAACTTACCAAATTTTACTTTATTGGTCATATTATGAGATTGCTGATTCGGCATAATAATTATGTCTGGACTTCCAAATCCCATTTCATTATGAAGAATATCATTTCCTTTTCCATCATATCCTTCATTATCGTGAATCATCTTGTTTCCAGCCATTTTCTAAAACCCAAAAGAGAATAGTGTGAGAGGCAAAAATCATGCTAGGGAAATGAACATAATAAAGGGGGAGTACCCTCAATATCTAACATCTTATGTTAAATTCTATGATCGTTACCATAGTTCTAGGACTGTATCCTATACGTATACTTATCCTTAGGGACATCCCTAGACATACCTTATAAACATCTCTATGGATCTCACTAAATTTCTCGCATCCTAGTTTCCAATGGTAGACTAAACCTTTCCTCTGATACCAACTGTAATGACCCGTAGCATGACGTACATTGACATTACATTACATTTGTGGAATACTTAGTACATAACAAAAACACACCAACAAGGATCATAATAGTTTAGTGTCTTTGGAAACTCGGAATATAATCTTCTAATCCTGGTGAATGATCTTCAACATCTCCCATAAAGATCTTCCTTTTTTTACCTAAAACTTCTCTTTATATCCTGGGGAAAAGAAAACATAAAAGGGTGAGATGAAATGCTCAGTAAGGGTATACAAAAGAAAAATCAATCACATCATATTCATAAGAACATAACTTTTGGAAATCTTAACCTGCAAAAGAGAGCATAATTTCATAGCATGGGATAAATCATAGTAGTGAAATGAAATCCCAATAATCATAACATAAAACATGAAACTTTGTGGCATACACACATAATCATAGAGAATCATTTCTTGTTAGTCAAGACTCATTGCCAACACTATCTTAGTGGACAAAGTCCCTTTCTAAATCGAGTAACCCTCGTTTCAGTCCTATTTCATTGAACCGGTATAACCTACCATTTCAGCCATGTCTATCTCATGAGATATAAAATATTTACCCAATGCATTGGAGGGAGATATAGGTCCCACCCATCTCATAATGATACCATTCTTATGTGTGCCACAAAATCATAAATCATACATCATTGCATAACCCATGTAATAAAAATGGGAATCTTAAACATCGTGAAATCATAAAACAATTAATATAAGATAAAGGAATTCATAAAAATAATTCCATCACAATATAATAAAATCAATGTAATAATAGGTATAGAAACAGAACCCTTTATTATCTTAGATGGAAAATAATTTTGATAAAACACTAAAACTCCATTCTTGAGGAAAATATCCTTTCTTCTTCAAAAACACTTTTCCATTCATAACATGTCATACAATTCTAAACTAAAAGAAGTTGATTAAAAATAAACATGAAAACTTGTAAAGGATGCTTCTTGTAAATAATTTTTTAAAAATCCATTCATTTCGTATAAGTTAAAAAAACATTCTTCTCGTACTTTTGTCAGAAAAGTTAAAAAGTACCTCGTACGAAAAACGACAAAAGATTCCTTTCATATCTTTTACTAAAAACTCACCGAAGGGTAAAATTGGATTTAAACAATTTTAAATGGATGGAAATAATATTACATATTGAGAAAACATGGATGTGGATGATAAAATACACCCCAGTAAATACTAAAGTATAAACAATCTCGGATAAGAATGAGATTGTGATATTTCCCTTACCTTCGGTCCGATTTGCTTCGTAAGTGTCTGAACCTCCTGTATAATTATTTAAATAATGTAATTTACTTATTACAGAATCATATTCATTGTTATGATATCATATATGGTTCACTTATGACTTTATATTACCCGTTCTTTTGTAAATTCCATGTTAAAGAGTGTTTTGGGTAAAATTGTTTCATTTGTCGTCCGTGTTTTGACTTGTAATTATTCATATGATTACTTAGATCATGATTAATTAATTCCAGAACATAAAACATGATTTATATATATATATATATATATTCATGATATACATATATAATAAATCATTAAATTGAACGAAATACACCGTTCATGGAGACGGTAGTCCGTACGTACGCATGAACGCTGTTTTCGTTTCCTTATTGAATTGAATGGAATTAAGAAGATGGCATACATATAAATATATAAATAAATACAGTATCATTATTATGTCATATATTTCATTAGTACAAATTACATATACTTTATAATCATTCATGAATGGTTAATCATTGAGAATGAATCTCATCGCGTCGTGGAGACGGTAGTCCGTACGTACGCACGAGCGATGATATCATTCCCATGGTCGTGGAATTGTGTTTAAGTGTATGTATACTATTTTAGTATCAATATAAATTTATAATAATCATATATAGTTACTCATTACACCATTATACTCATCCTTGTAAGGTGATGGTGGAAAATAGATTACACCACGGCATGGAGACGGTATTCTGTACGTACGCACGCACGGTGATTTCATTTTTCCGTAGGATGGATAAAAGGTGAATTAGGGTTGTTTAATATTTATAATAATATATCAGTATGTAAGTAATACTGATGTTATTACTTTATCATGAAACAACTAAAGAAGTTGAAGAAGAAAGAAATTGAAAAGATCGGTAATGGATATTACCTCTTCTTTGGAACGCTTCTTTGAATCCTCCACATAGGGAACTAAGATTGGTCTTTTAAGAAGACCAGGACCTCTAGGATTATTCTAGGGAAGTGGAGAGGAGAAAATGGCAGGGGTTGGCCGAGCTTGAGTGCTCAAATTGGTGTGAGGAGGAGGGGGAGGAGGTGCCCTTTTATAAGGGAGGAGAGGGGCACCTTAGGAATACCTCAAAATATTATTTTATATTAAAGTCAAAATCAGTTTATAATAGTTCCAAAGGGTCTTATTTCGAAGGTAAAGTGGGGATGGGTCTAAATCCTATCAACCAATAGGATTCAGACAAGTTTAGGGTATTATTTTAACCTTATCAATTAGATTTAACTCTATGTTAAATAATTTAACTTTTATCGTGTCTTTTTGTTTTATTTCACTATATGGTTAATACACTTACTATAACATGCCAAAAGAACCCCAAATTGTTTATTATTAATATATATATCTTTATCTAAGTAATTTGGCAGAACCATAGATTTTTAGGAATAAAATAAAAATTAGTAATATAATATTTGATTTAAAAACTATTTTGTGTCAATTTTGACACTATTTGGTAAAATATTTTTATGAAATTCATAACAGAATGATAAGTTCGAACCAAGTTTCTTAAATCAACAATCACATGTCATATTAACCTAGAAAATTAGTTTAAGTCATAAAAAGTCTCAAATTACATTTATTTGGGCATTTATAACATCAATTATGTCAATATTTCATTAATAAGACAATTAATGCATTATATTTTTGTCATAATAAATGATAATTATTTAATTCCTAAAAATTGTAAATAAATTACTATAATGTAGATAATTTTATTATCTTTCTGGAGAATAATCATGTTAGAAGTTTCATGAAGTTTATCACTAGATGAAAATTATTATACTTATAAGATTTAAGAAAGTGACATGTTGTCACATTCTTTGGTTTTAATAATAATTAAATTATTTTCATTGAAAAAATTTAATTAAATTAATCTACTATGACCCTTAGGTGATATGAGTCGTTTTTCAGTCATCCAATAGGATTATTACATTTGTTAAGGTAATTTTAAAATATTATATTTACCTTTAATTACCCGATTTACCTTTAACTATGGTAAATAAAATTTACCGTAGTTACTATTCATAATTCGCAAAATAAAAAGTATCCTATTAACATAATTTGGACACACTGATTCCAAATATGGAATCCATTTTTTAAAATTCAAAACACAGAATTTGCAGAAATTAAATTAAAATTAATCCTGTTGTCGAATAAAAACGGGTTTTTGTTTAAAACATTGCAAAAGATTGAATTGATTTAACCTACAAATTCAAGGTAAATCAATGATAATGACATACATTATATTAAATGGTAAAAATATATTCTATTTATACTTTAAAACCATTAAATATTATAATTTAACCACATAAGATATTATGATGAAAAAAGTTGTTTTTAATTAAAATATAGCGTGTTTTTACTATTCATTAAAATGTGAAAGTTACCAGAATAATATGAAAATTTTATACAAAGTAAATTTTTATTTCATGATTCCAATGAAGAATTTTATTTTGTCAAATTGAACTTATAAACATGTCAAAAACTAGATTTAGAGTGGGTGCGCCATCAAAAGGCGGCAAAACTGCATTTTTTGAAAAAAAAATTTTACCTGAAAAAATTATTTTGTTCTTATACCATGTTCTAGAAATGTGTAAGATGAATAATAATGTTATAAAATTCAATATTTAGTTAATAATATTCATAAAATCTAGTTCATGACAATATTATAATAATATAACATTGTTTATTAAAACCCGGTATTGCGTACAACACACGCTATCGAGGAAGGTCGCGATTGCGTGTAATGCAAGCCAAGTCAGGGTTGCGTGTTTTGAAAGAATCCTTCGTTGTTTCGTATAACAGAATCCAACAATATTTCATTTATACGTTTAATATATATATATATATATACTCGATGTTGCGTAGAATAACTATTATAAAAATTATGTGTAACACGGTCCATGAATAGTGTTGCGTATACTGCAAGATAATACGGTGTTGCGTATAGCGCAAGGTAATCTTGGAGTAGAATACAAAACAAGACATTAATGAAATTAAAATAATATTTTTCATAAAATATCGGGGTGTTACAATTAAATAGAATAATTCTCGAATAGGAATCAGTTTTTTGGAAATAAACTTTTTAAATCATAAAACACATTGTGAATCATATTAATTGAAAAAAATATGATAATTTATAGTTGAGGACTTAAAATAATTTAGAACATTCCTTAAAAAAATCTAACTTCTAATTTGAAAAAAATTTAAAACCTACAATATATTAAAATATTTATATTTGAAAATAATGTTGAAAACATATAAATTAATCTCCAAGGAAAGTAATTCTCATGATTTTTTTGATGTGTTTTCTTTCTGTATGCATTAAATCATATATTCATTTCACGTTTTTTTGTAAAAGATAAATGATAAGTATTTAATAAATGAAATGAAGATTAATTTCAAAACATTTTTATAAAAAAATACACGTGGGTAAGAAATTTCTTTTGTAATTAGTCAAATAATAATAATACATTTTTGAATTTATTTTTTGAAAACATGGTTTCTGAGGAAAACAGATTTATGAGCGAAGTGAGAAATAAATTAAGATTTTCTAATGAAACATTTTATCAATTATTTTCTGTAAATGATAGTGTAAATTATTTTTCTACATAAAAAATATCATCAATAAGAAGTATACATTAAATTAATGATTTTATTAAGAGAAAAAGCATTATATTTTTTCATCTGAAATGTAATCATAAACAATCCTAATAAATGACGAGATTGTAACATAAAATAATTACCACTTCGGTAGCATTGAATCATAATCCCCATGAAGAAATAATTTAAAATAGAACATAAAATATCGTAATGATAATTAAATTCATGGTATTATATTTCAATGTGGTTTTATATAAACACCATCGAATAATACAGATGCATAGTATAACATATGTATTATGTATTGAATATTTAGTCAAAAATCACTTACAGCTCTGGTAATAATTTTAATCATAATAAAAAATAAAGAATATAATCAAATAAACATTAAAAATAATTAAAATAAGGGCATTTATGACATAACATATCATTATGGTATTATAAATACCACACAAAAGAAATGAGTACTGAATTTTCATATGTCTCCTAAAAATAAAAGAGACAAGAAATCTTTTACCTTAAGTCTTGAATTCCATCATACACATTCAAAAATACTATATAATAAATATATTTTTATTATACATATATCGAAGAAGAAAATTTATAAATATCATACCATATATCATTTTATTATGAACTTTTTATTACCTATTTTTTTACAATTCCATGTTATAGTTATGTTTCGGGTAATAACCGCTTTGTTTTTCATATATGTTTAGATTTATTATTTTTAGTCCTACATATTTTATAATTATTTAATAATATAAATAATATTAATCATGACATAAATATAATATATATATATATATATTCATTACAAATATATTTAGAGTAATCCATAATATTTAGTGATAGAAAATGTAATAAACGATTCATGGAGATGGTAGGTTGTACGTACGCATGAAAATTATTTAATTTATCGTAACAGATTGAGAAAAAGAATGTTAAATGATATATTATCATTAAATAATCATTTCTATGGAATTTATATAAAATATTTTAGTTCAAACCATCTTAATTTCTATCCTTGTAAATCATGAATTATTCGCATCGCTTTACAAGGTGGTAGTCCGCTGAATACATGAGCGATGTTTTCGTATTACAAAAAAATAGTTATTGTGAAGTTATATGTGACTTATAAATAAAAAATTATAATAAAATCATAAATATAATAAATATAAATATAATATATCTATCATTTTGTTTACTATTTATAGGTGTTAACGGAATAATTAATGACATCGTTTCATGAGGGGGTCATCCACCTTATACCTGAATGATGATTTTGAAACAAATTTGATAGAATCATATATGGTAGTATGGTGGTACATTAACCAAAAAACACTTCAATATAACGAATATACTAAAATTATTATATCACTGTGCATTAATAACAATTGAATTATTTGGAGGATGATATAAAATAAGTTATTTCTTTTCAAGAATGTTTCATCTTCTTCAAGTAACCTCCTTAGTATTGCACCAAAATTCATACTAGAATGGATTTATGAAAAAAATAAGGCTTCTAAGATGAGAATATGGAATATGGGAACTGATATGGGTATTTATTGAAGAATCCAGAAAATTTTAAGGTGTGAAGAAGATAGGAGAAGGGGTATAATTTTATCAGTGATGCGAGTGGCACATATGTAATGTTTTGAGAAGAACCCAAGATTTATACAATCCAAAAGGATAAATAAATGGATTATTTTATAAATTTATACATTATTCACTATATATATGGTAATAAAATATATTTTGGATGAAACTTTACGTCATTTTAACCATTTTTTTAACCCCTCCAAAACTCATTTTTACCTAAACTGTGTTAATTAATATTTAATATTTTCTCAATAAATTCTCACCAAAAAGTAATTTCAACTAAATATATAATATAAAATTTTCTTATTTAAAATATGTAACATATTTTTTTAAATTCAACTCACATGTGTGGGAAAATCTAATTTATAATTAATCATGTGGGTGCAATGAGAAAGCGAGTTATCAAAAAGAAAAGGTTTTACATTTACAATGTTTTTATATAAAAAACATTAATAAAATTATTAAATTGAACTAAATTTTATTAATGGATATATTATTTAACTAATTTTACATTATATAAAATAAAATATAACTTAACATTATTTATAATATAAATGAAAATAATTTTTCAATTAAAATTATATATTTTTTCCTATTTATCAAAGAATTATCTTTTCATTAAATTATCAAAAATTCACCCTATGATAAAAATGATAAGATTATATAAAAAATATATTTCATTTTACCAAATAAATTTTTTTAAAGTGTCAATAATCATTTTTTTTAATTTTTATCAAAAATAAATAATATAAAAAACTAATTATTAGAAAAAATTATTTTCAAAACAATTGATTATTTTTTTGAAAAGTTATGTCGTTTTTATAAATATATTTTATTTATATTTAATAAATATACTTAATATTTAAAAATTGGTTATTAATATTCATATATCTATTCATTATTGATAGGTTATAACAATCACTTTTGAATAACATTAATGATATATCACAATTTTTTACAACTTACTTTCATGTGTAACATAAGATAATATCTGTCTTTCACATAAAAATGCATAAATCTATGTTTTTTATATGAAATATATCAAATAAATTAAATTTATTCAAAAAAATAATTAATAATAATTTAGGGTATTATAAAAAGGGACAAAAAGAAAATTACTACATCCTAAGTATATAAATTATCTCGTGTCCATACTGAAAGGATTAACTTCCCAAAGAACCTTATAATACTCCGAATAGTAAAATTATAAGTAATTATGTGTATGTATTTTCATTCCTTACATGGATCGATCATAAATTACCAAGATAAATAAATCACCCTCCATATCATGAATAAACCTCAGATTATATATATGTTCAAGGAGTAGGATTAATATATTAGGGTATCATCAAATCAAGAATGGATTTTATTTTCTTATAAGACATAATATATTTATAAAATTTTTGAGAATAAGGGAAATATATTCCATGATAATAATTCAATTGTGAGGAAATACGTTGATTTGTTTATTGAAGAATTTTTGTGCCTTCGTCCTAGCTGATAGGTTATTTTCATGATTAAACTTATACATAATTATTTTACGATATCAAAGTCTCCATATATATTGGCCTCTATTTATCTTCAAGAGCTTAAGATGTAAATGAATGAGAATTGGGATTATGTGTTTATAACCAAAAGTTCTTTACTATAGGGTGTATTGGTCCTCATAGTCAAGAAGGAATATGGTTCAATTATCCTATGAATTGATTATCATGAACTCAATATGATCATGATGGAGAATATGTATCATCTACCACATGTTGATGATGTTTTTATCAATTATATGGAAATAATACATCTCTATGTTCAATATTCTATCAAGATATTATTATATATTGATGAAGAAGGTGGATATACTGAATACAAAATTTTATACAAGTGATTGAAAATATAACTTCATATTTATTCCAATTTGACTCATGAATTCTCCATTTATATTCATGGACGTAATTAATAGTCTCTTGGGATTAACATGATAAGTTTTTAGTAGTCTATAATGATTATATTCTTATCTACTCCAAAAGGAAGGAATAACATGAGGAGTGTTTTAATGTTCTACTAAAGACCATGTAAAAGTAAAAGATTCATGAAATTTTAATTAAAATCATGTTTTTGATAGAGAATGTAACATTTCAAGGGAATTATGTTACCAATAAAGGGTAATTTAATGATCATTCAAAAACAAAGGAAATTAAAGGGATTCCTATACCAATATCTTCGAATTATATCTACAATTTATTTGGATCGGTTTGACACTATTATCAATTATTAGGAGGCATATCATAAGTTATGATCCCACTACCATCATATATTGAAATATAGTGAATATTTGGTAATGTGATGAATGTGAGGATAGCTTAAAAGAGTTAAAGAAGAGTTTAATTTCTATATGTGTTCTCATATTACCCACTAGTTGGGAAGTATTTGTGATCTACAATAGTTCATCCAAAAAGGTAGTCACTTTCATACATATAAAATATGAAAAATGGATATCACATGCCTCCATAAAATTAAATTACCATGATAGTAACTATAAGACACCAGATCTGTAATTGGATTTGGTGATCTTCTCAATGATGATTTGAAAACATTATCTCTATAGGGATAAGTGCGACAGATATACCTATCATAACATCCTTAAGTATATATTCACAAAAAGTATCTCAATATGTATCAAAGAATGTGGTTATATATTATCTAGGATTATGATTTTCCAATCCATTACCATCATGGGAAAGAGAACAAAGTGGTGGATGTCCTGAGTAGAAAGGACATTGAAAACCTATCCAAGATGAGGATTTCATGGGGTAAAACTTATTATATATAAATAATATAGACATGTGAATAATAAAATAATATTCATCCTACCTTCATCAAATAACTACTCAACCATCCGTTGCTTAGGAGATCAAGGAGGCCATAAAAGATGACCGGGATCTAGAAAAATGTATTGAATATTCTAGATTTTATTTTTTATAATAATAGTGTCATAAAGAATGATCTAATATATGTGTACAATCAAAACTATAAATGAATTTGGATATTCTGGATGATGTTCATGTCTCATATTTTTCTATTCATTCAGGATGTAATAATATGTATAGAGATATGAAGAAAAATTTATAGTGTGACAACATGAAGATGAGGATTGTAAACTTTGAATCTCAAAGAAAGGTATTCCCACAATTCAAGTATAAAAAATTTAAGTCAATCTGTATGATGCATCCATTTCTTATAAAAATATATAAATTGTAAAACATAACCCCAGATTTCATCATAGGAATCAACAGGACATGTAAGGGAAATAACACAATCTCTGAGGTATAAAATCACATTATATGAATTGGATTATTTAATTTATATCAATGAATATTTCTCCCATTGAAAAAATTATATGTTATATATTTGGGAATTGGAAAGACTATATGGAGAACAACTCTACACTGTATGTAATTGATATCACAGGTTTAACATAAGGTTATGGAAAAGCCTTAAGCAAACAGTGGATAATGATATTAGTTTCCTTAATTCTCATCACCCATAGATAGATAGTTAGTCAATAATAAATTTTGATACTCTTGATGGGATATTGATATTTTTTTAAATTGAATTTCCATGGATGCTTGGATCAGAACTAACTTCGAGTGTTTCTCTCATATAAAAATATTATCTATTCTAAAACTTAAAGGGCACCTTATTAGGTTTAGCTCAACCTGGGTTGTTATGGTTCTTAACATTAAATTTAATATAACATTGATTAAAAATATGTTGAATCCAAGTTGAATGTTAGGTGAATTTTCAATGTTTAATGGTTGTAATATTTTTAGAATTTCATTTTTTAATTTGGAATTGAACTATATTAAAACGATTGAAAGTAAAATTTATAACATGGTGAAAATTTCAATGCTTTATTTACCAGGTATAGAATTATTATAACTATAAGACCTCCATTTATCATTTCACATGATAATGAACATGATTGTTTGTCTTCTTCTACAATATATGTATATAAACCTACATCCTCTACCTAGGCTAAAGAAATTAAATAATTCCTTAATTTTGACAAGTTCTTTATGCATAATGAATCTGATAGATATCTTATCCTTGTTCATATGTTTATATAATCATGTCATAATATCTTATAGCTGTAATCATTCACAATATATAGCATTCGGAATTTTGTAGAGGCTTAATTTAGTATTCTCTCTCTCATGGTAGTTGAGTGAAATGAAGCATTAGAATCAATGTTCCATTATTTTATTAGACTGGTGACACTTAGTAAATAACATTCCTACTCAAAATGAAATTTCATTATAATATCATTTATGATTAATTGAATTCATAATATATCCATTCAAGCTCACATAAAACAATAGATAGTTTAATTATCCATGAATCCCTATATTCCCTCTCATATATTTTAGTTTTTGGGTTACACATTAGTTATCATTTCTTAATTATTTCAATATTTGTTTTCAAATTCAGGAAATACAACAAATAGCAGAGTGGAGACAAAAAAAGAAGATGGACAACAATCGTCTCATGGAAGAGATGGGCTTTCCACCACTAGTGTTTGTAATGAGTATTTTATTTCAAATTTATATATTCAAATTATATATAATGTCATGTGAACAATTTTTTAAAAAAATTTCAAGCTCCACTTTTAATGTGAAAATTATTTGATGAGAAATCCATTAGTGGTCCCAATACTCAGGTTAGTGGTATGAAGGGGGATGTATGAGAGTTAGTTGATCTGATCGACATACCCAATTAGTCCCTTTCTTTCCCACTGACATACCATCTATCCCACATTCTGATCCTGGAGTGTCATTTGGGACATATGGGATATTTAGGCCTCCCATGTTTTCACCACCTTTTAAAATTGAGCCTCCTCACCTGTCTTTATCATATCTGATGATGATTCCCACTCCCCATCCAGCATTCAACTAGCAATCTGTTCATTCTTATTTTACATATACTTTATGCTCTGTTAGATTGTATATTCCATCTTCTTTGACTCATACTCTACCACAATATGTCCATTTGGAGCATACACTGGGACCCACTGTACATATCAAAGGTGTTCCTTCAGTTTCTTCATATCCCACATCACCCATAGATTAGACTTCTGCATGTATATTTATAGAACCCTTACAAATTTTTATACCATTATTTATTTTTATTATAACATGTATTGATAAAATATTTGATTTTCCTTCATAAAAGATACATCTACTAAAAGGAGGTGGGGGCAGGAGCAAACACACATCTATGTGGTGTGGAACTTCCACACGCAGTTGATGGTGGAATATGGCGACGACAATCAAATGATTGGATAACGAGGGTTTCAATGTCATAGTTTATTTGCGATGCTTTCCAAATACTCTGAAATCATCCATATCAGCCCAATATCATGGAGATAGTTTCCAAATGATGTCAAGGATAATGATCAGGCAGATATATGGGTAAATATTCTTCTTTATTTGATTAAATATATTATATTTTTATTTATATGAAATAATATTTTGGTTTCAGTTTCGGATTAATTTCCTCGATGATGAGGTTGCACGACCAGCACGCTTGAAGGATTTAGATGAGATTTAGAGAGCCTGTAGGAATGATTTGTATATTGTATGGGATGCTAGAGTGGGAACAGAGTAGAGGCGGTACTGTTGTGGATTATTTTCTGATAGAATAATATCATTAGAAGATTACACATTAGATGACAACCCAGTTTATGGTATTAATCACATTTGAGGTATTTTAATAAAAAATTGCACGTTCTGAAATAATACTATATTGTTTATTTTTGAATTTTATTTAGGAATAATTCATAATAAGTTATAAAAAATTTATACTAAAAAATAACTCCATTCATTGGAACATACTGTGATGTCAAATCCAGAGAGGAATCTGGTTTGAAAATTGCTTATAATTTTTCGTTGCAACATGCACTTTATATTGATTCCTCCGTAATTTATTCGATATATAATGTTTTCAAATAATTTTGGCAATGAAATTAATTAGTTTTAATCTATTTTTAATTTTTTTTTCCTACATTAAATGTAATTATATTGGAGAACATTAAATATTGAAGTTGTGTTCCTGGAGCAAAATAGTTTTTCTCGAGTAGAAGGAAGAAAGAGGGAATTACGGTTAACAAACCAACTCAATAGATGATTGTAAGATTAAAATTATTGATTTAAAATATTAATATTTTTTTCACTTTATAATATATGTATGTTTGTAACAGGATAATTTAGTCTCCCTTTATTTCCTAGAACCTGTCAATTTTGTGCCAAATGATCACTTGCATATGGTGTTGGGAGATGTGCATCCTAGAAGAGTAAATTGTCATCCTAGGAAGAGTATAGTTACTAAGAGGTATTGGTCCTCCTCAGGGATTGATTATTAGTCCCACCGAGTTCCAGCAGGTTAAGACATATTCATAATAGGTGGAAAAGGGGCCACAGAGATGGCAGAACAGTCTGCTAGGGAAAACACTGCATTTATGCAACTAATGGAAGTTTAATTAATAACAATTCCACCAGAGGCCACCCCAACTTGTGAAGAATATATTTCATCTATGTGTTCTATATATGGTGAATTATTTAAAAGTTTTATTTGTTTTTTAGATGATATCATTCCTAGAGAAGAGGATGGAGAGGAGGAAGCTAAGGAATATGATGACATTGAGGAGGAGACCAAGGTGGCTGAGGAGGATGTGGAGGAGTCTGAGGTAGAGGAGGAGGCCAAGGTTGAGGAGGAGGTCAAGGATGATGTTGATGAGCATGGATGGGATGACTATGGGGATGATTATGTGGATGATGGTGAGGAAGGGGATGCGGCTGATGATGACGGTGATGATACTGATGGTGACGATGGACAGATTGAACCATTAAATTTTTTACTGATATTACTAATATTTAATGTTTAATGATTTGTTGTGCATCAATAAATGTTTGATTAGGTAGGCCACATTATCTTTATTTCTTTATCTATAAATAGTAAAACATGATTTGATGATTTTCTAGGACATAATATATGTGTTTCTGATTAACCACTCCCCTAGATAACCCACCACATTAGACATCCCCCAAACCCCTGGAAACCCCCCCCCCTCCCCACCCCCTAGACATCCCCACCCCCCTAGACACCCCCACCCTCTTGGACATGACCCCACCCACTAGACACCCCCACCCCCACCCCATTGGATTTCCCCCCACCCCCAAGAAAGTCCCCTCCCAAACACACACATCCCTTGGACACCCCCACCCCCTGGATGCCCCAAACACCCCTCGACAACCCCCCCCCCCCCCCCCCCACCACCCTAGACCACCCCCAACCCCTTGAAAACACCTATTCTAAATTCAATTTTGTATTCAATATTTTATATGTGTTATATGTGATTAAATTTTGTATGTAATGAATCTGAATTGAATACACATCACATAATTCCAAATTCTGTATGTAATTCATAATTCATTTTCATTTTTAATTCATAAAAAATTTAAAATTTAGTACACAATTCATTCTGTATTTATTCAATTGGGAATTAAATTCTAAATTTTGTATTTTATAGGGTAATTGGGATTTGAATTGATCTCTAAATTCGAAGGTGAAAAATGGATTGTCGAGGGGGAGGCAGACTCACCTATGTTGTGGGGGGGGGGGGGTTGTGTAGTGGGAGGATGTGTGTAGTTAGAGGGTGGGGTCTATGGGGAGTCTGTGGGTGGTAGGTGGTCTTGTAGTTGGAGTGAGGCTATGGGGGTGTGTTGTGATGGGGGGTGAGGAATGTAGGATGTGTGTAGTGAGAGGGTGTGGATATGCAGTGGGAGGGTGGGGGTGTGCTATGGGAGGGGGTTGGTTGTAGAGGGTTGTGTAGTGGGAGGGGAATATTGGGGGGGTGCAGTGAGGGGTGTGACTATGGGGGTGTAGTTCGAGGGGGTGGGGTTGTGTAGTGGGAGGGTGGGGGCTGTACAATGGGAGGGGGACGGTGGTGATGGTTGTAGGGGGCCTGGGGGATGGCTACTAGGATGGTGTATAGTGAGAAGGTGGGAGTGTTGTGTAGTGGGAGGGGTGTGTAGTTAGAGTGTGGAGGCTGTGGGTGGGGTGTGTAGTGGGAAGGGTCGGCTGTAGGGGATGATGTATGATGGAATATGTAGTGGGAGGGGAGTGCAGTGGGAGAGTGGGGACTGTTTGTTGACTAGGATGTGTAGTGGGAGGGGGTGTGTTGTGAGAGGGAGGGGGTGTGTATTGTGGGGGTTGTGTTGTCGGGGACCATGTAGTGGAGGGGGCAGTATAGTGGGCGGGGGTAGGGGGTAGTGAGAGGTGGGTGTGTAGTGGGAGAGGACGGTGAGAGTGTGGGGGCTATGTGGGAGTGTGTAGTGGGGGCTATAGGGGGTGTGCAGTGGGGTGTAGGGGGTATGACTCCAATCATGCATCCACCCATCATGGTTCATTATGTTCTGACGACATCTTTAAAATGTTCATACAACCTTACTAAAGTTTTAACTGACTTCAAATGAGTTTTTACTTGTTAATTTTCAAAACACTTTCACTAGCTATAAGGCTCTAAACCAAATGCCAATGCACCAATTATCCTTCTCCCTCTCTTCTTGCAATGATATTATTCTATTTCAAATCCCACATAATCTCTTTATAAAATGATTCATATGGATCAAATTCATACATTAAATGTGAATCCTGACATTCTTAAGTCTTATACCCATCAATATTCGAGAGTCATCAAAATCAATCAATAATCAGGATTATAAAAGTCTACAACCCTTCCATCAAGAGAATATTTTTACATGTTAATAGGTTGAATCTATATACCATATGAGTGTCCTTAATTGTCACATTTAAGACCATACATATTTCTACTCTATCTTCAATTGCCCCTCATCAAGGACAATGATTAACATTGATCATCCATTCAATCTATTTTTATGTGAGGCACCATGTACTGCACAGAGCTTGATGACTCAAAATGAAATCCATTACATTGAATAATTAATTATAGGAATCTATTTCAATCAAAATAAACCTAGGAATAGGATATGACCACCATCTATGTTTTCCTTGTTCTATTATACAAGATTGTAATTTGAACACCAGCATACCAACCAGCATAAAATAGGGTTATCCTAGAAATGTTACCTCATACCATTACATATATTATCTTCCTTAACACAGACAAAATTGTAATCATTTAACATTAGTCTGGGATAAAAAGGGAGATTTATTCCAAATAAGAAAATTCATAATAGTAGGGGTGAACCTGAAATGAATCAAATATTGTCTTACTACCACTATCAGCTCACGTTTTTCTTCTATAGAATCTGAACATTCACAGTTGGTAGATCACCGTCCAACTTCCAATTGTTCAACTGACAGCACACATAACTACAATGTGGAATATATAAATATAAAATGATAGATAAATACCACATAACCACAACAAAAAATATATAAATATATAATGATAGATAAATATCACATCACATCAAATAACATCTATAACCATGATATAGATGATATGGATGGAGGAGATAGAGCCCATAATATTAGGAAGATAGTTCCAAGGGTGTTGGGTATTTCTAGGTGTTTTTGTTTTGTTTTCTGTTTAAATATATATAAGCTCCATGAGTGTTTTTTTAATCCTATACATTGTATTTATGGGAAAGAGTGTTTTTCAAAATACGGTATTTTCATGTGTTGGATAATTATTATATATTGTCTTTGATTAATTTTCAGTTTTTAATGAATTATGTATATAAGAGAGGGGATAGGGGAGAATAGAGGGAAATATAGTTGATGTAATTATGTAAATAGAAGAGGGGAAGCAAGAGTGTCGTCTTCGAGAATTCTGGAGTTGGTTATACTAATTGTTTACACACTGAGGGTATAAACATGGGAAAATCATCTATATCAATGGTACACAGTTAAACTGTTTGTAATACACTATAACAATAGTTTCTTAACCATTGGTAAAACACTATACCAATTCTTCACCAACCGTTCGTATAGATTTACACCATTAGTTATACCAACGGTTCTACAAAAACTTTTGGCACTTCAATATTACTATGGTTCCCATAAACTGTAGGGAAATTGGATTTTTTATTGCTCTATTAAAATAGTTTTCTTTTAAGCATTGGTATAAGGCTATCTCCATACCTTATCACCCAATGTTTTTAAACTTTTCGGATAACCTTGGTTTCCATTAGTGGGGGACTCTCTCCTCTTCCACTTTATTCATGTACATTATTTCCATTATATCATTTTCTTTTCAGTTGTTCATGTTGGTGTTTGTTTTTACAAATAATTATCAATTTATTTATGATTATCAAGTAATGATAGGATAACTTAAACTTTTATTTAACACTTACAAGCGTCTTTATGTACACCTGTTATACTGCTGAAATTATTCTGGGATTTTTTTATAGAAAAAATTTATATAGTGAATATCAATCCGCATTACCACTCCATTTTTTTAACCTAGAATTAATTATCATTTATTGATTTTTGAATTCCTTGTATGTATCCCAAACTCATTAATCACTTTATTAAAATGGATGAAAATAATTCTAATGTTGTATGACCTATGTGACACACAAATTTCATGATATGAATGAGATGGGTTTCCAAAATTTTATTTCCCCCAATGCATTGGGTAATTTATTTATCCCTTGAGAAACCATGTGTTGTGAATCGGTTGTTATTCAAATCACACAATGTTATGATGTCTCTATAGTTTTCCATGACTTTTGATTATGATGTAATGTTTTATGTTATTGCCAAATTGCTATGTTTTTTTGATGTTATCATCTTATATCATCATTCAATGTTCATGATTATGATTCTCACCCCCATTTATGTCACCTTGATATGACTCACTAATAATAAGTATTACTTTAATCATGTTTTTATTTGATTATTCATTTACTATGATTTATATCTCACCCCTTTCATACGTACATCCCTAGGTTATCTAGTTAAGTATTAGATCATTGATGGAATATAAGGGCTAGTTTTGGAAAAATTAAATAATGTTTTTACCCATGTTTCACGTTATTATGTCATGTATCAAAATAAAAGAAATTCACTTGGCTTCATGATCATTTTTGATTGTATTCATTTTATATTTATGTAAAAAATCATTAACTATGATATATTGATAATTTGGGCTTTCATTGTTTTGTGGTAATTTAAATGAATCCATTTTTATGGTTTATTTAAATTTATATTATATTGTAGGATTTTTCTGTCTCATTTCTTTATCTATGACCATTGAATCAGTTTATTCCTTAATGTTTTATCATTTTGGGGCTCTGATATTGAATCATGGTGTTTTTCTGGATTCATAGGTGTATTACTAAGCTAATCATGTGTTATTTATTGTACTTTTTTATAATTACACCTATAAGATCAATTCCAAATTTATGATAGGGTCCTACAATATGAGTTATGTGGGTGATTATTTTTGTAGAGCATCAATGGGTGGATCTTTATCTAAACAATCCAGACACTTGGACAGGTGGTTGGTGAAAATCTATAATAGAATATGGGATATGATTTATAATTTAACAAGAATAATATATATATCATTCATAGTGAACAATGCTCCCAAGAACTCATGTATTAGAATGAATGTAATAAATGAATTTTATGATTCTTAATGAATAAAGAGGACTCAAATGTGGGGTTTACTATGTATATTCTTGTAGGAATATGAAGAAAATGGTAGTACTTCAATGTGTAAGATAGGTTTCTATAAGATATTACATGTAAAAAGTTCAAAATGGTCTCGAATAATTAGTTATATATTGAAATATTTTGATTTTTGAATAATATTGAATTTTTGGACCTTAGGGCAAGGGGAACATTCAATTATGAATTATTCATTCATTTCACAAAGATAGAAAACATATCACCTTGTATTGCTTCTAATTACTGTCATAAAATATTAGAGAATCGTCGTAGGTATTAGGGATGAAATTATTCTATAATAATTCTATTTCCCCATGGTCCATTGAAAAGGTGGTTGATAAAGCTATTATGGTCATTTGGACATAGTTGGGAAGATGGGTTTAGGTAAATATGCTATTAAAACAATCATTATCTATATTTTATAAAATGGAATAAAAAAAGATCAATAAAGCTGAACAATTAATGTCTACTACATTTTTATGGTCCCGTTTGAACCGAAACTTGGTGGTTTAACTCTAGTTATGAAATTCAAGCCATTCTAGGCCTGAGTGTCTTGTTTCGCGAAGGATTTTCCAGCATTATGGAAAATCATTCATATTTCTCATGTTTTCAGAAGAGTTTCCCTATGAAGTAAATTAACAAAAACTATAACTGAAGGCCCTCATAATAATTCAAACACATTGAAGGTTGTTGGATTTCATTCTCCTGAAAAGGATGATAACCAAGCACCTAAGAAAATTATGTGGGGAGTTGAGTCTGAATTACATTATGTAGCAGTGTATGTACCTGGGGAATCTGATGTGGGGCTAGATACTATGAGAGGTATATTGATTTATTCAGCCAATATTGTCCATGATTTTTTAATAATGGTGCATATTATTTTATTATTTTCAATGTTGAGTTATTTTTTAGGATTACACTTGTAGATTATACCATTCATAATGGATCTTTCTACACCATTGGGATGAAATAAGGAATACATTTTTATATGTGTTTACTGTCCAATTATGATTGTTCACTTCATATTAATGTGTGATTTTATTTTTCTTGATCTTGATATCTATGAGCTCATTGTTATATGATATTGGATGTTTTTTTTGAAATCCATGATAAAGTTTTACTATCATCGATTTCAATTTTATCTCTCAATGTCGTTACCAACATCTTTCAGGGTTAGTGGGATCCTAGTTCCAGGAGAGAAGTGATTAATTCTCCTAGGTAAGGAAAAATCTCATGCCAATTTATAAAGATACATCATTACCTCATCATCTTTCCTTTAAATTTTCATCTTCCTACCATGGGGGAGGAGTACACTAAGGCATTTCATGAAGATTTTTCTAGTTTACTTCCCCAAATATTAATTGATTTATCTGTTAAACTTTTCCTAAGGACAAGTCCTATATACTCTCCATCATATCATATGACACCAACTATATTAAAATAGATTGTAATATTATTTTATGATATTAAGTATACAGAATTTATTTATCTGATAATGACCCATTAGACATCACCAGTCCTCATAATAATGAAGACAAGTAGAAGAATATATTTTTTTGTGGATTATAGAAATCATAATCTAGATACTGTTAATAAAAAGTATAATTTTTATAAGATTGATGACCTTAGAGAAATATTATCCTCATGATGGTTTTTTAAGAATGATATATTTTGAGGGTATTGTCAAATAAGAGTTCAATATGAGGATATTTTATATAATGTTTTCAAGAGAAGGTATGAGCATTAGGACTTTTTTACTATTCCATTCAAAAAAATTCTATTAATATGTTTATGTACTTGATACATCATATCTCTCAATAGTTTCAATAATATATCATTGAATTTTTATGGATGATATTTCTTTGTATTGGAGTCCACAAGAAGAACATTGTGATCTCGAACATATTTTTCTCATGACTCTTATAGAATATCATTAGTATGAAATCATTCTAAATATCAATTTTACATCCTATTATTGGATTTAATTTTCCATTTTGTATTTATGTGGGTAATATCAATAGATATTAATAATATTTATTCTATCAAGTATTAGGTTAAACCCATAAATGTGTGTGAGAATCCTATATTCCTTGGATTGGTTATTTATTATATGTATTACAGTCAACAATTCTCTAAACATGGATATAAATTAACCAATAAGGGTGTTAGGTTTTGATGAAATGACACATGACAAATATTATTTGAGGAACCTAATGTGATGTTGACTTCATATCTTGATTTATTTTATTCAATGATAGTTTTAGATTATGAGGTTTTAGATCATACCTCATGTATGAAATTTTCAAGTGTGATAATTCCAGGAACTATTTTAGTGGAATATGGCTATTACTGTATATATCTCCATTAGAAGAATTCTCCTACTCGTGATGACTAGTTGGGTGAAATTATTCATAGTTTCATGACATAGAGCCATTACCTCTTAAGTAAGAAATTTATAGTATATTCAGATCACAATAGCATAATGTATATTCTTACATAGAGTGACAAGAATTTATATTAGAGACACTTGGTTTGGTATCTTTTAAAGTTTTATTTTTATATTTCAAAAACTTCAATAAAAGGTAATTTCTTTGCGAATGTGTTTAGTAGGAAGTTTCCAACTCATGAATGAAAGGAAATATTGGATTGTGTATATCTAAGGTGTACTTTCACAATTATGATATTAGATATGGAATTGATTAAAGGTAATGTTTACATAGTTTGTATGAAATATAATTATTAATTTTAATATTTGATTGGGACTGGGAGATCAAAAGACACCAATGTTGAATGTTTTGTTAAATCCTTTCTAGTGGGTAGACCTTGGGTGACTGATCTCAGTCTCCCAATGTATTCTTGTATTTATGAGGTAGTTTTTTCAATCTAATATCTTTGAGGCTATAGTTAATGGAATGTGTACATAGGTATAGTTGTTATAATAAACATAGTACTACTTTAATGTCTCATATTTTAAACATTGGTATTTTTAGTTGGGTATTTAATGATGAATTGTAGAGTTTATGTGATGTTTCTCTACCTTCTATAAGATTTAAGCAGAGAAATATATACCTTATGGTTTGTTATATCCTTTCCCCATTATGATGTGGGAGTTGGATTATATATCCACGGACTTCACTGTTTGTTTAGAACAATCTCATAGTGGGATAGATTCAACTATTTTTTATCATTTATTGAATCATGAATAAATCGTTTCTATCCTATTAAGAAGATCATAAAGGTGGAATATCTCATAAACCTATATATTAAAGCGATTATGAATCTCCATGGAGTTCTTTCTACAGTTGTTTTTGGTAGAGTTCCATGGTTTATATAACTATTTTGGAAATTCATATTATATGACATGTCGACCCAATATAATTGAATCAATACATATCACCTTCATATGGATTGGAATAAGAATTGAGACTTTTGGGTTTTTAAGGATATACATGACAAGTGTGTACTTGATTTAAGTGATTCACTGGAAGGTAATTTTCCTTTGGTAAAATTGCCTTTTAGAAATATTAATCAGGATTCAATTAAAATGGATCCCTTTAATGAATTGTTTAAGGATCCATGAAGGTCTCCTTTTTATGGGTGATATTGGGAGAATGGACTTTAATTAGAAATATTATTGTTTAAATGAAAATGGAAATGTTAAAATTAATATGAAGGAGGTTAGAAATGACATAGTGTCATCAAAAATCCTTTTCGGACTATATTCTATACATATTGAAGTTTTTTATGTGTTACGAGAATTTTCTCAAGGTTTCACCTTATGTGTGAAATCATTTCTTTGGGAATAGAGGTTAAATTGGCATTTAGGTTTTTTTCCCTTTCATGATCATCGAATGTCATGGAAATAAAGACTATAAATTGAAATTTTCATATCTCTAGAATTCAATTTTTTATGTGAAACAATTTTCCCAATTGAGTTGGTATCAAATGAACCCTTACCGTGTGATTTAATGGAAAAATATTGATCTTGAGCCTAAAACCCCAGTGTTTTAGTAACTAGTTAAAATTATAGATCTCTTTAATATAGTGTTCCAGGGTAAAACAAATATTTTTTTCATCATTCTGTACATGTATTGATGGGATTCCCATGATACGTGGGATAAATAATCTTAGATGATATAGTTGTTTACTTATCTTTTCATTATTCATGAATCTTGAACACTTACTAAGTATAAAATGTTTCATGATGGAGAAAATTTTGATACCCTCCAAGTCACATCTATGATTGATATTGGGTTCATTATTATATATTTTGGGGTTCTAAATGACATTAATATTCAAGTGGTAATGAATTTATACATTAGACAGAAACATGACCGACACATGTTTTAGGCCTAGTTAGTACTAAATACATGGAAATCACTCGATATGGATCTATCTATTATATTGGTGATTTTCTATGTTTGATCATTATTTTTAGAACCTTGTGAGCTGCCGGAAAAACTATGATGATGAATGGGTTTGGGTCTACAGGCTTTCATTTGAATTTTAAATGGTTTATTTGATTCTTTGTCTCTTCCCAAGTGATTATGTTCTTATGTTTTCAAGGTAAAATATTTTATACACAATTTTCACATGGTTTGTATAAAGGTGTGTCAGAACTATGTGGCCAATATTTGTTTCCAAAAAATAGAAAATATCCCAAATTCCCTTATTATTTTTAACATATAATCTATCCTTAATTTATTATTGGCTCTACCTTTTTTATGTTATAAATGGTAATCTCCTAGGTTTTTTAGTGATTTAAGAAAAGTAGACATGTGATTTTTCCGATAACCAAAATTAATAGTATAACAAATGGTGCATGACACAATGATATTTCCTTCTAACAAACAAAATTGTTTAAAATTTCAATTTAATAAAATGTTCATTTCAAAATCTATATAAATATTTTAAAAAATAATGATATGATTTGATGTAATTTTGAAAATGAAGAAAATAGAAAAAAGCTTTTTGATAGCATATATAAGTCACATATGCGTTAAATGGAAAGAGATGTTGAATTTTTCTTTTAAAAATTAAAATATAAAAATTAAAATTTTAATAGGTGTATTTAAAATATTAAATAAATCAATAAAATCATAAATTTCAAAATCACACAAATACAAGAATAGTAGAAGATTTGAAATAAAATGTTATTTGTAATTGTTAAGAGAATTTTAATATATATATACTATAAATTTTAAGTGTTAATTTATGGATTTAAATTTATTGAAAAATTTAATGTGATAAATAAATGAAATTGATGAATCTAAATGAGAC
Source organism: Viscum album (assembly GCA_963277665.1). Classification (NCBI taxonomy): domain Eukaryota; kingdom Viridiplantae; phylum Streptophyta; class Magnoliopsida; order Santalales; family Viscaceae; genus Viscum; species Viscum album. The sequence continues at coordinate 221,343,902 of OY728127.1, read as the reverse complement.
AATCTATTATGTAGGGTAGTAATGAAATATATATCAAATTCTTCCTATATTTACCACCTCAATCACATGGGGATTTAATGTATTAGTCCATTATCATTATTGGTTTCTAAGATACCAAAACTATCACATTAATATTAGTTCATAAAATAGTCCATAATTAATATAAACATTTGATATTGAACATAAATAATAAAAACTCAAGAATTATAGTCTCTTTACATATTTAATGAAATGGAAAGAGTCTATTTTTATCAATTTAATTTTAGTGATAATCATATCAAGAAGAAATTTGAAGTACGAGAGGATTTGTAGAATGTTAAACCTTTACATCTTTTTCTTGATTATATAAATGAATAAGATGAAAAATATGATAGAATGAGAAAATTAAAATAGAGTGAAATAATATTATAATTTGTTCACACAATCTGTAGGGATAAACATGATTGACCGAGATAGAGATATATTATAGAGTAATTGATAAATTGAATGAAATGGAATTGGAGATCATATGTGAAAGTGAGTTTCTAAGGATACAAAAGACTCTATATAAAATATCCAATAACTTTAATAATGTTCTAGAATCCATCATGAGTAATTAATTCCAATATTTCCTTGTTTGGTTTATTTTTACGACACTAAATGATGGGATCTCAGCTTTTGGGCCGACACCATCGAGTACCCAGTAGAATCCACCATGAATCAATCATTATAACCTTATAACACTGGATAGTTAGTGGTCTCTGAGAGAAAATATAGACACACCCCATTGATTTTCAACTATCTTATCCTCTTAAATGATATACATTACAGGGCCTTTTATCTGGGGATGTTTGTGGGCATTCCAATGGTTGGTCAGTAGCCCTTCATCCACTGGTCAGTGTTGTATGTAGCCTCTAGCTTCATGGAGTTACTTATCCACTTCCTTCAATGAGCCTCCATGGATCATCAATCAATCATATAAGGGTTTAAAACATCCATTAATATTCTTTCAAGGATCCTTTAAAAGATTCTAATAATATTTCATGAAGATAACATCAAATCACTTAATAGAAATCGTTAATCACTTTTAAAAGTGTTTATGATCATTAAAATAAAATAACGGTGAGAGGTAAAATAGTCTCTCACTTTTTAGTGATCATAATCTTATTATTAAAATAGATTTTAAATAATATTATAACCACATAAATTAAAATAATTAACATAATACTTAGAGATATATATTTTCTCTCACTTAAAAAAAATTAAAACTATCTCCCCAATTATTACAAAACAAAATATTTTGTAAAATATAAAACATATCCCCAATCTCAATTTGAGTGGAAAATTATTAATAAAAACTAAAAAAATTACCCCTATTATATTATCAAAAATAATATAAATACATTATAAAAGAATACATAAATAAATATAAAAACCGTGTTTGACATCTTGAATAATCATTAAATAGAAACAAAAATAGAGACTTAAAGACTATAAAAAACAATAAGAAATAAAAAACGAATTTATAATAATGATTATGAAAAAATTAAAAAAGATATTTTAAATGTAAAATAAATTATTGAAAAAGGTTTTTAAATGAGTTGAATAATTTTTTTGAAAAGAATATCAAAATTTTATTGTCAGAAATTTATTTTGAAAAATAAAATGTCTCTTATAGGATCATAAAAGTATTAAAATATTGGATCCCTCTAAATTAGTGCATAAAGAATTTATAGGGATCTGAACCAATGATAAAAAGTATGATACAGAAAAAATTGACACAAAAAAGGTCATTTTATTATTAATACTTAGTAAATATTATATTAAAATCCATTAGAAAAGATCTAGTGACCATGAATTTTATCAAGAATATATTCTTCTCTCATAATTATTTCCTGAATTATAAATCACATGTATAACACAAAAATATCATTCTCATAAAAGAATAAGGAAAAATGTGGTATTAATAAATATTAAGGAACCTATACTAATGGAATAGTAACTCAACCATTGGAATAATATCATGACCATTACGAAAAGTAATCTAGATGTTTGAATAGAAACAATACCTATGAAATAATATATAAATTTAGTATATTATAAATATAAATATAATTTAATTATATCATGATATATTTAAATAAATTTTAAAAAAATGATAAATTATGTTTTGGTATTTTTGTGAAACATAAATGTTTATTTACATTTTCATAATTAATATAATTATTTAAAATAGAACATAATTTAATAAAATAGATTCATATATTAAAATTTTATGTATTATAATTATAATATAATTATATGAGACCCTGAATAATTTTTCAAAGTGTTATAAAAGCATTTTTAATAATATTATAATTATTTTTTGAGTAAATGATGCTTTAGAAATAAAAATTAAATATCTAATATTTAGAATTTTTTTTTCATAAATTGGAATCCATTTTTTAAATATAAATAATTAAAAATGTCTAGGGTGAATTTTTGGGATTTCTCTAAAATAATTGATTTTTTTTATTAATAAAAGACAGTAATTTGTTATATATAACAAATACAAGAATTATTGAGTCATGGAAAATGTATGGATGATGTAAGAACCATTATATAAAAATTACCTTTCATTAGTTAATGTATTTAGATATCAGTATCATTACTATTGATATTTATAATCCAAACTATTAATTTAATGAATAAAATAATCAAAAATGCCCACTCCTCCCACAATAAATAACACCCCTCCACACCAATTCACCTCAAAACTCCAAATACATTATGATTTTATAAATTAGGTCAAATTACACTCCCAAGCCACATCCCCACATCCTGGTCTTAATGGTCTCCTAAAACAACCAAACCGAAGGGTCTTAATGATGTTCTCAAGGAAAAGATATTCAAGAGTTAAAATCCGCATAATTTATCTTTTATTCTATTATTTTCTTATTATACCCTAACCTAACCTATTCGAACATAAATGATAACTCTAATATATTGTATATAATATAATTTTATTATCACAATGTAATATTCGTCATTAAATATCTTCACTTCTCTTTTTATTCTACAAAATAAAACATCGATTGTGATGTGTCGATTCCCCGCCTTTATGGACGATAGTTTCTAGATTCAAATTACCACCTTCATGGATGGTAATAAAATCATTATAATTGTTAAAACAGATTTTAAAATTTAAAATACAACTTTTTCCTTGTTTTTGAATAAATATATATTCATAATATTATATAATGAAACAAACTAGTACCTGGTGAAGAAAATACAGACAAAATAAACGAAACTTTTATCATTTACTTTTATCTAATTAATCATTATAATATCTAAAAAATGATATATGGTTCAATTAAAAATTCTTTTGGTATATTAAAACCATATCCTTCGGCATATGTAGTTTATATTTCATTTTAAAAGAACTCTCATAATACTAATCATTGGAACCAAATATAAAATTGGGAATCAATTGCAGCTCGAACAACAAAATTAAACGTTATAAATCATAAAAATGTTCATAAATGTATTTAATAAGACAATAACAAATAAAATATATGTTTTAAATGTTCCGAATAAATAAAATTATGGATTTAAATTTATTTTAACTTTTATTATGTGAATGTTCAAAACACTTTTGGACATAAAGTAAGCGATCTCTCTGAACCTCCAAATTTACCATTAGGTTATGATTTCTATCTATTTACCCAATCCAATTTATTATTAATTTATATATAATTATTATAAATTCTATTTATATATTCCATAATTATGTATCCATATCAAATAGTCCTTCTTTTATGGGTAAATACATTTTTTTAAAGGTTCCCTTATTAATTCCTTAAAAGAAAACCTAATTAAAGTGAACATCCAAATTTCATACCTTTTTCAACTACACTTAATAATATATATTAATCTTACATTGTTTTAAATAACTCATTTTATCAGGAAAAGTTGTGTTTTTTCATTTTTTGTTTTTTAAAAACAATTATTCTTTTTTCCACCATAAATATTCATTAATATTTCACCTTAAACTGTTATAGGACTTTTTCCACCTTGTCATATCATCTTGGAAGTAATCCTTAACTCATATTTATGTCATGTTGTATTTTTATCCACATTCATATGTTTCCATTATTACATGATCCAATGTACTAAATTTTATGATTCCATATGATTATTGATCATCCATCCATTTTTATTTCATCTTGTTATTCCTTCTAACCCTTGTGTTATGCCATATTTCTATATTCATTCCCTTACCAGAATTTTTAGCTCATCACTTTATTCATGTATTCTAAAGGATATCCTATGGATATGTAATATCTCAAATTATGTTAGGAGTTCATTATGGATATTAAATAAAATATTCTTCTATTTTGGATTCATTTTTTCTAATTATTTTACTAGTATTCCATGTACACTAGACATTATGATCCTTGGTTTTTATTTTATGGTTAATGATGATAAAAATAATTTCATAATAATTGTTAAATTATAGGGTTTTTATATTTTTAATAATAGGATAGTGTAGTTATTTTTGGATATGAAGACTTGAAAGCCATTTTAATAAGCCTAGGGAAAATTATGCCAGAATGGATAAACTGGATTGAAACAAATGGAATCATAAGTTATGAAATACGATTCATTTTCAATTTTATCCTTCTATGTTAAAAATTTTCTCTTATATGATTTTTAGATAAGTATTAAATCCCTAATAATTATTCATTATTAGTCAATTGATTTAAAATGGAAAACCAGTTCTAACAATCAATGTGACAGGAAATGTGAGGATTTACCTAATGAAATGTGATATTTGATGGGAATTGGAGATAAAAATGTTATGAATTTTCTTTCTCAATTGAATCATGTTATGGAAAATAATTTAAATCATGTGGAACTACCTCATTTTCATAAGAAATATAAATTTTTTTATTTAATATTTTATGCAACAAAGACCTCTTTTATTTTGTGCATCTTCTATTTCCCTCATTACATAATAAAATATAAACACCATTGAGAAGATATTATTTTTCAAAAAATTATTAGAATAAGTGAAAGTTATATTTCAGGTATATCATTTTGATGAAGAATCTGATTATTAGTAGAATGTAATAAAAAAAATGAAAACATTATAAAGATTGCATGATACGCCTCTGTAATTTTAATGTTCACTGAAACCTAGGTGTATCACTTAGTTTGTAGACTAAATCTAAGTCTATGAAAAGAATTAGATATTTGCGACATTTACCTATATGCTGATATTTTTTGTTTTTACCTTAAAGATGAAAGGGATATCGGAGACTTTCATTTATATCTTGGACATATATATATAAAGATAAAAATCGATTTTATCATTGGATAATCGATAGATAAATCCCATAATGGAATGAAAATGCAACATCACATGTGGTATACATTTCAGAATATGAATCCTAGGAAATTTCTAAAGTGAACCAATAGTAGCTTTAAATCAAGAACAACAGGTATCTGACTAATTATTGTCGAAGAGATATAAAGAATCCCAGAAATTCAAAAGAATAACATAAGGTTTAAATCAAAACGCATCCTATATTATAGTTTCTAAACAATAAAGAACACGGTAAAAATAAAATAAAATTCCATATTCCAAGCATTTTTATAAGAAATCAACAATTACAACCTTAAATGAAATAAGGAATGGAATGTGCTATCACTATAGCTAAGGTGGAGCCAGAAAATTATGTAGCGAAAGTTAAACCGCTTATTAATTGATGAATATAAAACTTAATATTTTATTATGGTTCTATTAATTATTTAATATCATATATTTTTAGTATTACTATTCAAACACTACATCAATATATGAAGTTTGAGTTATCTATGAAAATAGAAAATGGGGAAATTATAGCATCCAATTTACGTAACTCCTCGCTAGTTAATGATTGTGGAATGAACATCCTAGAAAATCCTTCAATTATTTATTTAGTGTATTTTGATGCTATATAGGGCATGTATTTCATATATTTATATAAATCCAACATCAACATTCAATAAAGAGAGATTATATTTCACATCCCGAGGTATCCCCCAATTCTATACAAGTGTAAAGAGGAGGATAATTATACTTTAGAATCATCATCTCAATTTTGGATATCACATATTTATGATCAAACAAATCTTGATAAAATTATTTAGAAAAATGAGACAATCATGCTCGAATACATTTCCTTTGTGACGTACTACAATGATGTGTTCTCCAAAGAGTTCCCTTATCTTCCTCCTAAATGAGATGTTAGCTTCTCAATTAGACTTATTCATAGTTCTCTTCCTTTATCAAATACTCCTTAACTAATTTCCACCATTTAGTTTGAATAACTGAAGAATAAGTAACAATAGAATATGGGAAAGGGTTTTATATGCTCAAGAGAATCCCCATGTAGTGTGTCAGCCCTCTTCTTCAAGAATTAATTAGCAATTTTACTAATCATTGATTATTGAGAGATCAAAAAAATGATAAATAAAAATTATACCCTCCCATTGATACTTGACTTGTTCGATTAACTATGTTAGGATAAGAATTTCTCTAAGGTCAGAGTTCAGTCAAGATATCCCCAATTAAAGGTGTGGATGGATTATGTTCCCAATACTTCCATTTGTATAAGGTATGACCAATATGATTTCATAGTGATTCCCTTCAGACTAAATAATTATATATAAATTTTTATACACTAAATTAATAGAGACTTTAAATATTACATTGACCAATTTGTGGCAGTATTTATCGATGATATTTTTATATACTCTAAAATAAAGGGAACTCCTAAGATCATTTGAATACTGTGCTAATGAATCTATGAATTGATAAATTATTTGAAAATTATAGTAAATGTGGGTTCTAGGTAGAGTAAGTTTCATTATTTGGGAATTTTATCACTAGAAAATGAATATATATGGTCTCTTCTAAAAAACTAATGCAATTGAGTAGTAGTGATTTTAAAACGCACTAGCCAAGCATACTAAGAATGTAGTAGTGATTTTTTATCCCATTGAATGTGAATATGTCTTCAAAGAGTTGAATAAGAGGCTTATCACTACACTAGTAATCACACATTCGACATATGGTGAACAATTTTTATTATATAGTAATGCTTAAAAGAATGTTTTAGAATATTTACTAATTCAATTTGATAATTTGATACCTGATTACTCAAGGAAGATGAAATTAAATGAGAAAACCTATCTCGTAAATGTTCTAGAGTCTCTTGTTGTAATCCTCATGTAGAAAAGTTTGTGGAATTATCGCTATGGGGAGAATTGTGAGATATATAAAAATCATAATTGCCACAAATATTTATTCACAGAGAAGGAAATTAATATTCTCTATCAAATGTGGTTAGTTATCATCAAGGATTATGAATGTTCAATCCACTACCATCCTGGTAGTGAAAATAAAGTTGTGGATTCTATAAGTAGAAAGGATCGTTAATCTTTAACAATGATGAGAATTAAAAATTATCCAATCTTTTTTGACCAACAAAATATATAAATAGCGATCAATAAGTATGAAACATCCTCAAAACATTCTCAAATTATTTCTTATCCAACCCTTGTGGAATAAATAATTTATGCTCGAGGAAATTAAGAGGCATTTCAATACAAGTTTGAAGCTATAAGAAATGGGAATTACTAAGAGTTCATAATTAATGAGGAATTATTTGTAAGATTTGGGTCACAATTATCTCTTCCACCCAATCCAATGATAAGGAAAGATATTATTATAAAGAACATATCTCAACTTTCTCTATTCACGTTGGGAGAAAAAATATGTATCCAGATCATCGAGGGAACTATTGGTTAGACAATAGGGAGACTGAGATCACTAAATATACAAAGAATTTCCTATTATGTAATCAAGTGAAGGATAAAAGTAAAAAGTATAATGGGAAGATGAAATCATTTCCCATAATAACATGGAAATGGGTAACCATCATCCAAGACTTTTTCATTTGACATCCAAACACATCTAGAAAAAATATTTTTAGATGGATCATTGTGGATCATTATGAAAAAATATCGTTGTTTATTGGGATTTTATAGGACTTCTCAGTCAATCATCATTCAATGATATACATCAAAGAAGTGATGAGGGTTCATGTATTACCACAATGGATTATATTTGATCAAGATCCAAGATCTAAAAGCCTCCAAGATGAAAAAAACACTCAGTTGAACATTACAATGACTTATCATCCAAAAACTACTGGGAAATTTGAGTAGACTATTCAAACAACTGAATAAATTTGGGAAAAATAATTATATGCGCTTCAAGGGAGGATAGAACAAACATCTACCTCTGGTCAGATTCTCTTAATACAATAGTTTATACTTTGGAATCCAAATGGCTCCATATGAATTTCATTATTGAAAAATATACATAACACCATCACGATGGGATGATGTTACTGAACCTAAGCTGATATTACCTGAAATTGTGAAAAAAATGGTAGAAATTGTGAAAAACATTCAAAATTGCATTAACGTATAATAATTTCAACAGTAGAGATATGTATAAAACCGTCAAAGGGTACCAGAGTTTAAAGTTAGAGACATGGTGTTCCTCTATATATCTCTATGAAATAGGATTAAGAGAATTTGGATGAAATAAAGATATGTCCCAGGTTTATCGGCTCATTAGAGATTCTTGATTTTGTTATATCTATGGACAATAAACTAAAACATCCCCAAACCATGTGTCAAGTACATGATGTATTCGAGTTATACGTCTTGAGAATGTAAAACCATATCCCTCACTTGTATTGATTTCAAATGTGGTATTGTTGAAAAATGATCTCTCATTCGAGGAGGAGCGAGTGATGATCTTGGATAGTATAAATAATGTTCTACACAATAGGGCTACTCACCAGGACAATGTAATATGGTCAAACTATCAGAATTAAGAGGTAACATGGGTATCAAATTATTCAATGAAGGACAAGTACGCTTTCCATTTTTAACCCTAGTATGTAAAATGGAATTTTGAGGGTGATGTTTCATGAAGGTGTAGAGTGTAATGACTGGGGATTTTATCAATGAAATTTTCCCATCTGATAATTATTTAATGTAGTATAAGTCAATTACATCACATAGAGCACCTAAATAAAACATCATTCTCATAAATTAATAATGAAATAAGTGTTATTTATAAAATTTAAGGATACTATACCAATGAAATAGTAACTTGACCCTTGGAATTGTAATGTGACCATCAAGAATTATAATTTAGCTGTTAGAATAGTAACCTCACATATGAAAGAATATATAAAATTTAGGTATCATATAAACCAAAATATGATATATTTAAATCATGATATATATAAATAATTTTTTTTATGGTAAATCAATTTCTTGTAATTTTGTGAAATGTAAATGATTATTTAAAATTTCATAACTAATATAATTATTTATAATAAAAAAATCATAAAAGGGATTCAAAAATTAATATTTTTTTATAATTAAAATATAATTTTATGAGGCCTTAATTAATTATTCAATGTGTCAAAAATATGTTATAATAAAAAAATCCACATTATTTGAGTAAATAATTATTTTAATTAAAAATTAAATTTATCACATTTAGAAAATTATTTTCATAAAATGGATTATATGATGAAAAACTATATGTTGAAAAATAGATAGACTGAATTTTTTGGATTTTTCTAAAATAGTTGAATTTTTTGAAATGTGAAATTTATTAATTTACAGTATTTATCAAAAACCTGAATTATTTATTCATGGTTTATTTATGGAAGAAGTAAGTAGCATTATCTAAAACTATACTTCAATAAAAAATTAATTTAGTGATAAGGGGAAACACTATCGATAGTCTTAATCCAAAATAATAAAATAAGAAATCTAATAATCAAAAAGATCCCTCTCCTCCCACTTTAGACACTACCTCCCAATACGTCTTATCCTCACACTATTAAAGCCTAGTTAATTGGATAAATTATATAAAATTAATCTCCAAAGTCTCTTACACATGTCATGTTATTGATGTTATCAACAAAATACCAAACCCATGTGTCTTAAAGAGTTTCTCAAAGAGATGATATTCTTGATGCGAAATCTTCTTTCTTTCATTTTTAGATTATTTTACTTTCTTATTATCACCTATAATTTTCTAAAAAGTGAGAAATTATAACTCAATTATCATACATATAATTTAATTTTTGTTTTATTAAGAAAATATTGAATATAAAATATCCTCTCCACTAATTTTGTTCTAAAAATGAAAACATCAGTCAGGATGTGTCGATTCACCACCGTTGTGGATGTGGATTTTTCATTTTCCATTACTATCATCATGGACTATGATAAAAACATTATAGTTATAAAAAATACATTAAAATTTATATTATAACTTTTACCATATTCTATAACAATTATAAATTCATAATATTAAATAATAAAACAAACAATATTGTAATTATTTAAAAAATGCTAAAAATATACTCAACATTTATAATTTATATTTTATCATATTAATCATTATCTTATATAAGGTATTGGTCTACGAGGCCATTTAAAATTATTGAACTATATTAATACCATATCATTCCCCTTCAAGGGTTTTTTATTCCATTCTATAATAACTTTTGTAATTATACTCATGAAAACCAATAATAAATCTATGAAAAAAATGATCCCAGAATAACAAAATAAAAAAATGTAACTAATAAAAACGGATATAAATGAGCTTAATAAAAATATAATATATAAAATATATGTTTAATTGATTATGAATTAATTATTAAATAGATCTAATTTTATTATCTATGACATTAATTTCATGTGGCGAGCACTTTCAGACATTATTCGAAGGATCTCTCTAATCCTTCAGATTTACTGTTGGGTTACACTTTCTCTCTCTATAACCCAATTTAATTTTACATTTTTTATATAATTATTCTAACTTATGTTCATTTTTTTCAAAAATATGTATCATGATCAACACATACTTCTTTTATGGGGAAATACATGTTTTTAAAATGGTACTTTCTCAATTCCTCCAAATAAGCAACCTCTATTAAAGGGAACTTCCCAATTTCAAACCCATTTTCAATTACACTCCATTTTATGTTTTAATCCATCATTATTTTCTAAAAATAAAATCATTATCATGAAAAACTATCTTATATTATTTTTAATTTTATAAAAACATTTATTTCTTTGTCCACTTTAAAAATTCCTTAATATTCTGCCTTAAATTATACTAAATATTATCATTTATAATGTTGATTATACACATTTTTAAATATTTTCAATTATTTTGGACATATGTTATCATTATATGTACCTATTTTTCATTTATGAGGGTCTAATTATGTTTTCAATCTATACTTTCATGGACACCATTCTTATATTCAATTTGGTTATGCCTTATGACATGATTTGGATACCTATTTTTTCCATGGGAAATCCGTTTTTTTATTCAATATGATTGATTATTCATGTAGAACAGATATGAATAAACATGTTATGTGGGAAGTTCCTAGATAGTATTCTAATTAAGTGGGTAATTATTAGCCTTATGAGACTGTATGTATAGGATTGGGGAGTAAACCTAATCCATTATGGGGCTTTGTCCGCACTGAGATGTAGAATTGTCAATAAGCCTAGAATAATTTTTATGTCATGTTGTTTATAGCTGCCAAATTCATTTTATTCTATTATTAGATTATAACATGTAATATATGATAGGATTATATATAATTAATCTTAGTCAATATCTTTTTATGTCATCATGACTTACCTTCTAACCCATGTGTTATGCTCTATTGTTATGTTTATTAAATTAAAAGGCTTTTCAATTATTCTTCTTGTTAATATATTCCCTAGTATATCCATTGGAGATGTGAGAAATCAAATGATATTAGTAGATCATTTTTAAGATTAATTAAATATTATTTCAGTTTCATTTCATGTTTTCAAATTATGTACCTAGTCTTATATATACAGTAGAAATTATGATCCAAGGTTTTTATTTGATAGATAAATATTCTTAAAATCATGTAATATTATGTATAAAATTCAAGGGTTTCTATAAACTTCTTCCAGATCATTTACCGGGTCTTCAATAATGGCCCACTAATCATGACCATGATTGAGAAACTCATAAAAACAAAATCAACTCCTTTTAGGTTAAATCCGAAAGAGTATTTATTCATAAACAATATCCAATATTTTGTATCCAGAAAAGAATTTTTTTCGTGTAGTTTCATACATACTTAACTTATACAGAATTATGAATAGTTTTGATAGAATATATCATTCTAAATCAAATATGAAAATAATTTATAAAAACATGTTATAAAATCCCCAAGCATTCCAAAACTAAGAAATAAGAATTCAAAAATAATAGTATCATCTCACCATTAATGAATTAAAATCTATCAAGACGTACAGGTTTAGTGAATATATTATCCCATTAAGGGTAGGTGAGAAAAAAATTCATGGATCATAACACCGTGAAATTGACCTCATAGAAAATAGTGTATCAATTCAATTTGTTTAGTATGATAATGATTGATTTGATTTTTAGAGATACAAATTTCGTAAGTGTTGTAAAACTTTATAGGGATAAAGGTATATTGTATCCCAAATTCCAAATAGTTTCCATCGTCCATATAACATAGAAAGAAATAAACCCAAGGACCATGTATTATTCTTCATCTATAGTAAGAGAAATATAATTTTTCTTCTTACTACTCCAATAGAAGAAGGATTTTCCAAGTTGAGGAAATGTTTTACTAGTAATTTTATTATCTAGTTGGAATCCCCAAAAAATGGTATCACCGAAAAAGTTGTTTCTTAGGATAAAATAACCATGGTTTATTATTTTCTATATGTAATGAAATAATATTTTGTGATATTTTTAAATTGATTTTTGAAAACTGGATTGATAATGAGAAAAAATTAATACACTAAACATGATGTTCAGACAAGATGTCAAAAGGTAAAGTGCACTTATAATAAAAACATGATAATGAATTTTTTCCGCAAGTTGATTCGATTAATTCAACATTATCTAAAAATTTTAATTCAATTTAATTCTAATTTAATTATCATAATCCATTAAAATAATATATTTATGTTTATACATGTATTTACTTTAGTTTAAAATGATCCCATTAAAATTTTGGAAAATTTTAAAACCAGATAAGAATTTTTGTTCAACCAGAATACTCATTTTAAACTTTTCATTCCTTAAATCATAAAATTCATTATAATGAGATTATTTTATTGAGGTGAAAATAAAATATTCAACATAACATTATATGTTTTAGAGAAATGGAAACAATCATCTTTTCTCATTTTGAAATAAATTAATAAAATAAATTTAGTCAACTACTCATACCAAAACGGAAGCTATTTTTCCGAACTATATAGATCACATCTCAACATGAAACCAACATTTATAAATTCAATATTTCCATAACTGGATGGATTGGTTCCTGAAAAAATATCAAATATATAATCATTAAGAAAAACACTTTTGAAATACAACTAGAAAACATTGAAATTATAATGAGAAGAGAATCACAACATGATTCTAATGGATTATAGAAATAATATGGGTGAAACTTTCTCACCATAATCAATATTTTATTCTTCATTATATCCTTTTTCCAAAATTTGAGCCTTGTTTTGGATAAAAATTACATCTTTATCTTTATTCTTTTCAAAAACCCACTTGTATTAAATAATAAGATTATTAAAATATCATCCCATGAGAGTCCAAACTTTTTTTCATTAAAATTTGTTCAAATACAAATTCATAGAAAATATAAAATTTTTATCATTAATATAATCATCATGGTAAATAGGTTCAATGTTAGAATGAAAATATTTATGTTCATCCTCATTTAATACAAAACATATTTTATGAGTTTTAAATGATTATCATCAAAAAAAATATCAAGATGATTGTATCTAGATTAACTCCATGCGTGTTGGAAATGGATTCGATGTGTGTTCTTATTCATCTTTAATTGTGTTAGAAGATTAATTTAAAGGATTATTTATACTATATTAGTCGACATCATAATCTCCTTATAGATGTGATTTAGGAATTTTATCATCAAATATGATGTTCATTTACACTTTTAGTCTATTGTTCATATTATTTATGACACAAAATGCTTTACATGATTTTGAGTATGGATGAAAAATTCCATTATAAGATTTATGGTCTATCATTCCAAAAATATCATTGGTATCATTGGTAAATTATTTACAATTGAGGACTCTAAAGGTGAAAATAATTTGAATATTACTTTTTTTGGTGTTCATAAGGTTTTTTTTCGAAGATGGGTCTTATGAGGACATAGTTAATGATAAATTATAAGGTATTAACTACATAGACACAAAATAATTGTGTAAAGTAAAAATCATTTAGATGAGTCCTATATATTTCTTTTAGGTACCAATTTCACCTTTCTAAAACCCCATTTTTAAATGTTTCATGGGATATGAAAAGAAGTGATGATAACCATTAGATAAAAAAACACATGAAAAAAAATTATTCATGTTCTTCACCATGTTATATTATATAAGAAAATTGTTTCTAGCCATTTTAAATTTTAATATTCATTTAAAAGTACATAAATAATGTTAAACCCTTATTCATATAATATATGAACCAAACCCATAGAAATATAGTAAATTCATCGATAATTAGAAAAGTCCCATTTTTTACTCTAATACTAGAAACAAGATTTGGCCCAAAAAGGTCAAGTTTAATTATTTATAAGTCTTTAGATGTTGAAACAAGGTTTTTAAATTATAAAGGGGATTATTATTTCTATCCAAGTTGGAAAGTCTCACAATCTTAGTTATATTTAATGTAACTTTTTCTTAAATCTCATACTCTTTAGTTATGGTGAAGGGTGATAATATAGACAATATTGCAGTAAACTAGGACTTGAATTCTTATAATATTCTATTAAAAACGTAATATTTTGAATTGAAAGAGATTCTAAACCAACAATATAGATATTTTGAAATCATTTTTTGTTAAATAAAAGATTTCATTTAGATTTAAATACATTTACAAAATCATTTTAAAAATTAATTTATAAACCACTATAAAATAATAAACTAATATTTATTCAATTATAATTTACACCTTCAAAAAAAATATTTAATTAAATAATACATTGAGGAAACAATCATACTTATTTCAGTAATTTTACCCAATGAATTTACTCCAAATGTTACATTTCCTCAGTCAATGTTCTCTAGTGGATTAATTTTATTCTATTTTTCTATAAAATATCTGGACACTATATAATTGGTAGTCATATCATTTTTCCTCGTAAATTTTCTAATATATATTAAGGAATCCAAAATAAATTGGAACAAGTCTTTCCATTAGAATATTGAAAAGGGAGATTAATTATTTCACTCTACAATATCAACAATTTTTAAATTCCATTAATAAACAACAAGACTATGTTTTTATCAATAATATAAAACATTATTTTGAAAAATTACCTTTACAAAGGTAGTTGTTTTATAATATTTTTTGTAGTCATAATTATTTTAAAAACTAATACCATTATTTTTTTTAACAATAGGTTGTGATCAAAAAATTTTATATAATGCTTACACACATTAGTAAAATGAGAAAGAGAGTTTTTGATATTCTTAAATTGAAATTCAAAACAATTAAAACATTGATGTTCTTTTATTTAAAAAATTATAATTTTTTTCTTTTAAAAGATTGTTTATTTCAAAACCAACTTGATTTATTTTCTTTTCAAGATTTTTGAATCATTAATAAATTCCTCCAAAACCATTTTAGAATATATATATTCAAAATATATGATCTTTATGGCTTAAATAATACATTGAATAAAAAGAGGATTAATTACTAGAACATGCCAAATTAATTCTAACACACACCAAGATATTTTCCATTAAACAATTTGGACTCTTGTCACTTGATTAATATGAGAAAACACTCCAAATTGTGACCTTTTAATCCTTCTTAACATGATTATTATTTATGGAATTTTTATTCAATAGAAAATTAGGCTTGATGTATCCCTTATTTATTAAACATAATTAGATGACTTCCATTTCAATATTTTCATTTTGGGTTTTTGGGCAAGCTCTTTTCTTATCTATTTATTTTTCATACCCTGTTGGAAATTTGAGGAGTTTCATATAATATTTGGAATAGTTGTTGCTGATTTCTTTCAAAGTAACAATCCTTTTAGTTACTATGACCCCCATATATTTTTTATTTCTTTCCTTCTCCTAATAATCTCATATGTCATGATAGAATATATAATTTTGGAAACTTCCATGTTTTTTATTTCCTTATATTCTTGGATCATAAATATTTTAGGATCCCAATTACTTATTCAAACATAGAGGATATTCATGACTAAATATTTATATAAATAGAATCACTATTTTATTTTTCATCCCTTACAAATATAAAAAATTGACAAAAACATTTAGTGATATATTCACTAGGATGGATAGAAAAACGTTCAAATCCTTTTGTAAACATATATTAAAGTGGTATAATTGAATTTTTTTAGTTCCATTATGAGATAATTCTATATTTTCCAAACATCATGATCCATTTTTTATATTGAAATATTATAAAATAAAACTTTCATCCAAACCAGAATCTATAGAATTCATATAATTTCCATCTAATTCCAAAGAATACATATCATAAATTTTATATTTCAATATTATCAATTTCATGTCTATAAATATGTATAAAATTTTGGTAATATGGATCATGGCCCATATACTATCCTTCTCAACCATCATTAGTGTTTAAAAAATCCATTTTTTAGAAATATCAATATTTTAAAAAATAGTTACTGTTTTTGAATAATTAAAATATAATTTTGAATGATTCTTCAAAGAAATTAAATAAATATATAAAATCCATTTAAAAAAGAATTTAGTTTGGATATGGTTAAAATGATAAGAGTGGGGGAATTTATTTAAAATTATATCAAAACAATTAACATCTGAAAATTTCATTATAAAACATTTAAAAAATAACTATAAAAATCAATGTTGAACGTGAAACAGTAATATAAAAGTAGAAGTATATATAAAAAGAGTGTTTTAAAATGAATAAGTGATTCTAAAATAGAAAAATATTAAGTAATTAAGTATCAATTGATTTATTAATAAAATAATGAAAAATTGAAAGCGATAAATAAATAAAATTAAATGAATTAAATGAGTCGAGATATTTCATAGGGATGTTCATAAATAACTATAAAATAGACCCTACATCAACCTTATCAATATTTTTAGTACTTAATTTATTATTACCTTGGATTTAATGACAATCAAGATCCCAAAATACACATTAATTTTTATATTATAACAAGATACTAAAATTAGAAAGGAAACTAGATCTTTAATAAGAAAACTACATTCCTAATGAATAAAAGTCAATTTCTTCATTAAAAATGAAAATAAATATAATTCCATACATTTAATGGTTGTATCACTCATGAAATGATATTGGAATGATTAGAGGATTACTAGGAAGGAACCAATTTATAGTATGGTCTCAATTATCTAAAATAATGTGGAAAAATCTAGAAGGGAGGAGTGCATTAGAATAGAATATTTTTAAATTTTTATTTTGGAAATAACACTATAAGGATAATGATAATTAATAAATAAATTTTTTTAGAGAAATTATGAAACTAAACATGTTGGAATTGGAGATCAAATGAGTAAGGGTGTTCCAGGGACACTAAATACTCTATTTATAGTCTCTAGTTTGTTTTGAAATGTTCTAGAATCATATAAGAGTCTTTAAGATTGTTTTTTATATGTTTTATGTATTTTGTCAACATTAAATATTGGTCTAAAATCTTCTATCATGATGACACCAGGTACCTAGTAGCATCCATCGGATCATATGTGGGCTCCAAAAAAGTCCACCTTCACCTCCTTATACCACAGGTAAGAAATTCCGTCTCCACCAGCTGGCTACTGGTTTACAAGAGATAAAATAGTCATGTACCATTAGTATCATATATCTGATTCTCCTTTATCTGGTGTCCTGTAGGATCCTACTAGATGAGGGAGCTGATGGGCATGCCACATGTCGGTATGTTGAATCACACCAATTTGGGAGTTCAATATATTGCCTCTAACATCATAAAATGTCTTCTCAAAGCCATTCAAAGATCCCCCTTGTATCTTTTTGTCATATTTCAAAGATTTTAAACTTTAATTAGTTTATTTTTATAGATACATTAATGGCTTCCAACAAGAAATCATCAACATTGTTACGCATCACATAATAGAAATCATTAAACTCTTTTAAGAGTGTTTGAGATAATTAAAACCAATGAATGTTTATAATATTAAAAATCTCCTCCATTTTGATTATTAAAAACACTTATATAAATATTTGTTTTTAAAATAATAATTCCAAATGAACTAATAAAATTATCTTAATATTGAGAGTCTGATATTTTCTCACCCTTTAATAAATAAATAAAATCCCCCCATTAAAAAAATCCAATTTTAAAACATTAAAATATTCCATTTTCTCCATATGATACATTACATTATGAATAAATACTAAAATATATCCCCATTTTATATTTTCAAATAGGATTTAAAAACAATGTTAGAGAATTAAAAGATAAATTTAAAAACTACATCTCTCATCGTTAATGATCTTTTGAGAGAGACAAAAATAATGTTTAGAAATATTATGAAAATCATTAAAAATATTTGAAATACGTATTTATAATAATTTTCAAGATAAAAAAAATAAATTTTATTAAAATTTAAATAAAACACTAAAAAAAGGTACTTGGAAAAGATGACAAATTGTTTTTGGGATAAAAATATTTTGGATGTTTATTTTGAAAAGAAAATGTATCTTATCGGATTATTTTAGAATTAAATAGAATATATCCCTACTAATAAATGTATCAAGAGAGTTTAGAGGGATTAGATGCACTAAATAGGTGTGAGATAAAAAAAATATGGAGTTATAAAAAACCATTTCAATATTAATGTTTACTAAAGATTAACCATTGATAATTTATAGGGAGCATCAAACCAAGAGTATTTTAGTTGCCCACTCACTATAATCGAGATAGAGTAATTGTTGAAAATTCAATCAACCCCATTTTGGATAAATCAAATGGATCATATATTCCAAAAAAACATCCTTTTTTTATCCTAGAATGAATTGTTTTCTTCATATATCACACTCACTTTATTTATCCAAAATTATGAATATAATTGAATAATTTTTATTATTTTAAATCTATTTTTGAAAGAAAAACTAAAAAACCCCTAATATTGTGAAGGTAAATAGATAATAATAACAAATTAATCATATGAAACATTACTTTTAAGGATTAAAGGTGATCAATATGTATGGTTTTAATGAATATATCTTCATATTTATGTTTGGTTAAACAAAATTCAAGAATTAAACTGCAGTTTTTTTAAAGTGATATCATGGAGAATAATGTATAATGTCAATATTATTGATAATATGGAGTTGGATATGATTAATATAGATATCATTCACACTAGTATTTCACCATTTTATTGGGACATAAGAATATGATATCCCAAACCATAAGAGGTCATGTTACATCTTTATAACAAGGGTGTTAAAACTCCAAATGGATATGTAATCCAATTCAGCAATAGAAAGTGAAACATAGTTTTACATCATACCACTCCAATATATGGATTATCATTATAGTCTATGAAAAGGTCTAGTAAAACATTTCTTATCTTTTATATATCATTGAAAATAGAATTTTGAAAAACAATAATGTTCAAAATATTTTTTCTTAGGATAAAATAATCAAATGTTTTTAGTTCATTTTAAATAGTGAAAATTATTATTAATATATTTTAAATGTGATTAAAATTTATTATATAGAAAATGAATACAAAGTAATATACTGAATATGATATACAGACTGGTCGCTATAAGTAAAAGTACAATTCTAATAAAAATATGTTAAAGCCTATTTCTGAATAATTAAATTGATTAATAGAACAATAGCATTCTAGGTGTAACTATATGAATTAATATTTCCTTACAATGATGCATGATAAAAATAATTAAGATCATCATTACTATATTTAATATGGTTTGAAAATATTTCATATAAATATTTAGAAACTTGAAAATAATTGAAGAATTTAAATTCTCCCATAAACCACAATTCAATAACATTTTATTACTATATCATGACATTATTTAATATAGTTTCCTTATTTCTGCCAAAAACATAGCAATGTCAACAAAAATTTAAATTATTAATAAATTAATTGATAATTTTTTTATAAAAAAGTGAATTTTTTTCCCATTTTGAAAAAAATATATAATATAATTTTTTCTATCCTATCATACGAATCATGAGAAAAATATTTCAAACTATATAGATACTTTGTTAAATTGAAAAATAATTTGAAAATATAGAATTTTCAAAAACTAGTAGTTAGTCTTGAAAACATTTTAATAAATAAATCCTATCAAGAATAAACATTATTACATCCATTAGAAAGAGTTTTAAATTAAAATTATTCGTAAATGGTAACAAGATTCTGAAAGATTCATGACTTTCTATTGGTGTAAATGTTTCACCATAATCAATACCTTTTTCTTGACATTAGGATTTAGAATCTTTTAAAGCCTATTATGGAGAAATTTTCCATTTTATCCAAGTTATTTTTGAAAATTACACTTAGAAAAATGAATATGATAATTACAAGGATGTTCTATAGGGGTCCAAATGTTTAAATTTAAAATGTTTTTAGGTCATCTTTCATGGAAAGTATCCAATTACCCTGATTAAGTGAATCATTATTGTAATGTGGTTAATTTTGGGACATAAAATCATTATGTTGCATCTTATTTAATACCAACCTTCTATTATGAGTCCAAAATGTTTACTGACCTCTAACACTCTCAAGAGGATGGTCCTTGGATTGAATCTAAGCTTCGATTAATGTAGTAGATGATGTTTCTAGATCATATTTAATTAATTAAGAATATTGACGTTTAGTAGGTTTCAGACATGGTTGGTAAACATCACCATCACTTTCAGGATGTGATTTAGGAATAATATAAGAATATTTGATGTAATTGACTCTTATAAAGTCTTATTCATATTATTAGAGACACATATGTTTTACTTTAGTTCAATTACCCAAAAAATCATTTATAAAATTTAGGGTCAAAATTTACAAAACATTCCTTCACATTAAGGATAAATCATTTACCATTGAAGACTCTAAATAAGAAAACAATTGTAATTTATCCATTCCCAATTTCATCGTGGGTTTTTTTAAATATGATTTTTATGAGGACACAGTTATAGATAAAACAAATCGTATTGGCCACCTATGAACAAAATAATTGAGGAATGGAAAACTAATTTTGGATATTACTAGGCTATTCTTAGAGAGTTATATTTAATATTTAAACAACCCCATTATATTGAGTTATTTTAGGAGAGGAAAAAGATTTATTATAACCTTTACAAAAAAACAATCATGGAATTTGTTATAAAATTAAACATCATGGTCACTTATTAAGAAATATTTGTTTATCCTTTTTAATTTTCAACATTCCATGAAATATTAATAAAGACATTACATGACTCATTATTATTGGAAATGTTGAAAATACGTGTAAATATAGTAAATTATTTTATTATTAGAAAGTTTTAATTTTATATATGTTGCTGGAAACTACAGTTGATTCAAAAAGGTAAAGGTAAAATAATTCTAAGGCTATGGATGAAGATACATGGTTTTTAGTTCACAAAGTGTATTTGTGTTTATTTCCAAGTTATTAGGGATTAAAATATTATTTATTATTCAAATATAATTTTATTTAATCTCATACTTGTCATTTACAGTTGTCAATGAAAAAAGACTAATATTTTGACGATAAAGGAACTGATTCCAAATCCAAGAATCCTTATATTATGCACTTAAAAGCATAAACCTTTCTCAATTGATAGATTATACATCCAAAATATAAATATTTTGAAATCTATATGTGGTAAATAAAATAATGACATTAAAATAAAAGACAATAAAAATTCATTCGGAAAAATAATTTTTAGACCAGTGTTATATAATTTTCTAATAACCTTTAAATTATTTTATATTAATTTAACACATAAAACATATATAATTAAAGAATGGTTTGAGAAGTAAATAAAACTTATTTTTATAACTTGAAATTTTGAGTAATTTTAAAATATGACATGTCCTCTATCAAATGTACTTAAGGTTAATTTAATTCTAATAGAAACCCAAAATATTCCATGATCACACGCTATGCATAATTCATGTAGCTATTTCTTATTGTCCCTTTTATATGGAATATTTTGGAATAAAATCTAGTTTTTAATATGTATTTACATAATATGAATGATAAGGGATATTAATGATTTTGGGCCTATTATATCTATAATTTTACAGTTTCATTTTTAAAAAATATGAAAATGATTTATTTAAAAAGTAAAAAAAATTATTTTAAGAAATTCCCATTGTAGATGTAGTATTTTATGAATAATTGGGAAATATGGAATTTTTTTAAAAAACTAATAGCATTAATAATTTTAATAATATGTTGAGATCCAAAAAATTACATAATATATCATCCTTTTGGGAAAATTAAGAAAGAGAATTTCCGAGATCCTTAATTTTATATTCTCATTAATCTACATTTTTTTCATTTTTTAAATATTAAACTAATTTATTTTATTATATTAAAAATTGATCATTTTAAATAAAAAAATATTTAAAAATATTTTTTTTATTTTTTATTTTTAACTATATATACAAAACCATCATTAATTTTATCTCAACTGGAACATAATATCTTTATAGATTAAATAATAGGTAGTACAATTACGGAACTATGAACAAGAACTCACTAAATTAATTCCATCGCATAACTTAATATAGTTCATTAAGGACTTGAGACATTAATTTATTTATTCATATATTGAAATAATCCATGTTTATACCATTGGATAATTCATACCATGTTTTTTATTTTTTGATATTTAGTTTCAAGGAAAATCCAACTTGACAAATCCCTTATTTTGACAAATGAAGCATGTTAATTAAATTTATTGATTTTCCTTTTTCAATTGTAGGGTATCTATTTTCTTGACTATGTACTTTCATTCCATATTATAAATTTTATTAGTTTAATATTATATTTTGGATTATTCATTGTTGATATCTTTTAAAGGGATATAATATTTAGTTTCTTTGAAATCCTTATATTCGTTTTCTTCTTCCCTTCTCAATGTAATCTCACTTGTCAGTGTAGAACCAATGAGTTCTTGAATATATGTTTTCTCATATTTTTCTTCATAGATCATTGTGTCATTTGATATAATATTACTTTTAAAACCCCAAATGTTTTTTTTGACTACATTTTCTATAGAAATATAACACCCAAGTTATATTTAACCTCAAAAAATACAAGTAAATTGATAAAACAATTTCCGGATAACATACCTAAGCTAAATGGAGAAACCATTAATGTCTTTTTTAGTCATATATACATGTGTATCGTTGACTTTTATATTTCATTTATGAGTTACTTGTAAATTTTATTCTACTTCATGTGTTTTTTCATGTAGAAATACGATTGAATTCATTTTGAACAAAACAGAAATGTAAGAAGTTCATAGCTTTTAAATCTAATTTAAATCTAGAAATATCATCTGGGGGCCATTGGACTTCTTCTTGGGTTAGAGGATTATATCCATGTATAAAAAAATATAAATAGAATATCCAATATACCTATACTATGTAGACATTCTATATTTCTAACAATTGTAATTACTACCATAAAAATAGATAACGAACCTAGGATTGTCCCTCTAGGCCACCACGAGTATTTAAAAAACCCAATTTTAAAAATATATTAATTTAAAAACATGTCAAGGAATAATAAATATAAAAATAATGCGCAAAATAATCTAGAAAAAAATAAAATATTAAAATCCCATTGATGCAAAATATTGGTCGGTGATGGGTAAAATAATAAGAGGGGTTAATTTCCCTTTGAACATTTAAAGTAAAAAAATTACATTTTGTAAAATTATTTATAAAATAATAAATAAAATTAATAAACACATTTAAGATTAAATAAAAAAACAACAAAAGTTTCCAAATCAAAACAATGAGTGATTTAAAACGATAAATTGATTAAAATAAAATATAATAATGATTTGGCATTAATTGATGAATGAAAAAAATAAAAATAATTAAAAATAATTAAATTATTGAAATTATAGCAGGAAAATGTGGAAAAATATTTATTATGGAATTTTGGAAAATGCTCTAAAATAGAGCTTATGTATAACTCATGAGTCTCTTTATCATTTCTTTATTATTCATTTAGATTTAACAATATCAATGATACTAAACAATCAATTTATTTTTATGTTATAAATAGAAACCATAATTACAATAGAAACTAACTCATTAAAGGTAATTCTAAAATCAAAAATAATAATAGTCCATTTCCTTATTAATGGAATGTTAAGAAAACCATGTCCCTCGCATTAACGGTAAGGAGTTCCAAATAAATAAGAATTGGAAATAATGACTGGATTGTTAGGAAGTATCTACTTTTTATATTTATCCTCATTATATCATAGAATATTATGAAAACTATGATATAATAAGACTATTAGAAAATGGTGTCAAAATATTATTATTTTGTAACACACTCAATTAGGAGAAATAGGATTTTGGAAGAGATTAATTTGAGATAAATTGAGCCACTGATCATGTTGGTGTTGGGATAGAATGAGAAATTGAGTTCTCAGGGACACTGAAGAATATAGTTAAAGGCTCCAAAATCTTCAATAATGTTATGTAATATTTTTTGATCCATTAATTCAAAGATAGAAAATATATGAACTCAATTTTTCTTGAGGAATGGATCGTGAGTTTTTTGTCAAACTTTAGATTAATTGACTTAATATGACCTAATGTGGATGACCATTGTGGTCATTGGAGGTTCAGAGGTGACCAAGGTTCATTGGAAGCCTAGAACCCAAAGGATTGGATTACTCGGGGCATGTCGCATTGTCTGTAGAAACTATGGAAGTTATTAAGCATGGTTATGTTAAACATGAGGGAGGAGGGAGTAGAGGTCACACAGTTTTAGTATACCGTGTAGTATCAGACGAATGGTCGTGCATCTAGACTCTAAAAAATTTCTGACCAAGGAAGATACTACCACACAATGACCACATAATAATTAAAACTATTTAGGGTAGCCATGCGAGTTCCCTAGTGACAAACCGTGAGTTGTGCGTGCTTTCCGCCTAGTTAGAAAAATCATGTTGGAAAACTATGAAACCCATATATTTTTGGATAAATTACAATTATCCCACAAAAATGTTTTAAACTAAAAAATAATTATACTCTATTAATATAAGGGGACCACAGTAGATATCATTTTAAGGTTATTCTCTCTTTTTATATCTCTTCTCTGTCCAATCTCCAAATTGATTGTAATTCATCTCTTTAGATCTACAACGGTAAGACATCAATTCTGTTCTAGCCCTTCTCGTTTCATTTGGATAATTGATGAGACATTTGTATTTGGGATCATATAATTATTATTCCATTCATTATCCATTCTTTTTATTTTTCCCAGACAAGGGAGAATCAATGGCGGATACTTGACTAGATGTCGATCATGAGCCTAATGTGAGTGGTCATGTACTTTTCGTAGAATGTCAATCTGTTTATATAGTTCGAAGTATCGTTCCCCAATTCTTGGGTTGTCACCTTGATTTATTAATCATAACTATTTTCCCTAACATTTTCTACCTAATTCATTAAGTGATTCAAAGTAGGTGATAGGTGTAATACCTCAAATAATGGCCAATCCATGGGTGAGTGCCTAGTTTGACTCTTTTTGTTTGTTTATCTTAGAACACCTAGGAGGTATTCTTTGAATTACTTTTCCTAGGTTTCATGGAGTGATATTTTTAATTAAATACAATTTCCATGTAGAAAGATTAATTTTTAATTGGGTATGGTAATAGAATCGGTGAATTTCTCATTCATCCATGTTTAGTTCAATGCTTATTTAAGCATGCTTGGAACATTTTGTTCCAACTGTGAACCTTCCCACATGAGTTAGGTTATGTTAAAGCCTTATAATGGTTTTCATTACATGAATTCCTTTTTATATGAGTTATTCCAATGTCATTAATGTTAGACCAAGCCTTAGAGTTTGGTCTTGGTTGAGACACACTTATTTGGGATATGTATGTTGGATGCTTTTGGTGATGACCCTAGCATGTCTAATGAATGGTTATCTTGAACCTATTAGTATTAAATTTTAAATAGTATTGTGTGAATCGTGGATTAAATTAGAATTACATGGGTGAGATTATATATATATCTTGCCATGGCCCCTTAAGTCATCCTTTTACAATTTTGGAATGCCCCAGATTGGTTTAATGGGTTTGTTTATAATTGTAAATCCATGAGTGAACAATGAAAGCCATGAACTGGCTCATTGAGGCTATGTACTAAATGCTGGGTTAATAGGGATCTTTATAGGATTCCATGAATGGTCTCATGTGGAGTGTATTATCTCATGAGTTGTACTAGGGACCCCCAATTGAATCGCCAGGGATGGGATTAGTTGAAATGGACGTACCAAACCTAGAGTGATACCGGGCTCCCATAAGGGTTCCCAAGATGGGATTGTATGGTATTAGAAGATTTTAACCTAAATTGATACATGAATTCGATCTTAGTAATTTCATGGAAGGGTTTAGGTTATAATTTATAATCGAACTTATTTATGATGTGTCTTCCAATCCAAAGAACATGCTTGGATTCAGTCATTTCATCTTCTTTCTTAGATGGACTTATGAGGCATTGGTTGTGCTTACTGCTATTTTGGAGATTCTAGGCTGATGTTGGATCTCGAGACATATAAAATTCATTATAATTGAATTTTAAATTAAATGAAATGGAATTGAAAAGGAAACAAGTTCTGGTAGGAAAATTTACATTTTATTTCATCCGAGCATATTTCATTCATTATTATACAATACTTCCTATATATATTCACGGACAGATTAGCACAGACCTTGGATGGTTTCCTAATAGGATTTAGTCTCACCCCTTTAGAAATATTTCATAGTATACACATTTTTACCATAGAATTGTGTATTTACATCCCATTTAATATTTTGCCTCATTATAATCTCTTTATTTCTGATATTTAATTTTTTATTTGAAATCATATCCCTCAATGGGTTTTGAAATGAATGTTTCTATGTTTGTAAGGATTTCGGTGTATTAATTTCAAATCCATGAGACATGATTGATTTTGGGAAGAATAATTTCTTTTATATTGTGTATTTATCATAATATTTACTTTAATTATAATTAATATCTTACAGCTAATGATATTTTTATGTCTATTTAATGTAGACTTTCCCATGTTCTCATGATTATTATGTTTCAATTATCATAATGGTTTTCATATCATATCTACCTTAATTGAATATAAATGATTCTTCATGAAATTATTTCTCCCAAGAATGGTTTCTTCTTGCATATTATTTTATTTTAGGGTACATAATAGTCCACTTTATAGATAATTACTTTTTAATATGAATATTTTACCTTGATGAATATATTTTCCAAATATTATAACATTGATAAGAATAAACACCATCCTCTTTAATGACATTTTCACCTCTATGTCTATATTTTATTTTCATTTCATTTTTATAATTCATAATTGGAAACACAATTTTTTTATCTCCTAAAATCCTTATATTTTCCTTATTACATTTTTATAAAATTTCATTGTTACACTTTTTATTATTTCATTTTTCAAAGAATATATATCATAATTTTAAAATTGTTTTGTCTTCATCCACAAATTTCTTTTTATAAAATTTATATCATTTCAAGGATCTATTATGGATGAATATTTTAAAAAAAAAGTTCAAAATTTTTTGCTATAATTTTTTGAAAATAAATTTAAAAAATGATTAATTATTTCAACCTTTTATGATTATATTTAAAAAAATTAGAAAATATCAATTTCATGATTTCCATTCGAAAATATATTTCTACCACATTTATCATTTTATATAAAAATTTCAATCTAATATTTTTTTTTATAAAATAAATAATTTGAATCTTAGTTTTATATAATATTTCTTTTACACAGTTTTTAAAATATTTCTAATATTTCTTATTTCCAATGTGATTTTTCTAAAACTCATAAAAATGATCTCCATCAAAGTTATTGTACATTAATATATAATATCCTAGATCAAGGATATTCATAAAATAGTCTCACACATCTTTTTTCTCCATATGAATTATTAAATGTTCTTTTTTATCATATAGCATATTTAATCCAGATTTTTTCATGTCTATTCGTTGAAGGTTTACAAACCTAATTTTTGTTCAATTCATTTACATTGTGAATAAACTTTTTATTTATTTAATTAAAGTGTTCTCTCAAAGATATTATATAGAGATTGGTTGGGTAAATTATTGTCTTAACCATATATCCGTAATCGATGAGTTATAATCACCATATTCTTTATAATATTTATTAAAGGTTATTTCCCAAAAATGTTAAAGAATATCTTTGGAAACCCATTTTTTCATGGGTATTTCATGTTATGATTATTTATGGAATTATCATTGTTTTGATTATGTGATTTTTTTGTGAAAAATTTATGTAACCCATTTTATTTCTATATGTTATTTATTATGAATGGTTTATTTCTTAGGTCACACATTTGTATGTATGATGATGTGTGGGGTCTGATATCTTCCACAAACTCATTATTTTATGTTTTTATCTTATGAGATTTTTGGTCATGGACATATTGTTCTTTTTTCACATTGGTGTGTCCATAATATGTTTATGACATTTTCAAGGGTGTTTATATAATAATATTGTTAACATTGGTGTGAGAATAATGAGTTACCTCAAAATATTTTTATGTTATTATTGTCATATATCCATGTTGTTATTCCATTGTTCTATTTTTTCTTTCTTATCAAGAAATGTTACATTTTATTCCTTTGTTGTAACATATTACACAATTTTATGACATTCAATGACGCATACCATGATCTATGATAAATTATTTATTGGTTATAACATTATTATATATTCTAATTATACCCATATACTTATCAAATTATCACTTATGATCATTTTTTTCACTAATGTTTACCCTTTTCATATGATCTCACCCCATTCTTATGTTTTTAATTACTCAGGTTCTGATGAAATGTAATATTTATTAAGTGTCTAGAAGTGTTTATTTATTTTGATAATTTTGTGGAGATGTTAAATACCATTTGTGGATTAAATAATTTATTATATATTTCTATCATAATAATTAGTCTCAAAATTCATAACTTCTGTTAGTTATTGTTGTGTCCTACTTCTATAAAACTCTAAAACAATAATGCTAGGGGAATGTATTGTAATAAACTATTTTCATTAAATATATGTATTTGAGATGGTATCATTCATCAATTAATATATTTTTATCAATTAAGGGTTTATACAATTTTTTAGGTTAGTATTTTAGTTGAGGATATTTTAAGGGTTGATAATTTGTAGTTTATGGTAATTTCAAAGGTTTAGATAATGCTTTAGGTTTGTTATGGTAACATTAAATATTTTAGAGATTATTATAAGATTTTTTTTGAATAACCTAGATATTAGTCCATGTGATATTTTTAAGTATAGGATAACATCCCAAATATTTTCTTCAGTAGATATCGTGTCATTCTCTTAGAAACTACATCCCTATATAGATATTAGAAAGTAGATACAAGTACAAAAATGATATACCTATGGGTAATCGCCCTAACAATGGTTGGATGAGTATCAAATAAATCTTCACTCGGGTGTATGATGAGTGGGGTTAAGACTCCACACCTTACTAGACAATTTCTGGGAGATATGCTTTTGTCAATTCAGATCATCTTTTTGAACCATTATAAAGGATTTAAATTTATTTATAATATAAATCCTGATAGGGAATTACTATAGATAACTTATAGTAAACCATATTTAATCATGAGTTAAGGTATATATTTATTTATATTGGATTTTAGGGATAAATGGAAAGGTATACATTGATTGTATAAGTTCAAGTGATTTTCGGTTTTTGAAAATTTCAAGAATGTTCATGATAATTTTGGGATAGTCCTTTTTGGGATTAGGATAAAAATTACAAGAGAAACTATAATAAATAAAATTATATTGTACTAAATGAGTAAATGGATGAAATTATATGGAAATTAGAGAATAAATATTATTCTTATGTTTTCATACTCATACGATATTTAATATTGTTTTATTGATAAGCATTTAGGGTTTTAGTATTTGGTATAAATTGGATCAGGAAAATGATATTGAAAAAGTTATGTATCTAGAAAAAATATATCCCATATAACTAAATATGTGAACTTGTTAAAATGGCATAAAAACTTTGAATATGCCAGTTATAATGGAAATGGTGAGTTTCCAAGTATTACCAAAGTTAGTTATGTAGATATCTTAATAAAATTTAAATCACAATACTAACACTTATTTCAATAGGGAGTGACATTTATCGATGATATTATAATGTGTTTTAAAATTTATAAATATAATTTGAAACATAATAATATTATTCTTCATTATTTTTAATGGTTTTGAAATCTATATTTAATATTATAAATAAAATTTAGAAAAGGTTTTTGAAAAAAAGTTATATTTTGGCTGATAAGTATTGAAGAAAAAAAGACTGGTGTGTGAATAATTCATAGGTTTAATATATTCTTCTCTTGATATAATAATGGGATGAGTTATTATGAAAATAAATATTAAGTTATGCGGTATTGGTAACATTCAGATTTATAATTGATTCATGAAATTTTTAGGGATGCTCATTACATTTTTGGGATTGTAATATACAATAGATGATGTTAGATTTTATAACCCAACTATTAATAGCATTTTAGGGTAAAATATAGTTTAAATTTCATGAATAATATATGGCTTCTATATTTTTTAAAGACATATAAAATAAGATGCTTTTTGGAATGGTATAGTTAATAGAATGTAATATTAAAATATATACTTACTTCAGTAATGAATATTTGAAATATTAATATTATTTGAGAAAAGATTAATAAAATAACTTATCCTTGGGGATTAAGGTAGAATTCATCTTATAATTAATTCCCTGAATGATTAATGTGTTTGGAATGGCATCAACATCATTCATCGATGTGTATTACTAAATTGTAATGATACAATTTATTTAAGGGGGTATAATGTGACAGCCCACACTTTTGGATCATGAAATCGATTTTGTCCATGATATATTGTTTCGAATGAAACAATGAACAAATTAAACTCTAGAACTATCGAATATTAAAACTACATAAAGAATATAATCACTATCAAATAAAAAGATAATAATCAAATAAAATAAATTCAAATTAATATATTTCATTGATTTTAAAAGGTTTTGTAATGAAGTAAAATTGTATTTTACCTTAATTTTATGACAGTTTAATGTTTATTATAAAACATATTTATATTTATATATTAATTTTTCATCATTAAATTATTTATAAATTTATATAAAATAAGATTGAGGACACATAAATATTAAAAAGGCTATTTTTTATAAAAATAATTTTTTCATTATATTTTTTTATATTTTTTATAAAAGATGAATATATTAATTAAATAAATATAATTGTTTGAATAAATTTAATTTATAGATTTATCATTACAAAATTATATTAAGATGAATTTTTTTAATTTTTTTGAAATAGTTGGTTTTTAAGAAAATAGTGAAAATATTTTACTTTCCAAAGTTATTTATTTTTGGACATTGTCATTACATAATAAATATATATCAGATTGTAAAATCATGTAATTGATAAAATAATTATTTAACAAGTAAAAAAATTATTTTCAAAATGCTGTTATGAATTTAAAAAAAATTTAACAGCTTAAGTATTATTTTTTAATAAAAATGGTTTTTAGTCTTTTCATTTAATTAAATATTATTTTATTCAATTTAGGTTTTGGATTTATTTAATCGACACAAAAATTTTCTTTATTATATAATATTAAAATATATAATTAAAATCAAATACATTTATAATTTTCCCCTACAAATAAATATAAATCTTTAAAATATATTATTTAAAAAAAAGTTTTTTATGTGTTACAATCGCAGATGTAAAAAATAATATTTCATAGACATAGAACATTTATCAGATTAAATTTAGTTCATTTTTTTATTAATTAGATAAAAATTATTTAAAGAATTTACATATAATTTTTAGAAATTAAAAGTAAATTACTTAGGTAAAAATTAGCTACCACAATAAAATAAAAAATGTCACGATGAAAATTCTAAGAGTTAAGTACATAAAATCATTTTTAAATATTATGTGAAAATGAATGGATGAGGTATTATATACCTTTTATCATACCCCACACTAGTTTTTCCATTAATTATTCCTCATTAAATTTGAAACAAGTTCTATATTTATATTAAGTTGATGATTTTTCAAAAATGAAATTCTCACCACTTATAAAAGAAGTCTCTCACCACCCCTTAAAATCCACTCTAATCTTTTTTACCAATTTAAAATTAAAAAAATCATTTCAATTTAATTATAATTATTTTTATTGAGAATTTTCTTATATAAAAGTGACTTAAGAACTTCATTTATAAAGATTTTTCCAACAAAAATCTCATGTCCTCAAGATGAGTACTTTTTTAAAAAGTTTATTTTCTTTATTAATATCTAAAATATAATTTTCTAATTAATATGTAATTAGATAAGTATTTATTTTATCATGAATTTTCTTATTATTGGGTAACGAAAATAAACCCACTTCCGCCTTTCAAAATAAAAAAAAAATTAAAACTGATATGTTGATGTTGGGAGGACTACCGCCTCAATGAAGCTATTACTTCCATTTTTTACAGTTTTATTTTTTCTCAATAAATAAGTATATAATTCAATAAAATTTAAAATATATAATATTTTATTCAATAAATAGTATAATGCAATGTTCTTACCTATCATTCATCGATAAATGAAAATGGTAAGCATGTGTTGTGAGGAAATCTACCTATATGATGTAGCATATATCAATCTTTATCTATATTAATTAATATATACTAAAATATCTTCAAATATGAAACAAAAACCTAAAATTTTATAAATAATATTATTAGTCATTTTAATAATAATATTATTCCAATATAAATTTCCATCATAATCATAATCATTCATTAATTATAGTCTGTTCATGTTTG
The DNA here is from genome assembly GCA_963277665.1 of Viscum album. Lineage (NCBI taxonomy): Eukaryota > Viridiplantae > Streptophyta > Magnoliopsida > Santalales > Viscaceae > Viscum > Viscum album. The sequence continues at coordinate 221,310,495 of OY728127.1, read as the reverse complement.
GGATGCTTTAACCAATGACATAAAAATTTCTATAAAATAATTTAATATATGACTATAAGAGAATAATTAAAGATAATATTTGATATAAATTAGTAAATATAGATTTTATTTCATAAATTTATTGGTAACATTATCAGTAAACTCATTAATTAAGATACTAGATTTCATTGTTTAAAAATCACGGAATCATTCCCATCAATGATTTCATTTTAAATGATCAAAAAAACCATTTGAATAAAACTATAAAATTATAAATAATTATAGAACATAAATTATGATACATTTTATTATATTATAATGATGAAATTTGGAATGATAATGAATATAAATTCCATTATTACAAAACCAGTTCAAAATGATCAAGATTAGTCACACCAAATATTGAAAATATATAATAACTAACAAGTATACATGTAGAGAAAAATTATAAATAATTTTTATAAATGATTATTTAAATTAAAATGGATATAATATTGGTGATTAATATATTTAGGTTTTTTATAGAGATTATTAGAATGAATTTATCTAATTGGAAAACAAGGTAAGGGGATCTTGTCTCAAGTTTTCACCCCTTGAGAAAATTTTATTTTTATATTTTATGTATTCCTAGTAACCATGTATGTACATCACCTTTAATATTTTGTTCCATTATAATATCAATACTAAATAAATTAAATTTTCATTTCAAATAATTTCTTTCAAGGGGTTCTGACTTGGATGTTTTAAAGGTTGTAAGGATTTCATTATTTCATTTTCAAATCCATGATACAAGTTTGATTTATTTCACTATAATATATTTTATATGGTGTATTTACTACACTATTTCCTAAAATTATAATAAATACACTTCATATTAATATATTTTATGGTGTATTTATTATTAAATACATCATTTTTTATATTCTTATGTTACCATTATCGTATGTTTTTTTTAACATAACTCGCCAATTGAGATAAAATACACCTTCATGTACTTATTTCTCCCATTATGATTTTCTTACACCATATGATTTTATTTGATGGTACATTTAATTCCTATATGGGTGGAATGAAATTTTAATTAAATGATTTCACTATGATGGATCTCTTCCCCAAAACGTATATAATCATATAAAATAAATCTCATCCTCATGAATTACAGTTTCCCATCAATGTTTATATTTAACATTCCCTACAATTTTGTAAATTATAATTGGTAACCTTATTATATTTCATCTCATTTGAATTATATTTTTATTATTCCATTTTAAATATTACTATCTTTTACCCTTTTTAAGATGTCAACATTCAAAAAATATGTTTCTAAATATTAAAAATTTCATCCATCCATTCAAAATGAAAAGTTTTATATTCCACCACACAATTCTATTAATAAACTTTATATAAATTTCGGGAAATATTATTGAAGTTATTTTTGAAATTATATTATTTCCAATGTTTTTACTTCACTTTTTTGAAAATAAATTTGGAATGTGATTCATAACATTATCTTTTTATGAATATGTATAAAACTTATTCTAAAATATATTCTTAATTATTTATATATGAAATCATATTTCTAAAAAAATTGTCATTTTATATAAATTGTTACCTCTATCTTTTCGTATTTCATAAAATATATTGTTTTCTCGTAGTTTTGTAAATTATTTCCTTAAAATTCATTTTAAATATTGATGTTATTTATTATTCCTAAAGTGATTTTTAAAGAAGTCAATTAAATAATTTTCATCTAATTTATTGTCATTTTATATATCTTATGGCGGATCATGTGTATTATTAATATTATAACATCCACATTCATTCTATTTATGTCTTATGACATATTTTTTCCATCATAGAAATGATCCATAATTCCCTTTTTAATTAATATTCATCGAAGGTTTATAAACCTAATTTTTCATCTAATTCCTTTCCATTATAAAGACCATGTTTTAAATTTCTTTGATTAATGTGATTTCACATAGATTTTATACATTGATTTATCTTGTAAATTATTAAATAAACCATACAACCTTTATCAATATTGTGTAAATACCACATGCTATATTATCATAATTAATGGGTATTTAACTTGAAATTTACTGAATATATTTAGATACCCATTTATCATCCATGTGTATATCATGTTATAACTAATAATGGGATTATGAATTTTTCCTTATGTTATTCCACTTCAAAATTATATAATATATATTTTATATCCAAGGATTCATTATGATGAATTATAGACTTATTATTGAATATATATATATAAGGATTTCGATTGGTGGGGTCCTATATCGCCCTTTAATTCATTAGATTAACCTTATATCTAAATAGATAGTCAATAATGGATATAATTAGTTCGTTCAAATATGTGTAAGAATAATGATATTTCTCACATTTTAAGGTGTGGACATAACGTATTTATTTACATAGGTATTGGGATAATGATTTTTATCATTATATTTTGCCATTATTTTTGGGTTCCATATCTCTATGATTATTTCAATGATTAAAAGATTTTGTTCTAGTAATGCTACTCAGAACCGACTGAAGACCTTTAGAATTTCTATTTTTTCTTGGATAATACATTTTTTTAACATGGTTTAGAGGAACCCTTACATGAACCACATGCCAAGATGAACATGGCACAATACATGGCCTGAATACCTAAGGACCCGACACATTAGAACTATCCCAACCCAACATATTCTTCGTTGGTGGCACCAAACTCCCCAAATCATATGGATAATCTGCAATAATTTCCATGTGTAGGTTTCATGGAGCCTCATACCACTGGAGGTTTCCATACCCTCACATTCATCTATTCTGGTCAGCTTTTTTGGTCGTCGCTACTACTCGAATACATTTTCTTGGACACACTCAGATGCGGGATGTTCTCATTCCAGGTATTGGAGGCCCAGTGGACTAAAATCCTTTAATGGAACAATGTCCCTAATGTATCTGCATGTCAATGGATGGCACACCTTTATATATCATGGCTGCATCATTGCCTTCCTACGTTATCCATTCATCACCAACACATCAAAAATCCCCCAAAGAGGGCATACCCATATTTAATGCTATTTATTTTTAGAACACCCCACGATTATGGAAATAAATTTATTATTTAAAGCAAGAAATTCTAATTCTCTATAAAACACAACTTTTTTATATGCAATCTTGTAAACATGATTTTTTTCCTCTGTGATTTGAATTTCAGAAAACTGACACTCATGGTGGTGTTCCGTAATATTTTTATATTTTGATAAGACAAACATAATTTTTGATGAATATAAACATACCCTTATGAATAATAAAGTTACTCTTATGAATAGTACTAAATAGTAAATCATCCAAAAAATAGAAACGTGACCCAGAGTATGAATACAATTTCGATAACTTACCTGTGAAAAAAAAAATCATAGAATAAGTATTGGTGTTTTTTATGTCATAAATATTTTAATTAAAATTATATAATTAATAAATAATTTAACATGGAAATGTATTTATATAAAATATAATCCTAAATTGTTAGTTTATTTTCTAATGGTTATAAGATAATTTTATGGGACATTGAGTAGTTTCTCATGATGTTATAAAGCGTGTTCTAATTTAAAATTTGTTTTTTGGGAAGAAATTATGATTTTATTTAAAAATTAAATAAAAAATATTTAGAAAATTATTTCTAGAAAATTTATTACATTTTCGAATTCAATATATTGAAAAAAAATTGTTTATGTTCTTGTGATTTTCTTTAAATAAGTAAATTTTGGGTGAATAGAAAAATACACAAATTTATGATAAATGCTAAACACATGATTGATTGGGTCAGAAGTGATGTAATTATGATTTAAAACCACTAGGTTTAAACTCAAATGTACTTATTACAATTATTTGTCAAATAAATCAACACTATTGGTTTTCCTGAGTGAAATAATTAAATAATGATTAAAATAATTTTGAAACCATCCTCTCCTCCAATATAACCACCCCCAACTCCCTATTATCTTCACTCCCCTAAATCCTTGTTCCATTTCTAAATAATACTCAAATAACCTCCCATGATCCTTCCCCATGCCCAACATCCCTTGGGTTCATATAATTTCCAAATATCTCTCCTAAAGAGGCTCTCAAGTAAGATTAATACAAGAGGTTAATTCATCTTTTCATTTATTTTATTTCATGTTCCATTATTTTTTTTCTCTCCTCAACACCTTTCATTCAAATTGTTTTATTACTATAGTACAATACATGTAATAGATTTTTTTAAGATAAATAAGTAACACTTCATCATCTCTCATTTCACTTTCTTTTATAAAAGAAATGAAATCACCATATAAAATGTGTTAAAATTATCACATTCAAGGACGACGAGTTTTCAATTTCAATTACCTTCTTAGATTCTGGTCTAGAAATCATTTGGATGGTTGAAACATACTATTATATGTGTAGTATAACATATTTAAGGTTATGAAATCCATTTTTACACATGATATTAATTTAATTATTAACAAGTGTTTTTTGATCAAGGACCAGCAATTAACCCCAAAAATTTTCAACAATGTATTATATAATGATTCATCTTCACTCCAAATAACCATAAATATTTTATTACCTTGTAAATATTCTAGTTATTAATTAATAACATAAAACATCTATTCTTGAAAATTATTCTCATTCTATATGTTTATCCGTACATGAATATAAGTATATTGGTCGTGAAAACCAAGGAAGAAAACACTTACAAACAATGAAATTAGATTTATTAACTCATCAAAAGTACATGAATGAACCATATAAGGTTATGATAAATAAATTGAACATAAATTAAGTTATGTAATTATTAATTTATGAACCTAAATTTATATATTCAGGACATTAATATCTAGTGAGGAACACCAACTGACTTAATATAAGGGTTTTATACTGAAACCTCCATTATCATTAGGGTTACACTTATTTCCCACTTACATAAATTATATTACTATTTATTCATATTTACTGATTATATATTCTGTGATAATGTTATATATATGTGAACCATGTAGAATCATACTTTCATTTATGGGGAGTTATATGTTTTAAAAATATCTTTAAAAATATCGTCCTGAAATACAAGACTGACTCAAGGGAATTTCTCAAATTCTTACCGATATTTATGGACACTCTATAATCAATTCATATAAACCATTATTTTTATAAAAACACTCATATTATTAATAAAATAATATCTTACTTCAATTCAGATTTTATTCAAAGTCTTTTTCAAAATAACTCTTCATTTCAAATTACAAGAGTCTTCATCTCATGAATTACTTGATGATTTTGTAATAGTATATTTATCTGTTTCAATACCCATTTTTATTCATTAGTATTATTGGGATTAATATATTATGATATAATATACCATATTTAATTGAATGGATTATGATTATTTTGATTGTGGATGTGATATCTTAAAACCATTCAGCAATTTCCTTAGAAGAGTTATTGTTTATGCCTAATGTACGGGGTATGTAACTTACATTTCATATATTTTTTTCAATATGAATTTATATATAATTTATGTTTATAACAAATCATATTAGAAATTCATTTGACTTAGTAAGTTCCAGTTAGGGCCAATTATATCCCCTCGGTGCATCGATTGGTCTCATGAGACAAACTATGTTCTTAGCATAAGGCCTTGCCAAAATGGATATGTATGATCTTAGCATGATGCCTTGAATGTTTGATTATGATGTCCCAAATAATGAATTCCTACATTAGGAAGCATGTAACATATATTTCATTTGGTTATTTGACTAGTATAATACCCAGGATTATGTTTTATTCTTCTATTATTTATTCATCTCATATTCCTTCCATAATGTGTTCAGGGTCATTTTTAATGTTATCTGTTTTAAATTTATTCACCAAAACAAATGTTTATGTTTATGATATCTTATGTTGTACTTCTTACCCATAATGAGCGTTTAAGATCACCTCTTCTTATGTTTCATTTTCCCATGTCACTAAGAGGTACATTATGAATGAAATATGGAAATAACCAAGGATTTATAGATGTTTTCAAAGGAGTTTCAATGTTGTATTTATTTTCACGTTTTAATGACGAACATATCTATGTATCTTGTTTCCAATGTTTCTAAACTACTCTGTCCTTTAGGATTAGATTCCTTGTAATCATGACAAGGTATTAAAATAATGCAACGACTCCAGCCTTCTATGGTTGGGGTGTTACCACTAGTATCTAGGGAATTTTTGTAGAAAACATGGAAACTAAATTTATAAAACGTAGATTCAGGAACAAATCCCTAAGATAATCATTGAGGACAAACAAGCATAAAAATAATAGTATTTTGGTAAGGAATAGATTAAGTGTAACCTTCTTGCTAATTCATACTTGTATAGATACTACTAGTGGGTGTTGTTTCAGAATAAATGTACCTAAGAGTGAAAACTCCAAAATGGAGTTTCAGTCTTGATCTGGGGTATCATGGAACATGAAAATAGGACTTACAACAAAACTAGTTTGACATTCCTAGGTGATATGGGTAGGATAATTCACATTTTCTTTACAAGACATTATGCAGGATTTAAATGTATATTTTTCTTCGAAGAAAAAATGTTTTTGATAATGAGATTAGCTATGAAAAGAATTAAAATTTATGCTAAGTACTTTTCAACGATTAGATTATACATTATGATTCACAACCAAATCGAGTGCATTCCATTATATTGAAATTCTAACTAGTGGAATGAATGGAAACTGCATGAACACACATATCAAATGTAGGTATTTCCCTATGATGCAATATAATGATGTGGGAATTGGACCTATGATTTGTGTTAAGAAACATATAACTATACTTAGAAAAATGACACAGGTTATGAGAAATAATCATACCTCTATGGAGAATCCATATCCACAACATTGAGGAGCTATGTTGGATCACTTTCTATGAAAATATCATCCATCATTCAATGTAACTACAAACCCATTAATAGCTGAGCAGTGGATAACTTCCCTAGAGAAGATATTTCTTTCTTTTGGAGGTAATGAAATATATAAGGTTTTAATGTATTTTTATCATCTATCAAGATACATGAATCAATGGAAGTCATTAATCCAAAACACAAAGATGAAGAAGAAATAGAAGAGATATAATGGATGGATTTTTAAAAAAATTCTGAGAAAAATATTTTCTCCATAAATAATGAGAAAATATGGAATATAAATTACTGAATATGAGGTAGAAGGAGGATTAAAATGTTGAAATGTATGTAGATAAAGTCACAAGTTTATTAAGACATGTCACAAACTGTAAACGTAATCCAATTAGTATAATTGATTGATTTTTTGATGGTTTTAAACCATTCCTCCAAAGGGATATAGTCTCCCAAACCTTAACATCATATGTAGATATAGTACGAAGTGTTATCAAGAAATAAAATTAATTTTATAAGTCTTACGACTTTAATGGAAATAATGAGATGAACAGGGTTGATAAAATCTCTAGAAATGAAAATAAGGAAATAGAGAAGAATGGAAGAGTTTTCCATCCATCATGCAGTAATTGGGGGAATAAACACCATGGAACATTCTTGATTGTAATGAGACTCTATTATAATTGCAAAAAAAGGCCACATATCTCATGATTTTAAGGGGAATAAAAAATCAACCAAACATCAATGATAAAGTTGTATGTAGATTGGATATAACACACAAGAATGTCCTACGGATTAAGGAAACGTCCACTAAAGAAGGAAAAGGTATCAAGGCCAAGCTTATGTGGTCAAAACTACGGAGTATGAAGTTCATAATGATGTATTGGAGGGTACTTTAATAATTTTCTCAATATTATTCAATGCCTTACCTGATTCTATATCATCTAAATCATTCATATCATCCCATTTTTCAAAGAAAATTTGATATTTTCAATTTGATTTAATAATGAATTTCTATGTCAGAAATTCTAAGGGAAGAATCATTACAAAACATATGTGTGAGGTATTCCCTATAATGATATATAAATTATCTTGATCTACTGATTTTGATATCATAATGATGATTGTATCTGATATAATCCTCAGTATAGATTTGATTTTGAACCTTGACGTGAAAAATTATTTCAAGAAAAAAGAAGTTGCAATTTTTGACGATAATTTGGAATCCATTATCATTAGGATAGAAATATCAACATCTAATTCCAATCTTGATACACCCATAGTAGATCTTCTGAATTTAATTTTTGGTGAGGAAGGGAATGATATAACTCTATATGAGGGAATGAATGTTCAATTAAAGGATTTAGCTATTGTGCAAGAATATGTTGGTGTCTCTCCAAATGATTTTCCAGAACATCCTCCAAAGTAGGAAATTGAGTTTTCTATTGACTTAATTCCTGATTCAAGGCCTATATAAAATACTTTTTATAGTATAGACTATAGTGAATCAGTAGAACTGTTGAAACAACTAAAGGAATAGAGAGATAAAAAATTTATTCACCCATGTTTTCCTTGTGGGGAACCCCTGTTCTTTTCCTCAAGAAGAAAGATGGATCTATAAGGTTGTGGATTGACTACAACTAGATTGATGATATAAAAATAAATAAAAATTATCCCCTACCTCTCATTGATTATTTATTTGATCAACTTCTTAGAGACTAATATTTTCCTAAGATTTTCCTTTGATCTGGATATCATCAAATGACAGTAAGGGAAGAAGGCATTCAAGAGATAGTGTTTCGAACCAGAAATGGGCAATATGTGTTTACAGTAATGCCTTTTGGACAGGATAAGGCACCATCAATATTCATGGATCTAATGAATAGTTTTTTATGTAATATATTGATAAATTTATAGTGGTATTTATTAATGATATCATGGTATTCTAAAAAATCTATGAAAATCCTGAAAATCACAAGTGCACTATTCTGAGGACTCTTAGAAAAAATGAATAATATAGGATGTTTAAAATCTGTGAATTTTGGCATCAATCAATTTCATTTCAAGGCCTCATTCCCTCTAATTATGGAATATTAGTTTATCATGTGAAGATAAATGCTATGCAAGAATTGCCTAGCCCAATGAACATAACCGAGGTACATATTTTTACAGGTTTAGAAGGTTATTATCAGTGTTTAATTCAGAAGATCCCCCATTTAGCCAACCCAATGACCATGATTACACATAAAGGGTATAAATTCGTATGGATAAAATAATGTAATTAATATTTTGTGGAATTCAAAAGGAGATGAGTGAATTCTCTGATCCGGACTCTAGCAACGAGGAATGATGGGTCTGTGATCTATAGTGATGCATAAACGAAAAAACATTGTTCTGTACTTATGAAGAATTATAGAGTCATTTCCAAAGAATCAAGCCAGTTAAAAATTCATGAACATAACAACCCTACATAGGATCTTGAGTTAGCTGTTGTGATATTTTCTCTATAAATATGGAGACACAATCCTTACGGTGAATTATGTGTGAATAAACAGATCAAAAATGTACGAAGAATATCTTCTCATTGAAAGAAATCAACATGTGGCAATGGTGATGTCTCAAACTACCCAAGGATTATAATTTTTCCATACACTATAACCCGAAAAACGAAAACAAGGTATCTGATTCATTGAGAATGGAGGATAATGGAATTATAAAAATATAAGGATTGAAAAGTATCCATTGCTCATTGATCTAGTGATAATTGATATGGGAATAATCAAAGTAGGTTATGAATCAATGATTTTTCAAATGGTTTCCCAAATTTAAATGTTGGAAATATTTAATGTTTCACAATAAGATGATGAGAATCATCAAATAAAAATTAATCTTATCAATGATGGGGAGTTGTTCGACTTCATGTGTGAAGATGGAATTCCAAAATTTAGGAAGAAGCTATGTGTTCACTGTTTACACAATCCGAAAAGGGAGTTATTGGATAATTCTCATTGTTCAAATTTCTCTATACATACTACTAGCAGTATTTTGTATATATATTTGAAGGAACATTTCTGGTGGGACAACATGACGAGGGAAATTGCTAATTATTTATCAAGACATTTAATTTATCAACAAGTAAAGGTCAAAAGACAAAAACCTAGATGAGTCATGAAACCTCTACCTATTCATACATAAAAATGGGATGACGTAACCATGTATTTTGTCATGGTATTACCAAAAAATCCTAGAAATAATGATGCAAAATGGGTAATTATTATTCGACTGTCAAAATCTGCACATTTCCTCACTATAAGGGAGTATTTTCCACTTGATCAGTAGGCACAACATTATATCATTGATGTTGTAAGAATTCATGGAACTCCTCTTTAAATAGAATTTTATTGCGATCCCCAATTTACATTGAAATTCCATAAAAGTCTTACGAAATCATTGGACACTGAGCTTCGTTTGAGTACTACATATCACCATCAAAGTACCAGGAAATCTGAATGGATGATCCAAACATTAAAAGACATGTTGAGATCATGCTATCATGATTTTCAATGTATGTGGGACAATTATTTACCTTCGGTGGAGTTTTCCTATTTTAATTGTTTCCCTTCCATTATTAAAATGCCACCATATAATGCATTGTATGGAATGATATGTCGTAAGCCAACATGTTGGGATGAAGTTGTAGAAATGCCTCAAGTGGGCCCAAAATTTATGGAGGAAACCACGTAAAAGGTAAATACTATACAAGGCCATATCAAAGTATCTCAAATTAGTCAAAAAAGCTATACTGAAAATCGAAAGAATTATTTGGAGTTTCATGTGGGATATCATGTTTTCTTAAATTTATCTTTGTGGAAGGGTGTTATAATATTTTTGAAGAAAGGGAAACTAAGCCCTAGGTATATATGCCCATTTGAAATTTTGGAAAGAATTAGAGTAGTTTTATATCGTTTGTCTAAGAGAAATAGAATGTCTAATGTAAACTATGTTTTCCATATATCATTTCTAAGAAAGTGCATTCGAGAACCAATGTATGTCCTCACATCTAAAGTTATATAATTTGAACCTGATATATATTTCTGTAAAGTGCCTATCTGGATTATGGATAGTAAAGATCAATTATTGAGGAATCTGTAGACTCAATTGGTGAAGATAATTTTGAAAAATCATAAAATCGAAGATGCAACATGGGCTCTTGAGTAGATTATGATGAATAACTAACCAAATCTCTTTGTGTTGTAAAATTATAGCAATTTCATTGTTGCAATTTTTCAAGGAGTGGATATTGTAACACTCCATGATTCTGCACATAAATTTAATATTGAATGCATGAGACACTAAGTCCTTATAAAACACCACTTTTTTATAACCTAGCCAATATACATAATTTTTCCTCCTATATGATTTTAATTTTGAAAAAATAACATACCCGCTTGCGTTTATTAAGATATTTAGAGTCTCATAAGACAAACAAAATTTGTAAGGAATAGTAACATAATATTCTGAATACTAACATACCCTTATGAATAGTAAGGGAACACATATGAGTAGTAATGAATAGTATATATTCCAAATTATATAAATGTCCCCCATTAGTGTATAAATGCAATTTAGACATTTTATTAGTGAAAAAATGCTCACAATATAAGTATTTGTTTTTTTATGTCATTAATATTTTAATTACAATTTTCTAATGAATTTAATAATTTAAAATCAAAATTTATTTTCATAAAATTTATTCATAAATTGTTAATTTATTTGTTTATGGTTATAAGATAATTTTATGGGGTCTTGATTAATTTCTCAAGGTGTTATAAAACGAGTTATATTTTTAAAGATGTTTTTTGGAACAAATTATGATTTTATTTAAAAATTAAATTAAAAATATTTTGAAAATTATTTTCAAAAAATAGATTTCATTTTTGAATTATATAAATAGATAAATTGTTAGGGTATTGTTCTGTGATTTTTCTAAAATACATGAATTTTGTGTGAATAGTAAAATAAGAAAATTTATAATAAATGCAAAATATTCAAATTATTGGGTCATAAGTGATGTAAGGCTGATGTAATCCCACGGGGTTTATATTCACATGCATTTATAGCTATTATGGGTCACATGAATCAAAGATATTGGTTGTCTTGAGTGAAATAATAAAATAATGAGTAAAATAATGGTAAAACCCTCTTATCCTCTGCTATAAAACCCTTATCTACATCATCTCTTCACTCCACTAAAGCCTAATTCCTTTTCAAAATTCTACTTAAACATGATTCCAAGCTCTTACCCCACATCCATCATCACTTGGTTTCATAGAAACACCAAAACCTCTCTTCCACTGTAATAACCCCTCTAACTCCATCTTCTCTTCAATCCTCTAAATTCTTATGCCATTCAAAATTTTACTTATGTATTATTCCAAGATCCTACCCCACTTCCATCAGACCTTGTTCTCACAGAAATATCAAAACCTTTCCCCTAAAAAGGCTCTCAAGGAAGATTACATCAATAGGTAAATTCCTCATTTCATTTATTTTATTTCAAAGTCTTTTCTTTACTTTTTCATTCCTAACCTCATTTCATCCAAATTTTTTGATGACTCTAGATCCTTACAAGTACAAGTATTTTTTTTATGATAATGAAATAATTCTTCATAATCTCTCATTTCCCCTTCTTTTATTCTAAAAATGAAAACACCTTCCGAGATGTGTTAATTTATCAGATTCATGGACGACAGGTTTTCAATTTCTATAACCATCTTTAATTCAAGTCATGAAACCATTTTGATGGATGAACCAGACTATAATATATTTATTATAACTTATTTAAGATTCAAGAATCCTTTTTGACACATGATTTTAATTTATAAATCTAAATGAGTTGGTTATGATCAAGAACCACCAATTAACCCCAAAAATCGTCATTAATGTTTTATAAAATGATTCATCTTCACTCCCTAAAACCAAATTAATTTTATAAATATATAAATAATATATTTTTTATCTAATAACATCTAACTTATTTTCAGGAAAACTATTCTCATTCTAAATGTCTATCCATACTTGAATATTTGTAAACAGATCTTGAAAATCAAGGAAGAAACACTCCCAAACAATTAAATCAAATATCTTCATCCATCAGAAGGCCCTGATGAACCTAATATGGTAATTTTAAAAAAAATGTAGATGTGGTTCTGGAATTATTAATTTAAGAACCTATATTTGATTATTCTGTTCATTGTTATCAAGTAAGGAACACTTATAGACATAAGTTAATGGTTTTCTACCAAAACCTCTATTAAAATTTGAGTTACTCATTTTCTCTATATATATCAATTATATTATTATTTATTCATATTTACATATCATATAATTTGTGATACTATTATATACATGTGATCCAACCAGAATACTACTATCATTTTTGTGGAGTTATATATTTTAAAAGGATCTTTCAAAAATACTTCGTGAAATACAAGCCTGACTCCAAGGAATATCTCATATTCGTACCTATTTTCAAGGGAACTCTATAAAAAATGTTACCGACCATTATATTTATAAATAGAATCATTTTATTTTAATAATACTATCTTACATAAATTATGGTTTTACCTAAATAATTCTCCAAAATAAATCTTATTTTCAATGTAAAAGAGACATTATCTCATGAATTACTCAATGATTTTACATGATTATCATCATCTATTTCAACAATGTTATTGATTATTATGTATAATAGATATTAATATTTTTTTTATATCATTGAAAAATTTAATTTATTGGTTGATATTTATTTTTACTGAGGATGTGCTATCTTAAATTCATTCACCAATTTACATTGAATGGTTAGTGTTTATGCTTAATGTACGGGAAAAGTAAATAAATTTTCAAATATTAGTTTCAATATTAATATATAAGTTGTTTATGTTTACCCCTGATCATATTATAAATGAATTGGAATTAGTGGTTATCTTCTGGGGCCCTCTATATCCCATCTATGCAACAGTAGGTCTCATGAGAAAATCTCTGGTCTTGGCATGAGGCCTTAACAAAATAGATATTTTATGGTCTTGGTATGAGGAAATGACAGTATAGTTATGATGTCCCACATTATTAATTATCTCATTATGGAATGAGTAATATATATTTAATGTGTTTATTTTATTATTATAAAACCAATGATTATTATTTATTATGGAATTATTTATTATGCTCTTAATCATGCAATAATGTGTTCAAGTTCATTTTTAAATGCATGTGTATTTAAGTTATTAACCCAAACTAATGATTATGTTTATGATACCTTCATCTATATTTCTTACCCATAATAAGAATTAGATCTCACCCCTTTATTAAATTTAAATTTCCCAGTACACGAAGAGCTATATTATAAATGACATACAGAAAAAACCTTGGAGTTATGGATGTTGTTAAATAATTTTATATATTGTATATCTTTTTAAGTTTAATTTTTGAAATTATGTTTGTATCTTGATTCCAAAGCTACTAAACTACTTGTTACTTTAGGATTTTATTACTTGTAATCATGAAAAATTATTAAAAAATGCACCGACTCCAGTTTTCTAGGGTTGTGGCATTACAATTTTGGATACCCAAAATGAACCTTTACCACTCTAGTATATGATATTTGGCTTTTCAGGCTATGTAAAATTCCTTGTTTATGAAACATTTATATGATATTTCACACATTAACATTATGACTTGCCTTATTCAATAATTTATGATCAATACATTATTGTGTTGTAATTAATTATGTATCCAAATTATGCCTATATTATCAAATTATTCTTACTTATGATCATTGATTGGTGATGCTTATTTTTACTCTTACTAATCACCTAAACTCATCCATTTCTTTTTTTTTCAATTTACCCTTGTTATAATAAAATTTAATACGTGTGAAGTATAAAAATATTGTATTTTTAGGGAATTTTTCAGTGATTTTGAATAATTATTATAGAGAATTTATCCACTTATATAGTGGTATAATTTACATGAGTTTAAAAAACAATATTTTTATTAGTTATTGGGTTTTCTTAATTCTTTTAAACTCTAAACCAAAATGATCATAGGAATATATTGAAATAAATTATTTTCATAAAATTTATGTAATTGATCTGGTTATATTCATGTATTTCTAAAGATTTATCATATCTTGAATTTTAATAATTTCTTAAATATAATATTTATTCACTATATACACTTTTATAACCATCCATTTATAGTGATGATGCATTTTGAGTTACATCACTTCTTGGAGATGGTGGTTTGTATGCACATAGAGGTGATATTTCCAATTTTCAATGTAAATAATGAAATAATGGTAAATAATAATTTATAATAAATTTATCATAAATATATCATATTTTCATTTATTCTGTCTATATATTTTTGTGAAAAAATATCGATTCATGGAAGAAGTAGTTTTCATGTGGGAATGACTGTAATTTATATTTTTTTTGAAGGAAATAAAATTTAAAATCATTGTACCCTTAAATAAAATATTTTTTATTGTAATTAAATTGATTTTATTTTGTTAATATGGTTATATAATATTTGTAAGAGGTTTAAGAAGAACGAAACGTGAATGTTTTAGGCAATAACAGATACCTCTTCATTGGATAATCCCCCTTGAAAAAATCTTTAAGGATTCAATGAGGATATTTTTGGATGATAATACCCATTAAGAGTTGCATAGGAGAGTTGGGAATGTATTTTTGTAGATATTTATTTAGATATGGTGCTCAATTGGGTATGTTATGTGAAATGAGTTGGTTCTCTTTTATAGGTGAGGGAAGTGGCTTCTATGTAAATATTAAGAACTTAAAAATATAAGAAATGTATTCATCAATGAAAGTAGGTAAAATTTATTTCAATATCAATTATAGGGTAATTTGAGGACTAAATACACACATCCAATTATATGTATACTGTGATTAGTGACATTTTAAGGCTTATCTTTTAGTTTTCCCACTCGTTAACCCGTTTAACCATTAAAATGGTTATAAGATGCTTATAATGGTAAATATTCATTATGTATAAAAATTATGTTTACCATATTACCTAATATGTATTATTATTATTAAATATATATATTTTACAGGATTCAATTCCTAGATGTGGAAAATATTAATTATAATATCCTAAAATAAAATGTATAAAACCTTTTTTAAAAACAAATTAATCATAAAAGGGATTTTATTTTTTATATTTTTCTTATAACAACCAATAAATTTATTTTTATTTATATAGTTGAATATATTATCTATAAATTTCATTTAAAACATTAATAAAATGTGACTAATTTAATTGGTAGTGATAAAAAAAATTTCCGATAAAAATTATTGTTTTCTTGGAAAAGTATATCGTTTTTACCTTAAAATGAATTAAACATTACTTAAAACTATTATATAATAAAAAATTTCAATATAATTAATTTTTATACATTTATATACGATAATTTTCTGTAATTTATTACTCTATATAACACAAATTATATTCTAGAAAACAAATATAATAAAACATGTTTGAAAACAATACATTTCTATTTAACGAAGATTAAAAAATTGTACTTCATATAATTACATAGATAATTCTACAAATTAATACATTAATATGGTCAATATGTATTATTGATATAATTCCATAAATATTTTTAATCATAAAAATTAAATAATTCAACAAAATATTTCTAAAACTATTTCAGATGAATTGTTGGTATTCTCTAAAGAAAATTTTACCCATCTTACAAAAATATTTAATTTTTAAATATAGTATAACTATTTAATAATTCTATTCATTTTATATTTTAATAATTAATTAATCTCTTATTTTGTGTGTGTGTGTGTTCTTCCTTGGCTATTAAATAACTCAAAATTATGAAATAGATTATTTTCTAAAATCCCACAGTGGTAGAAACTTGAACACATTGTTTAAAAAGTGAAAAGAATCGAACCTCACTTTAGGTATCCCCACCATTTCAAGATTCCACAAGAAAGGTTGAAATATAATGAAATTAACCAAAACTAATCATCTAACCAAAACTGAAAATCACTACATAAGGGACTCAGAAATAGTCTTCCAATAAAATATTTATCCACCATCTAGTAAAATGATCGTTTACTCTCCAAATGATAATAAGGAATAAAGCATTCCAAAATAAACACAATTATAAGTTCTATAAAGAGAAAATCACTTGAAAAGAAGTATCCAACCACTGATTAAAAGAGAAATCAACTATGATCATACCCTATCTAAACATCATGTTCTCCAACCTTGGGTAACATACTAGGGACGAGTTACCTAGATACTCAAGGCTAGGTCAAATATCGTTGCGATCTTAATAAAATTAGACTGATAATAGTTAGCACATATCTCAAATGGTTCAATGTTTAACTTTTTCAGTTGATAAACACACCCAGGTTTATCCAAAAACCGAAAATGATGAAAGGAATTTTATGGCTCTATTATTTTATTAATTCATATATATTGTTTTATTGTTTGATTTTATATTTAATCCTAAAATAAGTTTTTATGTGGTTAGTATTTTTTTATGATTTATTTGATGATAATTATTGAATTATAATTTTTTTTGTTTGATGTTTAATTTATACTATAAATAATGTTTGAGTGTCAAACTCTATTTATTTTTTAAATTGTTGCATCCTAAAATTTTCTATAATTATTTATTTTATATTCTATAACTAAATAATTCTGGTCAAATTATTTAATTTAATTGATTCCTAATATTTTTTGATTTAATTAAAAAAAATTATATATTTTTTGGTTTTCTCCCAACCCAATATTAATAATTTTTCATGCAGGACATCCACAGAAGAACCTGCATAATATAATTTTCAAAATTTCCATCTAATAAAATTATTTTTGGGATAGAATAATTATCATAATATTGGTAAGAGAAGAATAGTAAGGTAAAAAAATTTGGCTGTGAAAGATAAATTAAATTCATAAGGATATTCTAGAATGTGGATGCGTAGGATAAAATATCGAGGGTGTGTAAGATAAATTTCATGATAGATTATACTATGTGATTTACCAACCCAAATCCAATTACCTAATGCTCACTAATAAATTCATGTCCTAATCAAATATGATTAGGGGATTTTTTTTCCAAAGCATCATTTTGAGTCTCACTTGTACTGAGCCAATTTATTCGATGATTGACCCAAGTCAAGGCCTTTGATGTCTCCAAGAAAATCTCAGTTGAAGTAAAATTAAATTAGTTTTAGAGATGATTTCAAAATTTGGGATGTTTATATTTAATTAAGAGATATTTTGAGATATTATTTTGAGTTTGAGGAAATTTTAAGACAACACTAACCTAAGATGATGGCGAACACGAGTGTTCCACTATTTTGGAAAGCGTAGCTGAGCTTGGTTCTTGGATGAACGTTTGAAGATGGAGAGGCCATTGAGAAAAAAAACCTGAGGTTTATCCCACATGTTCTAAATAAAATTACTAATTATATCAATTAATAGATAGTATAATGATGTAGAAATTTTTTTAAAGTGAAATTCAATCATCGATCCACTACCTTGGTTACTAATATTTGATGATGAAGATTATAACTGCATCCAAATTCATTTGATGTTGGCATCGAATGAGTTAAAGATGAAGCTTATTGTGGGGGAATCTGTTTTGATCCTTCACTATTCATAAATCCATATATTTATCGTCACTAGTTGTGGATGATATTGAAGACTGATTTATACAGAAGAGATGACTTTTCAATAACCTATGAAGCTAGTTTGTAGGAATTAAAATCCATCAATAGTCAAATAAAATAATAAACCATGAATTTTGATGGAATGTTTAGACTACAAAATTTAGGTGTTTGTTTTTAGGGCATAACATTTGAAGACATTGTTTAGAATAATTCATACATTTTACTAAATGATGCTATGTATTCCCAATATAAGGATGATTAAGTTTTACCCAATATATTTGAGGGGCGTCAGTTGAAGTTGATGTATCATATTAAGTTAAAAATTCGATGGTATTGTTATTTTCATTTGTTTATAGTATTAAAGGGGGCCAATGGTTTCATTTTATAAATTATTAATCGATGAAAAATAAAAACACTATAGATTCTCTATTTGAAATTTTGTTTATCGTGACATGTTATTAGATTTTGAGTACAAGATATAAGTATTTTGTTGAATAGTTGTGGTAGATAGAGAGACACAATGATGTCATCGGAGTAGTCGTTGTGTCATATGAAATTATTTATTTTAGATGTTGGGGGTATATTTTATTATAAATTTTATAAAATTAATGGTGGTGCGGTTTCAGACGGCACCTGATTCCGAGGCCCGGAGCGCCCGGAATTAATTTCCGAAGTTTGGCTCGGGTACGTTCAGTAAACGAACGAGCGAGAATTCCTAACTTTTGATCTGGTGCTCGGAATTGAAATCTGAGGGCACCGATGAACTCACAGCGCCGATATTCGCTTAATGAGACCTTATCGGGAGTTGCGTTTGTTGCGGGTTGAAAGTTACGTTTTGGGGTTTTTCAGTTAAGTTAAATAAAATTTGTGTAAGACAAATTTTATTTTAACTTATTTAAAAACCTACCAAAGGATGTTGGGAGTGGGACCCACACCCACTTAACCTCCCTTGGGAGGATTAAGTGTGGTGGGGCCCACACGAACCCCCCTTTTCTTTTCAAATACTCCCAACTCCTTTAACGCCTCTTTTAATGGCTTAGGTTACCCTTAATTAATTTTGGGGAGTTAAACTCTTTTGAATTTCAAACTTTTGAAATTCTTTTGAGTTTTGTGTTAATAAAATAAGATGTAATCTTATTTGTTTATGGGTTGTTGGTTTATTCCCTTGAGATCTTTTTGAGAGCTCCTCTTCATCTTCTCCGGCGAAGAACGTCTTCATCCTCAACGAAGAACGACAACTCTTCGTCAAGGATCATCGACTCGGCGACCCGGTATCTTCGGACCTCTTCTTCCTCCCCGAACCTTCTTCGTCGGCAATCGAAGATCCGCCAACGACGTGTCTCTTCGGGCATCACACTTCGTCAACGGAATCGACGAACGACGACCGCGACGCCCGACCTCCGCGATGCCGTCTTCCGCGGGATGTAGTCGATTCTTCGAATCTTAAACCCGAGGTAGGGGTTGTCGTTTCCTTTTGGTTTTCTTACTTTATTCTTGATCGTGATTATATCAAGACTAACGTGTGACTTGATTTATTTTAAGTTGCGTCTTTAATTTTAACGTGAGGGGGGCCGGACCGCACGAACACGGCCGAACCCCCCCTCCATCGTTCTTGTTTAATTATTTTGCGTAGGAAAGCAAGTGGCGTGGTGCCGTCGCACCACGCGGATGAACGTGCGAAAATCTTATGCGATGCCGTCGCACGCACCTTTGAAGAAACAACAAGAACACGACGCCGTCGCGCCGCGTTGAATAATATCAAAGCACGGCAAAGGGACGCGGTGCCGTCGCACCGCGCCGGATGACGAACGCCGCGGCCGGTTCCGGGCCGCGGCGGGACGAGAAGACCGCGGCCGGATCCGGGCCGCGGCGGGACGAGGAGACCGCGGCCGGTTTCGGGCCGCGGCGGAAGTAAAGACCGGCGGCCGGGCCGCCGGCGTCGGAAGTCGAGGGCGGGACCGGAATTTCCGGTCCCGTTGGTAAAAACCGGCCGGCCAGCGGGCCGGCCGGATATCATAAAAACCGGGGGAATAAATCCCCCGGCCGGTTCA
The DNA here is from genome assembly GCA_963277665.1 of Viscum album. Classification (NCBI taxonomy): domain Eukaryota; kingdom Viridiplantae; phylum Streptophyta; class Magnoliopsida; order Santalales; family Viscaceae; genus Viscum; species Viscum album. Next base: position 221,289,788 of record OY728127.1, on the reverse strand, counting down.
ACAAACCCCCCTCTTAATGAGGGGGGCAGTTCATTAAAGGAGGGGGGGGGGCAACAGCCCCCCGGTTTGTCCAGCCGGCCCCCACTTGCGGGGGCCGTTTTTTTTTTGCAAAGGCACGGCTCAAAGCCGTGCCGCCTTGACAAAGCAGCGGGGGCAATCAAGCCCCCCGCGTGCCACCCGCGTGCGCCGCAGCCCGCCGCCGCCACCGCGGCCCGCCGCCGCCGCCCCCGCGGCCCGCCGCCGCCGCCACCGCGGCCCGCCGCCGCCGCCGCCACCGTGGCCCGCCGCCGCCGCGCCGCCCCCGGGGGGGGGGGGGGGGGGGGGGGGGGGGGTCGGGCCGGGTCGGCCCGGACCCGGACCCCCCCGTTTCGGACCAGTTTCGATTTTTGGCTCATAACTTGGGCCTCGGACCTCCGAATGACGAACCGTCTGCGGCAACGCGATCCTTGGATCGAGACGGTCGTTTCGGTATATCGCACTCAAGGTTTCGGTTTACTTTGAGTTCGGCCGGGTTGGTTCGTTCACGAAACCAACCGGGCCTTCGGAGCGGAAACGCTCATATCTTGAGCTACGGACGTCCGATTGACGTGCCGTCAGTCGCGTAGTGTTCCTCTTAGTGAGACGGATCTTTTGGCATACTCCGCCCGAGGTTTGGACGCAGGTGGAGTACGGTCGGGTTGGTTTTGCCTTAAAAACCAACCGGGCCCCGGAGACGAAAATGCCAATAACTCTCAGACCGGGCGTCCGATCGACGCGCCGTCTGTTGCGTTGAGTTCCTGTTGACGATACGGAACTTTTGGATACATCAACTCTGGTCTTTGTGACAGTTGATGTATCAGCCTCTCGTCTCGTGGAGCGGATCCTCCGAACGAGCTAGCTGTGTGCGGAAACCCTAGTGCTGGCTGCGACTGTTCTACTGCTACGACTGCTACTGTGACTGCGACGACGACAGTACAGAGATCCTGTGTGGATTCGACGACGACAGTACAGAGATCCTGTGTGGATTCGACGACGACGACTACAGCACTCAGCGATCCTACGTGGATCAGTGCTACAGGTTCTGTGTGAGCCCGATCCTGTGTGGGTCCTTGCGCTCAGCGGTTCTGTGTGAGCCAGCGCCTACAGGTTCTGTGTGAGCCCGATCCTGTGTGGGTCTTTGCGGGGGTTAGTTACCTATCGATCCTTCGTGGGTCCGACGACTTAGATGGATCAGTGATCATCTTTTTCGTCCTTGAAGAAGTATACATGTGTGAGCTGAATCCTGTTGTTTTCCTGTGTGGATTGTGTTGTGCAATCCTGTGTGGATTATATTTTGCTTTCCTATGTGGAATACGTATACTTTCCTGCGTGGACTGAGTTGTACTTGGGCTCGGAGGTTGGAGCGTATTTTAATTAATGACTTAGGTATATGTATGGGCATATACCTAAGCAGTGTCGGTTGTTACTTCGTGATTGTACTTTTCTTCGTGGTTTATCCTTTGTGGATTTGAGAGACCTTCAGGGGTCTCGGGGTCCCTACTGAGTAGCTTATACTCACCCCTGTACGGGCTTCGCCCGCACTACGTTGTGTTGGTTGCAGACGACGGACAGCGTTGACCTTAGCTGAGGCTTGTAGAGCGGGATGGTACCCGGAGGTGGACCACTGGGCGGGACGTGCACGGAGCGGACGATGGGACCCGTGGAGCAGAGGAGCTATCTGTACCCACCCTTCAGGTGGGATTTCCGGTGGGCAGCTCGGAGTAGCGGCCTTTACTTTACAGTTGTTGTTTTTCCTTTTTCGAGTTGTACTTTACTTTCAGTTTGGGTTTGTATTCTGTCCCATTTACCTTTCCGCACTTTCAGTCGTACTATGATTGCTTAGTGTTTACTTTCCGCTTGTTTACTCTGTGGTGTGTGTTTACTTTTCAAAGGCAATGCCTTCCCTTTTTACCGGGATTTATGCCTTGGTGCTAGTCGCCAGCCCCTGGCCTATGGAAGGCGGGCTTGGGGTAGTCACGGCACGGACCCCGAGGGCGGGTCGTGACAGTTCACATTTTTTTAATAATCACATATAGTTTCATAAAATATCATAATATACTTGCATGGACCATTCTATTTATTAAAATTGTTTCGATCCTCTCATGGTAAATTCCAAAACTCCAGAATCATTCAGTGAGATTGATTTGGTTGAAAATTATTTTAACTATATTGATTAATTGAGGATAACATAATGTAGTGATGTTAAATAATTATCCTTATATGAGTTTAACCTCTTTTAGTTTTAAATTAGTCATTCACATTTTATGGTTTTTTCAATAAAATTTCCATGATAGAAGAAATCAACTAAAACTAGGTACTTTTAATTCCCCTTGCATGTGTCTCAATTTTCATTCTCAACTCATTATTTAGCTGGACAAATATTGTTTTACAATAAACCTATATAAAAAAATTGTTTCTCCATCATTTTTCTAATTTTATGTAAAAACTAATACCAATACTTCATCCTCTACCTTTTAGTAGTTTTTTTTCAAATTATGGTTTCACAGTCATAATCACCCATCATTGTGGAGTTGACACCCTTTGAAGAGCTATAAATTATTTAATTAGAGTTATAAATTATTAAATATTCCATTATGCAATAACTTACATTTCATTTTTAGCACCGTTACTAGGGATGGTTTTATGAGACTAATTTTCCAAAAACATTAAAAAACTAAATTTAACAAATCATAGATAAATTCAAAATAATATGAAAAGTATTAAAAAATAAATATCAATTTTTGTATCCAAAATAATTACTATAAGATTTTCTTGTTAAATATTATATTTTATGTATTTCCATATGATAAAAATGAAATTAACTAATATAATATTGAATTTGATACTCGGGATAGAAAAATATCATAGAGTATTATGAAAGGGAAAAACAGAAAACATAAAAAAGATGTTCTCAATAAGAACTCAACATAGATGCTAATGAGAAGATTATTATTAGGGTATTTCAACTCAATCATGTGTTATGAAATCTATCATCGATTATACTATCACCTACAGTTTAGAGACCCAGTTTATTCCATGTGAGACCCCAAAATATTTCAATAAATATTTACAGAGCTAGGTATGGAGAAGGCATGCAATTCTGAGGTCCGGTTTTCCCAAAATAAATTTCATAAAAATATTAAGAATAGTTTATACTATGCATGAAAAAGAAGTAGGATATATTTTAAATGGTTTATCAGCTCAGAAATCAAAGGTCAATGTTGAGTCTATAACATGTTGTTTAATCTATATAAGACATAAATTTTTTCAGTGCAAGTATTCATTAAAAAAAAGTCAACGACTACATAATTGTGACTAAAATAATTAAATTATTTTGTGTTATTTTGGATGTTGTTTTGAATAACTCTTTAATGGGGATATAGATTGTAAATCCATTACCATCATTGAGTTCTCAATGAAAATTTTTACTACAGTGCGACCTATAGTGAGAGGGTGTGGGATGTTCATATCGTACGACCATTACCAGGTGACCAGTTAAATTATATAAATTTGTAATTATGGAAATAACCTAGAGTTTGGCTCATAACACTCTCACCACTCGAAAAGCTCTCTCCATTCCTCCCTTTGATATATTAACATTTAATCCTTGATGGAATGTGGCAGTATTGTAGATATGGGCATGTCAGAGCGTTGAAAACACAAAGATTGTTGGTGGGCATGTTTAACAACGATGAAAAGATATGAATCTAGGTATGATTATTTATTTGGTATTCAATATCCCTAATTGAAAATTTTGAATTATAAATTTCTTATTATTAATTGTGTCATCCATGAAGATCAATGAAAATGGTCCAAATAAGACAACAATCAACTGATCCCTCTTTTCCTATGTTATTCTCACATTCAACGACATCTAATTTTTGATATGACAGAAAATAAATGGATCATCGAGCACCTCATAGATCTGTGTAAATCAGGTCTCATGGATCACATATCAAAGATCGTTTTACTTGTCGTGATCGGAATGGATCAATGGTGGATCATGAAAGATGTGGAGGTTTAGTGTGGGACGTGTGAGTGGAGGAGGTGGTCGGGACCATTATCTAGAAGCCGGTGGTGCATGGGTTCCGAGCGACGCAGGCCGTGCTACAACAGTGTGTGGGATTTTGGTGAGGAAGGTAGTGGAGTGGAAGGGTACAGCTCTAGTAAGGGTTAGAGAAGGTGGGAGTATCTCTAGTCAAGGATTGCAACATCCTGAGGTGGTAGGAAACACAAAGGTCTAGGTGAGTGTAGGTGCAATAGAGAAGGGCAGCGGCATGACGACTCCGGCGAGGTGGTAGACGACTAGGTGGAGGTGGAGTCTCAATCAAGTGTTGCGTAAAAAACCAGGGGGGGCCTAACCGTAACACTAATTAAAAATAATAATAATAATTTTATTATTATTATCATTAAAATGGTTAAACCACCATTACTTCCTTATGCAGCATTCGATTGATGCGCTGTCAGTGGAGAAGTTACCCTATCTTCAAGGTAGTCATTTTAAGATCAATGTTTGTTACCTTTCCCTATCTTAGGGATCCTGACTATATAATGTCTAAAAATAATAATATTATTGTTATTTTCAAAATACATATTTGACCATAACTCCTACATTGAGAGTCTAATTGATGTGTCGTATGTGGTAGAATAACCCAATTTTTGAAGAATTAATATTGAGACCCGTGTTGGAAGCCTTTTTTTGGTGTCTGGATCCGGTCCATGAAATTCGCAAATAATAATAAAAATATATTATTATTAAAACATAAAACCTCCATAATTTCCACATATGATTACCAATAGGTAATTAATTAGTGGTGTTGTGATCCTGACATTGAGGCTGACCTTTTGAGACCAATATCAGGATTTTAATGCAAGATCATGTTATAGACCCCACAATGTCCAGTTCAGTTGTGTTGTGCCAAAATGTGACTTATTTATTGGGTGTCCATTTTGTTAAAATTAATTGTCAATCCCATACATTTTCCTATGTGGATCACAATAAAGTGATCCACATATTTGATTTAATGATTGATATAGGGGACACATTAGGAACTATTTTTTCACAACAAGGTTAAATGTAGTCTATTCACCAAGTTTTTTATTTGTGGGAATTAAAAGTTATTCCTTGAAACTTTTCCAAAATGATCACAATGATGGGATCTGTTTGGTTATCCAGGGACCTTTGAAGGGGCAAGCCAGTGAAATTACATTTATCCCTTCAGACCAATGATGAGGATCGTATGATAATCATCCTTTTAGCCAGATACATCATGTACTCTAGAAGTACACTGACATGTTGATGGGTACTTCTACATATTTTATAACTTGAGACTGGATAGGTACGTGGTTGGGTGATGAGGCAGGGTCACACATTGTGTAGACCCCATAAATGTCATGTAACTCATTAATAATCATGTACCAATTCTATGTCCTCCTTTTGGATCCTAATTTTATCCCCCAAGTATAAATTATTGAGTTTTTTTACATAAAACATGATCATGCCTTCCATAGTGGATTTCGAGATATGATGCAAGATTTTAAAAGGGTGAAGCTTGTTCAGGTGATGTCCTATGAGAAAAGGGATCTAGGACCGGTATATCAGATCTTTCCTGGTGGAACCCTATAGTTTGGATGGGCAGAGGGTCCCTATCGTTAGTGATCAGGAACCGATTAAAAATCATTTAGGCAGGATCACCGGAGAATTCTTCTAGAGTGTAACCACACAATTGGCATACTAATGGGTCCTTCATTGTTATTACTTACTGAACCCCCTGCCGGGTAGGGCGCGGGTCATTGATTACCTAGAGTATAATCCCATTGAAATACCAAAGCATGATTACTCAACCAACAGAGTGGAACCCCCCCCCCCCCCATCAGAATGTGTGTGGTTATTCTACCTTCTTAGTGGAACCCCCTATCAGATAGGGAGCATGTCCTCGGAAACCAGGGTGGTACCCCTCTATTGTACCAGTGCATGGGTCCATCTGACATTAGATTGGAACCCCCCCCCTCCTCCCCCCAACAGCATGTGAATGGGTCCTCTATGAATACCATATGAGTGTAACCCCCCATCTATATTGGTGTGGGTACAATATGACTACTATCAGAGTGAAACCTCCATTATGCACTAGGGAGAGGGTCCTCTACATTGATTTTATCCACACTAAGTTATGTGGCATAGTGATGAGACATGGTTTGATGCCCCTATAGACTCACGAGAAAGAGGGATGACTTCCCCACTGAGATGCGTCTTTGTGAATATCCAAAAATAGTGCATGTGAGTAAGTGTCTCCCAAAGAAGATAGTTTCATGTTGCTATAATTGGGTCCCATTAACTAGCATATTCTGGGCAGACGTGTGGGATTTTGGGAATCATTGTTGGACTTCTGAAACTATTGGGGACTCTATTACTAGGTTGAGATGTGATATGGATATCAGCATAATCTCTCTCGTGAGATTCTTGGACTATGAATATATATATATATATATATATCAATTTTCAGTACCCTCTCTTTGTATTTTTTTTACTCTCCTTCCAGGAGAGGTGAAGATGCATGTGGTATACCCCATGCTTTCCATGTCTAGATTCTTATTCTTGTAGGAGTCTAATCTCCCACTATTGGTAGTGAAGACTTGAAGATATGTATAACTTATCACCATTTTGATATCTTAGTGTTTGTATGAGTTTACATTCACCCTCTTCTTACATTGATCTATACACTTTTATAGTACCTTGTTTTATATATTTTTTCTACATTAGTGTATCTCTAAATACTCTCATTCTCCTTTTTGGGGCATCCAAATAGGAATTCATTTACTCACCCCTACACGAGATTTTCCCATACATGTAATGCCTTATATAATAAATGACCTAGTTGATCATGACATCATAAGAGCTTAGGGATATAAGGATCTTAGACCACATTTGGATGTCTTGTCATGGAATCCATGAGTGGGCCTCACTCACCTATTTTATTCTTCTAGTATTCTAACCGATTGGGACACTTTTATTGTTGGATGTTTATTTTTTCCCATTTATTTTAATTTAACATAACCATACATGTATTTTTTCAAGGTCCACACATGCTTTTTTATTTATTATAGTTTTTTATCTTTTATTCCTTTCACTGGGATCAATTTCATTGAGTTGGTTGTCTGTGTGTGTGTGAATGTACATAGGAAAAGGCCTCTCGGAGTTTTTTCTTCCATTAGTGCTTTCCTCCACCCCATGACTTATAAGGGTAGGATAGGGGTAGTTGTGAATTGTACCTCGGTGTGGGTTGAGTCATGAAAAACTAGTATCAAAGCAATTTCTTTCTATGGGAAATTTTTGGGAATTTTCCCATTAATAGGATTGGTTGGGATTATAAAAATAGTGTCAAAAGGTCTTGAGTGTGGATCTCAGACCATGGGAGTTTATTGATGGATTATATCCCAATTTATCTATTCACCAGGACCCTAATTAAATGATTTTCAAATCGGAATGTTGAGGTATTTAGTGTAGCTATCAACAGTACATGCATCATATAATATTAAGTCCTTAAATATCCTTCTTCAGTCGTCTCCCGATTATTGTTAATATATATACATATATATTCTCATATGACTGCAGTTCTACTTCATAACATTCAGGATGCATGTGTGAGGACAGATAGCTAGGATTCCAGCTTTGGTTCTTGATGATGACCCTTTGAGTGACGAGGCCTCTATTCAGGGTATATCAGGTGATCCCATTCCTCTATATGGGATGGTAGACGATACTCGACCCATTGAAAAGACGATAGTCCCTATAGAGAAATATGAGGACACACATGGGTTGAATGAATTCCACATGGTCCACTGCTAGTGACTAATAAGGTTCTACACTGAGACAGAACCTCAGGCAGCAGTGGATTGGATAGAGTTGGTGGTGCACATCATTAATATTTTTCGGAACTTGAAATATTAGATGGTGGATTTGGCTTCCAATGTTTTCCACAAAATAGTTGGGTGATGGTGAGGTTTGGTTACTCAGATGCATGATGAATCATATCTCTTATCGGTTTACATCCAACATTTTTATTGTGAGTTGTACTACCACTCTTTCTTACACTGTATTTGGATTTAGGTTCTTATGGATTCTCAATAGAGAGGGATGATGGTGGATGATCACTCATCTAGGTTTATAGATATGACACCATAATCTCTAAAATTGATCTGAAATTGTAATTTCTGAGAACAAAAGCATGATCATGGACTATGTAGATATATTAGTTCTAGCATAGTACCCTTATGAATCCGCATCTATGATGGGGTACTGAAGTGGGAACTGGGGATAGATAGATTTCTATTATATGGATTCCAGGTAGTAGAAACTCTAAATGTGTGTAATAGATCTTAGATATTTTTCATAGCTAGTAGACGTTAATTAATAGTGACTCAAAACTAGAGGCATCCCTTTGATCAGATTCATGCACATGGTTATGTACATCACAGAGCACTGAGGCAGCCTAGGGAGGTCCAGTGTTATGATTTTGATAGTTGAGGCCACATTTCATGAGACTTCCTGACCATGCATGTTGAGCATCTCATATATATTTCATATAGACCACCACAAAAGAGATCGCACCCTTATAAGGGATCCCCTATGTAGGGATAGGGTGATCCCTAAGGAGGTAGTTCTAGAATAGGAGTGGGAAGAGATACCATTGGTGTACTATGCTACATGATGCTCACACCACCAGTCAGCCCACGTCAGGCTTAGGGACCTGACGACCGAGGCTGGGGGAGTCAGATGCTACTGATTTCAATGATCCTACAATGCATGAGATGATAATAGGTACATTGTATGTATCTTTTAATTCTTTTAGTAGAAATTTGTAGACATTATTCGAGGTACTTTTTTCTCTCTGGCCCTAACTCAAGGTTTTATTAGTGTGGTTCAAGGTGTCGGTGTAACCCTGTGTCCTCATGGGTCGATAAAACATTGAATGAATGAGGAAGAGGGGTTTATCACCAACCGAGATGAATTTAGGTGATATGAGACAAACTTTGAGGGTGATTCAGTGTCATCCCAAGTGGATAGTATTGATATATGGTGATTGAATCCCTCTGAATTGTGCATTCTGTGCAAGGATTTCTTATCGAGTGTCGGAACATGTCTTAGAATTTCCGGTGGGGTTTTCTTACTTTACACTTTTTTCTTGGGATGTCACTAGACGGTGAGGTGGATTATCTGGTTTAGGGTAACTCTCCTTCCACGAGAGACTAAGACACACATGGTATTCCATGTTTTTTCAGTGTAAATATTCTCACGGTTGGATGAGTTTACCCACCTTCCTTTTTTGTTGGTTACTTTTAATGCTAATGTAAATATTGAAACAATGATAGATAGTTATCGAATACAGGTCGACGTAGCTAAGACCCCATGAACAAAAATATGAGACTCACTACCTAGTGATGGAAGTTGTAGTATTTACCCATAAAATGTTGAGATGGTACCTTCTGGGATAGTACATTGTGGTTTACTTAAACCACAAGAGTTTCAGGCAAATCTTCACTTAGAGAGATAAGAACCTGAAGCAGTGAAGCTATTTGGAGTTCCAAATTCATTACAACTTCGAGATAGTCTATAATCCGGGAAATGGAAACATTGTAGTTGATTTCCTTATCATTGAGTCCTATGATCGCCAATTTTGGGATGTTTCATAGTATTTATATTCCCTATAGCTGACCCTATTGGAGTAGTATGGTACAATTTTTCTTTAGTTGATGATGTTTACACTTTTGCTTCTCATGAATATGGGAGAATCTTAGTTATGAGACATCTCCTATGAGATCGTTTGTGACTAGATATCCTTAGGAGAGTCACTAGATGGATTTTCTAAATGATGGAATCATGTCATCATTTTTTACAGATGAATAGTTATTCCAACCATGATGTGAGAGTTTGTAATGAGGGAGTTTCCCACTTCTACATTGAATATGTGTCTCGGTGTTGGGAAAAGACAGGTGTGGGATGAGTGTCCCCACCACATTTCATAGTTTTCTCTTTTCAGGTACAAAAAAATGAATAAGGGAATGATGTAGCATCTAAGTTTTATCCTTATAATAATTTGAAAATTTTCTATTTATATTTCATATGCTATGTGCTAAGATGACATGTGATTATGAGATCGGGTGTGCCCAAAAATATTTTAATACAAATATTATGTTTAATTTAAAACATGCAAAGAAATTAAGTGGGGATATCTTAAATAGTTGATCGAACCAGAAATATAAGTCCGCCTTTGATTTTGGAATGTTTTTTTTACCCTAGGCAAGTCATAACATTTGTCGGTACAAGTCTTTTGTAGAAAAAGTCAATCTGGACATAACTATAAATAAAATACATATTTTATTTTATTTTATTTTGTAAATTTTTTTGAATATCTCTTGATCAGGGACACATATTGAAAATATAAGACCAAAATTTATTTTTTAATGTGTTGTTTTACCATTGTGACACAAAATGTGAGAGGGAGTGGGATGTTCGGATCCCATAAGTGTTGGAAGGTGACATATTAAATTCTATAAATATGTCATTATTGAAATGACCTAGGGTTTGGCTCATAACCCTTCCACTGATGTCGAATCTCTCTTTGTTCCTCTATTTGGTAAATAAACATTGAATACATGATGGTATGTGATCAGACATATAATTAGAGCACAGAAAAAACAATGATCATTGGTGATAATTTTCAACAATAAAGAGTGGATCCAAATCCAAGTAGGATTATTTTTTTTGATTTCACATCCCTAATTCAAATTATTGAATTAAAATTGTTTTTTTCTTGATTGCATTATCCATGAACATAAATGATCATGGAGAATCTAACATGATCATCGATTGATCCCTCTTTTTGACTATTCTTACCACGTTCTTCGTCATTTATTTTTTATATGACACAATAACAACGAATGATTCAATAGGGGAATAGATATATGAACTTCAGGGCCTAGAGATAAAAAATCATGTATAATTCCAATTTTATATTTTTGAATGGATTTGTGGTGTCTCACAGAAGGTGTAGCGGTTCCGTGTGACACGTGCGAGCGGAGGAGGTGGTTGGGATGGTGGTCCGACAGCCAGCGGTGCACGAGCTCCGGGAGATGCAGGCATTGGTGTTGTGGGGTGAAGGCTCCGGGTGAGGCAAGAAATAGAATGTTAGGGCACTGCCCTATGATGGTTTAGTGCAGGTGGGTGTGGCTCCAAACACGTATGGAAGTGTCCCATGATGGCCGGAAACAGGGTGGTCCAGGCAGTTGTCTGTGTGGTAGAGTAAGGTAGTGGTGCGATAACTCCGGCAAGGGGGTAGGTGGTTAGGCAGTGGTGGCGGCTCAGGCAGGGGCTGTGTGCAAGAACCAGAGGTGACCCTAACCGTAACCCTAACTGAGAGAAAAGTAAATTAATTTAAATATAATAATAATAATAATAATAATATGATTATTATATTTATTAAAATGGTTAATCATCATTATCTTCCTTGTGTGGTGTCTGATTCATGTTTCATTAGTGGAAACATGACCCTATCTTCAAAGATGTCTTCTTATGACCATTGTTAGGTACCTTTATCAGACCTGGGGATCAGGTCTATAAAACTCTCCAAAATAAAAATAATATTAATATTAGTTTAATATATTAATTCAAACGTAACTCCTACATAGAGCATTAGATTTATGTGTCTTTTGTGGTAGTGTGACCCAGTTTTTAGTTCGATCATTTTGAGACCAATGTATGATTTTTTTGGGTTTTCTTATCGGGTCCCCGAAATTCCCAAATAATAATAATATATTATAATTTTGAATCTTTTATCTTCCATAATTCCCACATGCGACGTCCAAATGACATGTCGTCAGCATCATTTTGATCTTTACAATGAGGTAGTACTTTTGAGACCAATGTCAAGATTTTAATAAAGGATTGAGGCATCGTTCCCTAGAATCCCTCCTCAGGTGTGCTGTAGGGAAATGTAATTTTTTTACAGTGTGTCCATTTTGGACAAATGAGTAGTCGATATTTTGTGTTTTCCCATGAGAATCATAATGGTCCAATACAAATATATTATTTCAGGATCGATACATGAGCCCCATGAGGCACTATTTGTGCACAACATGGTGAAATGTAGTTTCTTAATCGGGTGTCGGATTCAGGTGAATGGATAATCGTTCTTTTTCACTTTTCCATAATGATTTAAATGGAATGATTTATTTGGTTATCTACGGTTGTTTGAGTAGTTATGTTAGTGAAATTAAACAATTTCCCATCAGACCAATGATGAGAATTGTGTGCTCATCTTCCTTTTAGCCTGAAATTCCATGTACTCTGGGAGTACACTGGCATGCCTAGGGGTACATGTACACAATTTATAACTTGAGTATAGATAAGTACATGGTTGGGTGATGAGGCAGGGCCACAGAATATGTGGACCTCATAAGCATCACACACCTCATTTAGTATCTTCTAACAAATATATCTCATTATTTGGGACCTAGTTTTTAGACCACAAGAAGCCTATCGTGAGTGTTTATTCACAAAGAATGTGATTATGAACTCTAGAGTGGAATTAATGACACACTGATAGAATTTATTTGCGTGATCCTTTTCCAATAGTATTTCAATGATGGTTGTGATCAGGAATTAGAATACCATAGATTTTGGAGTGGTACCCTCCAGCTTGGGTTGGTTGCGGGTCCCAATCGACAGTGACCAGGCAATGATCAATCAGCATTCAAGTAAGATCACATTAAACATCTTCTAGAGTGGAACCCCTCATCTATATTGTCATGGGTACTCTACATTTACTTCAGAGTGGAAACCCCTACAAGTTCAGGCTTGGGTCCTTAATGACCTATAGTGGAACACCATTGAAATATTAAGGCATGGGTTCTTGACCTATAGTGCAGAACCCCCCATCCGAATGGAACGGGTCCTCAACCTTCGAAGTGGAACTCCCTTTTATATAAGACGTGAGTCCTCAATGATCAGGGTGGATCCCCCTATTGTACCAGGTCACGAGTCCGCATGAAACCAGAGAGGAACCCGCCATCAGCATGGGTGTGGGTCCTCTATGACTACTGTTAATGTTAAAAACTCCTCCCGCATTAGGGTGTGGGTCCTCTATATTGACTTTATTCATTCATGATTGTGAAACATAGTGATGATATATGGTTTAATTTAGCTATGGACTCAAGAGATAAAAGGTTTCTTTCCATACTGAGATGTATCCTTATGATGTGGCCTAAAACCTTGCGGGTGAGTCAGTGCCACCGAAAGTGGATAGTGTCAAGATGTTGTGATTTAGAACCATTTAATTGCATGTTCAGGGTAGATGTTTGGGGTACTAAGCATCATTGATGGACTTCTATAACTATTGGGGACTATATTCCTATGATGAGTTATGAGATATAGATCCCCTTACTCACTATTTTGGGCTTCTTTGACTGAGAATATTTATATGTATATTGTTTCAGTACCCACTCCATGGGTTTTTGTTACTCTCGTTCTAGGAGTGGTGAAGAGATGTTGGGTTTTCCATGTGATTTTCATTTCTAGAATATCATGGTTGGATGAGTCTAATCAACTACTATTTGTAGTGAATACTGTATGATATGTTAACTTTTTCACTATTTTGATCTCCTTGTGTTTGGATGAGTTTACTTTTACTCTATTTTTTGGGATGAGATGTAATATTTTACCTTATCCTGTTCTATATTCTATTTTCATTTTCATTTTATCTCTTAAAACCCTTCCCCATATTCACCTTTTTGGTGAATCATATAGAGTATTTTTATAGTCACCCATTAATGGAATTTTCTTACAAGGGTCATGCCTTATGAAAATGGCTGACAGATTGATCACGACATTAGAGGACCTTATGGATACGGCGTGCTTTTACCAGATACGGTGGTCGTAGTTTGAGATCCAGGGGTAGGTCTCCCAAATCTATTTTACTTTTCATGTTTTCTATCATGTTGGGACACTTTTCTGTTATGTTTCTATTTTGTCCCCACTCTTTTTAGGTTAATTTACTGTACTTATAATGTTCATATCAACATCCATGTGCCATTTATTTAATTTATTTTATTATAGACAATCCTCCTTTTAAGGGTTGAAGGGGATCCCATACATGATCCATAGGCCTAAGGCACAAGGCCCGACATGACCCGTAATACATGACCTGAAGGCCCAGAGGAATACCATGCCCAATACATGACTCGTAGGCCCAGCCCACTAGAACTTCCCCTCCTCAGCTTCTAAATAATTGATTTCCTTTAGCTATCCACCTGCATTGTTGATCATATAGCATTTCCCCGTACAAAGTTGCACAGTGCTTGGTCCTGATGGCGGTTTCCATACCCTCTCATTCTTCCAATCTGGTTAGATCTGCTTCTGGTGACTGCTACTGGTGCTCTGATCCTCATCTGGGGCATGCTTTGTGTGAACTAGGATATTTCATGGTCTTCAATAGTCCGAAGGCCCTGTGGCCTGAAGGCCTTTGATGGCCCGATGCCCCTGAGACCCTTAGGCCCAAACCGGTGGTGGTATGTGTGTGTACAAGTACTCAAACAAAGGATCCCAATGTATTTTATTCCTTTGGAACTTGTCTTCTCCCCTTATCCCATGGAGGGATGCTTGGATAGTTCTGACCTGAGCCCATGTATAGGATGAGTCATGACAAAGAGCCATAAACTATCAGTTAAAATAATATCATATTTCACTATATTTATAATTTAATATTCATTCAAATAATGATTCAATATCCTTCATTATATATTTTTACGATATAGTACAACAGTTACAATTAGTAGGTCTCAATGAGAATTAATTATGAATTATATTATTTCCCCTTTCCCTTAAATAGAATTCGATAAATTTGTTTCTGAGTTTAAATGAAAATATTTTTAAACACTAGGATCATGTTTATAATTTTTTTTTATGAAATATTACCCATAAATACATAATTAATAGATGAGAACTAAAATTAAAATTTTTTATAAAAAGGATGGGGAATCGTTGCATGGGGATTGGTCTATATTTGTACACAAGTTTAGGTAGTTTTCTCATCACTAGTTTCCGTATCATGTCCTCATGAATGCATTCTATGAATGATTTTCCTCCAATGGAAAAATCTATTAGATTAGTCTATTAAGCGTAATTATAATGATACAACTGATAAAGAATGGATAAAAATTTTAAATAATCTTTCCTTAAATTTTCAACCTAAAAAATCATGGAGTAAAAAATGTAAAAAAAAGTAGAAACAATTCTAGTATATGGTTAGATGATAATTCTCTACTATATGAAATTAAATTTCAAATTCAATATTTAATAAAGTATTATTATAAGAAAAGTGTCAATAATGTGGGCTATAAAAACAAGAGAAATAATCCTAAAGAGAGTTTTTCTCAATGTGGGACGTTCAGTGACAATGAAAAAAAATTCCAATCATTGATATGCAAGACCAAAATCATGAAAATGACAATTTTCTTATTATTTTTCTATGGATCCTAATAGAGAAGATCATTTAAAAAAAATACATTCATAGAAATAGGATATATAAAAATTTATATTTAAATTAATAAGGAGTTTTTAGACAACATGCTACCCCAAGTTACCAAAATCAGTCTGCACAATAATTCAAAAATCAACAATGATTTATTAATCAAATTCCCAAGGGAATTTTGAGGGTAATATTCTTAATACTATTGATTAAATAATGAAAATATTTGACTCTCGAGAGGATAACATTGATACTGAAAACATAGAACATGAATTTGATAAAACAAAATATTAATCTAGAATGCACAATATAAATTTAAAAATGGATCAATTAGAAAGTGCCATGAAATAAAGAGATATAGGTAAGCTTCCTAACACAACTGAAATTAACCGGAGGTAAGATTTCATGGTACTTGATATAATAGGTGGATTGAATTAACAAATATAAGATAGAAACGAAATTAGCAATTTCCAAACTGAAAAAATGGTCATTCTAGAAGTAAAAAACTAAGGTGCACATGATTTTTAAATGGACGAAAAAATCCACTAAAATGAATAAAATATCACTGCTTCTCTAGAAATTCATGATATAAACCTTTTTGTACCAAAAAATGGATGGAAGAATTTGTTAAAGAGTTTAGGGATCTACCAACTAGTTTAACGTAATATTCCCCACCTATACATTTTCTAGAATAATTAAAATGTAAGAATATTAACAAGTGTAAACTTCTATGATTCCATATAATTTTAACAAAGATCCAAGTGGATGTCCCTTTCTTCTAAGACTTCATTTAGATTCCTTGTTATCTGAATTATATTAAAAATTGTTTTTAAAAAACAAGGAATAATTTATTATATACATCCTCACTGAATATTGTAGTCTTATTCATCATATGAAAACCCTTCCAAAGCTGATAGATCCTAGAATCATTTTAATTACCAGAACCATAGGGATTAGTGGTCAACTCATCTTTCTATATGATTTTAGTTATACTATTATTATTCTCTAATTATCACTATTTCAATGTTGATATTTGGTGATCTTCAACTAACTACTTTTATTCTATAGTTTATTGACCATTCATTCAATAATATTATTGGAAGTGTAGATGATCTACTGGTTGGATTTAAAAAGTAATTTTTTACAACTAACGTTATAGTATGTGACATTGAGTGTGACCAAGAGGTTTCTATCATTTTTTTTATTCCCATCATAGACCCTGTAGGAGATTTTATTGATGTTTATAAGGGTAAAATAATTGTTAAATGATGTGAGAAATAATATGAGTTTATTTTTTTTTTAATTATAATGAACTAAATTTTAGTGACAAATATACTTGAGAATAACTGTTAAAAGTTAAAAACATACTTTTTTAGTCATTATGACATGAAACAAATATGGATAAAAAAATAACTTCATAAGGTGATAATTTTGTTTCCCACACCATTGAATGTTTTCAAGTTGGGAATATGTAAAATTGTATAGAATTTGATAGAAATCATGTTTCTGCTATCAAGAGTGAAGATTATAATGAATGTTTTGGGTCGTATCTTAAATATTTTTTGAGAAAACTTCTGGTTGATTCTACTTCATCAAAAAATGAAAAACAAATTTTATTTATATAAATATTTTATAGATAAATTTAATGATTTTTCATTGATAAATATTTAAAAATATGATATGGAAAGTTATGAAAGTGGATTATCCTTTTTTCAAAATAGTTATAAGAAAAAAAGAAAATATGGTTATGAAATTAAAAAAATGAACTTTTCAAATTCACTATATTAAACATATTGAAAATATTATTCCTTTTATTACAAAAATATTTCTTTTGGGTGAATATATCCCTAAATTGGATCTACAATTCATCACAACAAACCATAAATACTTGTTTCTAGGTGAAAATTATGCACTGAATATAATTATTTATGTTCCACAAAAATATTATCATGTGGAAAAATTATTGGGAGTTATAAATAAAATTAAAACTACAATTTTATGGTCCATATATGATATTAAATGGATTATATCATCATTTTTCATCAAAAAAATTCCTATGGAACAAGACCACAAAATTATTTTTTATTTTAAAAAGAGCCTGAACCAGAAAATAAAAATAGATGTTAGTTATGAGTTAATAAAGATGCTTGATGTTGGTATTATATATCATATTTCTGATAATACATAGGTCAATTTAGTCTAAGAATTCCCAAAATAATGGATTTTTTACATTAGTTAGTAATGAAAAAATAAACAAACTCAAGTGTGAAAAAAAACTAATAGAGTGTCTGTACAGATTAAATAATGATCAATTCATCAACAAGGAAAGATAATATTATAATTACTTTCTTAGATTAAATTATTTAGGTGCTTAATATAAATTGGTTCTTTAATTTTATGGATCGATATTTTAGTTTCAACCAGATACCTGTAGAACCTAAATATCTAGATAAATCTACAGTCACCCGCCCCTTTGAGACATTTTATTATTGGAGAATTCCCTTTGTATTATGTGTTGTTTCCTCAACCATTCAAATATTTATGATAGCTATATTTTCATACATGATGGAGATGATCATTTAAGTATTAATTAATAACTTCTCTGTTATTGGAATCACATTTATGAGCTATTTACAAAACATGGAATTGGTTTTAGGGATTGGTTTTGAGACCAAATTTGTTCTAAAAAAAGAAAATGTTGGTTTATAGTCACTGAAGGAATAGTTCTGGGGCATAAATTTATTAAGAGGGATTTAAATGTTTATACTTCTAATATAGAAGTAATCCAAATATTTCAATTATTAAAATTTTATGGGGGTACATATATTTTTTTGGGCATGTCGATTCTAACCAAAGGGTAATTCAATATTTTTCAAAAATTACTTATCCATTGTGTTATCTTCTTATTAATGTATACACTAATCATATTTATTAAAAAAACTGAAATAATTTAATTTTATCAATGAAACATTTTCATCACAACCCATTACTAATGCACCTAACCAGAAACTACCTTTTGATATTTTGTATGTTTCAAGTGACATGTTTGTTAGAAATTTGTTTTGAAATATGAGAGATAATAGATGCAATATGTTTTATTATACTAGAATTTTTCTTGGTGATTACCATTTCAATTTCACAATTATGTAGAATAAGTTTTTAAATGAGATTTATTCACTATAAAATTTAAGGTAGGTACTTGTTGGTTATAAAGGAATAATCTTAATAGAACATTCTTGCCTTAAATTATATGCTATCAAATAAATATTTAAAAACTAAAATAATTATTTTGTTTCCATTTTTACAAGATTTTTATATGAAGATTATAGATAAATATAGAGATGATAATATATTTTTCGATTATCACAATAGGTCTTCTAATACCGAGAGTAAAGATACAATAGGGTTTAACTATTCATTCCAAATGAAAATTTACACACTATCTCTGTAAATAAATATACTTTGTCTTAAGATTTCACAAACTTCATTGATGAAACTTTCACTCTTATGTATTTTCCAATTAATTAAGGGTATACATTCATTTTAGAATTTATACCCTATGTATGGTCTACATCATTTCTTTTTAGGATATGTTATGATGGTATTCAAAGAATGTGTGTTCAAGAGAAACAAATACATCCAATTTGGTAATGTTGTGACTCCTCACCATGCGGAGGTTGTCATGGTGGAGATAGGAAAAACCAAAAAATCATTCAAGAAATCTTTTTCTTGGCTAAATTTTTTATGGATAATAATAGTTTTTTGTGGAATTTGATAAATATCAAAGATTAAGGAATATTGTAATAAAAGAGGTGTTATAACATATGGTTATTCAATATGTAGACATTTATTATTTTTTGGATTAGTTTATATGGAAACATTCCAATCATCACACAAGAATGAGTATATCCTGGTAGTTATAGATATTTTTTTAATTGGGTTAAGGTGGTAGATCATCCAAAAAAACAATCCATTAGTATAATAAAATTACTTAAAAAATAAAATATTTTCATGGTTTGGGTTCCAGGAGCTTTCATTTCTAATAATGGAACATTTTTAATGAATTAAAAATTCAAATATTTTAATAAAAAAATATATGTTATCCCATAATACTAAAACTGTTTCTATCCAAAATATAAGGGATAGGTAGAAATTTTAAACAGTGAGTTGAAATATATATTATATAAAATATATTTAATTCCTGGAAATATTGGTTATTTAAATTAGATATCGCACTATTGGCCAAAAAAATTACTTTCTGAACCCCAATTGGTATGCCACCATAATGTTTTTATTTTAGTAAATGTTTTTATTTACCTATGGAGTTGAAATAAAGTAATATTAGGTTATAAAGGATTTATAAATTGATTTTAAGACAACTAGAGAGAGGAGGATACTATAATGGGTTGATTTGGATAAGATAAATAGAGAGCCTTATGAGTACTCTGGGATTTATAAGGAGAGAGAGACAAGGTATTTCATGATACTATAATATATAACAGATAATTCAAAGTTGTAAAAAGATTATTCTCTTTAATTATAAACATAATATATTTCTAGGTAAATTTAATTCTATGTGATATAGGCCATTCTATGTCCTTAGAATGTGGAAAAGAGGGTTTTTGAAATCGTTGGAAAAAATAGAACAAGGATGGTAAATGGTTTTAGAATAAAAAATTATTTTAAAGGGAGTCCAAATTACATGGATTCCATATTTGTTCTTGATAAATATGTTTTCGATAAAATATAATAGAAAAAATTAAATTTAGTTCTTCATGTGATTAGACACATGGTTATTCAGAGTTTTTTGATTTTTTTTCTTAATATTAAAGTGTTGTTGTGATCTATCTTTTATTCTCTATTTCAAATGGAAGTAATTTTTTTTTGTAATATATTTTTGAATATTATTTTTGTTTAGGTGTTAAAAGAAGGGAATAGTTCCCCTATTTCTCAAATTACAAGACGTTTCATGTTAGAACCATACTAGATAAAAATTACTTAAATGTTAACATAATTATTATATATAAAATAGAACTTAATCTGTTCAATTTTTTGTTAATTTTTTGTATTTTTCCGGTTCTAAAGTACAGTATACGAAATTATTTCATTTAATTATTGCTGGGAAGATATAATTTTTGATAAACTCTAATAAAAAAGATTATTATATTAGGGGAGTGATTTGTTAAATGTTTTACGTTTTTATCACACTTCTTTAACCAGGGGAGTGATTATTTTAAATTTATTCACCATGTAAAAGTATATGTTGTAGAGTAACACCCTTTGCTGAATATTTATGATATAATTTTCTTATCTTATTTAGGTGATTATATTATTATTCTATGTTAAATTAAAAAATATTATTGAAGAAAAATTTCAAACATTATGATGTCAACATTTTTATATACTCAATTATAGTCATGCTAATTTCTAACATCTGTTGTGAATCCTTTTTCTTTTCTTTAAATATAATGCATGTAATATCTATAATCTATTTTTAAGTTTTTATTGTGGAAATTTTGTTTTGAACTACCCAATAAACCTCTAAAAAAAATTTAAACTAATGAATTGAAAACCCCTTTGAGATTTAATAGTTTAATTGTTTTCCTCCACCATTGAATTCAAATTTTATGATCATATTGAGTTTTATGTGTGGGGTAGAGGGATTTATTAAATTCAATAAACTATGTATTAATAAAAATATAATCAGAATCCATATTATTTAGTTTTAGAAATTTCGAGTTTATTAAGATATTATTTACATCGTCTTTGGGTCCGAAAAAATTATTTTGTTTGAATATTTTGATTCTACTTTGTGGTGGTTAATTTTTCATAATCTATGGATTTATTTGAGAACATTATTCTAATTTCCATTTAGAAATAAATTGTTGATAGTGAAATATTAATGTAATCTAATCCAATTTTCAATAAAATCATACATTATCAATAGAATTAAACTCATAAGATATGAATCCACATAGTATATGAAAGGAGAACCCAAATCTAGTATTTACCTTTATTATTTAATTATTAAATTATTTAATATGATGGATGTGTTATTTATTCCTCTTTTTAATTTTTAAAATTTCATATCCAAATACTGTGAAATTTTTTTATGATTTATATTTATGTTACATGCCTCACCTTGAGGTAAAGATAATATTGGGCTTTATGTTGGATACAAATATAGGTTTATTTAATTGTTTTTGAAAATTTCACTTTCAATAATTTTTACAAAACAAGAAATCATTTTTTTCGTAGAATTTATTTGATTTTAGGGGGAGAAATTAAATTTCTTGCTTTAGAGTGTCTATGGGGGGAATTTTGAACAAAAATTCATTGTGTAATTTATTCTTTTCTCTTTTTAGATTTATTTCTCTCCATTTAAATTGATTAGTAATTTCTTGAGGAAACGTGATCCTTAAGTGTTTGGGGATTTTATTGGGATCTTATTTCCTGCATTATACCTCATTTTTTGTTTTTTTATGTATATGTGATACAAAAATAGTATTTAATACATTGATTTTTGTATTTTTATTATTTATCTATTAATGACTAAATTTTTATTTTTTCTATCTAAATGTTTAATTTAGATTGTGAATATAGTTTGATAGTCACACTAAATTTATATAATTAATTGAAACATCCTAACATTATAAAAAAATTATTAAATATAAGTTCTATAACATAATCTTTTAAATAAAATTATTTTTTATAAGTATATTTTTTATTTGTTTTTATTTAAATCAATAATTTTCTTATTTTTTTTATTATTGTAGTTTTTGGGTTTCTTCTTACATTTTATTATTCATTTTTTGTGTGTCATGTTCAATGAATCATGAATCTAATATAATTTTTAATACTTTTATGTTAGAGAATTATTTTGAGTGTAGAATAAATATTTGATTATTGATAAGTGAAATCCAGTATCACGAATTGTGTTGGTTTCATAAGATAAATTAAATGTTGAGTGGTATTCTGAAATATGGAGGGGAAATATAAAATTTTGATAACATGTAATATAAATTACATGTTAGATAATCCTATGAGATTTCTAATCCCAAATTCAATTCCCCAAGTCTTTCTAATAAATTCATGCCAGGACTGAAGCTAATAAGGGGATTCAGTAGCAAAATATTTGTTACAAGTTACACTTGTACAAAGCTATTTTTTTTGGTGATAAACCATTGAAAAATACTCTGATGTCACCAAGACCATTTTAGTGATGATGAAATTGAAATTGTTTTCATGATGAGTCAAAAAGTTTGGATTTTTAAATTTAATTATGTGGGATTTTGAATCTACTTTTTTGGTCAAGGAAACATCAAGACAACTCCATGCCTAGATACTACGGAACCTGAGAGAACCAATATTTCAGAATTCATATCCATGATTGGTTCTTAGAGGGTCATCAGAAGAAGTTGAGACCACTAAGATAATGATCCTAAGGATGAAACCTCTTGGATTAAAGAATAATAGAATTATTTTTGATGGTGAAACATTACCAAGATCCTCTCAAGTCATTGAAGTCAAAGTCTAGCACCAAGCCTTTATCGTGGATTTTTGTCTCTGGTGTCGAATATTATAACTGCTCCCAAATCTAGTCAATGTAACCACCAATAGGGTCAAATTTGAATCTTTTTGGTGGAATATAATTTCTGATCCATCCATAATGATGAATCCATTTCCTGATCATAACTGGTCGATGGTCATATAGAAGCCAAGATTTTCTTAAGGAAGATGTTTGTTTTAGGACCAGTAAAGTTGTTTTATGTGAATTCCAAATCGGTGATGACCAACCAAATCACAAACCCCGATTTGTTAATGAAATGGAAGAACCAAAAAATTAGGGTTATTGTTTTTGGGGTTAAATTATGTCGTTTTATTTTAGAATAATTCATCTATTTTTTTGAATGAGTCCATTTTTACCTAGTTGTAGGATGAGATCAAATTACAATGTATGTTCGAGGCATGCTCATCGAATTTGATGTATCTTGTTGTATTGAACATTCATTGGATGTGATGAGGTGATTTCATTACATTATTAATTGGGGATCAATGGTTTCATTTTGGAA
Organism: Viscum album; assembly: GCA_963277665.1. Lineage (NCBI taxonomy): Eukaryota > Viridiplantae > Streptophyta > Magnoliopsida > Santalales > Viscaceae > Viscum > Viscum album. The sequence continues at coordinate 221,266,177 of OY728127.1, read as the reverse complement.
ATTAGTAAGTGAGAAATAATACCCACTCTATGGATTTTCTCTTTATAATTTGGTTGTTAGTGAAGTGTTGTTATATTTTCACTACTTGAGTTTAGTATATATGTTGAATAGTGGAGGTCAGTGGGTTGACACAATGATGTCAAGGGAACAATCATTCTATTAGATGAAATTACTTTTTACCATGATATGGTTCTAGACTTTATTAAATAGTTTTATAAAAGAGATGGTGTATGTTACAAAAGTCTGAAGTGATTAATGTATAACAATTATGATAAACATGTCAACATAGAAAGTGAATTAGTTTTTTTATGAAAAATAAAAATAGGGACTCTACCGTATTTTGGAGGACACATTCTGATATAGAAAAATTTATGATTGTTAAATTTCAGTGCGTAGTGAAGGATGGAGCTGTAGATAGTGATATAGTTCATTATATAGAGAAATATCAAGGGAATACTTTTCTTCTTATTATTATTCATTTTTTTATTCTTGCACTATATTTTTGTTATTATCAAGTAGAAAAAGTATTTACATATAAAATTTTCTTACCATAACATTATGTTATTGGTATCAAATTTTTATCTTCTTCACCTCAAACTAATTTAAATATCATAGTAAATTTGTGATTCAATACCTCATTATTAAAACTATTCCACACCACAAAAAAATAATTTCCAAACATTAAAATTAAAAATTCAGTTTGATTTATTTAAAAATTCTATCAATAATATTAACCCAATGATGACTCTAGGAAGGGGAAAGCATAACGAATTATCGTACTGTGAGTTTAATCTCATGGTGAAGGAGATTAATGAATCAAATTTTGAGGTTGTTTTTTGAATAAAATTTCTACAATGGAATAAACCAATTTAAACCATTTAGATTTAATTCCCCATGAAACAAAATCAATTATATTTCTTAACTCATAATTTCTATACATAATTTATTTTTACTCAACTTATTTAAGAAGATCAATTGTTTCACAATTAATTTTCTATATAAATAGAAAAATAATAAAAATATTATATATTTATCCTTCTTTTAAATTTTTTAAATTTTGGTTATGCAATCATAATCACGCTTCCATGTGGATTAATAACACTATAAACTACTATAATCTAGTTAATTAGAGATATAATTAATTGAATTTTCCTGTTTTGAATGACATATGCGTTAGAATCTCAACAAATTTGTAGCCACCATAGACCCCCAAAACACACATCTCTATAATAATAATCTAGGAAGAAATTTAAGGAGGAAAACACAACTAGAATCACACCAAGACCTAATGGAATAAAAACAAACAATAGATAGATTCATATACATGAAAATTCATAATAATTTTTTTGGGTATGTTTTGAATAATTATAAAGTTCCCCAGGATAAATAAATAACATCATAAACACAAATCAAACCTAACCAAATATAAAACTCAACTAAACCCATTACACTATTTTGATAAATAAAAATAAAAATCCAAAGGAACATACTATTAAACAAATAATAAACCCTTCATGCACTTCATTGAATTATTATTTTCCAAAATAAAATTTCAAATTAATTTATTCATAAAATATCTTTAATAGTTTCAATAATAATTTCATTCATTTAAAATCAGTTTCCTCAAAATAGTAAATAAATAAAATCCTATCACAAATAAATTTATCACTAAAAAACTCACCAAATATAGTCAAAATCAACATTCAAAATATCAATGTATTTCAAATCATTCATTCCCATTTAATAATTTTATAACTATACTTGAAAACCATTTTTAAATTCACAATTTCCTTTAAAAAATCATTTATTTAAATTTAAACAAATAGTTATTTTAAATTTATCTTAAAAACCCTCTTCAAAATTTAAATTGTAATATAAAATATTAATTGCTTATCATAAATCCCCTTTTTTTGAATATTCACAACCCAACATCTCAAATAAAAACTATATTTTCATCCCAATATTTGTTTATTAATTTTTGGAAACCCAAATCATTTCACTTTTAAAACCAACCTTTCAATTTTTAAACACCTATTTAATGATAATAAATTATATTTCTCAACATTGGATCTTTTTTAATGGGGACATATATTTGTGTATGACATGTCCACATAGTTTAGATGGCCATGTTCCAATTGTTAAACGGTCACTAGAATTAATGTCAAACTAGTCACTCAGACTCTATATGTTTTTCTAGGTCATGAAATATCATTGTGTGACACCAGTTTATCTCTCATTGTCATTCTGTGAAAAATATAAATCCTTCAAAAATACAAAACATTATAAATTTGAACCAAAACCCATTGTAAACTCATAAATAAAACATACAAAATCCATGTTCTGACATCACAAAATAACTCTGGTTTCATCATTGGTGGAGGCGATTAAGCACTCACCCGTGACATTCCTCTTGTTCTCTAAATATCATATCTCTTATATACTAGACTAAAAAAATAATATGTTCATTATGAGAACATAGTTCCACATGAGAACCGAGGATATGTTAGAATTTTTTCATGAATCGTCATGGTTTAACTATTGGTTAAACAGCCGATTTCACTCATGGCAAGGCATGAGGGAGTTTCTGATCCCCATATGACAGAGAGAACCACCAAGGCATAAAAAAACTCATTGGAAATTATTCTACCCTACAGTAAATTAAATTAGAAACAAATTATTTACTAATGTTTCATAATGATTCATCTATAAACTAGATTCCCATACAGAAGAAAATTCACACGTATATAATAAAAATAGATCATAAAATAATCACCCCCTCCCACTCCCCTATAATAGAAAACATATATTATTAAATATCAATAAATACACATATATAACCACTAATCATTAGATAAAAGTGAAAATGGGGGTGAACAATTGTTTGAACTAATAAAAAACAATTAATATAACTAATATGGAAAAAAAATCTTCATCTAACCCTGGATCACACTCAATCCAAAAATATAATACCCACATCCATAGTAGTTTGGAAGGAGTCCATAAATTTCCACAAATCTAAATAACTTTATGATCTCACAAGATTCACTCAGTCTACAAACAGCAGGTGGTGTATGTATCATGTGTGTTAATATCTCAATAGGATTCCCCCAACATGTTCATGCTTTAACTTCTACAAAACACTCTGAAAATTTTATATTGAAATTTATTATTCAAAAAAAATTAAACATAGATAATAAATCAATGTATTTTACTGTTAAATTTTTTTTTGGAAAACCAAATAGTTTGAACACATGTTTTGGGAAAACCATTCAAAAATGACTATTTGATTTATTGATGAAAAAGCTATAAAGGAATCCCAATAAACCCAAATGTGTCACCAATTTATTAAATATCACTAAATAGTAAAATATTTAAATGAAAAATAATGAAATTAATACCATGTAGTCACAATTATAATTATTTATTGATGATTAATTACTTAAATAATGAATTGATTTTATTAAACAGGAAACAAATATAAACGGGAAAAATGTATTCTAGAACAATATTTAATGAATACAGTGAAACCAAAACATGTAAATAAAAATGAATTAATGGAGAACATTCTCTATAATAATGGGATGAATAAAATAAAAAAACTTCTAAGGAAAACCATACAGTTAGTAATTTAAAAAATATTTTAATGTAAAAATATATTATGGTCAATAGGGTTAGGGGAACCTAGTGATTCAACATTACCGTAGTAGTGATTTTGGATTTTTAATGTTTCTCTGGAGAGAGGGGGCACCAAATCTAATTCACTCAAATTTCTAGGGGTGGGGAACCCACTTACAATTTAGGATACCATACCCAAGCACCGTGGAGTATCTTATGAAGTTTAATAAATAAAACACAATTACAAAAAGATAATTTATCATGAAATAGATCAAAAATATCTTTTCTACAATAATTTTAATTAATATCCCCAACCCATCTTAAGGAATGGATTGAGACACACATTCCAATTTAAGTAAATTTTTAACTATAGTAATGTGTTTTTTATAAAAATATGACAAAAATATTTTGAAATAATAATATTAAATATTATATTAAAAATAATAATAACCAAAAAAATAGAAACAGTAATGACATAATTGATAGATTTCATTATAAATATCCAAGATATCCTTTTTAAATATACATTATAATTAAAAAAATCTCTTAGAAGTCTTATTTTAAAAATTGATTTCAAATATGAAATTTGAATTTTATGTTTCAACTTTTATCATTATAAACATATTAAATAATATATATATATATATATATATATATATATTTCTACCTTTCTATCAATAAACATATTCTTATTTTACCTAGTTAATAATTGAATATATATATATATATATATGTACCCAGACATATATGTATAAGAAAAAAACAAAGGATTATATTTAAAAACAACAATAATGATTAAAGAACATAAGGGTAGAGAATGTAAACTAAATATAATTTCTAGAATTGGGTAATATTCTACAATAAAACATCGATAACACATATTCTAGACTATTAAACAATATATAAAATCTCAAATAATGCTAAAATACTCATCATTTATACACAAACTACCATAAATATTTATAGGTCTGCAAATAAACATTTTTAGGAATAAATAAATAATATAGGACATCCATCAGATTCCAATTAGAAATAGACTATAACTTCTTAAAATCCGTAGTTTATAAATATAAAGAAATCCATTTGAACTAAAATATAATTACCTATATGAATTGGAACAAATATAAAATACCCAAGCACATATGTGATGTCAAATAAACAAACCATTGATACACCTACCGAGGATAAGCAAATATGTTGTGAAACCTTCAATAATGGATAGAGGGAGGTTCTAAGAGGAAATATCAATCTTAAAAAATAATAATTTATGGTTTTATAACCCCAAAACTGAACTAGTATTGGACTTGAGAACAATCCATCATGGCTAATAGGATACAAGTATGATGTATAGAAGGAAGGTGGAGGGAAATAAAAAGATGAAAAATACAACTAAACCATGGTTTAATCATCCTAAAATAATAAGGGTTCACATAATATAAGAGGAGTAACGATATAATGCATGGGAGATACCATAGTTTATTAATTGTGAGTAAGGTATAGGAAGAAATTAGGGTTTTATTTTAATAGAGATGGGAGAGGGGTCAATCTATTATTTTAATTTAAAAAAAATTGTGTCCATCACCATATTGTTGGATGATTTACGATGTTTTTCACCACTCGGGTGACCTTCACTGAATGCAACAGAAAACCCATACGATTTTGAAAAATTTCTATTAAAACCATTCTCTAACCATATAAATTTTTTTTATATTATAAATCACTACCACATTATTATCATATAGTTTGGCCATCCGCACATCCAAACCGTGAAACATGAAAAAATAATTAAATTTAGAAAAAATAAAAAGCCACAACACACTAGAATAATAATAAAAATAAGTAGATAAGAATATACGTTTCATGGTTTTATTTTCATGAAAATTTCATAATAAATATCTCTAAGTAATGACTCAAAAATATAAATAATGGTAAGTAAGCTATGCCAATAAGTTATTAATGACATTAACAATTTAAATAAATCATTATTTAGAAATATATTCCTCATTATGACACATAAAATTAGGATGTATTTATATATGAATATAATACAAACATAAATGATTGGATTCTATTAATCATAGAGTTAGTTTTATTAATATCAATAACAACTTCATCATCTACCGATGAACATAGTTTTTCCCTTCATCTACCATTGTAGTTATATAAAACAACTACAGTGACATGGAATCCGATTAAAATAAGTTTTTGTGAAATCTCACAATACTATATTTTCATAAACCTTAATCATTTCTTCATAATTTTAGTAACATGAAATTCATTTTCCAAAAACCAATCAACTAAATCAAAGATAATGTAATATAAATATCATGTAATGTGTATTGTGAATTCCATTATTAAAAAAATTTATACTTTATAAATTATGGTTATATGTTTTAATAAATAATTTCCCCCTCAGGTTTATTTTTGGGTATCTAGGTGAGAAATCTTAATTCAAAAAAATGAAATACAGAATATCCACAGACAAAAGGTGTTATAAGAAATCTAATGTTTATATAGGGATGATAATTAGGAAATATAATGGATGTAATGGATAATTTTTTTTATATACATTTAATTTTTATCACAACACTCATATGTATGATCTAGGATAATGAAACAAAGTATTATTTTGAAATAGATGAAAAACACCTTTATAATTACATAAAAAATCACTTTGACAAACCATAAGAAATGGACATTTTATATGACATATTTTAAAAAGTGAGAAAAAAATAATAGAATAATAGGAATATAATTTACTTAGTAAAACATTGAAAACTTGGGAATAAATATTTGTACTAAATAATTGATATATGTTTTGGAAAATATATTTATGGTGAAAAAGGTGATTTTTTCACAATTTTTGAAATGAAAGTAAAAGATGACGAATGCAGAAAACATAAAAATGATTACTTTAAAAACATTTAAAATAAAGTAAAAAATAATTGATTATGATTGTTTATAATATATCATTTATATATATTAACTTTCTGAAAATAATATAAATGATGTCGATATAGAGTATAATTATTCTTGATCAAAAATAAAAGACATGACATGTTTCAATCATGCAAAACCTATAGTTGAATTAAAAACCAAAGGAAAGTGTAATGATAATAAGGAAGTTGAAACCTATAAATATAAATTTAATAATTGAATAAGTTTGTTTTAAAAAAATAAAATTTAACACTATCAAATATGAACTCTTATATAAACCAACTTGAAAATAATGTGAGATTTGAAAAGAAACACTTATCAGTTTTATTACATTTTGGTGAAAGACCCAAAAAATAGTGAACATAAAATTTTACTCTAAATAACATGTATTATGATATAATAATGATAAAATATTAAAAATAATCTATATAAACAAAATAAAATTTTAAATCTCTTCATTATATAAAGCATATCTCAAAAAAGAATATTTTAGTCGATAAATAATTAGAAATTTGGTATTATATGAATAAAAAAACATGAAAGTGAGATAATCCTGTAGAATTTAAAATTTCATGAAATGAAAGAGTTTTAATACAAATAAATAAAATAGGGTAGTAGTTATATAGTATAAAATAAAAAAAAAAGTGAACAATGGTAAACATGTCTTGATGAATTAAAATTGAGACTCAAATACCTTACCTTAGATTCCCACTTAGTATAGCATGATATAACCCCTTACATAATATAATAAGTTTAATTAATCATTTATATAAGGTTTATTTTTATTAATATTTAATTTTTTAATGTATATTAATTATCATATGTCACACATTTATTGTATAGTCTTCACACTAATTGGCCACTTGGGGTAGTTTAGTAAATTTCTCAAAAATGATTATGATATTTTAAACAATGTAAATGGGTAATAAAAGAGAATTATAATCTTCAGAATAATATATTAATGTATCATTTATCAATATATTTTCAAAAAATTTGTACAATTTATATGATTTTGTAAAACATAGTCAAATCAAAAAGGATGTATTAGTATGCTTGTTTTGGGTAAAAAAAATTCTACGTCCTTTTATTTGTTAATATCAATAATATATTTCCAAATTTTCATTTTTAGAATGTTAATCAAATAATAAATATCATATTTTTCATTAAATCATATTTAACATCATTTATGTTATTTTTTGATATGAAATGATATTTATCATTCATGGAGGCGGTGAACCAACCATACTACGAGCATCATTTTCATTTTCGAAAGGATATAATGAAAAAAATTATTGGTTATTATTAGAACATAATAACATTTATATATAATAACGATACTATTATTATTATATAATTATTTATAGTAGATATTTATATAAATTATAGTAAAATGAAACTTGAATGGACATGATTGAAAATATTAACTTTTTATTAGATATTGACTTTTAAACCATTCCTTACACCTTAGTAGATAGGTATGTTGGTGAGAATAGAACTTATAAGACCTGAAAATATTGTTGGGAAGGGGTTTTTGTATACTCAAGTTAGACTAAGAGTATTATAGTGTCAAAATAAATGGTTAATGAGAAATGGGGTGGTAATGGGAACTTATATAATTGACAAGGAAATCAATTTTGTAAATAAAAATTTCATAATTTTAATATAGATGTAATAATCAAGGATAGTGGATGAAAAATTAATAATTACTAAGGATAAAAAAATTTAGTGTTAATTAATCCCTAATATACCCAACAAGAAATATGGTTTTTAGATAATTTTTGGCTTTTCCTCTTCATTAAACATTTTTACCTCATTTTGAACGTTTATATAGGGACTAAGTTTGTCCTTCATGAATTATTTTTATGCTCAAAAATTAAATAAACCTTATTACAAAATTTTTAATTATTCATTATTATTATTAAATCCATTTTATTTGATATAATTTGTAAAATTTATAAAAATAAATAATGATATGATATAGAATGTATGGGAAAGTCAAATTTTAGAAAATAAATGTATTTTTAAGCATAAAAATGAATTTATTTTTATTAAAACAAATATTTTTAATATTATTGCTTATATTGGTTTATTATTAAAATATTAGTGTTATTTTATTTTCAAAAAAATATAAAACAAATTTAAATCATGATAATACATGATTTAATGGATAACACCAATATTAGATTTTATTAGATTAAAATATAATCTACTTTCCAAAATGTCAATCAGTGATATTTAAATTCATAATATAATTTTTAAAAGATTTATTTTACTACATAAATCAATTATGGATCAAAAAAATGTTCCATAATTTTTTCTCATGTTTATATCATGATTTTTTCATAAATATTACGATATTTATAAAAACTATATTTTTACTATTCACCAAAAATATTAACCTTTTTTGAAATATATTAAAAAATCACAATAAGGTGATTTTTAAATGATTATTCAAAAAAAGAAGTTAATTTTTTAAAATTAATAATCAAAACAATTTCAATTTCAATTTTATTCAAATAAAAAAATATAATAAAAAACTCTTTTTATAGGAAAATGAAAATTTTTATTTTAATATTTTACAAATGCTTGGTGTGCCTTGAAGGTCCAAGAATGATCTTGATACAAATTCAATTTGATGGATCCCACTGATACTGTCTTGGATATAAGTGAATTTAAATGTCATGGAATCAGGTGCATCTTGGGCCAAGGATGTGGAGGGGTCTTCATGACATATCACAGATTTGTGAAAGGATGATTCCATAACTTTTTTGTTATAGATGTTCCCATGTAGTGAAACTCAGGGAAATTATTTATGTGAATTAATATGAGGTTCACTTTGGATAGACATTCCATTGGTTTAAATCTGACATTACATTTTCTGTCCAAGCACTCAAATGATGAACGAGGCATGTTCCATGGAGGATCCTTCCCAAATGGTTGTCATGCCTCAAGGTTATTGATTAATTATAAATTAATGTGACACATGCATACAAAGAAGAAAACTAGGTTGCAGATGCACTCTCTAATAAAACTATTTTTGACACTAGTTTAATGTGGTCCTTGGTGGCCCTACCAATTATTCTCCCCTAGTGGAGTTTGATTTTAGGGGAGATTTACACACCTACCTCTGTAATCGCCCTTATAATGTCATCTTTGTTGTTCTCTTTACTCTTTTTAATAACATTCTATTGGAATCAGTCCCAAGCTATTCTAATTTATATTATTCTATATCAATTATAAATTAAATTAGTGTTAATAGTTTTTTTAAATTGAAAATTTTCATTATAATAATATTTCCAAATGTTTTCAATTTATTTTATTATGATAAAAATAGAAAATATGTATAAAAAATATATATATTTGAAAAATTTCCATTTTAAACTCCAAATAATTTTTAATCACATTTGTTAATATTATATATTCTAACAATTTATTCAAAAAAAATTGAATTAGAACACATGAAATTATTTTTAAAAAATTACAATATGAAAAATAAATCTTCTTCATAATATTTTATTCACATTAGGTTTTACTATTCAAATAATTTCTAGAATGATATTTCACATTTTTTATGACGTGTTATTATTTATCTTGTAATATAAAATTTTCCATATTTAATTATATGTAATTACCCCATCTCTAGTAACCCAATGTTATGGTCTCATATTTATTACAGTGGCTTAAGATATAAGGAATCACATCTCGAAAGGCCAAACAGTTTAGCATTCATAATAAACCTGTATCATAAATGATTACCATATTACATATTAAAACACAAATTACAATTTTTTTTTCATAATTTCATTATTATTTCATTTATATATTTATATATAATTCTTATTATCCTTCCTAGATACCAACGAATGGAAAAAAATAATGGATATGTGAAATGTTTGGCAAGGGTTATGTACAATGGAAACAATCATGAATCAACAATAATAATCAACATGGAAAGGTGAATAAGGGAAAGTTAATTAAATCAAAACACATTCCATTTAAATAATTTATTTATATTAATAAATATAGAATTCTAAATAACTCATACCACATTACATTTATTCAATAACATTAATATAAGAACTAGATGTTGGATAACCCATATGGAAAAAAAATAACTAAAAACATAATAAATTTAACCAATAAACTGAGAATGAATTACATCCATTAATAATGTCATTATGGAAATAGCATAAATTATTAAAACTGAAATCTTGATGAAGTTAATGATTTATTATTTGATATCATGATCATATGAATTTTGATACCTCTATTATAAAGACATTTCTTAAGACAGTTTAATTCTTATGGGTATGTAAACTCCAAAAATAAATTTAACTAAGTATAGCTGACTAATTCATCTCATAAGACAACATATGCATCGATGGGATTTCTATAACAATTCCCCATCGATATCTAAATGTCCAAATTTTTTATATCAAATAATTGATTTAATTGATGAAAAATACGACATGTCAAAAAATATCTTTATTTGGTAAACAATACTAATTTATTAATATGTCCTCATTTAATCATATCACTATAAATGTATTGCAATGAATGTATAAATTATATATTTTTTAAGAATTAATTAAATCAATTATAAGTAATATGGATAATTAGGTGAAATTTAATATCTAATTATTACAAAAAAAGTAGATAATTCAAGGGTAATTTAATGACTACAAAAATGAATCAACAATGTGAATTACAAAAATTTCTTTCGTCAAAATGATTGTAAAACATCTACATAAACAATAATTATGGAATAATTATGAAATATACCTAGTTTATTATAATTAAAATAATGGGTTGTTGTCATTGTTAAATAAATACAATAAATAATTATTTGAAACTATTCTTGAGGAAAATATCCTTTAAAATTTTAAAATATTATCACAAATAAATTTACATCAAATATTTTCAAAATAAATTGATTTAAAAATTATCTTTGAAACTTATAAATTGAGATTCAAAATATTGAGTGATCATGATAGAGGAAAGATCCTTCCAATCCATATAGGTTAAAAAGGCTCATTTCACATTTCTGAAAAAACCCCAAGTGGACTATTTAGAAAATGGCATGAATATTCCGTTAAAAACCCTAAGGAGATAAACCTGGGGGAATATTTATATAATAAATATTTTTTAATATTTTTAAAAATATTTGTGAAATTATTTTTGAGGATATGTTTTTGGAAGAAAATGGATTTTCGGCCAAAGAGATAAATGAAGTAATATTTTATTTAAAACATTTTATCAATAATTTTAAGTACCATATAGAGTACTTAATTATTGATACATAAAAACAATCATGAGTAAAAATTCAGAATAAAATTAAATGGGTTAATAATATAAAAATAAAATTATTTACTTCTATGGAAATTGATGCGTAAACAGTCATGATTAAAATGATATTATGAAATAAACCCTCAAAATGATCATAATGTTGAAGTAATAATTAAGAATCAAATTGATTAGGGTTATGAAGTTTAAATACAAATAAAAATATAGAAATAAATCATAATATATTCAAAATTATTTACCCACGTAATCATATAAATTCAAATACAAAGAAGAAGAAATATAACCCAATGACTATTAATTCTTAACGACTTGGTAATTTTCAAGTCAAATTACTTTAGATGAAATAATTAAAAATGAAACATAAAATACCATGAATTATTATGGAATTCCTGATATAAATTGTCAAATTGGTAGTGTTGACACCATATAAAATAAAGTAGGGTCACAAAACTAAATTATACCTCAATGATGTGAAATAGATATGTAGTCCCTTACATCAAGCTTCATATTGACTGATCATTATTTAAAATACTATTTAATGTGTAAAGACCTTGAATTTCTGTGGATTTTTTTTTTCTTAAATACATTAGAATTTCACAAGTCCGCGAAAACTGACGGCGCTTGATTCCGAGACCCGGTGTGTCCGGAATCAATTTCTGATGTTTCTTTCGGGTATGTTCAAAAAACGTCTGAGTGGGATTTTATATCTTTTGAACCAGTGCTTGGTATTGTAATCTAAGTTTACCATTGAACTCATAGTGTTAGTGACATCTTAGTGAGACCTTCACCGCAATTGTATTCTAACGAGAATGGATGTTCGATTTTGGGTTTTTATTATGTTAAATAAAAATAAGTGTAGCTTATTTTTGTTATTTCGTGGTGTTTAAAACCTCCCAGAGGAGGATAGAGGTGGGATCCACCACACCATAACCTCCCATGAGAGGTTACGGTGGTGGGGCCCACCAGCACATAACCTCCCTTGGGAGGATATCTTGGTGGGGACCACCTGGGGTTGTAACCCCTTGGAACCCCCAATTAAGTGGAGAAACCCTTGGACTTCCCCCACCAATTAATTACGCTAACCCTCTCAATTAAATAAATGAATTTATTCACTCAATTTAATTAAACTCCTTTTGGATCCTTTTGAAATCTTTCCAACCATTAAAATAATAGTTAGTCTATTATTTTTGGTTGGAATTTCATTTGGTGGAGCTTGAGAGAGGGATTGGATGAACATGGAGGACATCATACTTCTAACGAAGAACGCCGCTCACCACCGAAGAATGATGAACACCTTCATCAATCATTAACCATGCCAAAAGAGAAGGATCCAACCACAAAAAACACCAAAGACGCTTCTTAATCAGTCTCCTACCCCAAAGGCTTCCTGACGTCAACGAATCGACGACCACCATTCCTCTCCTTCCACTGTCAATGATCAAAAAATGAAGTCGGGATTTTGAGTAGAATTTATTCCCATTCTTCTTCGTTCAATTGTATGGTTTGAGAATTTCTGAATGACTTACACTTAACGAGGAGGGCTCGGACCGAACAAACATGACCTGAACCTCACCCTTTGATTGTTCTCAATTGTATGGTTTGAGAATTTCTGAATGACTTACACTTAACGAGGAGGGCTCGGACCGAACGAACATGACCCGAACCTCACCCTTTGATTGTTCTCATTTGTGGATGATGGTGGTGGTGCAACAGCGCCACCGAAAGGATGGACCACGGAAGAGCAATGCGACCGGAAATGATCTAGTCATGGAAGTATCCGGCGGTGCAAGGGTCGCTGAGCTGCCAGAAGGGCACGACATCGTCGCTCCGTGCATAGAACCGAGCCGCAGCTTGGCAGGTCGTGGCGGTGCTGGAGGGGCCCGGTGACGCCGTATGCGCAGGAAGAAGAACCACGGCCATGCATGCCAAGTTGGTCGGACGGTCTGGGCATGGTTTCATCGCACCACACTGGTGGTGTAGAACCGTGGCCAGGGAGGGCTGTAGCAGAGGGGCGCAGTGCCGTCATGCCACGCTGGTGGTGCGAAACTGGTTGGTTGTTATGCCTGTCGGACCAGGCAGGGGCCCTCAGGTCCCATGGGATACCTGAACCGGCACTTAGCACCGGTAGTAATCATAAGGAAGGGGTTGTATCCCCCCTGCCCCATCTAGCCTGTCGGCCCGCCAGGCCGGCCATCCGGCCCGTAGGCCACGCAGAACTCCAGCCAGCCTGGCGGGCTACCTTCGGGTCGGGCCGCCTTCGGGCTAGGCTACACACTCAAGTCGGGCCAACCACGCGGGTCGGGCTGCATTCGGGCTTGGCCTCTCACTCGGGTCAGGCTACCCACTCGGGCTGGGCCGCCCCCATAGACCGAGTTAGACCCACAAACTGGGTCAGACACCATTATGGACCCGATTTGCCCGAATACACCTTTTCAACCGTATTTTGGGCTATGGGTGTCTGATCGATGAACCATCCCTGGAGACGGAATTCATAGAGCGATATGGTTCCATTGGAATATCCCAGTTGAGATTTGGACATAGTTACAGTACAATCACGTTGGTTTGAATCTTAAAACCAACCAGGCCCCTAAGACGTAAATGCCAGTAACGCACAGACCGAGCGTCTCATTGACACGCTGTCTGTTGTGTTGAGACCCCTACTACGAGGTCGACCTTTGTGATACTTCTAATAGGGACTTAGTGACACTTGGAGTATCGACCAGTAGCTCATGGAGAAGATCCTCCTTGAGTCAAGCGAGCGGAGTACGGAGACCTTGTAGCTAGTTAATACCTGAAAAATGCTAAACTTTCGACTCATGGTGTTTTGACAGGCCTAGTGGGTAGCACCTCTATGTGAAATGGAAGGCCCACAGTGGGGAGAACCTTTTTCTGATGTGGTAGTCCCACAATACTCCACAAGAGGAGTACCTTAGTAGGCTATAAGGGGGAGTGAATCTGTGTGAGTGCGGAAGACCCTTGGTGGGCAGCGCCACAGTGTGACGTAGGAGACCCATGGTACTCGACAGAAGGAGTACCTCAGAAATATAAGGATATTGGGAAGTGCCTATGTGTGAGGAAGCATGCCCACTGTACTCGATAAAGGAGGAGTTGACAATTAACCAAGGTTCCGACAGTGTGACTGGGGTTGTTACATGATAATACCCCCTTGAATGAAATCCTGGTTTGAGCTGAGTCAATGACATTTTTGTTTTCCTCATGATTGAGATGGGTTACTAGAAAACTTAGGTATATGTATGGACATATACCCAAGTAATGGTTATCAATTTATTTCATACCTGTGGTTTATCCTTGTTGGATTTACTGAGACCTTTAGGGTCTTAGGAACTCTATTGAGTATCATTATACTCACCCCTGCATTGGATTTTTCTGCACCTTGTTGTTTTGGTTGCAGATGATGGACATCACTGACTGAGAGAGTGTGGTAGGAATGGATGGTACCAGAAGGTGGACTACATGTTGAGATTGTACACAGAGTGGATGGACTGACATGGAGTGCTGAGGAGGCCATCTATACCTACCCTTCGGTTAAGAACCCCAGAGGATGACCAGGTAGCTGCTTTACTTCTTCTTTTATTTGTTCTTGTACTTTTACATTTTCGTGTACTATACTATTGAGATTGAATTTCCGACCCCCTTTACATTCATCACTCTCCTTTGTATATAGTTTTACATAGTCTTTACTTCAAGTTCCATACTCTGTTGTGTGTGTTCGGTTTATAAAGGTAATGCCTTCCCATCATAGGGATTTTCTCATTTGGTGCAAGTCACCAGCCCATGGAATATGGAAGGCAGGCTTGGGGTAGTCACAGCATAGGCCTCATGGATGGTTCATGACAAATTGGTATCAGAGGAGTCAGTTTTATCACAGAACATAGGACTCTGATCATTATTTTTAGTGAAGCAATAGTGTTAAGAGTACTAAGTGTGGTTTTTAGTACAGGGAGTCCAGTGTTGGTTCGGGCGGCCGACGTATCCATACACCAGGACCCTGACAACTGATTTCCAACTTAGTGCATGAAAACACAGATTGGTTGCATTTTTTCAAAAGTTTTCATCTGTCAGCGCAACCATGTCATCTCAACAAGTATAATATTTTGACTGTGTCGCATCTGTTACTTTTAGGATGCGTCCCCATAGAGCCCCAAGAGTCGTACACTCTAACAGCCCACCGAACGACGAGGCCTCAATGCAGGGTCTTTTACCAGTAGAGGCACCAGTGGTACAACTTTCCATTGGGCCACCGATACCACCATCCCCAGAAGCGGATGATGCACACCGCTTGAGCGCGTTGCATGAGTTCCATCTTAAAAGGCCACTCAGGATCCGGAGAGTGACGGACCCACAGGGGGATGAGGATTGGCTGGAGGATGTGGTGAGAGTCTTCATGCTGGTAGAGACACCAACAGACCTTATGGTGATCCTTTCTGAGAGTCTCTTTCAGGCAGCAACAGGTATATAGTCGAGCCTGATGCATCTAGTCCACGACGAGGTGACATTACTCCGGACAGACCTCGAGAGCCTATTTTGGGCGGAGTTTGTTCCATCCACCCTTCATGCAGTGAGGATACATGAGATACATCATCTGCAATAAGGTATAATGACAGTAGCACAGTATGAAATAAGGTTCACTGAAATCTCTTGCTACTCTACAGATATGGTATGTGACCCTTTCTTTTGGGCCTGGACAACCGAGCAGGGTCTCAGGAGAGAGATATGGGAATCAATTATCTCCCTCATCATCTTGACGTAGGAGGAGGTGTTAGTGAGATCCTTCCTAGTAGAGAGTTTCGTTGATGAGTAGTCACCTGCAGCCAAACCCACTACTAGTCTACATGCAGTGGAGTCATATGAAACTGGCAGTAGACAGATGACGCAGAGGTCCAAGAGGACCAAACCCATGGTTGGATGACCTCAAGACTCTGGATCAGTTGTTTGGGCCCCCAAGGAAGTTACTTACCTTCCATGAGCATGCAGTGTTATTCATGTGGTGAGCAGGGTCACATGGCTCATGATTGTTCGACCTACCATTCAGATGATCAGCAGACAGTTGCGGGACCTCCCAGGAAGAGGCATTGATTTGATCAAGGCGGTCCGCAGTGGACTGACGGACATGTCAGATGAGATGGTTGAGCATCCGGTGGTGGACAACCTTAAGAGGTGCTACCGCCACCACCACCAGGAGGTCCACCCTACCACAGGGAGTATGTGGACATGGGAGAGCTCAGCTTCAGGCACTTGAGGCATACGACCACGACACTCTAGAGATTATTTTAGGTACTATCTGTGTCTACTACACCTTAGTTATAGTTCTTATAGACACAGGTTCCTATCACTCATTCATTTCCACTGCCCTCGTTTGGAGCTCAATGATTCCGATGGAGCCGTTGGCTCGATCCTTACGGCTAAAGACTCCTACGGGAGAAGACATTATGCTTACGCACTCGTGCTTGCTGTGTGAGTTTACTCATGGAGGTGAGAGCTTCGGCTGGGATCTCCTCGTAGCGGTGTCGTGGCCTTACGACATCATCTTGGGTATGGACTGGTTATCTACAGTCCATGCTCAGATTAACTGTATTATGTGAAATGTGCAGTGTGTCCGAACTGATGGGACCAGGCTTACCTTCACCGGTGAGAAGGGAAACCTTGCATCACAGGATATACATACTAGGAGGACGGTGCATCTAATCACTCACCATTTGGCATGTCTTACCCTCTAAGCAGTTGATGTTGAGAGTCCGACTTATCCTGCAGTGGTGGACTATTACACATATGTTTTTCCTGAAGAGGCTCTAGGACTACCTACTCGCAAAGAGTTAGGCTTCTACATTGATCTGTACCCCGGGACAACACTGATATCTATTTCTGCATATCGAATGTCTCTTGCTGAGCTTCGTGAGCTGTGAGTATAGCTGGATGACTTGTAGGGGAAGATATTCATCTGGGCCAATGTTTCTCCCTGGGTAACCCCAATTTTGTTCACCAAGAAGGCGGATGGGAACGTGAGGCTATGTGATTACTATCATCGAATGAACCAGGTGACCATTAAAACATGTACCTACTCCCGAGGATTTACGACCTCTTTGATATGCTAAAGGAACCACAGTTGTTCTTGAAGACAGACCTTAGATCAGGATATCACCAAATCAAAGTTCGAGACGAGGATGTGAATAAGACGACCTTTAGATGTTGGTACAGAAACTATTACTTCATATTTATGCCCTTTGGCGTAACCAATGCTATATAAATGTTCATGTGTCTCATGAACAGGATCTTCAACCCATACCTCGATCGCTTTGTCGTGGTTTACATCGACGACATTCTGATCCACTCTACCACTGAGGAGAAGCAGGCGTACCATTTGTAGGTAGTAATTGACACACTCTGAGAGAACTAGATTTATGCTAATCTCTTGAAGTGCCAGTTTTGTATTCAATAGGTTCACTTCTTGGGACATGTAATCTCAGAGACAGGACATGCAGTGGATCCAGCAATGATTGAGGTTGTACTTTCATGGGAGCCACCCAGGAGTGTGATGGAGGTACGAAGATTCCTGGGCTTGGCTGGATACTACCGGAGATTCATTCCAGACTTATCCAGAGTTGCAGCACCACTATCAACCTTGATGAAGAAGGGTAAAAACTTCGTCTGGTCGGAGAGATTACAGCATAGATTTCAGGAGCTGAGGCAGAGGCTGACTAGTGCCCCCATCTTGTGGATTCAAGAGGAGGGTGTAGGGTACGTAGTTTACTATGATGTATCATGGAACAGACATTGGTGTGTCTTGACGCAAGAGCGTGTAGTGATCGAATATGGTTCTCGGAAGATGAGACAACAGGAGACGAACTATGTTACACATGACCTGGAGTTAGCAGCAGTAGTCTTCACCTTGAAAATGTGGAGGCACTATCTGATGGGAGAGAATTTCATAGTCTACTAAGATCACAAGAGTCTTAGAAATATCTTCTCTCAAAAGAACATTAACATGAGGCAGCGACATTGTCTTGAGTTCTTCCAAGACTATGACTTCGAGATAGTCCATACACATGGGAAGGGGAACATTGTTGCAGATGCGCTCACTAGGAGATCTGGTACACAGCTTCTAGGAGAGGCGATAGAGAAGCTGGCTGCATTACAGATTTCATATCTGGGCCACGGTGGAGTAGCTTTCCTTCAGTCTCTTACAGTCACTTCTCCACCTCTTCAGTGAGTTAGGGTGGCACATCGTAGAGATTTCGACTGTGAGACACGACGTGCTAAGATATTCACACAGTAGGCACCTGAGGGATTTTTTGAAGGTTGGGACTGTGTCATCCTCTTCCGTGGACATACCATGGTACCATTAGAACATCCTGAGGAAGTGTAAAGGGAGTTCCATACATCTCCTATAGTGGTACATACAGGAGTGGGGAAGTTGTATCATGACCATTGACGACAGCACTGGCTCCCAGTAATGAAGAAGGCAGTAGCGGAGTTTCTCTCACGATACCTCACTTTTCAGTAGGTGAAGGTGGATCACCAGGTACCAGCAGGCTTGGTACAACCCTTAAGGGTCCCATAATAGAAGTGGGATGGGATATCTATGAAATTCATGATGGCTCTTCCACGTACATCCAGGAGTCAAGATTTGATATGGGTGATCGTTGACCGACTCACCAAGTCAGCCCACTTCTTATCGATCAGAGAACAGGGCTTAGTAGAGAGCTTGGTACTCCTCTATATGCAGGATATTTAGCATTTACATAGAGTATTTTCTTCTTTTGTCTCCGAACGTGACTCACAGTTTACTTCTCATCTATAGAAGGGTTTTCATGTGTCTTTCGGGACACAACTATGTCTGAACACCGCCTTCCATCCTCAGACATATGGTTAAACCGAGCAGACCATCCATGCCCTCGAGTACATGCTCCGCACATGTGTCCTCGACTATGTTCATAGCTGGGAGGATCACTTACCTTTGGTGGAATTTTCCTACAACAACAGTTATCACTCCACCATCGGTATGGAACCTTTTAAGGCCTTGAAGGTTAGACCTTGAAGATTGCCACTGTGCTAGACAAGCCTAGGGGAGTCATCACTAGCGGGGCTAGAGATGGTACGGGCTACCACGGAGAAGGTACAGATCATCTTCGAGCATTTGAAGACTGGACAGAGTAGGCAGAAAGTCGTATTCTAACAGGAGATGGAGACCTTTCGAGTTCGAGAATGGCGACCACATCTTTTTACGGGTCTCGCCTCGATGAGGTATACAGGTATTTGGACGAGGTGGAATGTTCTCTCTGAGATTAATCATACATTTCTAGGTTCTCAATAGAGTAGGCGAGGTAGCTTACTGCTTAGTTCTTCCACATCAGTTGCACCGGGTGCATGAAAACATTTATGTATCTCAGCTTTGGAGATAGGTAATCGACCCTTCCCACATCATGACAACATGGAGCATGACATCGATGATGGGGTGACATTCATGGAGGTTCCAAATGAGATTGAGGGTCAATAGGAGCGGGTCCTACATCGATGGTCGATACCTATGGTGCATATTCGTTGGCAGCACGAGAACCTCTGGGAGAGAAAATTGGAGCGGGAGGCTATGACGCGTGATCAGTATCCACATTTGTTTCCTAAGTGTGAGTTGTAGTTTACAGGGACGCAAATACCTGAGGTGGGGAGATTGTAATGACCCAGAATTTCCATGGAGTTTTTTTTTCATAAATACATGGGAATTTTACGAGTCTGTGAAAAATGACGGTGCTTGATCCTGAGTCCTAGTGTGCCCGAAATCAATTTATGATGTTTTATTCTAGTATCTTTAGCAAACATATGAGTGGTATTTTCTATCATTTTAATCGTCACACAGAATTGAAATCTGAGGGCACCGTTGAACTCACAGCATTAGTGATTTCTTAGTGAGACCTTCACTGCAATTGTGTTCTAACTATAATAGAAGTAAGATTTGGGGTTTTTAATAATTTAAATAATAATAAGTGTAGATTATTTTTTTAATTCGTTGTTGTTAAAACCTCCAAGAGGAGGATAGAGGTGGGAGACACCACACCATAACCTCACATGAGAGGTTATGGTGATGGGGCCCTCCCGCACATAACCACCCTTGGGAGGATATCTTGGTGGGGAGCACCCGGTAGTTGTAACCCCTTAGAACCCCCAATTAAGTGGAGAAACCCTTGGACTTCCCCCTATTAATTACACCAACCCTATAAATTAATTAATTTAATTAATTCAATCCATTTAATTAAACTCCTTTTGAATCCATTTGAATTATTTCCAAACATTAAAATAATAGTTAGTGTATAATTGTTTGTTGGAAATTCATTTGGTGGAGCATGAGAGAGGGATTGGAAGAACGTTGAGAACTTCATCCTTCCAATGAAAAACTCCTCTCACCACCGAAGAACAATAAACTCTTAATCAATATTCAGCCGTGTTAAAATTGAACGAGCTGACCGCGAAGAATGTTGACGATGCTTCTTCCTCGGTCTCCTACCCCAGATGCTTCCCGACGTCAACAAATCGATGTCCGCCATTCCTCTCCTTCCACCGTTAACGCTCAACAAGCGAGGTAAGGTATTTGAGTAGAATTTATCCCCGTTATTCGTCATTCTATTTTATGGTTTGAGAATTTATAAATGATTTGAACATAACGGGGGGGGGGGGCTCGGACCGCACGAACATGGCCCGACCCTCCCCTTTGATTGTTTTCATTTGTTGATGACGGCAGTGGTGAAACGACGTTGTTGGAAGGATGGACCACGACAGAGCAACGTGACCGGCAATGAGCCAACCGCGGATGAATCCGGCTGCACAAGGGCCACCGGGCCGCCAGAGGGGCGAGGCGCCGTCACACCGTGCAGAGAACCGAGCCACTTCCTCAGAGGTTGTGGCAGTGTCGGAGGGGAGCGATGCCGTCGCACGATGCCAGAAGAAGAAATGCGGCCACGCATGGCACGACAGTCGGACAGGCTGGGAACGGTGCCATCTCGTAGCACCGGTGGTGAGGAACCGCAGCCTGGGTAGGCCAAGGTGGAGGGGCTCGGTCCCATCACGCTGCATCGGTGGTGCGAAACTTGCTAGACACTTGAACAGATAGAATAGGATGGACCCCTCGGGTCCTACGGGTTACCTGAACTTGCGCCTACCACTGGTTGTGATCGGAATACAGGGGGTGTAACCCCCCGCCCCACACACACACACACTGCTAGCCGAGCCACCAGGTCGGCCAGCCAGCTGGGCCGGGCGGCCCCATCGAGCAGGGTGGCCCCCTCGGGTTAGGCTACCTTTGGGTCAGGTTGCATTCAGGCTGGGGCGCCTTCAGGTTGGGCCGCCCACTCAGTTTGGGCCGCCCCCATAGACCAGGTCAGACCTGCGGACCGGGTCGGATCCCAGTCCTGACCCGATTATCCCGAATTCACCGTTTCACCCATATTTTGGGCTACGGGTGTCCGATCGACGAACTGTCCATGGTGAAGGAAAGCATAGTGAGAAATGTTTCTTTTGGCATATCCCACTTGGGATTTGGTCACAGTTGGAATATGGTCGGGTAGGTTTGTACCTAAAAATTAACGGTCCCCTAGAATGGAAATGGCAATAACTCACAGATTATGTGTCCGATGGACATGTCGTCTGTTTCATTGAGACCCCTATGATGAGTTAGACCATTGAGATACTTCGACATTGGATTTCATGACAGTTGCAGCACCGACCAGTAGCTCGTGGAGTGGATCCTCCCGAAGAAAAGCGAGTGGATTAATGAGACCTAGTAGGTGGTTGATACCTGACGACTAATAACCTTTCAAGTCGGTGTGTTTTGAATAGCCTAGTGGGAGGAAAATCCATGTGATGCGACAGGGCCACAGTGGGGAGAGCCTCTGTGTGATCCGGCAGACCCACAATACATGACAGGAGGAGTACCTTAGCAGGCTACGAGGGGGAGCGCGGTAGACCCCTGGTGGGGAGCGCCTCTGTGTGACGTAGCAGACCCGTTGTACTTAGTAGGAGGAGTACCTCAGCAGTATAAGGATAGTGGGAAGCACCTCTGTGTGATGCGGTAGGACAACTGTACTCGATAGAGGAGGAGTACACCATCAGCTGAGGATCCGACAGTGTGACTGGGGTTATTACTTGATAATACCCCCTAGAATGAAATCTGGGTTTGAGCTGAGTCAATGACTTTTTTGTTTTCCTCATGATTGATATGAGTTACTAGATAACTTAGGTATATGTATGGGAATATACCTAAATAACGGTTATTCGTTTATTTAATAGTTGTGGTTTATACATGTTGGATTTATTGAGACCTTGAGGGTCTTGGGATCCCTACTGAGTATTGTTATACTCACTCCTGCATGGGCTTTGCTTGCACCTCCTTGTGTTGGTTGCAGACGACAGACAATACTGACTGAGAGAGAGTAACATGACTGGATGGTACCCTTCGGTGGACCACTTGGTGAGACGATACACGGAGTGGACGGACTGACGTGGAGTGATGAGGAGGCCATATGTACCTTCCCTTCAGGTAGGAACCCCGGAGGACGACCTAGTTGCGGCTTTACATCTTCTTTCAGTTGTACTTGTACTTTTCTGTTTTCATGTACTTTACTATTGGACTTCTATTTCCGGCCCCATTTACTTTTAGAAATATCCTTTGTATACATTTTTACTTAGTTTTTACTTCTAGTTTCATACTCTGTTCGGTGTGTTCAGTTTATAAAGGCAATTCCTTCCATCTTTATGGATTTTCTCCTTTGGTGCTAGTCGCCAGCCCCTGGCCTATGGAAGGCGGGCTTGGGGTAGTCACGACACGAGCCCCAAGGACGGGTCATGACATAGTAGTTTTAGGAATGTCATTCATTTATAATAGAACCATATTAATATTTATAATATCATATATGATCCTCTCATAACATATTATCACTGGTTATTTAATAATCTTTCAATACCATTATTGTTTTGGGTGTTAATTGCATTGTTTTGTCATGCATATTTGTCATGAATGTTCTTATTATTGAGTATAAGATATAAATAAATCATCTCCATAAATTTATTAATGTTATAAATATAATTTTTTCATTATGTTTATTTTTATAATCATAATTTTAATTTTAACAAGGATAATGGATCACATCGCTTCGTGGAGACAATAGGTCGTACGTACACTAGATGTTTGTTTTTATTACCTTAACAGTTGAAATGGTAAGTAAGTAGTTGATATATCAATATTCTATAATCAATATAATTTCATATAAATCACAATTATTAATTAAATTTAACCATAATACTTTTCATTTAAAGCATACGTGAATAAAAATCACATCGGTTTGCAAGGTTGTAGTCCGCTGTACAGAGGAGCAGTGTTATGATCTTATAAACGACTTAGAATATAAGAAGGAATATGAAATATTATAATTAAAAGATTATAATAATATAATAAATATCATATATATATATATTAAATATGTTATTCTATTCAGTCAATAACTATGGTTATGGTAAACAAATTATATTGGTTCATGAGGTGGTTGTCATTAGTACACACGATCGATTGTTTCGTTACTAATTTGGAGGAAGAGGATATTCATATAGGTTATTCCATTAATACAATAATATATAATTATATGTGGTATAAATATTTATATGATGTTTATTAAATAATATTTGAGGGAATTGGATTGGAAAATAAATTGAAAATTATCATTTAAGAACGTTACCTCCAATTCGAGGAACTCCTTTGGATTTGGACGAAAAGTATTCCAAGGAAGGATTTATGTTTACAAAATGGTATATAAGATTTTGGTATGGAGTTAATGAAGTTATTTTGTCTGGAATTTTCCAATACAAACGGTTTTGTATGTGTGAAGAGGGGAAGAGAGGGGTGGCCTTTTAAAAGTGGGGAGAGGACACGCATTGGATTTTTTAAAGATTAAATTACACCCATGTTTTTTTGATTCTAAAAGCCATTAAAATGGGTCATTAATGACTCATAAAGATAATAATGTCTCTATAGTTCTATTAAATTATTCATTAAACGATTTTAAAGTTATTTTAACACCTATCATTTTTACTTTAATCCTAGGTAAATTAGTTTTCCCCTCAACCGTCGTAATTAATTTTTATTCATTTTAATATTAATAATGGTAGAAAATTAATATGACACTATAAGAAAATATAACATATTCAGATAAAAAATATTGAATCCATTATTTCCAATTCAATTCACATAATTGGCATATTTTAATTTAAAATTATAATTGTAGTCGTGATTAAAAAGCGAGTTTACAAAGAGAAAATTCTCACAGGTATTGAAAATTTTAATATCCAGAATCAATATAAAATCGATTCCAATTACATAAAAATGTAAACTATTAATATAATTGAACTATTTTTATATTAAGAACCATTTTAAATTTAATTTAACCTAGCTAATTATTGAATCAAAAATAATATTTCAATAAAAATCAATATTTTCACTATTCATATAAATATCAAACATTTCAAAAAAATCCAAAATATTCACCCTAATATAATTTTGATATGATTACTTCAAAAATGTAGTTAATTTTATAAAAAAATTTATAAAAATGGAAAAAACAATTAACGTATGTGATTTTAGGGAGACAAAACTATCTATTAAAAATTACAGTTTTTCATAAAACATTTCTTATTATTTTAAATGATTATTAATTTATTTCGATTCAATAATTTCATTACTAAAACTCATAAACAAAAATTTAAAATTTTGGTTATAATTGTACACTATATTACTGTTCTTTTATTCTCTAGGTTATTTTTTTCATACACTATCAAATAAAATGTTCTTCTTTTAGAATATTGAGGTTTTACAATCTCCACACCTTAAATAAATTTCATCCTCAGAGTTTGAACATGAACTAAAAAATATATTTTTGGATATTATAAACTTTTTTTGAAACCACACATTATAAAAAGTGATAATAAAACATTTTATTAATAAGATAAAAAGTGATCTACCAAGGTTATATGGAATAACACATAAATAGGTTTCTAAGTAGGTGAAAATTGGTTCTAAGTAAGGACGTAAACATGTAATAAAATCATAAATAATTATATATAATGATATATACCTTTGATCACAGGAATGTTAATTATCAATGGAATATTTAGGAACACAAAACCAAAATATATATGATGATTTAAAATACCATTATATTCATTGAATATGAAGGAAATAAGACATTTTTTATTCAATATTCATTTCTTAATGTTGAAAAAGTATTTTACTACCTATACATATAATAAAATATACTTACAAGATTTTCAAATTTTCATCCTTTTGTTATGCTTTGATCAATTTCCAATTCAACACTTACTCCACGAAATGAATATACAAAAAGTATTTTTTATTCTTGAATCACTAAAATTCACTTTTAATGGATTATAAGATCCATAAAAGTGTGAAATGTGATTCCATATCCCTCATGTTATTTTCTAAAACCTTTATGGTTAGCACAAGTTATCTAATATAATATATTAATCTCTAAACCCTATGGTAACACCATTGGTTCCTCATTAATACTTATTTGTCAAATCCTTTAACAAAAAAATGATATATTATCCAAGAAATAACATAAGATAGTGGTACTAAATAATCCCTCCTTTTTATAACATAAACTTTCATTACATTACACAAAACTGAGGATCTTTAAGGTCTAGTGTCTTGGAAACCATGAACCTAATACATGAAAACAACATAAAAAATTCTTCTTAAACACTTGAAAGGATTATCCTTAAGTTTATCCTAGTTTTATTACTGCATCTCATAACCTGGTGACATACATCAAAATAAAGGGTGAGCAGAAGGCCCAGTAAGGGAAACAAGAGAAACATTTTACATGTGAACATGAGTACTTCAATAAGGTCATGAAAAGAACTTTACGACATGAAAAAGAAATCATGAGGCATTTCAGAATAAAAATAACATTTTTCATAACTTGAAGATGTTTATACATCATGTAACATGGGCAATCATGAACATATCACCAAGGACCATCCCTAAGGTGTCATTTGAAAATTACCATGGTTATTCACCAAGGTATCTTGAAAATTGTAATCTCTAGTGGTTACATCATTACCCAATGCATTGGAGCGCTATCTGGGCGCACCCTTACATTTTCCTTAATTATCATGTGAGCCACATATATCATCATAAACAATTTCATAAATAACCCATATATCATAAAATAAATGGGTTTCATTTCATAATCATAACGTTATAAAAACTTCTTTAAAGACATGATCTTAATGTCACTTTAAACCCACGGAAGGGGAAAGATGGTCTCATGTATGTAAATCCCAGAATTTAAAATGAAAAATTTTGTTATATATGTGAATACCCTTGTAGAAAAAAGAGCTTTGAGTATTCACTTCATAACATAAAATAATTTTGAGAAGAGAGAGAGGCATTTTGAGATGAAAATTCTGCAGCATAACGACTATGTTTCGGGGTTTTAGAAAACATTGAAAGGAGAGGGGACATGGGTCAAACATTCATAAATGACCCATAAAATAGTATAGGGACGGAATAAGAAGGATATAAAAACATGGTAATTAAATTTGGAGGACATACCATTTGAAATGAAAAACATGGAACGAAGACAAAAATTAGATTTCTCTTATGAAAATTTGGCATCCTAACAGCGTCACTTAAACATCGGCAAAATTATTTGAAAAGATAAAATAGGGTCTCTAATAATTTGAAAATTATAGTTCATTATGATAGATATAGAGATCATACCCCAACATAATAAAAAAAATCTTGAAATACTTGACATGAAAGTAGAATTTTGAGATGACTGAGAAGGGTGAAAGAATCGCCTTAAAAATTCGACAGCCTAATGGCGTCACTTAAACATTCTTAAAACGAATTGATTAGAGAAAGATGGTGTCTCTCTTAATATTAACCTTAAAAGGGATGTAATATGAATATATAATAACATCCTCCAACATATGAACATGGAGTATAAAATAAATGACATAAAAGAGATTATTTGAATAGAAAGAGAGAGGTCGGATCCCTTACCTTAAATGTAAATCTTAAAACTCAAAGGATGGGACCTTGAGAGGCTTGAGGGAACCTTGGGAGGACTCATAGAGAGGTAAGGAGACCAGAACTTAATTGAGAATGATTTTGGAGTCCAAAGGATGAGAGAATGGATTGGTATTTATAGGGAAAGTGAGGGGACAATGCATTAATGGCCAAGGGACACCTCATAAGTGGGTTTCTCAAAACCATGTGCTCTCCCAAGATATTTCACATGAAGTTAGGCCACATGGGGCCCCGAATACAATAATGCATCACCTTTGGTCGGCAAACCATTAAAATATCTCATGACATCATCATGAAACAGTTATGATGTAATTAAACATACCGAAACTCTAAAACTGTATTTTTACTATTCACTAAAATTTTAACTTTCTCAGAAAAATCACAAAATTTCACCTTAACCAAATATAGATTCTCAAATTAAAAAAATGAACTCCATTTTATAAAAATAATTCTCTAAATATTTTTAATTTATTTTTTAAATAAATACACTATTCACCGAAAATTCATTTTTTCAGAAAAATCCCCAAAAATTACCATAACATAATATCGATGCTCTGAGTTCAAAAATGAAATCCATTTTATAAAAATAATTTTCTACTTATTTTTATTTAAAATTTCAATTAAAAATCACTATTCACCTGAAAAAACTAATACTTGAATAATAATATATGAAACCATTATTTAACCATTTTATTGAATCATATTACTTAATCAGGGTGCCTAGATTATATTAATACTTTCTTTAAGTGAGATTACTAATCCATTTGGTCACATTACTAATCCTAAGCATAAAATCACTATTCCTAATTTACTATTCATCAAAAATTATGTTGATCTTATTAGACTCTAAATTTCGTACTGAACATAATTGTAGGAGACCATTTTTTAAAAATCATTACACATTTTTAATTATTTAAGGTTTACATAAATTTTTTTAAAATATCCTTTTTCTATAATTCATCAAAAATATGCATACTATATTTATCTAGTCATTTGAAAATTCATAAAATTCATCATAAGAAGAAATAGAAATTTTTATTTAAATGAAAGGATTACACAATGCATTTACGGTCTCCTTACATAGCCCATTATCACACCAGCCTAGGACCTAAGTGTAAGGTGTGCTAAGGTGAGAGAATCTGAGGGAGGCTCGACCAACATTGCACGAGTAGTAATTTCTATCAGTTTGAACTTATTGCGAAGGATATTCCATTCTAACTTCACAAGATGAAGTTTGGCTTGGGTTTTATCCAATGAAAATCCCAGTGGTGCTACCTCTTTCTCATGTTCTGATAGATGGGCTTCAATTGGTCCAATACTACTGGGTGAGGCCATCGAATCTTCTTTCTATATTAATTAACCAAGATTACTTTCATTTAGAGACAATAATCAAAACGTTTAGTTTCCAGTGGTCATATTGCCCAATGGTCATATAACAGTCAAAAGCCCAACGGTCTCATTTTAATTTTACTTATGTTATAAAATGAAAATTTTATGTTGAGTATAAACAAATAAAATGACACACAAAATTACGAAACAAGATTTATTCAAAATTTCGAGTCATTATAAACTTCCCCCCTTAATAAATTGCATCCTCACAATTTTTAAAATTGGGTTTTGAAATTTCATTGAATGTCCGACATCAGAAAAGAATCAGTAAAACTATTACTTTAAAAGAAATAAAGAGAAGTACAATGGTCACCCGATTTAACCCACACTAGGATTCCATGTAGGAAAACATTGACATGGAGGAGAAAACAAAGGGTCATGTTCTGAGGTAGGGTGATAGAAAACATGATTAGGAGAAAGTTAACCATAATAAAATCCCAAACTTATGATGTGTGTAAACGGTCTTTGATTACCTAGTAGGAAACGTAAACGAACAACGTTTTTGTTTTACGTTCCTTTTCATAATTTTGAGGAATTCCTTTACTACATAGAACAGAAACATAAGAAAATATACCTACCTTCAAGTAGAGTTTCATCCTTTAATAAGTTTCTACTAAAACTAATCTTTTCTCCAAACGATGAGCATTCAAAAACACTTGGTCTCATCAAAACACAAGAGTCATCTTCAAGAGAGTCACGTAATCCACAAAAGATTAACTATCATTTTCTTCTATCTTTAAACATTAAAAACAAAAAGGGTAAGATAAAACAACTCTTCAAAAATAAATAATCCCATAGGAAGGGAAATTACTTTTAAATCTTCAAAGATCCATGGTACTACCCAAATTTCATCATTGACCATTCCATAAATAATGGTTCTTAAAATTCCTCAAAATAAACCAAACTAAGATTGATACCCAAATACAAGAAGGATTTGATAACATAGTCTTCCAAAATAAACATCATTGTTCATATCAAAACAACATCAACCACTCCTAACATCTTATAACAAAAGTATGTAACCTAAACATATTTTACCCAAGATAGGTTAATCATTCCAATAAGTAACCTAAATTACTATAAGTCCACCTTAAATTCATCGATTCTTTAAAATATAAGTCAACCTTTACTCCTCAAAGAAAATACCATAGTAATCTACATACCTCGATCAATTAGGGTTCCCAAAATAGTGAACGTCTTCCAAAATAATAATAATATTTTAATCCCCTAATCACCTATGTCATATTAATATGGCAATCGTCACATTTCCTATCTCATTGGTTGTTGGGACATGTTCTTCCATTTCCCACCATTAACTAAGAAGAGAAAGTATAATTAGGGGCTTAATTACTTAGCCAATAATCATGAAAAGTAACTGAAAGCATATAAGGATAACTTTTAGAAGAAAAGTATACCCTAACTTTTGATCCCCTAGGTTCCCATCTTGGTTATCCATGATCATATATTCTTATGTGAATCTTTATTTTATTTTATCGTTGTTCCTTTAACAATTTGTTCATACTAAGCTTATGAATTTACCAAAGCATATCCCTCGGGAGTGTCGTAACCAATAGTGAAGCTTGGCCCATTGTCGTGTACCAGTTCCCATTTGAGTCTAGCTCAAATCTGTGTTTTCGGGTTTTACCCCTAGGTACATCTGTGCCAGAGCCACCTCTACCTGCTCGTATCCAGAGAGGGATATATTTGCTTGGCAACCCATTACTCAATACTCACCAAAATACCAGGAAGATATATATAAACTTTTCTATAGGCTTCTTCCTAAAGTTTTCATATCCTAATTTCCACGAATAACTAATCCTTCCTTTGATACCAACTATATCATCCCGCCTTTTATAACATAAACATTTATTACATTACACAAAACTAAGGATCTTTAAGGTTTAATGTCTTGGAAACCCGGAACATAATACATGAAAACAACATAAAACATTCTTATTAAACACTTGAAAGGATTCTCCTTAAGTTCATCCTAGGTTCATTACTTTATCTCATAACCTGGGGACATACATCAAAAGAAAGGGTGAGCAGGTGGCCCAGTAAGGGAAACAAGAGAAACATTTTACATGTGAACTTGAGATACTTCAATAAGGTCATGAAAAGAACTTTAAGGCATGAGAAACAAATCATGGGGAATTTCAGAATAAAAATAAAATTTTTCATAACATGAAGATGTGGATGCATCATTTAACATAGAAGAATCACGATCATATCACCAAGGTCCATCCCCAAGGTATCATTTGAAAATTACCAAGGTTATTCACCATGGTATCTTGAAAATTGTAATCTCTAGTGGTTACATAATGACCCAATTAATTGGAGCGCTATCAGGGCGCACCCTTAAATTTTCCTTTATTATCATGTTATCCACATATATAATCATAAAAAATTTCATAAATAACCCATATATCATAAAATAAATGTGTTTCATTTCATAATCATAACGTTTTAAAAACTGCTTTAAAGACATGATCTTAATGTCACTTTAAACCCACAAAAAGGGAAATCGGGTCTCATGTATGTAAATCCAAGAATTTAAAATAAACAATTTTGATATATATGTGAATAACCTTGTAGAAATAAGAGCTTTGAGTATTCACTTCATAGCATAAAATAATTTTTAGAAGAGAGAGAGGCATTTTGAGACGAAAATTCTACAACATAACGACTATGTTTTGGGGTTTTAGAAAACATTGAAAGGAGAGGGTACATGGGTCAAACATTTATAAATGACCCATAGAACTGTATAGGGATATAATAAGAAGGATATAAGAACATGGTAATGAAATTTTAAGGAAATACCATTTGAAATGAAAAACATGGAAGGAAGACAAAAATTAGATTTCTCTTATAAAAATTCGGCAGCCTAACAGCGTCACTTAAACTTGAACAAAATGATTTGAAAAGATAAAATAGGGTCTCTCATCATGTGAACATAAGATTTTAGTATGATATATATAGAGATAATACTCCAAAATAATAATAAAAACATGAAAGACTTGACATGAAAGTAGAATTTTGAAAATAATGAGAATGGTGAAAGAATCCCCTTAAAAATTCGGCAGCCTAACGGCGTCACTTAAACATTCTTAAAACGCATTGATGAGAGAAATATGGGGTCTCTCATAATATGAACCTGAAAAGGGATGTAATATGAACATAGGAGAACATCCTCCAACATATGAGCATGGAGTATAAATGAAATGACATAAAAGAGATTACTTGAAAAGAAAGAGAGAGGTCAGATCCCTTACCTTAAATGTAACTCTTATAACTCAAAGGTTGGGACCTTGAGAGGCTTGAGGGAACCTTGGGAGGACTCCTAGAGAGGTAAGGAGACCATAACTTCGTTGATAATGATTTTGGAGTCCAAAGGATGAGAGCATGGCTTGGTATTTATACGGAAAGTGAGGGGACAAGGCATTAATGGCCAAGGGACACCTCATAATAGGGTTTCTCAAAACCATGTGTTCTCCAAAGATATTTCCCATGATGTTAGGCCACATGGGGCCCCCAATACAATAATTCATCACCTTTGGTCTTCCAACCCTTAAAATATCTCATGACATCATCATAAAACAGTTATGATGTCATTAAACCAACCGAAACCCTAAAACAGTATTTTTAATATTCACTAAAAATTCAACTTTCTCAGAAAAATCCAAAAATTTCACATTAACCAATTATCGATGAACTGATAACAAAAATGAACTCCATTTTATAAAAATAATTATCTAAATATTTTTAGTTGAATTTTTAAATAAATACACTATTCACCGAAAATTCAATTTTTCATAAAAATCCTCAAAAATTACCATAACATAATATCGACGCTCTGAGTTCAAAAATGAAATCCATTTTATAAAAATAATTATCTAAATATTTTTAATTAAACTTTTCATTAAAAATCAATATTCACATGAAAAAACTAATACATGAATAATAATATATCAAACTGTTATTTTACAATTTTATTGAATCACATTACATAATCAGGGTGCCTAGATTATATTAATACTTTCTTTAAGTGAGATTACTAATCCATTTGGTCACATTACTAATCCTAAGCATAAAAGCACTATTCATAATTTACTATTCTTCAAAAATTATGTTGACATTATTAGACTCTAAATTTCGTATTGAACATATTTGTAGAAGACCATTTTTTGAAAATCATTACACATTTTTAATTATTTAAGGTTTACATAAACATTTTTAAAATATCCTTTTTCTAAAATTCATCAAAAATATGCATACAATATTTATCTGGTCATTTGAAAATTCATAAACGTCATCATACGATGAAATCAAAATTTTTATTTAAAACAAAGGATTACAGAAGGCAGTTACGGTATCCTTACATAGCCCCTTATCACACCGGCATATGACCTAAGTGTAAGGTGTGCTATGGTGAGAGAATTCGAGGGAGGCTCGGCCAACATCTCACGAGTAGTAATTTCTATCCGTTTGAACTTCTCGCGAAGGAGATTCTGTTCTAACTTCACAAGATGATGTTCATCTTGGGTTTGGTCCAGGGAAAAGCCCAGTGGTGCTACCTCCTTCCCAAGTTCTGTTAGATGGGCTTCGATTGGTCCAAGACTACTTGGTGGGGCCATCAAATATTATTTCTATATTAATTAACCAAAATTACTTGTATTTAGAGACAATAATCAAAACGTTTAGATTCCAGTGGTCATATTTACCAATGGTCATATAACAATCAAAAACCCAATGGTCTCATTTTAATTATACTCATGTTATCAAATGAAACATTTTTTTTGAGTATAAAAAAAATAACACACAAAATTAAGAAACAAGATTTATTCAAAATTTTGGGTCGTTATAGGTACTATCTAAACCTTTATAGTCCTTCATTTGTAGGTTTATGCTAAACTAACTTACTAGAATTGATGGATTTTCATCGAACATACTGATTGTCCATTTTCTGAAACTATATTCATATAATTCCTATTACATTCCAAAATTTGTGACTCCCATAATTACAATAAAATAAAATATAAGATAAACCTAAATGGTTTCCAATACATTGAATCACAAGTATTAATAATTTTAAAGTCATTATTCCTAAATTAACACTTCTATATACCAAACCAATTGGTGGAATTCCCATAATTTATTCCAAAAATACCATTAATCACGTGATTTTCCTAATACTAATTTTTTCAGAACGGGTTCTTAAGATATTGAAAGAATGATCAACCTTAAACTCATAATCCCATGATGGTATCAATAAATCATATGTTAATGAATACATATATCTATCTAATATTTAACAAAAACATTAGTAAAAATATTGGATTTAATCATGTAGATATAACATTTTTTTTATAACCCACTATTAAAATTTCATTTAGAAATGTTTAAAATTAGTTTCCATATAAACCAAAATTGAAATATAATTTTTATTATCATTAATGTTGTTTTCTTAAGAACTAATGTTAAGGGATTTTCATAGGAATTTTTCCATCAATTATTCAAAATATTGACATTAAACAACAATAAAAATAATTATCCACGTAAATTTTCTCCAAAAAATTTAAATATTGATTAAAAAAATCCCCATCATTTTTGTTAAAAACCGAAGTTGAAACACTTTTAAAAAAACTTAATAAAATGAACCGTCATTAAATTTCTTCTAAATCATGATTTATTCAAAAAAAATATTAATGCACTTACACAACCCCCATCCATTGATCTCGATTTTATTCATTTCAATCATATTTACTCTTTTTTTACTCTCCTCCATCTTGATCACTCCTACATTGTAATTTAATAATGATCTATCGATATATTTTTTCATTAAATCCCAATTTCATTCAACCTAGAAACCCTCACATGCCCAAATATCTCCTAATATATTTTTAGTCCATTTTTTTCATGATTTCATTATCATTGATCATCAATGTATCATCATTCATCATTGTTACATGACGTATGAAGATATTTACTTCTAGTAAACCCTATTCCAGTCAACCAACAACTGTAGTTAAAGGTTGTTTTTGTTCTTTTTCCTTATAAACTTTTTAAAACAATATTTATCATTATATCACTGTTCATCATATCACATTATTTGACAGAGTACATCTATTTATAGGGATAATTTCGGATGTTTTAATTATGTTTTTTGTATGCAATATTTTAAATGCTAAATAATATCGAGTTTTGTTTAGATGGATTATATATTATTTTTATCCAAAACTATTCATAGAGAACATTGGTATTCTAATAATTACTGATCTTTATTATATTATGGTAACTATGATTCCCCTATCTTCATGATAGTGGATATAGGATAAATTTATTTTGATCCTTAATTATTGTTTTGTGGGTATTATAATTAATTCATATCGCCATTGTGGTTCTTTTTAAAAGAATAAATTCCTCTCTTAAGCGTTCCTTAAAAAGGATTTTCCTTTTCCTATATTTTTCTTATACCTGGCCAGTTTCAATTTTATTTTTTAAAATTTATTTTTGTATCAATTATTCATTTATTTAATATCTTAGAGAACCATATTATTTCTAAATATGTATATTTTTTTCATTAAATTAAATGATTTTAAATGTTTATGACATGTAATTAGTTTTTAATAAAAGTGAAAATATTACATTTATAGTTGTATTTAAAAATAGCATGAAATTAATTTACATTAAATGGTAATGAATGAGGTATGTAGTGGATACTTAATAAGAATTATTTATCATAGCAGTAATATAATAGGTTTATAATTGGTTCTTTTTAAAATTAGTTCATATTACAAAATGTTAATGGTTTCCATTAATATGTATATTAAATAGATAAGATTGGAAAAATTATATGTTTAATATATTAGATTATTTATTTATTCTAAATTATATGTTATGGTGAAAATGATTTTTTACTTGATTTTGCCACCTATAATACAATATTGTGTTTTGGTCTTTCAATCAATGAGTTATTTATATATTATTCAGAGATTCATTTGACCAAAAAACGATAACCTATTAAATTTACCATTGTTTTTTATAATTAGAATATTGAATTTATGTTTAATTTTATATATTAAATGATAACTATTTATTAATAATAATGACTATCACGAATGGTCAAAGAAGAGCAGAAGTAGTAATGGTGTGATATTCATTTATAAAAAGAAATCTAATCATGATAAAAAATTCTATCTTCCATTACTAAGTTTATAAAACAAAGTTTTTAAATAATTACTTAAATAAAATAAATTTCTAGAATAGTTTATTTTCCATTTGATTCATAATAGTATTATACACTTTCCACATAATCATCGATTGTTTAGATTATATGATTATATGTTATAATTTTTTTGTTTATATATATATCTAAATGATTATATGTTTTTATATTTTCACATGTTATATTGTGATCACAAATATTAAATGGGTCATAAATGGGTAAATTTAAAAAGAACTATTGATGAATATGAAATAGAAGTTGATAGTTTCTTGGAATTGTATGAACAAAATCTTGAAAAAAAATTTGATTTTCTATTCTTGTGTGATGTTTTTGAATAAGAGAAAATAGAATTATAAATAAACAATGGGTCATATCATTCAATATGTTTCTATCCATTATTGTACATGGTTTATCTATCATGGTGAACAAATGGAAAATTCAACATCTAATGCTGATAAAAATATTTAGAATGTGAAAAAGGATCATATTGATGAATTGATTCAAGATATAGGCATTGAAACAATCAAAAAAATAATCAAATGTTAAACAATTGAATAGAGATTATAAAACTCATTATTCTCATGTTTCACAAAATATATTGTGTTATTTGTAATTATGAGACATGTTAACATGAAATTAAGAAATGGTTGGAGTGATAAAATTTTCTCTAAGAATCTTGAGCTTTTAATGGTGATAATTCTAGTTGGAAATAGACTTCCATATTACCATTGTGAGGAAAATAATATATTATTACCAATGTTATTATATTATAAAAGTACACATAATTTTAGTTATAATATTTTGTTGTATATGATGGAATATTAATATTTTTCAAAATAATGTAAATGTGGGACATCACACTATAAGATGGATGAAAAATTAAACCCTAATTAATGTTTAGGTAACATCTTACTAAATCAATTTAGTAACATGCAATAATTGTTTCAAAAGAATTCTTCTAATAATTCAAATAATTCAACTGTGATTCATTCTCTGATACGTGTATTTAACCACCTACTAAATCTTTATTGTACCTTCCAATATTTCTTTATATTAAAAGTCTATATTAAAATTGAATTGGTTAAAAAAGGTTCATATAGATTACATATGATAATTTAATTGATGATAACTTATGTCACCCTCTTGAATCACCACAATGTAATATTTTGGATAAAAAATACTGATTTTGTATGTGAAGTTATAAATATCATAATGAGACCGTGTATAAAGGGAATGAATTCATTTTGGATCATAAGTATCCATCATAGATTATCGCCTATTTTTTCATATTTTACCACTTTTTATAGATATTTATGAATAAAAATGTTATGTTGAATTTGATGATTTCTGGTCCAAAACAGCTGAGAACAATTTTTAATTAATATATGTAACCATTAATGGATGATTTAAATCTTTTATGGGAGACATGTGATAGGGTTTTTTATTTATAAAACAAATAATATTTTATTTTCCATGATATGATAATTATCACTATAAATGTAATTCATTCATATGAAAACATATCTGGATTCATCTTTAAGGGAAATAAGAAATTTCCAATTATTGATAAAATGAAATCATATTAAAATTATAGAATGTAAGAAAGATATGTTATATGGTAGATCAATGATTTTTGTGAATTTATCATCCATGTCATATATTTAAAAATTATGTAATATTTTATAGGAATATAATATTCCCCCACAACCATTGTTTGGTGAATAATATTATGACTAGATGAAAAAAATTAATTTATCATTTGGAAAGAAATGATGGTATGTTCATCAAAAAAATATTTAATAAATATTAAATGTTTTTCAAACTACCTTATTGGATATTTCTAGAGATAAAAAATAACATTGATGTTATTTGTCTTGAGAAAAACATATGTGATAGTTTTAATGGATCTATGTTACACATAATAGTAAATAGAAAATATTTACTTCAAGCCAGATTGAAGTGGATATCATTGCGAATGCTTTTGGAGTTATCTCCCACTATGAAATGAAATATAACATATTTAATGTTTCCTTGTCACACATTAAGAAAGAGTGAGAAGATTAATTTTTTAATGGTATGAATGGTATTAGAGTACCTAGTGAATATTCATCAAATGGGAGAAATTTGGTTTCATTGAAGGATTGTATATTAGTAGTGATGAAATCTTATGACTATCATGTATTGATGCAACAACTATTATCAGCCTCATTTTATGGTATATTTTCAACAAATGTTACAAAAATGATCATCAGTTTGTGTAATTTTTCCATATCTATTTTTTGTAAATTTATTGATCCAGAAATTTTAGATGTTTTAGAGAATTATGATTCTCTTATATGTTTTCAACTAGAAATGTATTTTCCACTTACATCTTTAGTTATAATGGTTCAGCTAGTGATTCATATGGTGAGTGATATAATAATAAGTGGACGTAATTATTAATGTTGGATGTATCCTTCTAAAAGATACATGAAATTTTGGAATGGATATGCAAAAAATTCATATCTACTAGAGGCCTATATTGCTAATAAATATTTATTGGAAGAGGTGATTCAGTTTTTTACTAATTATTTTTATGAAGTGGAGCATAGTTTTTTACAATATCATAATATATGAAAGTTGATCCTGATGGTTGAGGGATTGGAGTCTTAAAGGTAATGTTAATTCCATGTTATTTAGTTATTCAGGAATATTTATACATTTGGAAAAACACATAGGATGTTCAACCATATATAACATCACATATAGATAAATTAAAGATATGAAATCTAAAAATAAATGAAAAGTGGTTGATGATTAAGCATAAAAAGACATTTATTTCACGGTTTAAAGAAAAATTCATCACATATATATCTTTATTTGAAATATTTAAATGGTTCATTGGGGGTTTTCTATTGATGTGATCACATGATCATGTTTTCATATCAATGGGTACAGAAATTACAAATAAATATTGATGGTAAATGTACCATTAAAAATAGGGGATAATGGTTTGGCCATAAGTACTTCAATTTTTAAGTGAAAAGGGTATAAAACCAATTTATGCATCAATAGAATATTTTGGAGTTTATAAGGATATATCGTAAATTGATAATACTAAATTTAATGTCACAGTATTTAAGTGTAACTTGTATTATAGTAATAGTGGTGTCAGACAAGATGATTATGGGTTTACACGAGTTGATTTAAAAATAATTAGTTCCAAACATGAACCATTTATCATCAACACACATGAAAATAATTATGTCGTTGATCCATAAATGATTAGAGATACTTTATTTCCAATGAGAAAAATAATTTTTTAATGAATTAGATGTTGGTTTTATGAATTTATATGAGTTTTATTCTTATATTATGTGATTTAAAGGTGATAAAAATTACTATAATTTATACATAGTCCATGTTTTATGAAATTATTCTGTTGAAGGGATTTGGGAAAACACTAAATTACCCTCTGAATTATCCTTCTAAATAATTTTATTTTTTATAATTTAATATTTACTTGTGTAAAATAGTTTATTTTTATTAGTTATTGGATGTCTAATTATATATATATATATATATTGAATATTTTCATTTATTTTTTTGTTAAATTTTATATTCCATAGCTATTGTTAAACAGCCAAACGTACATCATTATGATTTCATTAAATTTACAAAAATGATATCAATTTCATAAATATTTGATATTTATGTTTATAAATTATTCTATCGTATTAGAATTTATGTTTATATTTAATTGTTAATCATTTTTATTTTATGCTTATGAATCATGAAATCATTTTTTAGCCTAAACATGTGTTAGACTATTTTTTACTAAAATATCGTTCTAATCATCATTTTTAAACATTCAATTTTCTAATAATATGTTTGTACAAAAAAGTTAATTACATTTTCAAACTTCATTGATAGACATAGAGGCATAAGAACATTTATCAAGGTATATATATTTTATTCATATTATAAAATATTCAGTAATGTGATTATTTAATGATATGAAATTTTAAATTTATAATAAATAATTATAGGAAAACTGATACGCCTCCCACATAGGCATATTCTCCCTCAATGGAGAAATGTATTTCTAGAGTTGGTAAACATGGGGTAACCAATTTAACAAAATTTCTTCTTTTTCAATGATACTATAGATTAAATATTAATTTTGATGATGATAATAACCCAAAGTGACCGAATGCAATGAGGTTTTCAGTTATATCACCATGTATATTCATTACAGGATTAGAATTTTAGTTTGTTGATAAATTTGTGAAAGATAAATTATGGGAGTTCATAAGGGTAATATTTCTCAACTGTTTTATTAATATCTCATTTTTAAGTTATTATATATTTTAAATGGCTAATATGTAATTTTATCAATTATAGATGAAATTATTTTTAAGAAATAAAAGAAATTAAGAAATGATTTATACCTTTAGCTATAGTTTAATGGATATATATTAAAACAAAATTGGCCCAAAATATGTTTTTGGGATGTTACATAATGAAAAACCATTCCTCATGCATGGGTTTTGAGATGTAGATACATGGATAAAATTTCTTGATAGCTGACATGATGAAGCACTTATTGTACAATAAATATATTATATTATATAATTTGTTGTATATTAACGGATTATTTATCAGTTTATTTTTATATAATAGTAAACTAGGAGATATCATTATGAGGTCGAGTGGAAAAACATATACCCCCACACTTTATCACATGGAGGGTATAATTTATTGGAGGATAAAATCATTTGCAGAACATTTTGATACATTCGATCATTCGATTAGTAGTTTTGAAACGGTCTAGTTTGGTCCCCTATATCCCCTAATAACTAGTAAAATTGGAAAAGAGAGAGCTAAAATATGAAAAGCATATTATAGAGAAATATAAAGACGTATCTAATGGAAATTATGAAATTAATTTTTATTCTTAATAAATGTTTTTATATTTTAAATTACTATTAATATGTTATTTAAATTTTACATTTTAGGATAACCTTGATAAGAATGAAATTCATTGAAATTTAATCCATCTGGGTAGTATGGATATCCTAGGTACTTCATTAAAAAATTCATAAAACCCTGGTCGTATGAGAGGATACGAGGAAAATGTTATTGTTAAGAATATTTTTTGTCATCATGGTAAGAAATCTAGATAACCAAAAATAAATTCCAAAAAATATGAGATGAAAGACAAAATATAGTTTATGTATGGTAAAAATAAATCAACATTGCAGGCTATGTTTTAATAATTGAAGAGACAATCAAAACCTATTTATCTTTTTCAATTTGTGTTGCATACGTAGATTGCATAGCCAACTCATCCTACCAAGCCTTCCTGCTTGGATCCTCCACCTCCTTATTCAAACCTGACCATATAATTTGAGTTGTATGCCAGAGATCCCCATGTTTGTATTATAGAATTTGGAGTCCTAAATATTTTTTAGGATTCTTTACATCATTAGTATATGAAGTTGGGTTAAGTAAGAATATCAGTACATGATATTATTGATCGAACTACTCTATGAGTATTTCAATCTGAGGAGGTTACTAGAGTTAGAGATTATATCGGTCAATTATTACTTTGGCTGGTTATCCTTCTTTGTTATTGGATATACGCATTATGATTTGTTTTTAAAATTTTTTTTACATTTGATTAAAAATTACTTATAATGTTTTTTCCATTAAATTTATATAGTAGTATCTAATAACAAATGAATTTGTACAAAAGAAACAAAAGGTTTTAGAACCAAAAAAATCAAATTCTTCTGGGATTTTTTAATGGGATTAAAAGATTATCCCATGTTTCTTCATCCTTGGATAATATTCTTGATATTTGAATGAAATATTATATATATGGAAGAGTCTAACCATTGAAAATATTCTAAAAAATATATATCAATGATTTTCTTATTTCTAAATACATCATCATTCTTATGTTGTTGTTGTTTTCCAAGTACGCAAAATTATGTTTTTGTTTTTATTTCATTAAATACATACATTTTCAAGTAATTTAATATATTACTTATTTCATAAGGTATCTACAGACGGTAATTATTTAAAATGTAACAACATGTGTTTTTGTTTGTATTTATTGAGAATTAATTTCAACAGTTTTTCTATATTTGAAGACTTCTGCTAGAGTTTCATGTATATCCGAGAGATTATCAAATACGGTGATTGGGTGCTTGTTTTTTTTCATACCTTGATGGTTAAGAACACTAATAGGTTTATTATATAATATTAATTATAATATTAATAATTTTGAACCTTTTATATTGTATAGTGAATTAGATGCTAGGAATATTTAACCCAAAATAATGCTAATTATATAGTCGTTTCTCTTTATTATGTTGTGTTCCTAAATAATCAGAATCTTCTTATAAAAGTAAATTTTATTCTTTTTTATCAGTTCATTTTTAATTCTATTTTTATAATTTATTTTTCAAGTGATATATAAATTAAAATAAAGGTCATGGAATTTTTTTAACAATGATCACTTATAGATAACGTATCCAAATACAATTCAATACGTGAAAGTAAAGGTAAATAATTTTATATTTTATAATATCTTTTTTTTGTTATATATATATATATGTTTTTATTTCCAATATAATGTTCTATAATTGTAGTTTCATTATAAAAAAATTTTGGAATATAGTTATTACGTTTTAAGATTCATGTATGAGATAATCTTAACTAGGTCAATGTATGAACATGATAAGGATAATTATATTGATTATATTTTTTAATATAAAAACATTCTATTTTAAAAACATATAACATTCATTTTTATTGTATGATTTCATTGATTTTGAGCCGTATGTGAATAATGAACATACTCATCTTCATAGTTTGTTTGAAAACTATTTGCTTAAGTATGATTTTGATTTTAATTATTAAGTATATCTATTTTAATAAAAGATATAAAATTTATTATTTAGATAGTAATTTTCTTATTTAGTTTGGTATATTCAATTTAATTTTATACAGTAATAACATATTGTATAAAGGGTTATGTATTTATTAAAAAAACAATACACAACAAAAACCATTAAATTTTCACTTATGTATCTTTTAGTTAATATTTAAAAAATGATTAATTATATAATATTATTCTCTTAAAGATTCTCCATTATATTTTATTATAGGATTCTTGTGTTTTAGGTGTGTCTATTTTAATTAAAGATAAATAACTAGGTATTTATTAAAATTTCATTCTGTATTTAGTTGGTATATTAAGTTTTATTTTAAAGGGTTTTTATTTCCCTTAAGTTAGTGTTTTAAGTGGAGTTCGTAAATCATATAGAAAATTGTTAAAGAAAATTTTCTTCTTTTTTAGATGTTCTTTATTCATAATTTTTATTGTATATACATGTTATGATAATTGGAATATTAAAATAAAATCAAGTAAAAATCTTGATAATGATCAATTGTCGACATAGAATCCAGACAAATTCCACTACATGAAATTATTGGTCAATATATTCTGTATAAGATAATATATTTTCTTCTTATTTATAGGTGTGTAGGTTTATATTTTTCAGTTTAATGTCAAATAATAATAATTTTATTGTATACCACTAATAGAATTGGATCTCATCACTTCAACTTTAATAATATTTTTAAATCTATAGATCTTCCTTCACAACTTTGATAATAGATTTTTGTCATAATTCTATTCCATTACTGAAAGCCTGATTGCACAATAACAAATAATTCACCTTATATGTTTTATGGTTCTTCCTCTTTTGTAACAATATATAGTGACCCTATTTTTACCTTGTAATACATTAATACATATATATATATATATTTCAAGTTATATTCACCTAGACAGAGTGTGATTTTGAGGCCTAGTGTTCCCTAAATTAAATTTATAAAAATTTTAAAATTATTTTATATTATATGCATGGAGACTCTTAAATAAAATGGGATAAATATGAAACAGAATTTGAGATCATAAACCTAAGACCATGGTTGAATCTTAAACATGGGGTTTACCATAGTTGAAAAATAAAAGGGGTTGTCATGGGGCGTTCATACTCCTTTCACATTATAAGTATGTTAAATGAGTTAATTAATTATTAAATTAATTCATTAATTTGTTTCAACATAATAAATAACCATATCGGATTAATTATAGG
The DNA here is from genome assembly GCA_963277665.1 of Viscum album. Classification (NCBI taxonomy): domain Eukaryota; kingdom Viridiplantae; phylum Streptophyta; class Magnoliopsida; order Santalales; family Viscaceae; genus Viscum; species Viscum album. Next base: position 221,221,443 of record OY728127.1, on the reverse strand, counting down.
ATGATTTATACAGGGTTATCCCCATAAACCCTAACAGAAATCCAGTGCACTTTCACCCACCTCCATTGGAAAATCACATCAGACAATGATGGAACGCCAGATCGGATCAAATTAGGATGCAGTGAATGCTACAACATCCCTAAATCCATGGTGTACATGTTCAACATAAAAAATGATCTATAATTGAGGTAGTACTCACCATTTTTGGTTTATAATCTATTTGTTAAAATATTCTTATCAGACCAATCATTGTTCTTTGATTTTTGTCCTTTTTCTACCTTTGCTTGTTCCCACGTACTAAAATATTGAAATTTTTTATTTTTTTTCTAACCATGGGTCCCCCATTCTAGATAAGATGGAAAAGAAAACATAGTATCAATCATATAACATTTTATTCATGTGATTGTACCCCTTTTTAATTGGTTTATTTACCGGTAGGATCCCACTGACCCAGTTTAAAATTGATGAGTGGTACCAAGCCCGATCAATCCCCGAAAACTACAACAAATCAATAAAAGTTACACGGATAAGTGAACTACGACTATATTTAGGAATATTGATAGGAAAAATTATTTTTTTATGGTTTTAGAATAATAAATATAATGTGGATGAATATAGGCATGTGAAATGTACAGTGAAACCTAGACGAACCAGCAATGGTCGTTTTCTGATGAGCGAAGGCCAAAATCTGTGAACTATGACTAGATCAACCCTTTTTTATCAGACATAAAACAAAATAGAAGGTGGAATAGATAGATTCAGGATAATAAATTATAACTATGTATTATGAGAAAAACCTGAATGCAGACCATGTTCATGGATTAACACATAGTGTGTAGCCCCCTTTGTGGCGGCTGCTAGATTTTTAGAAAAGATAAGGATGACATGGCTTGTATTCCATATAAACATCATCTACCACTTCACTGGATGGGAAGTCATGATGAATATAACGTGGGATAAAACCATGTTTATGTACACTATTACACACATGGATGTGTACTTGAGTACATAGACACAGGTTCTGGTACACAGACACTGCATGCAGGACACGACTTCTTCCCAGTTAGCATGGACGTGCCATTTATTCAACCTACATGGTGTGTACATCTAAACTACTAGGGTGAAATTTACTGGTCATGGAAACATCTAGGTTTTGGACTAGGATATATTGTCATGTGGGTACCCTCACATGGAATGAACCCCTTGGTTCCTTTATAGGAAACATCGATATTCTGTATCTCCTTCATTTGAACTCATATTTTGGCATGCAAGTTGCCTATACTAAGTATTTTTATGTGTAGAACATGGTGGTACCATCGTTTTTAGATTTGGATATATGATCTGATAGTTTTTCATGAGCTTTCTTACTTATGTGATTCTCGATGATGGTATTGATCTGGAAGAATCATAGGATACTGATGAGTGGTTCCCTCTAGTGGAGCTAGGTAGTTGATTCCTTGACCATTAGATAATAACCCACAATAAACATGGGCATGGGTTCTCCATCTTCTAAGTGTAACCCCCTACTAGCTAGGGCGTGGTTCCTCAATGACTAGAGTGTAATCCCTATATTGGGCAAAGGTGCGGGTCCATTAAATCTAAGTGGTAACCCCTTATTAGATATGGTGTAGTTCCACATGACACTAGAGTGCAACCCCCTATTTCCCTAGGGCACCAGTCATCTACCTATATAGTGTAAACCCTATCAACATAGGGTACAAGTCCTCATGACAATAAAGTGGAACCCACCCCCCTCCCATCAGCATGGGCCCGGTTCCTCTACCATACTGATTGGAACCCCCTATCAACAAAGGGCATGGTACCTCATGACACTAGAGAGGAACCCCCCCAATAAGCATGGTAATAGGTTATCTAAAGAGACTTATATATTGGAACCCCCAGGACATTGTACGGTGTAGATCCTCTGTTTCAAGTTGGTGGCCCCTACACGATACGACACATTGATGAGGCATGGTTTGACTTTCACAGTTACTTATGGGAAGATGTCTGAGACACAAGGCATCATGGGAAGAATTTTTGAACTGTTTGATACTCTTATTATTAGACTAATATATGCGATAAATATCACCTTACTCTCTCAGACGACTTCCATTGTCTTAGCATATATATTCATTCTTCTGAATCCAATCCTTGGAGTTGGTTACACTCCTTCCATTATTGTTGAAGATTTGCATGTTATGGCATGTGAATTATATATCTATCTTCTCATGGTTTTATGAGTCTTCTCTCCTATAATAAGTTTGTATGACACTACATGTGTTTCATATACTCATCATGTTGATCCCCTTCTTATTTGATGAGGTTTCATTCACACTTAGTTTGGTTTGAACTATTTTCTTTGACTATATATTGCATCTACTTCTCTTCTATTTCTATTTTATCTCTAATTAACACAACTTCAGATTTTGGGGCTTCCTACTAGTTATATATATGATCACTCATTCATGATCATTGAACGCACATGTCATGTCATATGTAGATGAAAAATGTGTTGGATGTGACATCATAGGAGTTAGGGATACCTGGTATATTGTAAATCATTTTCTGGTTTCAACTCATGATTTATGAGCTAAGATATCTAAGCAATTTACTTTTCTAGTTTTTTCATGTTGGGATATATTTCTGGTTGGTAGGGTATTTTTTCCTTTTACTTTTTAGTTTACTAAACCGTACTCATGTACTATCTATAGGTTTTTCATGCATGGTAGTTCCCTCAACATTCTTTTTCATTTACTTTAACTTCCTTTAAATATTATGTTCAGGATGGCATTGTGTGTGCATATAGGTACTTAGGAAAATTTCTTCTCCTGTTAGTTATGCCTTTGACATTGGTCTCTTGCCCCTATCTTATAGAGGTCGTCTTGGGGTAGTTGTGGCATGAGCACATGCATGGGCCGAGTGATGATAGATTGGTATAAGATATTATTCGATCCTTGGGATGTTGTTCAATCTAGACCCATTATGGGGATTTTTGTTGGGATTAGGAAAAAAATGTTACAGTGTCTCGAGTGTGGCTCTCAGTCTAAAAATTGTATTTATTGCACCAGTGGATGATGTAAACCTTCACCGTGACACTAACTACCTTATTTTTCTTTGACATTTATTATAGGGATCAATGGTATATTCATCATATAGTATTGAGTTTTTATTGTCTTTATTATGTTAAGAACCATTATATATTAATATACATTCTCATCTGACAATGGTACATCTTTATAGATCCCAGGATTACTTCGCGATGAAATTCATTGAGGATACCATCTCTGGTTCATCATAATGACCTGATGAGCGATGAGCCATCGATTTAGGGAATATCCCATGATCACCTTCATCCAGGTGGGTATGTAGAATCACCTCCATTATTCATGAAATAGATCATTCCAATAGATTCTGTTGGGGATGTGTTTCGTCTTAATGCGCTCTATGTGTTTAACACCATACGCCACTACAGTTTGGGGGTGAACCGCATCCTCATGTAGTAGAAATTTGTCTAGATTCAGTGTTCTATTTCTTTAGTCCCATCCATACACTGATAGATCATGTGTTTTCATTGGAATCTAGCCTCTTCCATGGAGCAATTGGTAATTGTTGGAGCCTCATTTAGAAGATGCATGATGAGTCGACACTCTCTTGGAAAAACTTCTAGATACTTTTCTATAAAGAGTACTGCCCATCTTATTTGTGCACAGTTTGGATCAATGATCTTCTCGAGCAATAGTATTTAGGTAAGATGAGGATTAATTATGTTGTGATGTTCATAGACCTTTCATGGTACTCTATTGACATAGTCTGGGCTGGCTACTTCTAGCATGGAAGTTTGAGCAGGGACTCTACAGAGATAACCAATAATTCATTGTTTCCTTTTTAATCCCCACCTATATTGTGGTGTTAGATCATGTAATAGTGATAGAAAAACATTTATTAAAGGAACACCAGATAGTTGGAACTTGAAGTGGGTTCCACAGATTGGAGTCATCTGCAATAGCTAGCAAATACTGTGTGCTAAGATCTCATTTCAAGAGACCTTCCCATGATCAGACATGGGATCATGATCAGAGGAAATTAAAATGGCCAGGGAATCTTGCATAGGTGTTGTTCGTTACTTGTGACAGATGGGTTCACATCACACAAGACTTCCCAATCAGTTCTGCTGATCACAACCAATAGATACATGAGGAACTGCCATGGTAGAGGCAGCATTGGAACGAGGGCTCTTCCAAGAGAGGACAAGGTGCATCCCATGGATGTGGATCTGGAAGAGGAGAAGGAGGAGATGTGGTTAGTGTATTCCACTATGATATCCTTTGACCACCACCACCAAGTGTCCCACATCTGAAACAGGGAGCTAGGGACTGGGGTTGCAAACAACTGCAGGCTTTCTAAGTTTATTATCCTAAAATGATCAAGAAGATTAGAAGTTTGATTTGAGTTTGTTATACTATTTATTTAGTATTATTATACATATGTTACATAAAATATTTTATCTCTATACTCATTCTGTGAGAGCTGGAGCACCCAGTTGAGGTGCTAATCCAGCTGCTTCGTCTTAAGGATCCTGGAGAGAATGCTTCTTCTGTTTGTTTCATCTATTGGCATTGCAAGCTATTTATTGGTGGAGAGAGGATAACATGGAACTTTTTTCATCATGATGGAACACTATTAGGTAAAATTGGGAATGGATTGGTTATCCATGTTTCATTCCCATATTGACTTTAATCATAGATCGGTCAATTGCACACACACTGATGGGATGATATTATCCTTTTTGGGTGAGAGAGATATCAGGGTAGATCAGTGGGTCCTTCATGAAATAGGTTTCTTTCCATCACCCAAAAGTTTCAAATAATATCCATTAGAGTAGTGTGATCTTCAGGTATCTTAGTTCCTTTAGTTTTAGAGTATTATAGGGATGTCTTCCCCAAGGATGTTCGGGGTCTACCATTGAGTCGGGAGATGGATTTTTTCATTGAATTATATCCAGAAACTACTCTAATATATTCAATGAAATATCTAATGGAACCTACCGAGCAATGGAAACTATGGTTAATGTTGAAGGACCTTCGAGATAATGGTTTCATCAGACCCAGTTTGGCCCTCTCGGCAACTCTAGTGTTGTTCGGGGAAAAGGTGGATGAGAGCTTAGGTCTCTGTGTGGATTATTCTCTATTGAGATAAGCCAAAATAAAGAAAAATTACCCACTTATAAGGATTTAGGACATTTTTATCATGATATAGGGTGCGATATGGTTCTAGAATATTGATATTAGGTTTGGATACCTCTATTTGAGGGTTCACGAGGCTAATATTCCAAAGTTATCATTCCGATGTCGCTATGGACACTCTAATTTCATAGTGATCCTCTTGGGTTTGATGAATGATCCCACCATGTTTATGGATTTTATGAACCTAGTTTTCTAGTTGTACATGTAATAGTTTTTTTTCTTCATCAATGCCACACTATTCTACTCTGAATCATATGAGGATGATACAATGCACTTGAAGATGGTCCTATATTTTCTTCATGAGGTTTAACTTTATGTAATGATCTCAAAATTCCAGTTACAAATTTAATAGTATCACTTTATTTGGAATTTCATTTCATAGCATGGTTTATCCATAGACCCATAAATGCTAAAAGTAGTGCTTTCTTAGGATCCAACCAATAATGTTTCAGAGGTGATGTGATTTCTTGCATTGGTAGTGTAATAATGAAGGTTTTTGGTTGAATTCTCCAAAATTCTATCCTTTTAGACTACACTAATGTGAAAAGGGTAGACATTTCCCTAGTATGAGTTGTGTCAGCTAACCATTGAAGAGTTGAGGATATGTTTGACATGTGATATGATGTTGAGACTAATAGAGGAAGGTGTGGAGTTTTAGTGTATTGTGATGCCTTTGGAGATGGACGTGGTTGTGTGTTGATGAAACAATAGCCTTTTATCGCATATCAGTTGAGATAGTTGAAACTCCATGAAAATAAATATGTAACACATGACCAAGAGCTAGTAGAGGCACTTTTTTCCACGAGGATATAGAGGCACTATCTTCTGAAAGAGAGTTCTATGGTTTACTCAAACCACTAGTGTCTCATTAACATCTTCACACAGAGAGACCAGAACCTGAGACAATCATTCTGGTTGGAGTTGCTATATGAATATGACTTCGAGATATTATATACTTTAGGTAAGGTTAATGTTGTATCATATTCCATTAGTAGGAATTCTCGGGCTTTCATTGTATAGGAAGATTTAGATTAGTTTTCCTCCTTGAAGAAAACTCTGTTGGAGCAATAGGCTATATTTTTTTTTGTCGATGGTGTGGAATCCTCTTCTCCATGATTGTATGAGGGAATATCTATTGGGAGACATTGGCTGTGAATTATTAGATGATAATATATCCATAGGTAATTCACTTGATTTATATTATGATGGATGTAATCACGTGATATTTTTATAGGGGTGGACTGTGGTTCCACTCACATTACAGGAGGAGGTGATGAAAGTGTGCCACAATACTCCCCTAGATATAAAATCTAATGTGGGGAAGATGTACAGAGATTATAAGTGGTAGATTGGGTGGTTCGGATTGAGATGAAGCGTATATAAGTTTGTCTCTTAGTACCTCACCTTTCAGCTAGTGTGGGATAAGAACTATGTTCTGGAAGTTAGTGGCAAACCCTAGATATCTTGGAATAGAAATGTGGAATAATATCGATAGAATTTATGATAAGGATTCAATGAATAGGGATGATCCAAGATCCTATATATTATATAGTTTACTAACTCAATAATTTGGGGCACTTCCTTTCCATTAGGAAGCAAAGTCTGGTGGATAGTATGTGGAACTGTATGTATTGGATATCGTTATCCTTCGTGGGGTTCCCTTGATGATTATCATTAGTTCTGAAGCCTGGATTACATAAATATTATGATGAGGCCTAACGAAGGCATTCATGACCCAAATTATGAAAATATTTCACCATAATATAGATGGTAAAACTAAGCACAATATCCAGGTGTTTGAGGATATACTAAATGAGTGTGCGTTAGACATCATCCACAGTAAGGAATATCCCACGCCATGGTAAATTTTCAATAAAAAATACCACTATATAGTCACCATACTCCTTTTGAGGACCTATAAATGTGACCCTGGAGTTCACCCTTATACTATAATGTGATTGGTCATACATCACCTATGGTTTTAGAGATAGTGTAGGTGATGATGGATAAATTCTTGGTAATCTGTGAGTGGATGATTATTTCCCAGAGCAGACAGAAATATTATGCATATCCCCTTTTTAAACCCATGGAGTTCAAGTAACAAGACCACATTTTCTTGATAATCTCCCCACAAAGAGGATTATAGAATTTTTTCTGGGGATGAAATTTATTAATGTGTTGCATCGAGTCATTCGAGAACAAACGTAGGATTGGTGAGGTATGTTATCACCTCACTCTACCCACAAATCCAGAGTTGGTGTACTACATTGTCCATGTGTCACATCTAAGTAGATACATTCTTAAACTCACCTATGTCATAGAATGGGGGCGAGAAGGACATCGAGGTTGGATCCACCTCTTCAGAGCACCCAGTGATGATCGAGGATCCGAAAAAGAGAACTCTGTGTGGATGATCCATCCCTTTATTTCACAGACTGTGGTAGTAAAAAATGTGTAAGAGAGTTACTAAGAGTATGATTTCCAAGTGCGGGCTTAGTATCCTGAGTTTCATCCTATTTTATACTTTTTGGGAAAATATTCTCAAAAGAGGGAATAATGATGAGACCTGGGTTTTTCCTACTTATACTTAGAAATATTTGTATATATATTTTCCACGCTACTTGCTAAGATTGTATCTGAATCCATGGCCAGATGTCCCTTAAATTATTTTTATTAAAATATTTAAAATATTTTATATTGCATGTGTGAAGCTTATTAAAAAATAGGATAAATAATAAATTGATGATTATATTATAAATATTAGACCATAATTGATTCTGGAATTTGGTTTTTACACTATCCACACCATAATATATGTTTTGGTGGGGAGGCGTTCATATTACTCACTCATTGATATAATGTTTAGTGAGTTAATTAGTTATTGAATTAATTAATTTTTTATTTCAACGCAAAAGATAACAGTATATAATTATTTCTAGGAAGATTAATACGATGTTATCTTCATAAACACTAGGAGAAATCTATAGCACTTCCTCCAACCTCTTTTGGAAAATCACATCAAATTAGGACAAAATGATAGATCAGACCAAGTCAGGATGCAATGAACACAATGGATTCTATCAATAATTGGAGAATTCTGTATTGACCAAATATTGATCTATATTGTAGGTAGGAGTCATTATTTTTTGTTTCTATAAAATTTCATTATATAGATTGAGAAAATTGATCATTTTTTTATCTACATCCTTTTATAGCCTTTTTGTGTGACCATGTAATGACATATTAATTAATTTAATTTTTTTTAAACATTGTGTTTCTTTTCATTGATCAATTGGACAATAAATATTAGCATCAATCATTTATCCTTTGTCCTTGGGATTTACCCCTTGGTTTATTTGAGGTTTTCACTGGTGGACTACCCAGACCCGGTTCGACATTGTTGGATGTAGGAACCCTAATCGGTCCACTAGAACCATGACAGATTGATGAAAGAGACATAAATCACTAAAATAAGACTAGATTTGGGAAGATTATGTGGAATGGACAATAATTTTCATGGTTTGGAAATCAGAAATCTGTGGTGGAAGGAATGGTGGCGTGCAGAACATATGGTGAACCCCGGAAGAACCACCAGTGGTTGTTTTCTGGTGAGTGATAGCAGAAATCCACACACCACAGTTAGATATACCATTTTTGGTAGAGATATGATATAATATATGGTGGAATAGATATATATATTTGTGGAGATCGGATCTCAGGATTCTATAAAAAACATGACTACATGTCATGTTGGTGGATAAACACCCAGCGTATGGCCCCCACGATGGTGACTGATAGGGATTTGGAAATGATAAGGATGAAAATGTGTCTAATACTTATACATGTTGTGTACCCATTTACTGGATGGGTATCCCTATAAAGTTTCAAATTGGTGGGAAACTGTGTGGAAGTATATAGCCAGTCACACTGTCATGTACTCGAGTACCAGACACATTGTTCGGTACCCAGACATTGCCATTATGATAGGGCTTGGTTCTAGTATACCGGGAAATGTCATGTAGTTCGCCAAATTGGAATGTATTTCTACATGGGGAAGGAGTTTTATAATGTATAGGGACACTTCTAGGATTTAGAGTGGGACCACATGCTATGTTGGTCCACTCACACACCGTTTTCCCCTTTGGTAATTTATGAAATTTTGACCCTCTGTTTATCCCTCATTTGAACTAAGATTTTGGACCGTGAGTATCCAATCATGATGTTATTTCCATATATTACATGATGGTTCCATCGATTGAATATTTTTTTATATGGTGTGAAATTCTTCTAGAATTTCACTTACTTAGTTTTTGCTTGATGGGGGTTGTGATTATGAAAAATCACTGGATACTACAGAGTGGTACCCTATAGTAGAGATGGACATAGGAGTCCTCAACCATTAGAGTGGAACCTCACATTACCATGGGTGGGGGTAATATAACTTTTGAGTGGAACCCCATACCATCTAGGGAGTGGGTCCTCAATGACCATAGTGGAAACCCTATTATACCAGGGCATGATCCATTGACATCAATGTCCATCCCCTATATCGGATAGGGAGTGGATCCTCATGACACAATAGTGCAAGCCCCTATCACACTAATTCGTAAGTCCCAAAACTATATATTGTAACCCAGATCATCATAGAGAGTGGGTTCTTATGAAAGTGTAGTGGAACCCCCCCCCCCCAATAATCATGAGAATGGGTCCTCTACCGTACTGAATGGAGCCCACCAATCTGCATAGGGAACAGGTCCTCATGAAACTAGATGGGACCACTAATCCTGTAACACCGCAAGATTTCCTAGTAAGTTATTTTCATTAATTTAATTCAATAGCTAGCGCAACACGCAACACCGAGTTCAAGTGCACAACAACCTACCAAACCAGTCGTTTAAAAATCTATTATGAATAGTAATAACTGCATTCTGAATTTTATATACTCTTTATAATTTTAACATATATATTATGTGTTTCTTAGACGTAATATAAGAAGAAATTTTATTTTTCAGACAAAAGAAGTATATTTGAAAAGATGGAATTTTTCCGCCTTTTATTGGTGAACCATTTTTAAATTCGATATTTGACACTTTTATATAATCATATTGAAAAAATAAACATCTTTTTTATAATAATTACATAAAAATTAATTTTTACAAAATTTTCAGTTCTTTTCTGATAACTTTCATATATTGTAGAATAGTTAAAATACAAAATTTAAATTAAGAACAACTTTTTTACTCCAAATAATTTATAGTGTTAAATTATAAATTTGATTGTTTTTGAACTATACATATATTATATTTTTATCATTTAATCCAATTTTGGTCATTGGAAGTAATTTTAAATTTAAATTAAAAATAAACACATATCAATATTTTGATAGTTTTTACATGTCAAAAACCATATTTTTGGTTCTTTCAATTGGAATATTCATAAATTAATTAATACAGATTATATGTTTTGAATTTGTTAAAATATAAAAAAAATTTCAATTTTTAATATCAAAAATAACATTGGGTGAATTCTTGGTATTTTTCTAAAAACAGTCAATTTTTAATGAATAGTGAAAAACTGTGCATTATTGTTTAAAGATAGATTTTTATTTAAATAATTATTTGTAATATAAATTCGTATTAAAATAAAAATAGATATATTCTTCCTATATTAGTCCAATTTAATTTATTGACATAATTTTATAAAAAGACAATATATATAATTTTTTTAAAAAAATTTACCATCTTTTACCCACCTTATAAGCACATTGGAAAATATTGATAAAACATAATATTACCAATTCTGTGAATTAAATAATAATAATCCCAGAGAAAAAATTTACATCAGTAAATAAAATTTGGTTCAATAGGTTGAAAATACTTTTTTAGTCAAAAGTCACTTTGGAATTTTATTTACCACGGTTAAAAGTAAATAGTGTAATTAAAGGTAAAAATGATATTGTAATTACCCTAACACAGGTAATAATTCTATTGGATAAGTATATTTCGACCAAAATCAACCTTAGAACAAAAATATGATCCTTTTTTGATACACTAGTATTATATTAAGACTTTTATTATATTTTGTTTGAATAAGAGTTAAAATTCATATATTCAATGTTTAATAAATAATACATTTTTAATATTGGGACAAAAATAAGTTAAATTCGACTATAAATATTCATTAGAAACCTAAAAATATTTAAAACATCATGTTATTTTATTTATAATTTTAAAAAATTAAATAATTAAATTTATTTATGACACAATGATTATGCAATAATAGTCTTATTAATGAAAGACTAAAATAATTGATGTTATAAATATTAAAATTAATGTAAATTGAGAATTTATGTATTCTAAAAATTTTCTAGGATAATATAAAATTTTATGGTTGATTCAATGAATTTTGTTCAAATAAATAATAATTCTATTACATTCAAAAATTCAAAATACTAAATACTGTAAAAATTGACATAAATGAGTTTTTAAAACCAACACATTTCTATTAAATTATATAATAGTCCTATAATTATTAGGTTCAGCCCAAATAATTTATAAATATAGATATGTCATTAATGATCCACTTGATGTTCACATGGAATTTTATAGTTTTTTCATTAACCATGTAATATAAAAATAAATAACACATGTTAAATATTAAACTATATAACTCAAAGTGAAATCTAAAATATAAGGTAAATATAGTTACCAAAAATTATAAAAAACCGATTTGTTGAGTGGTTTTCAACCCATAAACACCATTTCCTTGGAATTAGTCAATTTTGAGCTACTAGAATCTGAAAATGCGTATACAATGAAATAATATTTCAAGCTTTTCATAAAGTTACCCTCACCTCTCTTATAAAAGGGTACATCCCCTTCTCTTAACCTCACACCTCCAAACCTTTTGGAATGGATAAACCATATTAAAATATCCTTCAATATATCCTCACATTAACCCAGTGGCCCTACATTGAGCATAAATCCAACCTATGTATCCATTTTGTTCAAATTAAAAGGAAGAACCCGAAGAGGAGGTAATTATTTCATCACCTCATTCACTGTCCTTTTCATCTTCCACTTCGTCATTCATTTTGGTTTCCATACTTTTCTAATAACTCTATTAAAATCTAGATTATGAGATGTTATTATAAATATGGTAATGCCATATTCATTATTCTATTTATCTTATGAATGAAAAAGTCACCATACGTGCTTACATACAACTTATCGTCTCCAAGTCATGGTGTAGACTGTTACTCAACAATTTATTATTTGGATGGGTATACTAATGTAAATAATAACTAAAACATGTAAACGATTATTTATATATAATATACCATCAAATTACATACTATTTCTCTACTAATAGAATGATATTGTCCCTTGAGCATACGTGTGGCTTACCGTCTCCACAACGTGATTAGATTTTGTTTCCCATCATATCCATTAAAGATTAATTTTCATTTGATGATTAAAAATTATGTTTATGAACATAATATCATTCTGGATATGAATCAAATACATCCTATCCATATCAAACAGTACTTATGTTACAATACATATAAAGGAAAATGAATCAGTTACCACAAAAAACAATGATACTACTGAAATGTCATTAACTAAGAAATATTGGAAGACCATATATGATATCATAATTATGTATGTGGTAAGGGGTTTTCATCTCAATTTGGATTCCCGTGAGACTCTTGTTATATTTACCACTACTTACATCTGTGTGATGTATGTAATAAACATGATTATATTCTTTATTTAATATAATTTAATTTATGTTTATTAAAATCTTAATTGTATGCTCCTTATTTCATGGGGATTATTTTACATATGTTACCAAATCTGTATGGAAAATCCTAATTCCAATATCCACTCATTGGGTTTTACGCATACATCATTGACTATTTTACTCCAAGATTATGTGTGAAATTACTATTTATTTATTTATTTAGTAATTTAAACTCCCATTAGTTTGGATATACTCTTGATACACATAATCACTTCATTGATAAATTCTCAAGTCATTGATATGAACATGATAAGTGTAATCTTAACACAATTTTTTTTCTTTATGTTAAACACCCAAGTCATTGGTTTTTTTACCATAATATGTGTGATTGTACTCTTATTGATTTACACAGAATATTCATTCATATTTATTATATTTGTATTTTTTACACATAATTATGTTATTGATTTATCCTTTATCTAAGGATAATGTTTTTATAAGGGATTTCATCTCAACTTACTTTCCCTTGAGACTTACTTGTTGTTATGCACCAATTCACTTTTATATCATGTATATATTATCCTTTGACATATTATATCATGAAACCGATTATTATCATGATATTATAATGTTTTGATTAATTTTATTCCCCAATTTTTTTTATTTAAGTGTCTTTCATTTGGTTAAATAACTCTTTAACTAAAATATTGTTTTAGATTTTTTAATGATTTATTTTTCTAAATCACTCTCATTAATGTCCATGTTTTTAAAAATGTTTAAAGGATTTATTTATATGGACATGAATGTTTTAAAATTAATATTTCATTCAAATGATTCAATGTGGTATGTTATAGTCAGATTCCAAAATTTATTTTAAAGTACGTCCTTGATAAACAATTCAATATTTAATTGTTTTCAATAAAAGTGGATATTTATCTCAAACAGTTTTACTGATCATTTTCATCATTTTCAATATCCTCCATTTTATTTTATTCATCATTGAGGTTTATTTATTATAATAAAATATTACATATTGTATTTAATGTGTTACGTTTGACAGTGGATTTGCTATTTTTATACCATTCATTGTTCGTGGTTAAAGTATTTCCATTTCATATTCATGTTTTAATAAGAATGTTTAGATTATGATTCATCATTTTTATATGAGGATTTTGTTGGACTTATTAAGTGATAGGTGGGTCCCCCTATAGCCCCTCGATGCATCGGTATGTCTCATGCAAGGCCTTGAATATGGGGTTATAATGTCTGGAATTATAAATTCCATCATTATGAAATTAACTGCTGATATTACATGTGAATAATCAACTAGTAGAATATCCATGTGAATAATTAAATGTAATTATTTGATTTATATTTTCCATTTATACTAAGGATTATGTTAAAAGGCTGGTGTTTTAGTCGTATACGTTAAATTAAATTTTTATAATTATTTATGATAGTTTTTGGTATATTGTTACCTTTAATAATAATTTGAGTATAGCATCCCGCCTTTTTATAACATAAACCTTTATTACAATACACATAACTGAGGATCTTTAAGGTCTAGTGTCTTGGAAACCAGGAACAAAATACATGAAAGCAACATAAAGCATTCTTCTTAAACACTTGAAAGGCTTCTCCTTAAGTTCATCCTAGGTTCATTATGGCATCTCATAACCTGGGGACATACATCAAAAGAAAGGGTGAGCAGGAGGCCCAGTAAGGGGAAACAAGGGGAACAATTTACATGTGAACTTGATATACTTCAATAAGAACATGAAAAGAACTTTAAGGCATGAGAAAGAAATCCTGAGGCATTTCATAATAAAAACAACATTTTTCATAACTTGAAGATGTGGCTACATCATTTAACATAGAAAATCATGAACATATCACCAAGGTCCATCCCCAAGGTGTCATTTGACAATTACCAAGGTTATTCACCAAGGTATCGTGAAAATTGTAATCTCTAGTGGTTACATCATTACCCAATGCATTGGAGCGCTATCAGGGCGCACCCTTAAATTTTCCTTTATTATATTGTGATACACATATATCATCATCAAACATTTCATAAATAACCCATATAGCATACAATAAATGGGTTTCATTTCATAATCATAACGTTTTAAAAACTGCTTTAAAGACATGATCTTTACGGCACTTTAAGCCCACGGAAGGGAAAGTGGGTCTCATGTATGTAAATCCCAGAATTTAAAATAGATCATTTTGATATATATGTGAATACCATTTTAGAAATAAGAGCTTTGAGTATTCACTTTATAACATAAAATAATTTTGAGAAAAGAGAGAGAGGCATTTTGAGACAAAAATTCTGAAGCATAACGGCTATGTTACAAGGTTTTAGAAAACATTGAAAAGAGAGGGGACATGGGTCACCCACTCATAAATGATCCATAAAACAGTAGGAGACAGAATAAGAAGGATATATGGAAATGGTAATGAAATTTGGAGGACATAACATTTGAAATGAAAAACATGGAAGGAAGACAAAAATTAGATTTCCCTTATGAAAATTCGGCAGCCTAACGGCGTCACTTAAACATCAATAAAAAAGAATTGACAAGATAAAATAGGGTCCCACATCATATGATCATATGATCATAAGAGATCAGTATGATAGATATAGAGATCATACCCCAACATAATAAAAAGGAACTTGAAAGACATGACATGAAAATCGAACTTGAAAAATGAGAAGGGTGAAAGAATCCCTTAAAAATTCGGCAGCCTAACGGCGTCACTTAAACCTTCACAAAACGAAATGATGAGAGTAAGAGGAGATTTCTCATCATATAAACATCAAAGGGCAGTAAGAGGAATATAAAATAACATCCTATCACATAAAAACATGGATCATAAATGGAATGACATAAAAGAGATTACATGAAAAGAAAGAGAGGGGTCAGATCCCTTACCTTAAAACGTGACTCTTGAAACTCAAAGGATTGGACCTTGAGGGCTTGGTGGCACCTTGGGAGGACTCTTTGGAAGGTAAGAAGATCATAACTTCGTTGGGGGAGAGTTGGGAGTGAAAACTAAAGGAGAAAAGGGTGGGTATTTATAGGGAAAGTGAGGGGACAAAGCATTAATGGCCAAGGGACACCTCACATGTGCTTTTCTCAAACACATGTGCTCTCCCTTGGCATTTATCATGGAGTTAGGCCACATGGGGGCCCCAAAACAATAATTCATCACCCTGGGCCGGCCAACCCTCAAAAGATCTAATGACATCATTATGACACCGTTATGAGGTCATCAAACATACCGAAACCCTGAAACTGTATTTTTACTATTCACTGAAAATTCAACTTTCTCAGAAAAATCCCAAAATTTCACATTAACCAAATATCAATGCTATGATTTCAAAAATGACCTCCATTTTATAAAAATAATTTTCTAAATATTTTTAATTTTATTTTTAAATACATACACTATTCATCGAAAATTCATTTTTTTAGAAAAATCCCCAAAAATTAACATAACATAATATCGATGCTCTGAGTTCAAAAATAAAGTCATTTTTATAAAAATAATTTTATAATTATTTTTAATTAAGTTTTTAATTAAAAAAACACTATTCATCTGAAAAAGCTAATACTTGACTAATAATTTATGAAACCGTTATTTACCCATTTTATTGAATCACATTACTTAATCTATATGTCTAAATTATATTAAAAATTTATTTGAGTGAAATTACTAATCCATTTGATCACATTACTAATCCTAAGCGTAAAATCACTATTCATAATTTACTATTCATCAAAAATTATGTTGATCTTATTAGACTCCAAATTCCTTACTAAACACATTTGTAGAAGACCATTTTTTGAAAATCATTACACATTATTAGTTATTTAGGGTTTACATAAATATTTTGAAATATCCCTTTTTCAAAATTCATCAATAAAATCCATTCTAAAATTATCTAGACATTTGAAATTTCACAAACATCACTAAAGGAAGAAATCTCAATTTATTCACCTGAAAGGATTACACATGGAAGCTAGGGTCTCATCACATAGCCCCTTATAACAATGGCATAAGACCTAAGTGTAATGTGTGCTATGGTGAGCGAATCTGAGGGAGGCTCAGATAACATTGCCCTAGTAGCAATCTCCACTAACTTGAACTTCTCCTGAAAGTGTTTTTGATCAAGCTTGGAACGCTGGAGCTCGGCTTGGGCTTGGTCCAAAGCGAAGCCCACAGATGCTACCTCCTTCCCAAGCTCTGATAAGTGGGTTTCGTAAGGGTTGAGTCTACTGGATGAAGCCATCGACTCCCCTTTCTGCATTAACCATTAAAATCTTATTAAATCATTAAGAGTAGGTTAATATAATACTCAAAAATATTGGGTCGTTACATTCTTCCCCCCTTAAGAAATTTTGTCCCCGAAATTTATTCTTTAGGACTAGTCGAAAAGGTGAGGGTACTTTTGCTTCATTGTTTCCTCCGGCTCCCAAGTCGCCTCTTCATACTTATGATTCCTCCACAACACTTTCACAAGGTGGGTAGTCTTGTTTCGTAGAACCTTGTCTCTACAGTCTAAGATCTCCACTGGCTGCTCTTCATAAGAGAGGTCATGTTCAAGTTGTACCACCTCTGGGATCAGTACATGAGAAGGGTTGGGTATGTACTTCCTTAAGAGAGATACATGGAAGACATCATGAACTTGAGCTAGGTTCGGTGGAAGTGCTAGACGATAGGCCACTGCTCCTATGCGATCAAGGATTTCATAGGGGCCAATGTACCTAGGGCTGAGCTTCCCTTTCTTCCCAAACCGCATGACTCTCATCCATGGAGAAATTCGAAGGAAGACTTTGTCACCAACACCAAACTCCAAGTCCCTTAGACGATTGTCAGCATAGCTCTTCTGCCGACTCTGAGCAGCCTTTATGTGTTGTTGGATGGCATGAACCTGTTCCGTCATCTCTTTCACGAGATCAGGCCCAAGAAGCTTCCTCTCACTAGTTTCATCC
This sequence comes from Viscum album, assembly GCA_963277665.1. NCBI lineage: Eukaryota > Viridiplantae > Streptophyta > Magnoliopsida > Santalales > Viscaceae > Viscum > Viscum album. The sequence continues at coordinate 221,203,454 of OY728127.1, read as the reverse complement.
CAACAAGTAGGATTTCTACACCACTTTCCATACAGAACTTCATAGGGTGCCATCTGAATACTCGAATGGAAGCTATTGTTATAGGAGAACTCCACTAATGGGAGGTGTTGATCCCATCCACCTTTAAATTCCATTGAGCATAATCTCAACATGTCTTCGAGTGTCTGAATAGTCCTTTCAGATTGGCCATCAGTTTGAGGATGATAGGCCGTACTAAAATTCAATTCAGTATTCAGGGCATGTTGAAGACTTCTCCAGAATTTTGATGTGAATCTTGTGTCACGATCAGATACGATGGATAGTTGTACCCCATGCAGCCTTACCACTTCCTTCACGTATATCTTGGCAAGCTGATCTAGAGAGAAATCTTCCCGAATAGAGATAAAATGGGCTGTTTTGGTGAGATGGTCCACAATAACCCATATCGCATTGTTTCCCTTGGATGTTTTCGGGAGACCAGTTACAAAGTCCATAGTGATATTATCCAACTTCTATACTGGTATGGGTAGCGGTTTTAATACCCCCTTAGGAAGTTGTCGTTCTGCCTTTACTTGCTGACACACCAGGCACCTTGTAGTGTAATCGGCAATCTCCCTCTTCATGTTATCCCACCAATAATGATCACGGAGGTCTCTATACATCTTAGTGATTCCCGGATGTATAGAGAAAGTAGAGCTATGAGCTTCATCCATCAGTTCTTTCTTTATCTCTGGAATAGATGGAACACATAGTCTTGTACGAAATTTCAATACACCTTCTTGATCAATATTAAAATCAGGGAACTTCCCATCCTTTACAGCCTCAAACTTCTCCTGCTGCAAAGGATCTTCTTTTTGAGCCTTCTTGATCTTATCTAGTAATGAAGGTTGAGAAATCATTTGGGATAGGGTTGATGATGTCCCTTTCCTTATAATTCCCATGTCCAGTTTTACTAGATCTTTAATCAAGGGATCTCCTGAGATCCTCATTGTTTCCAGAACAACATGATCTTTCCTGCTTAATGCATCCGTGACTTTGTTTGCTCTTCCAGGGTGATAGTGTATTGAACAATCATAGTCTTTAATAAGCTCCAACCATCTCTTTTGTCTCATGTTCAATTCTTTCTGTGTGAAAATATACTTTAGACTTTGGTGGTCAGTGTATATATCACATTTCTCCCCATAAAGATAGTGCCTCCATATATTTAGAAAAAAAACAACTGCCGCCAGCTCTAGATCATGCGTAGGATAATTCTGCTCATGAATCTTCAACTGTCGAGATGCATAAGCAATTACATTGTCATTTTTCATGAGAACGCACCCAAGCCCTTTCAGAGACGCATCACCAAAAATAACGAATCCTTCTCCGATAGAGGGTAGTGTTTACACAGGTGCAGTAACTAATCTCTTCTTCAGCTCTTGGAAACTTTCCTCGCAATCCTTTGTCCAGATGAACTTAACCCCTTTTCAAGTCAACTTGGTTAGTGGATTAGAAAGCCGTGAAAAGTTTTTCACAAACCTTATATAATATCCCCCTAAACCAAGGAAGCTACGAATCTCAGTTACTGTTGTGGGTTGAGGCCACTCCTCCACAACCATTGTCTTTGTAGGGTCAACCGAGATTCCTTCATTGGTTACGATGTGCCCCAAGAAAGCCACTTGTTGTAACCAAAACTCACACTTGCTGAACTTCCCAAAGAGCCTCTCCTTCCGTAGAGTCTTCAAAATAACCCTCATATGATCTTCATGCTCCTCACGACTTTTTGAATATATCAAAATATCATCAATAAAAACTACCACAAAGTTATCAAGGTAGTCCTTAAAGACTCCATTCATCAAATCCATGAAAATAGCAGGAGCATTAGTCAAGCCAAAGGGCATAACAGTAAACTCATAATGCCCATATCTTGATCGGAAGGCAGTCTTTGGAATATCTTCCTTCTTCACCCTCAGTTTATGATAACCAGATCGAAGGACAATCTTAGAGAAGAATTGAGCCCCATGAAGTTGGTCAAATAAATCATCAATTCTTGGAAGAGGATATATGTTCTTCACTGTGATCCCGTTCAGTTCTCTATAATCAATGCTTAGCCGCATTGATCCATCCTTCTTCTTCACAAAGAGAACTGGTGCTCCCCAAGGAGACACACTCGGTCGGATAAAACCCATCTCCAACAAGTCTTGGAGTTGTTTCTTTAACTCTTCTAGCTCCACATTTTCCATTCTATATGGAGTCTTTGATATCGGATGAGACCCAGGTACGAGTTCAATGGAGAACTCTACCTCTCTTTCTGGGGGAGGTCCAGGTAACTCCTCAGGAAATACATCCATGTATTCTTGAACAATCGGAACATCTTCAATTTGTATTCTCCCTTTCCCTTCTTCCTCATCACCGATTTACTCCATAAAGAAAGCTATAGGAGGTGCTTCTAGATAGGGATCAGTTCGGGACATCTCTCCTCGGAAGATAATTGTAGGTAGTTCATTCAAGACTACTGAGATTTCCTTACTTCTGCATTTGATCTTAGCATTATACTTTGAGAGCCAGTCCATCCCAAGTATAATGTCAAATTCCATCATGGGAATGACTACTAGATTTGTGATAAGATTGTGCTCACCAAAGTAAACACTAGAGTCTCTAAACACTGTTGATGCATGGATAATCCCACTTGGAGTCTTGACTGACAACTCTACCTCAAGCAATTCGGGGATTGATTCTATATTCTTTGCAAACTTGGAAGAAATAAAGGAATGCGTAGAACCAGAATCAAATAAAGTACTTGCTAGCTTTGAGAGGATGACAAGAGTACCTACTACCACATCATTCGGAACTTCATCTTCTGCTGTTGTGATAGCGAAAGCACGACTTTTCTCTCTTGTCCTCTGCTGAGGTTGATGGTGATTCCCCTCCACCGCCCTCAGATTTGGACATTGGTTAGCAAAGTGCCCAAGCTGTCCACACTTGAAGCATGTGACTTCGGGTAGGGCCGGAACCATCTTTCCTCTGTCCTTAGTGTTGGGAATTTGAGGCTTCACATCACCACAAAAATTCCGAGAAATATGGCCTTCTTTTCCACACCTAAAGCACTTTCCACTTCCGATCAAGCAGTTCCCCGGATGCTTCTTCCCACATTTATTACATGTGGAATGTTGCATATGCTTTCCACCTCTTTCCTGATCAAAACATCTTCCCAGGCTTGGTTCTAGAGTTCTCTTCTTCTCATTAGATTTGTGAGACCATTGTGTCTCCCCAAACTCTAGTTCAACTTTCATAGAACTTCGAACTATTTCTTCATAGCTATCGTAGTCCATGTTGGCTAGATTCTTCCGTAGATGTGGTTGTAGTCTCCCAAAGAATCTATCAACCTTCCCATTAGGGTCCATGACAAAGCTTGAGGTATAACGGGAAAGCCTTGTGAAGTTCATCTCATAGCTTCCGACAGATTCGTTCTCCTTCTGCTTCAGCTCGAGAAACTCTTTCTCCATTTTAGTTCTCATGGAACGAGGGAAATACTTGTTAAAGAAAATCCCACGAAATTCTTCCCACTCCATAGCTTCCATCACTCCTCGTGGCTTCGTGTTTTTGATCAGTGACCACCACTGATCGGCTTCTCCCTCTAGGCGGTAAACAGTAAGGGTGACTTTTTATTGTTCCGAACAATGAAGTACAGAAAAGATCTTTTCAATGGAGCTTATCCATTGTTCCACAACCAATGGGTCAGTAGATCCACTGAATGTTGGCGGTCGTTGATGCATAAAGGACTCCACAGAAAGTTGCTCCCTTCGTGGTGAGGTCGGCCTCTCAGCTTGATTCAAGTTATTACTCATAACTTGAGTCAGTTGGTTCATCATTCGCATGAATGTTTCCATTCCAGCTTCCATCGGAGAGCCATCAGCACATGGTGCATTGCAGTCACCATCGGCATGTTTCCTCCTATTGCCCGCCATTTTCTAAAAGAATAAAACCTTAGTGAGAAACTTATTTCATTTATGAATCTTTTAAATAAGACTTCGTGCTTAGACAATTATACTTCTCTATAATTCCTTCATAAAGATTCATAAAAAGTTTCTGATTAACCAAACATATCCCCCGGGAGTGTCGTAACCAAGAGTGCAGCAAGGCCCGTTATCATGCACCAGTTCCCGTTCGAGTCTAGCTCAAAGCGGTGTTTTTGGGTTTTACCCCTATATACATCTGTGCCAGAGCCGCCTCTACCTGCTCGTATCCAGACAGGGATGTATTTGTTTGATAAAACACTTACTCAATACTTACCAAAATACCAGGAAGTTTTCCTATATTTAAACATTTCTATAGGGTTCTTCCTAAAGTTTTTATATCCTAATTTCCACAAATAACTAAAACATCCTTTGATACCAACTATGGCATCCCGCCTTTTTATAACATAAACTTTTATTACAATACACATAACTGAGGATCTTTAAGGTCTAGTGTCTTGGAAACCAGGAACAAAATACATGAAAGCAACATAAAACATTCTTCTTAAACACTTGAAAGGCTTCTCCTTAAGTTCATCCTAGGTTCATTACGGCATCTCATAACCTGGGGACATACATCAAAAGAAAGGGTGAGCAGGAGGCCCAGTAAGGGGAAACAAGAGGAACATTTTACATGTGAACTTGATATACTTCAATAAGAACATGAAAAGAACGTTAAGGCATGAGAAAAAATCATGAGGAATTTCATAATAAAAACAAACTTTTTCATAACTTGAAGATGTGGCTACATCATTTAACATAGACAATCATGAACATATCACCAAGGTCCATCCCCAAGGTGTCATTTGAAAATTACCAAGGTTATTCACCAAGGTATCGTGAAAATTGTAATCTCTAGTGGTTACATCATTACCCAATGCATTGGAGCGCTATCAGGGCGCACCCTTATATTTACCTTTATTATAATGTGAGCCACATATATCATCGTCAAACATTTCATAAATAACCCATATAGAATACAATAAATGGGTTTCATTTCATAATCATAACGTTATAAAAACTGCTTTAAAGACATGATCTTTACGGCACTTTAAACCCACGGAAGGGAAAGTGGGTCTCATGTATGTAAATCCCAGAATTTAAAATAGAACATTTTGATATATATGTGAATACCATTTTAGAAATAAGAGCTTTGATTATTCACTTTATAACATAAAATAATTTTGAGAAAAGAGAGAGGCATTTTGAGACAAAAATTATGAAGCATAACGGCTATGTTACATGGTTTTAGAAAACATTGAAAAGAGAGGGGACATGGGTCACCCACTCATAAATGATCCATAAAACAGTAGGGGACAGAATAAGAAGGATATATGGACATGGTAATGAAATTTTGAGGACATAACATTTGAAATGAAAAAACATGGAAGGAAGACAAAAATTAGATTTCTCTTATGAAAATTCGGCAGCCTAACGGCGTCACTTAAACATCAATAAAAAAGAATTGAAAAGATCAAATAGGGTACCTCATCATATGATAATAAGAGATCAGTATGATAGATATAGAGATGATACCCCAACATAATAAAAAGGAACTTGAAAGACTTGACATGAAAATCGAACTTGAAAAATGAGAAGGGTGAAAGAATCCCTTAAAAATTCGGCAGCCTAACGGGGTCACTTAAACCTTCATAAAACGAAATGATGAGAGTAAGAGGAGATATCTCATCATATAAACATGAAAGGGCAGTAAGAGTAATATAAAAGAACATCCTCTCACATAAAAACACGGATCATAAAAGGAATGACATAAATGAGATTACATGAAAAGAAAGAGAGGGGTCGGATCCCTTACCTTAAAACTTGACTCTTGAAACTCAAAGGATTGGACCTTGAGGGCTTGGGGGCACCTTGGGAGGATTCTTTGGAAGGTAAGAAGACCAGAAAATCGTTGGGGGAGAGTTGGGAGTGAAAAATAAAGGAGAAAATGGTGGGTATTTATAGGGAATGTGAGGGGACAAAGCATTAATGGCCAAGGGACACCTCACATGTGCTTTTCTCAAACCCATGTGCTCTCCCTTGGCATTTATCATGTAGTTAGGCCACATGGGGCCCCCAAAACAATAATTCATCACCCTTGTCCGGCCAACCCTCAAAAGATCTCATGACATCATCATGACACCGTTATGAGGTCATCAAACATACCGAAACCCTAAAACTGTATTTTTACTATTCACTGAAAATTCAACTTTCTCAGAAAAATCCCAAAATTTCACATTAACCAAATATCAATGCTATGATTTCAAAAATGAACTCCATTTTATAAAAATAATTTTCTAAATATTTTTAATTTTATTTTTAAATAAATACACTATTCACCGAAAATTCATTTTTTTAAAAAAATCCCCAAAAATTACCATAACATAATATCGATGCTCTGAGTTCAAAAATAAAGTCATTTTTATAAAAATAATTTTATAATTATTTTTAATTAAGTTTTTAATTAAAAAAACACTATTCATCTGAAAAAGCTAATACTTGACTAATAATTTATGAAACTGTTATTTACCCATTTTATTGAATCACATTACTTAATCTATGTGTCTAAATTATATTACAACTTTATTTGAGTGAAATTACTAATGCATTTGATCACATTACTAATCCTAAGCATAAAATCACTATTCTTAATTTACTATTCATCAAAAATTAAGTTGATCTTATTAGACTCCAAATTCCTTACTGAACACTTTTGTAGAAGACCATTTTTTGAAAATCATTACACATTATTAGTTATTTAGGGTTTACATAAATATTTTGAAATATCCCTTTTTCAAAATTCATCAATAAAATACATTCTAAAATTATCTAGACATTTCAAATTTCACAAACATCACTAAACAAAGAAATCTCAATTTATTCACCCTAAAGGATTACACAAGGAAGCTAGGGTCTCATCACATAGCCCCTTATAACACTGGCATAAGACCTAAGTGTAAGGTGTGCTATGGTGAGAGAATCTGAGGGAGGCTCAGATAACATTGCCCTAGTAGCAATCTCCACTAACTTGAACTTCTCCTGCAAGCGTTTTTGTTCAAGCTTGACACGCTGGAGCTCGGCTTGGGCTTGGTCCAAAAGCGAAGCCCACAGATGTTACCTCCTTCCCACGCTCTGATAAGTGGGCTTCGTAAGGGTTGAGTCTACTGGATCAAGCCATCGACTCCCCTTTCTTCATTAACCATTAACATCTTATTAAATCATTAAGAGTAGGTTAATATAATACTCAAAAATATTGGGTCGTTACATTGAGCTCACCCCTTTCTTATGCTTTATTTTTCGCTAGATTAGAAAAAGTGTATTATAATTGACCTGCTGGAATAGGCTAAGGGATATGAGTGTGTAAAAAGAAGACACAATGTTGTAGTTTTTATATTATATAATGCAATGTAAAATTTTGTATGTATATAGTACATCCAAGGATACTAAACTAATTGGTCTTTTGTGACTTGATATCTTTTTATCCTTCCAATGTTATTTGCAAGGCACCGACTCTGGGTAAGTAGGTTCGGGGCATTACACACCCTCCTTAGCATGGTCACTGGTCCTCTGTAAATACATACTGAGTGGAACCCCCCCAAAGAACTATGGTTTGGGTCTTCAGATATATTTTGTGCCCCCTTTATTGTGAGGAGTTGTGATGATGCATGGTTTTACTTTCACAATTACTTCTGAGTAGATGCACAAAATGTTAGGTTTCAGTGGTGGGCTTTTGGAGACATTGGATAATATTATTCTTAGACTGATATGTGATATATAAATACCCTAATTCTCTTGTTTAGGTTTCCTTGTCTAATAATTTATATACTTTATTTGGAATTCAAACCTTGGATTTAATTACTCTCCTTCTTGGAGAGGCAAATATGTGCATGGAATGCCACACACTCTCAGTGTATAACTCTAATGGTTTTAGGAGATTAATCACCAGCTATATGTGGTCATGATAAAATATATTGTTCATTTAATCACCATGTGTAGATCATTGTCCATGGATGAGGTTAATTACACTCTTGTATTGGGTTTAGATTCTCTCATTGATTATATTTTTCATCTACTGTCATTTGGTCACAGATGATTTTTTCTTTTTCAAATTCTGTTGTTATTATTTTGGGATCTTAGTTTTTCTCTCAAGTTCTAAGTGTGTTGGGGGTTCAATTTTGACGAGTTTCATTATTTATTTTTATTCCTATGCTTATTCATTTTTTCATTTGATAGTTCTTGGAGAAAAGAAGTATTTTTATTCATGGTAGTAGCATGTGCATGGTTTGGTAAATCATGCATCCCAACCGAGGTAACTGTGCAGTAGGTGTTAGAAATTGGGAAGAATCAAAAACATGGTTTGTGCATTGTATGTCAAACCATGTGAGCTGGTCATGTTGTTGATCCCCTATATGATAGTAGAAACTGCATGGTTAGTACACGATTTGGTAAACTGTGTCGCAAGACTAAGTGATTTTCCCAGATCTATTTTTTTCAAATTCCAATTCTACCCCCTCTGGTTTTTAAACCCCTATATACCCATTTTTCCTCCAACCGGGTTCTTACATCCCTAGGGATGTCTCTCCTTTGTTCTTCAAGCTTCCCTATTCCTCCCCTGGATTAGATGCAAGGATTTATTGATGTTAGGGATAGATTATTCAAGGTATTTCCCTGCCTCTATTCTCACACTTCCTCCTCCTTACATGTCTCCATGAGTTCCTCTTCTCTCATTGTCATGTAAACATTGGTTTTGGTTACCCCTTGATTTATGTTGGTGGGTATTATGTTCTTGATTCCTCTACATATATCTTGACTTTTGGTACCCTTATGGTGTGATTTCGGGTGTGCGTTATTGAAGCATCATGTGATTGAGTTTAGTTTCCCTATAAAATCCCTTTTTAATTGAATAATTTTAAATTTCAGGCCATTATCACCACACGTACATGATAAATATTTATGTGTGACCATTAAAATATTTTTTGTTGTTCAAAGTGTTATATTGTGTCTTTTTATGTGATAAATAGAATTTTTATGTCAAATATTTCACACCATGTGTACGATGAAATGGCATGTTGGATTTTGTGAGTAATTTTTGGTATGTTAAGAATGGTTTGGTTTTTTTATTAAATATGTGGAGTATGTAATGATGAATTTTTTTTCTTGAATGTGTATTAAGTGTTTTTAAGTTTATAAAAAGATTGTATTTGGCTTTTGAATGTGGTTTGACATTAGATGATTGATTGTGGTCCATTTGTAATTTTAATAAAAATGGAATTGGTTTTGTAAATATTGTATGAGTGAAATAAATGAATTGTTTTTAGATTGGTTTTGAAATGGAAAGTGGGGGGTTTTCACCTTTTTGGAATGATGGTTTGTCTCTTCTAAATATGATGGTTTTGTGAAAGGACCATGATGCTCCTTTAAAACATTTGTGAATGTGGTGAATATAATTATTATTAAAACCACCATTGAATTATTATATTATAATGTTTATGTTTAATATATGGGATTTCCTCACATTAGAAACCTTTCAATCAATTATGTGAATGTGCAATCCCCGGTATGGACTCATTCGGGGGTTATTTGTTCAATTCCATAAGATTGGTCCTCAGAGTGACTTGGGTGATGACTATGTTGAATTATTATAATATATATGTATGTAATAGGAGGCTCGATTATAAACAGTTGGATCACCACTTTATACATGATACATGGAACTTGGAATAGTGAGAGAATTCTTTGATAATGATTGTTGAACAGACTAAATTTCACACTGACCAGTGGCACATATTATGTGGATATATTGGTTTTGTTCCTATGGTATTTCCCCTCGGACTATCCTGAGTTAGTATGGTCAGGAGTATTTAGGGTACATTGATTTCATCATGTGAGGCATGCTTCCAGGAATAGGTCACTTGTATTAGTATGTTCTCTATTATTCATGATCTTTTAGGTTTACCCTTGTATATTGAAATTTATTTTCATACAATGAATGATTTTCATACATTGTTGGATTTATAGAGTTTATATATAATGTTTTGGAAAATTATTTACATATTCATTCATCATTTATCCTAGAAATACTAACATTTTTTTCTGTGAAAATTATTTTGTATTCTAATGGAAAAAGGGGGGAAATATTCTATATTTTATTTTAATGAGAAATGGTGTACATAAAAAACTTACATGGTATATTTTATATCAAACATTATGTTGATTTTTATTATATTTTAAAGGAAGTTATTTGGGAATATATTTTTCATGCATGTCTATTATGTTTTAATTTTGACAACCTATAGTTTCCTCTTGATTTTATATTTAGTTGAACATCCCATCTTGGTTTTGATCTGTATGGGAAAGAGTTATTCATGGTGTCAGAAAGTGACCCTCAGGGTCACATAGATGTGTTTTTTTTTTCTGGTTTTCAATTTGATTATCATTGTATTTAATTTCCCTTTTTCATATTCTGGAAAAAAATATTTTTAGTTTGAAATATATATGATTTGGGATTATTTGGGTGTCTTTTCATTGATATTTTTAATTATTTATTATTGTGATAAATTGTTCCCTTTACCTACATGGTTGATTCCCAAAACTAGTTTATATCCCCTGAGGATTGGGAATTCTCTTCGATCCATTCCATGGATTATCTTGGGTGATAGGTTTGGTGTTTTCCTGGTTTGGTTCATGACAAAATGGTATCAAAAGAGTTTGGATATTTTGATGAACATAATTTTTAAGGAATCCATTACTACTTGTGGATGTCAAGGTAGATAGAGTATGAATATCTGGAATCGATAAATATAAACAGAAAGAACATAATGAACCCTTGATTATTTTGGTCCTCAAATTTCTAGTGGAAGTCCAGTTTTGTTGGTATCTTTTGGTTCGTGTGGATTGTTTGGTGTCTCGGATACAAATTTTGAGGGGACTAGTGGTCAATGTGTTCTCACAGGGCCTAGAAATCCTTGTGGAGTTTTAGGAATGTTCCAATGACAGATCTCTAGTATGGTGGTTTGTTCTCATATGGAATCCATCCATATGGATAATTCACCTATCAACACTTGTTTCCCATATTAGTTACTTCGATTATTCATTGATCATGGAAATTATTTTGAGAACTCATAGGTTGGAACTATGAAAATCGGGGTTTATTGGTAATGGTTGGATTTTGGAAAGTGGGAAAATGGATTTTTGGGATTATCCTTGTAGAAGACTTTGTAAATTTTTTTATAAAATTACCTCTTTGGGTATGATGGAATTTACTAAAAAAGATTGGATTTTTATATTAAATACTCGGGGTTTATGATAAATGGTTATTTTGATGTGGAAATTTTATTTTTGAATTTGTTTTAAATTAAAGGGATTTTGTTTTTAATCAAATAATTTAGATGAAATCAGAATTATGATTTACTATAAAAAATGTTAAATGAATTAAAAATGGTAATTCAAAAGGAATCCATGGGATTTATTTTAAATAAATAAATAGATGGGATGATATGTGGAGTTTAAAATGGTTTCAAATTTATGGTTGGTGGTAATTTTTATGACTTTGGAAATGTGAATTGTCAATTTCACTGTGGGTGTTTCCATGGGTCACATGCATTTATATATGTGGAATATTCCTGGAAAGTGCTTTGATTGGAACACCTCATTGGATGCCCAGGGTGGCATGGAATGCGCATGTGTGAGGGTCAATGGAACACCATTCGTGAGTGTGAACAACACAATGTGTTTTTCATTGAATTTATTAAGTGGGAATTTGTTATGTTTTGTAAAACTATTAGTTGGGTGGTTTGTTTTCCCGTGTTTTTTGGAAGTGTTCAATATGAAGGGCTTTGAGTATAAATTCTGATTTGTGTCTTCTTTTGATGTGATATTTAGTTGATTTATAGATATGATTTAGGGAATTTGTGTTTTGTTTTCATTATGGGTATTGATTTTTATTTGACGTGAGTTTTGGAAAATGAATTTGTTTTTATAGAGATCTTGGTTTTCATGTCAACCAGTGTTCTCCCCCATTGAGATTCTAGTAATTTTAATTCTGTAGCTAAGGGTGGTTCCTCATTATTAAGATTTATGGTTGATTAAAATAAGGATTTAATTATTGAGTTTCTAAAGATAAATCCACCTATTTGAAGAATACCCTAACCTATTTTTTGGTGCAAAGCATAGTTTCATCTTGATTTAAAGTGCCTGCATGTTATGATGATTCTTTATATTGTGGAATTCATGCCTAGTGGTGATACTTTTTTGATGTTTAAGTGGGATTTTCTAGATCTCTTGAAAACCTATATTTAAATAAAAGTGTGTGTTCCTTTTTATGAATTCTAAAAATTATTCTATTCTAAGTTGTGGTCTATTTGATGTGTGCAACCTCAAGATCCCTATTTGGGTGAATGTGTCTTGTTAATGAAAATAGATTTCGTTGTGTTATAATCTTATATTTCAGTTGGGGGTTCTTTGTGGTTTCTTGTGGCACCAAAAGTAGGAGTTTCGATTAGGGGTTACAGCTCCTGACTGCAAGGTAGGGGATGCTACAAACATCAGGGATCTAGCCAAAGGCTTGTGACTGAAGCTATTTTAGAGTAAGGAGATCGGGTCTATGGTGATTTTTTCAAGGCACATGCCTTCACTATTTCTGTGAGGAAAGTATTCTATTTCTATTGTGGTCTATATGTTGTTTTTAATTCCATCTCATTGAAAATGTCACGGTGGACTTATCCCTCATGTAATATCATTGATTGTTACCTCTTGGAAGAAATCTTCTGATTAGGTTCCCTTGTTTTTACATCCAATGTAAATCAGTTGTGCTCTAGTTTTTTGGAAATCTGGAGGTGATGAGTTGTGGGTTAGCTTTCAGTTAGGGTTTTCATGTTTTAACCATTAGTCCCCTTCCCTACCATCCCATTTTAATGGGGTTTTTTGGTCACTATAGGGATTGTTTATTGTGTTTTTCTAATATCTTCAGTTATTAATATTGGAGATACCCACTGTGGGTCTCATTGAAAACTCTTCTATGATAAATCAATCCCAGGTTGTTACAAATTGTTGGAAGTCTGTTCAAGCCTCTACCTATTCGTGATCTATTTTGGTTTTGGTGTTAGAATTGTAGATGCATCATTATTTTAAAATTGTTTAATTTATGAGTTTACTTTTTTGGTTTAGGTAAATGATGAATTTTTTAGAGTGTGCCCAATTGTTCTGTTCAGAGTATGGTTGTGAAGGTTGTGTCTCTAATTTCTCATTTATTCTTGGGAATTTGTTTCAGTTTGTTTTTCAGTTTTAGGTAAGATGTATAAGATATGTTTGGATGTGGTTGGGATGTTCATGGCTTGAGGGATTATGTCCAATAGTTTTTACAATACATAATATTTTAAAGATCATGATGAAAATGTTATGGATTTCGAGGGGTGGAGAGAATTAATCGTGGGGAGAGTTGTCGAACCTAGTTTTGTTTCTTTTTACATCTTATGTTCTGGTTCTTTTGGGATCATGATTTCTCTCTTGAGTTTCAGGTGTGAAGGGGGTTATATTTAAAAGTGATTATATGTTATTAATTATTCCAAGGGTTATTAATTTGGTTATTTATGAATTCATAGGGAAATGTTATATTTTTTGGCATGGCAGCAGCATGTGCACAGTTGGCGCGTGGTTTGGTAAACTCTTTGTCCCAACCTTGGTAATCATGTGGTAGGTGTCGAAAATTGGATAGAAGATACTACATTTTTTTCACACTGTAGTTCAAACCATGATGGTTGTTTGTGCAGTTGATCCCCTCGTACAAAGTAGCTACCACACCATTGGTGCACAATTTGGTAAACTGTGCGGCCAAACTGTACGAGTTTCCCATATCTAAAATTTTGTGAAATTACAATTATTTACCCACTGGATTTCTACCCCAGTCATCTTATTTCTCCCCCCCCCAATATATTGTGTGTAATGCCCCATGTATTTCTCTCTTCGGTTCTTAAATCTTCCCACTCCCTCCCTTGGGGTAGGTATAAGTATTAATTCATGTTGGGGCTAGATTCTTAAAGGTATTTCCCCTACTACCTTCTCCATCATCCTACTTATTCTATTTCTCCTTAAGATCCTCCAATCCCATTGTCATGTTGACCTAGGTTTTGGTTTAACTGTGATTTATGTTGGGGTTTTTATGTTTTATTGTTCCTCTTCATATATCTTGGCTCATGGGACCATTGTGGTGTGATTCGATGTGTGCTTTGTTGAAGCATCTTGATATTGAAGTAGGTTTCCATTGGATTTTCCTTATTTACATTAATATTATTTCATTTCAAGCCTTTAAAACCTCTATTCCATGATAAATATTCATATGTTAACTTTTAAATATTTTTTGGTGTACAAAGTAGTGTTTTATGACTTGTTATGTGACAAATATAATTGGTTTGATAAGGATTTCAAACTAAGTGTCCTATAAAATTCCGGATTGGATTTTATGATTAATATGTGGTATATAAATCATAGATTGAATTTTTAATAAATATTTTTCATGTTAAATTATTAATTTTGGTAGTTGAAAATTTTTGAAGTTGTTTTTTGTTTAAAAGAAGTGTCTATCTGGATTTTGAATGTTGTTTAACATGCGATGATGGATTGTGGCCCATTAGAAATTTTAATAAAAATGGATCTGGTTTGTAAATGTGTTATGAGTGCCTTAAATGAATTGTTTTATAAATAGATGTGAAATATAAGTGGTGTGTTTTTATGCTTTGGGAAATATAGTTTATTTCTTTTAAAAATTATGGTATTTTGAAAGTAGACTAAGGCACATAAAGAAATTTTTTTAATGTGATGAAATTATTTATTATGAAGACCTTAATTTATGGATTGCCTTGGATTGTTTATGTTTAATGTATAGGATTTCCTCATTTTGGAATCCTTCAGATCCATTATGATAATGGGAGATCCTTGATATGTACTTCCTCTAGGTTTATTTGTTTAATGCCCTGATATTTGTCATTGGGGTGACTCGGGTGATGCCTATTATTGAATTGTTATTATATGTGTATGTGATTGGATGCTCAGTTAGAATAAGTTGGATCTCCTTTTTATACATGAGACATGGGAACCTATTAATAGGAGAGAATTTTCTGATATTTATTGTTTCACTGGTGAGATTACACAATAGCTGGTGGTACATAGTATGCGGATATATTGGTTTTATTACTATGTGATTTTCCCCTCGGAATATCCTGAGTTAGGGTTACCCTGAGTATTTAGAGTGCATTATATCATTTTTTGAGGCATGATTCTATTAATGGTTCTCAAGTATTAGTATATTATAGATTATTTATGATATCCTCGGCTCACCGATGTCTATTTGCACATTGATTCTTCAAATGAATGATAGTGATACGTTTTTGTTGGTTACACTAGTATATTTATTTCTATTACCCCTATCAAATTATTGTTATTCTTACTTCTTATTCAGTATCTCTTATTTATAAAAGTTATAAATTGGTTGTCCAGTGTTTATGTAAACTGTTTTTTAAGATTCGTTACACATTATTTTATCATTTTCTTTATGAAATACTAATGATTCCTTTTGGGAAGAAGAATGTGGTTTCTAATAGAAAATACGGAAATGGGCTTTGATTTATGTTAATTTGGAAATGTGTGTGGATAAAATATTACATTTTATATTGTATTTTAAAAATTAAGTTGATGTTTTCTTTTATTTTAATGGAATTCCAATGGTAATTGTTTTTTTGGGCCATCCAAATGAGTTTCAATACTCACTCTTATAGTTTGCTCTTGTATTTAGCTTATGGGAAAGATCTCAGCTTGGTCTTGATTATCAAGGGAGATAGATATTCCTAGTGTAAGAGAGTGACCATCATGGTTACATGGAGGTATAAATGTTATTTTCAGGTCTTTATTTTGTGTTTTATTGTATATTTTTGTCATATTTTCATATTCTTGTATAAAAAATGATTAATTGGAAATATAAATTCTTTGGGATGATTTTTGAATGTTTCCACTATTTTTTTACGTATTTATTATTAGGGGAAATAATTCATTTTATCTACTCAGTTGTCTCCCTACACTAGTTTCTAGCCCATGGGGATCAGGAACCCCCTTTGATCCTTACCATGGATTGGATCAGGTGACCATTTTGGGGTTGAATCGAGTTGTTTTGTAACACTTTCTATTTATATTGTATCTCTCACTACTCAAATTTCTAATTTAGGGTTTTTTACAGGTTATATATATTCTCACCCTTTGCTCGCACATGTTGTGTCTTATGTAGATGATGGATACATCTATCGTGACATTAGAGGAGCTTAGGGAAACCTAGTACTTTAGACCGCGTACAGTGTTCAGAACATGGGATTTAGGAGATGGGCTCAATTGGAAGTTTAATTTTATTTTAGGTTGGGACATATTTATGTTTGGGTGTGTATTTTCCCCTTTATTTTTCATGTTACATTATCGTACTCTTTTACATTTTTGTATTTTTTCCTGCATGGTAATTCCCTCAACATTCTATTTCTTTTACTTTTACTCCCTCTTCAATTTTTCATTGAGATGGATTGGGGTGTGTGCATAAGTACACATTAAAAGGCCTCCCCATGTTAGTAATTCCTTCAGTATAGATCTCCATCCTCCAGCCTATGGAAGAAGGCTTGGGTTAGTTGTGCCTTAAACCAGAGCCTAAGTCAGGTCATGACATACTGTTATTGTTTCCATGGTTTTATTCTTCTTCTATGTCATTTCTTCCTTATGTGTGTTATAGGATCTTTATTTTATGGCTTTTATGAAAATGATTCACTGAATATATATAATTATTATTCATTTAAATTTAATTACGGTTTATGACAAATACCTTTTACCTTTTTATTTTCATTATTAAATTATTTGGAAAATGGTTTTATAATGATTCTTTTTTATTTTTGGAAATCAATACATGAGGGGTTACAAATAATACTGACATCAACTCTATTTCCTTCACTTTTCATGAAAAAAATGTTCACCAAGGGAAAATTTTGTATTCTAGTGATTTTATAATTTTATTTGTTTTATATCAAACATATATTTTTTAAAATATGATATTTTATGTCTATAAACTTAAAAAATATATATATTTTGAAAAATATATATTCCAAAACAAACATTTTATTTCATTCATAAAAAATACAATTCCATATTAGTTTTGAATTAATATTACATACTAAATGTAAGTTTTTAGATTAGAATTAATATGTTCTCTGTAGAACTGACTTTTATAAAAGTTAACTATATTTAAGGATTAAAATATTTTATGACAATTAATATTTTTTTATAGAATATCTCTATTTTCATCAATACATATTAAAATAATGGTAAACTATTTAATTTGATTAAAATTTATATTCATTTACAAATAATTTTTTTTCTAACATATGATAGAGAATGAAATGTGACCAGAAAAATAAAATAAATATATACGTATTATTTGAAATATAAAATTATAAATTTAAATTTATTTAATTTTTTTCACTTTAATATATTCTATAATTATGTGATTACAACTTTTATCTCTCTTCTCACAAGTGATATGTGGTTTATTTTAATAATACTTTGGAATTGTACTCCATTTGTTTTTATAAGAAATTTGTATATAATTTTATTTATCATTTTTTATTTGAATTAAATAACACTATGGAATCCTATTTCAACTAATAGTAAATTTTTTAATTTAAAAACAATTCACAACATGATTTTCATGAAATTGATGTCACTAAAATAAGGCAGTCTATATACTCCAATGTGAATGGTACCAACTAATTCTATTTATTCCTAGTAGTGACCAGTAGTGGATTAAAATTATAAAATTATATATTCCTATTCAATGTTCTAAAAACTATTCTAAAATATATGAGAGATAAAGATTGGTGTAATTGATATGACACTCCAATTTAATTTAGTTTCTAAATTATTTTTTCTTTTTTAGGTATGTAAATTTTTATATATTTTTTTCTTCTTTGACGAATCATTGGTTAATGGTTTTTAGAGTATGAGGATATATGAAAAATTTTATTTAAAAAATATATATAATTTATTGGTAGGTTTTTTAAACCAACATTGAAATTCCACCAAGAGACTTTGGATGTCTATTATTAAATAAAACTGACATTTAATATCTCATGATGGACATTCAAGGACTGTTTTATGTCATAATCGATGTCAGAAAATACATTCAATGCCATTTAATACATAACAACAACATCAAAAATCCTAATTGAAAAATAAAATATCAATTTCAATATCAATTGTATGTAATAACTAAATTTGAAACTACTGTTCATTAATGTTTATTAAATAAAACTGACATCCAAATACATATTTAATTTTTTTGAATCAGATTTTCAATGTCTAATTTATGCAATAAGATACATCGAAAATGATTTCCATCTTCATTTTCCTATAAAACTAGCATAAAAAATTATTATTTTCCCTATATTAAATAATAACAAACTAAATATCATTTTTATACAAAATCAACAATGAAAATAACAATACAATCCATTCCACATCAGTTTTACCGGAAAACCAATGTGGAAGAGTATTTTCAACATTTTTAGTATAAAATGATGTTAAAACACCCATTAAATTTATAATTTATTGAATGGTTTCGATGTCTATTTTATTAAATATGATATGAAACCCATTATTAATAACAACATCTATATAAATATTTTTTGAAAACAACATTAATAAGTAAAAAACAGACATTGAAATCAATATTTTTTCTAGATAATCCTTATATGTTTCATAATTATTATGTTTTAGTACCATTGGTAAATATACTTCTTCAATATTATTCTTTAATCCCAATACATAAATACTTCATCAATTATATCCAACATCGATCCATCCTTGGTCTAGGTTTTAACCATTATAATAGGTCATTATCATGGATTATTCATTGGTTCCCCATATTTAATACAACGAACCCTAAAAGGGACCCTAGGATGAAATTTATTTCGTTACAAAATACTCAATATTTTTACTTAGCAATTAAATACTTTATGAACATCTTTTCTGAACAAAAAACATATGGTTCTTTTTAGAAACATTGTTAGGTGTATCATTCCACATTTATAACTTGAATGATATTTATCCTTTAATCCTCCATGGTGTCCATCACTTGAGATCTTATACAAATTCATCCTTCTTTTCTTAGTGAGTATAAAATCTCATTAAGGTATAAATATTTTATCATATTTCAGGAAAAACGATTAGGTATAATCATGAAATTTTTTGATCCAACAATCATCCTATTTTTTCTCATAGTCATCAAATTTTCCTTCTAATTCAATATTAATATGATTTCTTAAGGTTCTATCCATTTACTAAATCCTAAAACTAGAGCCAGAGAAATAATAATTGTAGTGGGAAACAATTAAATCATGGAAAATCATTTTTATTATGTCTAGATTATGACACATTATTTGGAATCTAATACACCAATGTTTTATCATAGGTTATTCATTTTTTCCATTTATTCAAATCCTATATAATAATTGGTAATTAAAATTGGAATAATCTGAATCATATTCCCTAGGATTTTCTAACACTAGTGGTAGTAAGGACCATTTTCGGGCACTAGGTAATTTTTGGGTCAACCCCAATGAAACCATTTCAGATTTACATCCCCTAGGTACAAGTCATCCAGAATCAAATTCTTATGCAGTATCCAAATAAGGATATATTTCATGGAAAAATAACATATTATATTCATTACTAAAACATTAATATTTTTATCTATACTTATCCTCAATTTTCTTCATAGGGTTATGTTCCCCAGTTTATGTTATCCAAAATAGAGTTCTGAATGTTTCTACTAAAACAATCCGTGATGAAAACAATAATTATATCTACTGTAGTAACCGATACTCGATGCCTTACTTTATTATATTGGTATAAGAAACGAAGAATCACTACCTAATGGACCTAATAGTTTAGTAGACTTGGTTAATGTGATACATATATGATTCTCATATTCCATTTGACAAAAAAAATAAAAAATAAATTTTTGATAATATAATTATTACCACTATCATATCCTTATATATTAGTAAACTTCTTGATTGGTAGGTGTAGTCAAAAACCCCATTTATATAAGGCTTGCAAACTGATTCATCTCATGGTAATACCAATGCATCTAGAGGATCCCTATAACTTATACCAACTCAATTCAATAGGTCCAAAACATTTCATACATATAAAAAATAAATTTATTTCATGAACAATATGTCTGATCAATAAACACTTATATTTTGTAAATAATATTGATTTATCAATATTTCCTCAGAGAATAATATAAATATAAATTAAATTAGTCATATGTTTAAATTTTATATGTTTTAATAAATAAGTAAATATGGGATTAATAATATAGATATTTTGGGGAAATTTAATGTCATATGATCACAAAAAAGTGGATTTTTCAAGGGAAAGAAAACGACTACAAAAAATGAATCAAGAAAGTTAATGTAAATAATTTCCATAGTAAAAATTATAATAAAACATACAAAGAGATAATAAGGATTTTATCAATACAACATATCCATAGTGGAGTATAATTAAAATAAAAAGATGTTGTTTTGATGAATAAATACCATAAAATATCATTAAAAAATCATAAGGAAAATATCCTTTTAACTTTCAAAATACTTTTAAAGCTGAATGTTCATAAAATAATATGAAAATAAATCAATTTTTAAATAACATTTGAAAATAATAAATTAATAACAATAACATTGAGCGATCAGGATGGAGGGTAAATTACTTTCATGATATACACGTTAAAATAATGATTCCTTTAATATTTTCAGAAAAATAAAAACATACAATGTTTGTAAAAAGACAAAAATATTAATATAAAATTTTTAAAATATATAACAAGGGTTAATATTTCGTTAATAAAATTTTTTTAGATTCATAAAAACAATTTTGAAAATAATAATTAGAAAACATGGTTGTGGATGAATGTTTATTTTCACCCGAAGAGAGAAATGATGTCGAATTTGATTAAAAACATTTTATCAATAAATTTATATACAAATGAGTGGAATATGGTATCATTAATTGAAAAATTCACGAATGACAATTTATAGGAAAATGAAATCGGTTTATTATAAAACACTAAATTTATTTTCCGCTATGGAAATCCACACAAAAACAATCCCTATTAAAAAGTGATTATAGAAAAAACTCTAGCAATAATCATAACGATGAAGTGAAAATTAATCAATGAATAAATTATTTGTATCAAATTTAAATTCAATTAGAAAAATTTAAATATAATATAATATTTTCAAAATTCACTAAACACATAATCTTAAAAATTAATGGACAATTAAAATTTAATATTACCTTATAAAAAGTAATTGGGTTATGATATTCTTTAACACTAGCTAATTTTCATGTCCATTTCCCTTAGAAAAAATAATTCAAATATAAAGTTTAAATACAATGAATTATAAATTTATTCATGATATTACATGTTAAAGTAGTAGTATGCTGACCACATAAAATAAATTATGTTCACTATAATAAATTATGCCTCAGTGAAGGGAAATTGAGACAAAGTCCCTTATCTCACACTTCCATTTAGTTGAACGATCTTTAAAATAATTTATAATGGATTTAATAGTTTTATTAATAAATACTAGAATCATATTAATATTTATAATATTATATATTTCCCTCTAATAAAATCTTATCACTCGTTCGTTATTAGTCTTTCATTATTTTAATTATTTCTTGTGTGAATTTTTTTGTTTTCTCTTTCACATTTCTCATGAAAGTACTATTTTCTAGGTATAGGATACAGATAAATAAACTATATAATTATTTTAATTTTATAAATATAATTTTTTAAATTTTATACATTTTCAGAATAATTATTGAAAATGATACATGGATAATGGATCACATCGCTTTGGGGAGATGGTTGGTCATATATACGCCTGAGCGAAATTATCATTCATTTAATAGATAAAAGGGTATGGAATTGGGTTATATAATAATATATAAAGATAAATATAATAATATATATATTTATTAAATTTATCCATAATACTTTAGATGTAAATTGTAATTGAAAAATTAATCACAACGCTTCGTGAGGTGGTAGTCCACCACACACACGAGCGACGCTTTCCTATTTTAAACATCAAGGATTGTAAAAAGGTATATGTTATATTATAATTATATAATTATAATAATATAATAAGTAACATATATATGTTTTAAATAAATCATTATATCTATCTTTGATTGGTGGATATGTAAAATGAATTACGTTTTGTTCGTGAGGATGTAGTCCACAGTACACATGATCGAAGGTCCTATTTTCCATTTGATGGAATAATAGATTCATATAGATTATTAAATTAACAAAATATAATATAATTATATGGTGGATACCTTTTTAATTATATTATCATGACTATGTAATATTTGATTGATGTGGAATAATAAATAACATGAAAATCCTCGTTTAAGAACGTTACCATTCCTTCGAGAAACATCATTCGGTTTCTACAAAATCATTTGTATGAGGGAATTATGATGAAAACTAAGGAACTAAGAATTTGGAAGTGGAGTATGGATGTTATTTATTCATGTATTTTCTGAGAAAAATGTATTTAGCTATGTGAATAAGGCAGGATATGTGTGTCCTTATATAAGTAGGGGGAAGACACAAATGGATCGTTTTAAAGGATTCAATTACACACACATTTTTTTCATTCCAAAGGCCTAAAAATGGGTCATTATCAACACATAGAGATTATTAAGTCAATATATGGCTATGAAATAGGTTTATGAGTAGTTGGAAGGTCATTTTAACCCTTATCTGTTTAGTTTAACACCTTGGTAAATAGTTTTTTACCATAACCATGGTAATTGATTATTCTATTTTTATTATTAATAAAGAAAAATAATTAAGTTTTAATTATTATATAATATAAGTAATTATAATTCAAAATATTTAATCCATTTTTCGAAACTCAATTAATTGAACTGGTAGAATGAAATTTAAAATTATATTCGCATATGCAATGAAAGCATTCCGTTTTCAAAGAGAAATTCATCATAAGTATAAAATGTTTTAATAGCAATATTAAATATAAAATTGACTAAATTCACGTAAAATAGTTAAATAATAAATTAATTTATCTAATTTTATTTTTTATCCAATTTTTAATATATATTACCTTTATTTATTATTTAAATGAAAATGTAGTTTTCAATAAAAATCATTTTTTACTATTCATCAAAAAATGAAATATTTCAAAAAAATAATAAAATGTCACCCTAAGCTAATGTTTGAATGAAAATTTAAAATATTAAATTAATTTTATCCGAATAATTTATAAATGTATTAAAAATGTATTTAAATTTAAGTCCACAAAGGGAGATTAAACCATGTTTATAATAAAATACAGTTTTTCCAAAAACATATATTTTTTAATGGTTCGTATTTTATTTCTATGAAAAATATACCCATAATTTTTATAATTTAGTTTTTAATATTCATAACCACCAATTTAATATCTAGGTTATAATGGTATATTATATTACAGTTCATTTAGACTAGTAGTTGCATGTTACATGCACCATCAAATACAATATCCGCCTTTTAAAATTTAGGGGTGGTACATTTTAATCTACTTTTTTCTGAGATAAAATAAATTAAATATAGTTTTTATTTAATGAAAATAAATACCTACTAAAATCTTGGGTTACAATTTTCAACCATGTTAAATAAATTGTTTCCTCATAATTTTTAATTTCTCTCACGAATGAAAATGGATAAGGGTATTCATAGCATAATAATGACTCATGATCTAAATATGTATTAAAATCAATTATAATGGTTCATAAAGAGAATTTAAATAATATAAACCATATCCATAGATATTTTCAATCCAAGTGAGATTTTAGGACCATTTTTCACTAAGTGAATATATATTTATTATTAAACCAACTTTTTCATGGTTATTACCCCTAGGTGAATCTAACCTCAAACCTACACCACTAGTTTATATCCATACAAAGTTTTCATTTATAGGAAACCAAAAAATACATACTTTACGAATATTTTATAATGTTTTCTTATATACAGACTTATCATTGGGGTTTCCGCTAATTTTTACTACTCCTAATATCAACTAATAATAAATTATTATTTTTTCAAGATCGTTCTTAATTAATTTCAAACCAAAAATTCATAGAAACCTATGCATCTACAAAATAAATTTAACATTTATCCTAAAACTAAATAAAGTCACGTATCTATAAATATATATGTTAATCATATATATTCCAACAAATATAAAATATTGCCAAAATAAAATGAATATCTTTTACATAAAATTACATACCAACCATAAGGGCTACCTATAAATTGATCATTCACACTTCCTAAAACCCAATATATGTATCTTAGAATATTGATAACCACCTAAAAATATTGTCCCACAAGACCTTAGTATGATAATTTATTCCATTAATGTTATGTTCAATGTTAAACTTATTATCCCATGATGGTATCTATAACTCTAAAAATATCTTCATCTGATAACATCCTAAACTATAAACATTTATAATCCATGCTTTGATTCGAACTGAAATGTACCAAACCCATCAAAGAATCTCACATTTAAAAAATATTATTCATAACATGGGGAAATAGAAACATAACAATGGGTGATCTCAAACACCCCGTATGGTTAAACATAAGCAATAAATATAAATGATCTTAAGTGATTTTAAGATTAATATATGGGTATGAGAACATATCAACATATGTGAGAACATAATAAAGAAGTAATACTTGATAAAATATGTATCATAATTAATGAATACTATTTTATGTTTTTTTGAATATGGAAGAATATAACATAAAAACATAGAATTACAATAATGTGTCAATAACATTAATTAGTAAATAATAATATTTGTGAAGGTCCGCTGCTCAGAAAAAAATTACATAGTGTGATATTCCAAATTCTAGAACATAATAAATGGTCTCTCATGAGATTAAAACATTACACAATTCATTAGTGGTAATTATAATTTCAATCCCACGAATCACATCATAAAATGCACATTAATATGTGTACCACATAAGGAAAGCATACATAATTCCATCAATAAAAATGATAGAGTAAAACAATGTAAATTAATGGGTATCTAATTAAATTATATAACATTTTTGGGAAATAACCTTAAATGAAGATATTTTATTATAAGGTATACCATATAGTTAAATGGTATAGTTTTTAGACAATAATATCCACCATTATTTTTGATATATGATTATCTATTTCAATATTCTTCAATATAATGAATAAAATATATGGTATTCAAATAATAAAGAAATTTCATGAATGGTTCTTTTAATATACATTGGATAATTAGGTGAGAAAAATCCAACAATGTATCATATCACTTATAGATAAATACCCTTTAATTTTGATAAATTTTACAAACATAAAACCCATTGAATGTATTTTCATTATATAACCTTGAAAACATGATAAGGGATACTTATAATAAAAAGTTAAAAGAATCATGAAAATAAATTCATGTGGAAAATTTTAAAAAATAGTATTTTTCATAATATTGGATAGAGCTTCAAAAAATGACTAGTGTTGACATCAATTTAAACATTCTATTTAACAATTACAAAGAAATTCACTGAAAATGGAAGATGATATTTTCAAAACATTAAAGTAGAGTGGAGAAAATTATTGAAACATTATAAATAATATGGATATCAAGGTAAAATATTCTTGACCAAAATGAAAATATAGGGTCAATTTCACTCATGGAAAACCATGTGCTGTAATTGTAAAACAAAGTGAAGTAGAATGACAATAAGGCACATAAAACCCAAAAATAAATAGCGAAGAATTAAATAAATTTTTATTTAGATATAAAAATTAAGTTATATAGTTTAGGAACCTAGACAAAAGTAATCTTGAAAATAGAGTGAGATTATAAAATGAAAACTTTACGACTTTTATAAATTTTTTTCCAATGACCCGTAAAAGAGAGGAAATAAAATTCAGTACTAAATACCATGAATAAATATATAATAATTATATAACATATAAAAGATGATATATATACAACATATAAAAGAAAATTTTTTCTTAATATGAAACATATCTCAATGAAGGAAATTTATGTTGAGAAAAACATACAACGTTGGTACTGTTTGAATAAAAAAACACGAATGGGATGTTATGACATGGAAAATAAAATATCATGATATGAAATATTTATATTATAATTAATTATTAAAGGGAATTAATTACACCATATACATGACACCCCAATATTTTTAAAGAACACTATTTTTGATAGAGTATGCAATATGTAACACCCCTCTTAAACGACCCACAAAATATTATTATATAAATATAATTGTTAAAAGCTTTTCATTTAATTTGTGTGTATGAATATTATTATCCAATTTATAAAATATATATATATTACATACTTAGTAAAAAATTATTTATTAATTATTAGGTTGTAAGTACTCAATTATTATTAAACAATGTTTGTTCATCAAAATAAATTTACTAAAAAAATGATTTTTATTTCTTTTTATGAGTGAATATTATAAATAATTTATGAAATGTTTCTAATTTTTATTTGATCAAAAGTATTTTAATTATTTAAATAGTCATATCAAAATTATAACTTATTGAATTTCATTGATTTTTTGAAAAAATATAAATTTTCCAGTGAATAATGAGAAATGCATTTTTTATTGAAATGTTTGTATTTCATGAATTTACGAAGAAAATTTTTATTTTTAAAAGGATTAAAATTAAAAATATCATTATTATATTAAAAAAATACAATTATGTTCATCAAAATCAATTTTATGGTTCAATCATGTATACAAATATTATTATAATTTAGAAGGAATGTTTTTGAAGAAATATTTTTATTGTGATATCATTTTTAATATTTATTTATTTTATTCCAATAACATTAATTAATTATATAAAAATGGATTATGTACTTGGAATAATTAGTTGAAAATTTGGAAAATATGTTCCTTCCATTTTACAAAATTATGAATAGTGACCATAGTAAATAATTGTAATCATTACAAGGTTAAACTTGGTAATTACTGTTAAAAATAATATGATAAGAAATAAAAGTGACCCTAAAACTTAACGTCATCATATTTCATAGGAGTATTGTAGACTCTTCCATCCAATTATCTAAAATATGGTCAATTTGTTCCACATTTACTTGAATATGACCTTTATATTAATTTAAGAAAATAATAAATACATAATGTCAAACTCTTGATTTTAATAACTCAAAATTTTTATTATAGGGATAAAAATGTTAACATTTTTGTAATAAATTTTTATTCAAAAAAAATAAAATTTTCATAATGGTAATTTATATATAATTTTAAGTGAATAAATAATTATTTATATATAATAATATGTTATTAAATAATTACCTTAAATGCTCCTGCAATGTCGATACAATATTTATTCAATTGATAGAAAACTAAAAATAAATTATATTAAATACTCTAAAAGTAATATTTTTTGATAGAGTTACAGTGACCCACATATTATATATATATATATAATATTATACATTTTTTTGATTATATATTCAAATTACATATTACATTTGTCATTATAGTCAAATGAAATGAATAGTGTCAAAAATAGCATTATTTATATTTTCTAAATAATAATATTTTATTAAAATGGTTAAAAAGAATAAAAATATTGAAAGAGGAATATTAATATAATTTCAGGTGAAATATATATTCCCTTTTCCATTTTTGTTCTTATTTTTCCCTTAAAAGTTAAATTATAACCCTTTATGATTAAAAAATGTGTTAATGCGCTCAAGGATAAAATTGGTTAACAAAGGGCATAAATAAAAATATATGTTTTAAGATAACACCTAAACCTAAAAAAATTATTTTGAAGATATTTTAACCATATAATAATCTATATTTTAATAAATATCCATTTTGAATCTTTTCTTCTGAAGATGGACTTATAATATTTTATATATTTTAATAAATTCCAAAATTGGTCCTCGCCTAACATATAAATGGACACCCCTTCCCTCATTTCATTAAACCAATTTTATAAACTCATATCTATAAAACCCAAAAAACATGATTATAAAATTTATAAATTGTTTTTAATTCCCAAAATATTATCCCTATGGTCTAAAATTGAATATCTAAAGGAGCTCTTTCAAAAAAAGGTAATCGTCTTTAAAAATTCATTCAAAAATATTTCATCTTTAATGTCATTTAAATATATTGTGACCATAATAAAACAATAAATAAGGTATTTTAAATATACTTATATGTCATTATTGTTATGGCACAACCAGTTTACATATCTTTTCCTTTCTACAAAAAGAGAAAATATTTCTTGTGTGTACGTACGACTTAACATATTCATGTTGCGGTGTAATTCATTTTTCGTCACCATATTAAAAATATGGTTATAAACATGTAACTAATGAATATATATGATATTTCTAATAAATATATTATTCTATAACAATAATACCATATAAACCTTCTTAACATCCATTCCATTTGAAAATTATAACATCACTCCTGCGTACGAGTGGACTGCCACCTTCATGAGGTTATGTGTGAACCATTTTTCATTTATGCATTACATGGATTGTAATAATGATATATTTAATAAAATTATATTATATTTAAGACATTATTAGAAAAGGTTCTATTATGTAACCATGATCATTGTATAAGAACCAAAATTGTTAAACCAACACATACAAGAAAAATGAAGTAGTTATGACTCGAAAGAGTGATTTTAATAATGAAATGTTAATAAATGGGTGATAAAAGGTTAATAGTAAATCATATATGGTATGATTTATATGATTATGTTTGAATAATATATTTATTATTGATATATATTTATTATACAGAAGTTTCAATCTCATAATAAGAAAGTGAGACCTGAGATAATGGTTTATTTCATGCTCTCATCATTATTCAGGATTAGTTATGATAAATCCTTTTTTGGGGGAATTTTTTGATACATAAATATTAAAACCTATATATTTTATTCTCATATTTTTATTTCAATAAATTAAAATATTTCCTTTCATTTTACACACTTTATGTACTCATAATACTGAAATCATGTTTTTAAGGAAACTGATTTTTCATTTATACTTGATCGAGAATATTTTTCTTCCATATAAATATTTTTCTAAAAATGATTTAATGAATATTTTCACTATTCCATAATAATTTATAAAATACATTTTTACCGATTTTTTTCTTTTAAAAAATATTTTAATGGTATTCTTCATGTTTAATCTCGAATAGGGTACCTTTTTAATTTTATAATAATGTTGTGAAATAAATATACTTTTTAAATTTTAAAACATGAATGGAATTTCATAACACAACAACCACTCAATAGTATTAATCATAAATTAAATATTTTTAATGTTTTTTTCTAATAAAATAGTTTCAATGATGTTTGGGAATATTTTATATTTAAAATAAGCGATATAAAATTTAAAGGTTTTATTTTCCTCAATAAATTTTCCAATGATATTTTAATGTATTTTTATATTTTCCGAAATTCTTGTTAAGTAATATTATATAATAAGTATATACTCCAAATATACCATACCTCATGTTTTTATCAGAGTTTTATTATCAATTTTTCTATGGAATTATTGAAATTTTGTATGCTAGTTTTTCAATACAGACAGTAATTGATTTTTAAGGTATAATAGTTCTGTTGTTTTATTTATTCGTATGATAAATTAATTAGAAATATTAAGTGATGGTTGGGTATGATAATTATATATCCCTTCAATGCATTGGTATGTATCATGAGGCAAACCAGTTGGTTAGCCTTATTAAATGGATATTTTGTGTATAACTATCTATATTTTAAACTATCAAGTTATTATTTATATTGAATCATAAGATCTTCATTTACTCATATCATATTATTCTTCATATTATAGTTATTGATTAAATGGTTACATTTTTTTAGTAATTTATCTTTCCATATTGATTATTTCTTATTTCATCATTATAAATTTGGATGTATGAATCCCTTAATGAGTATCTCAGCTCACAATTATTTTGGTTCATTTCCCCTAGATATGAAGAAGTAATATTTGAATGATTTCATGGATTAATCATATTTATATTCAATATATTTTTATTCTTTCAAATGTAATTTTATATTCCATTAGATATATAGTTTACCAAGACTAATATGATATAAAAACTATTGGGTTTATATTCCATGTATGTAGTGATAATGTAATAAAATAACCATTGGGTATGGGATACATGGTTAGGTATGTTTGTGTTTGGTATTAATGGAATCTTAGTACAAACCTTGAGAACTATATTTTTTTAAAACCCATATTAGGGAATATTAACTTATTACAGAATTTGAGAAAAATTCTATGTATAAGATAACAAAATAAAAAAAAAATTTGGTTATAGATAATGTGGCTTCCCTATATGATTATTTTTTTCTTGTACTATGTTTTTTGGTTTGGGTTAATGGATAGAAGTTGAAGTAACCATGATAATATTGAATGTGATAGAAAATGTGGTGATTATGAGAAACCCATTGGGATAATAACTGGAGTGAATGTTATTTTGATTATTTGTAATCAATTATCATGTTGTATTTTTAATAACCTTCACCATAAAAACTATCATAAAAACCCAAGAATGGATGAAAAAATATTTCTATCATCTAGGGTGGTGGAGACCATGGTGGAACGAAATCTCAATTTCCATCATGTTAGAAATATAGAAAAATGAATCTCATAGAAAGACTCAAACGAGTAATAAAATTATTTATGTGTGGTAAAGAAGGACATAGATCAATGAATTATTTAGGAGAAATAATTATTTTTAAGTAAGGATATGAAGTTAATCATAATGTTACTTTTATTTTTCAATGTATTATGTTTGGTGAATAAGAGGACTATCAAAAAGAATTCTGTAATCCAAGGATTGCCGCCTAGAACCAGGAAGCAATTATGATATCAAAATCGTGTATGCGTAAGGATTAAATATATTCTATATTGGGATAAATGGACTATTTTTATTAATTATATAAGTTATATAGTATTGATGACCTTGAAATTGGTCATCAATTTGGTGACCTAGTGATTTAGGTTATATTTGATAAAGATTATTTCATTTTTGGATATATGGAAATAGTTTATGAATTTATTGTCGGAATAATGATTGAGATAATTTTTATAATAATATATATTTTTCTTTTTGGTTAACTTATTTATCATAGATATCATCATGGGTTTAAAATATTAAGGTTTCCATAACTTCATTGACATAGATACCGTTTTATGTTTTTAGGTGATGATATTTTGAGGTGATTTGGAAATTTTGTTGGGTTTTAGGAATAATATACTATTATGGTATAAATAATCCTTTGGGTGAGTATATAATTTTTTTCGTCTATTTAATGATAGTAATTAGATAATATTTATATTTAAAATTTTATTCATTAACAAGTTTATATTTTTTAGATATTTATGGTCAACATAAGGATTTCCTTTCAGTTTAGTAACTAAATTTAATTCATAATATTCTAGTGATGTTTACAATATTATAAAAATATATAATGATTTATCAGAAAGATTAATGATATTTTTGGAATTCATTATTATGTTGATGTATATACATCCTTTAGGTTTAATGTATAGTTTAACATGAAATATTATTATGGAATAATGAAATTTAATTTTTAGAATTTTTGTTAAAGTGTATGAGATGACCATTTGCGTTAAAATATAATTTAATGTTGAAGTTATTGATTTTAATTGGGATGTTGGGTATTTCATTTTCATTATAATATATGTTAAACCATTGGTGTTGTTATGGATTTTTTGAAATGCAGTATTTTTTCCTATGAATGGTTATAAATTTTCAATATTTTTTTACCTTGTGCTAAGAAATTTATTTTTTGGATAAAATTTAAATATATTTATAAATGATTATATCATTCTGTGGATTATGTGATCGGTTTTATATTGATTTTAGTGATTTTTGGCAAAAAAATCATCTTGAATACTTATTAATTATAGAAAGGACATGTTTGTGGTGGAAATTGATCAAAAGATGAAATTATAATTTCTAATTATGTATATTCCCTTATTTTATTTGTATAAATGGAAAACAATCCCTAAACTCTAGGAAAATGATATTGAAATAGAAATTTTATCCTATTATAATCATTCCTAATGTATTGATGGTCTATTCATCCATCACGGTTTTATGGTTTTATGTTCATTACCATTATCCTGACCAGGTTCACTATCACTCACTATTAGTCCATGGGCATTAGTTGTCTACACCAAGTCTGTGATGTTCCTAACAGGGTTTACTCTTATGTAACCAATCATAGATGGACACAAGGCATCATGCTCCCCTGCCATTATTCCATAGGTTACTGACTAGAAACAAGTGTCTACAATGTTATGGTTGTGCGATAATACACTGTTTTATCAGAGTGCCGCATAATGGTGAATAATATATAAATTGGTAGAAGTGGTATAATGGAGACAACAAAAGAAAATCATCTAGATAGTAAACAAAGAAATACCATAGACCAGTATCATTTAAAAATATGATGATTTAATATCCATTTAAAAATGGTTAGTAGACATAAAATAATACATTTTATAAAAAGTGTGAAATATACGAAAATCTAAAATAATATGGAATCCAAATAATTAGCTAAATACTCTACTCACATACTACAAACTATAATAAAAATCAACTATCCATAGTTGGTAAATTACCAATATCCCTTCCTATATCCATGAAGTACGCATAGGTACCAAATGACATCCTAAACATGGTGTGAGTAAAACTCAGTATGCCATCACCAATGAAATCTAATACTATCTATACTAATAATAAATAATAAATAGTGTGTGGGTATAATAAATTTAAATTATGTAAATAACCATATCAGGCTCAGGATCCTCTTGAGGTACCTATTAGACCATAACATATTTTCTCTAATCTGGAATCTCTATAAGCATTTCTAATTAAATAAATAAATATGGGACTCGAGTTATACAATCAATCCATCCATATACACGAATAATCATATATGGTTTCATATTTTCCATGGAATTTATGACTTTGTAATGACGAGTAATCCAAAAGGGGTGTGCCTTTAGTATTCCACCCTAAGACACTCTTCCGAATCTCTAGGAACAATTCCTATGTAACCTTTGTGATAAAAATTATTGGATCCCAAGGAGTTAATATAATGCAATTTTGTAATCATTTATCCAAATCCATGGTGATAATACAAGGAATTCTCATCATTTTTAAAAAAAGAGAACCATCAGTGTTATACAGAGGCATTCATGTATAAAAGAGATTGACCAAATCCTAATGTCATGTTTCACATAGTAGTCACATAAATTATTAATTCATTCATTAAAATATCCTCCATTTCATTTCATATTAGATATCCAAGTATTTCCCAAGGAATTTAGAACAATTAATGTGATCCAGGTCTATAACCATAGTCATTAATAATATAATTCCTTTTGTCTTTTGATCCCTTCTAAGGAATTATATATCAGAATCTATTTATCACTCAAGGAATAATATAAATCTATTTTCCATTTGATCACATATTAGGAATACTAAATCAGAATCATATTATCACCCAAGGAATAATATAATAATCTATCAATGTAATGTGAATTCAATTCAATATGTACTATGATCCCATCCAAGGAATTCTGGTCAGAATCAAAGTATTATATGTGGAATAGTATTTTTTATTTTTACTTTTATCATTTCCAAGGAATTTAAAATTAGAATCCATGTATCACCCAAGGAATAGTATAATAAATGATCATATCTAAATGAGTAATCCACATAACATATAACTCAATTAAATCCATTTAGTCATTTTATTATCAATAGGTAAAACAACACCCCTCAAAAGGTGGAATATATATAAGGCAAGATTGGTAATTGAATAACATTTAATCAACCCCACCCCAAGGTCATGGTTAAGGTTGATTACATTGGACTCTAACCATGGAAAAAGATATCATAGAACTTCAACATCAATTTATAGTAAAAAAATTAAATATGTCTATATTTAGAGGAAACTCGGTAAAAGTATGGCATACGACACAACTGTGTTAGATATAAACCACTACAGTTTTATAGAAAAATATTATACCAACTAACATAGATGTGTGGAAGGATCCTCATTGAGTACCAACCTATGATTTTGGTTGGAATGAAATAAAATAGAGAATATGGAAAAACATACCACGAATAGTGTATATTAAGTCGCAGAAAAATAATGTTGAAGATGATGTGATAAATTAGGAACGGAAGAAAGAGAAATTATAGAGTAAATGAGGGTGATCTAATTCAAGTTATGGTTACTGAATAATACACTTACTAAAAGAGATAAATTAAGTTTGAGGAATATGAAATGGGAAAGATATCATGTGGATGGGATATTGTTTGTTTGGGGGTGGACAAGTATTTTATGTTTTAAAGAGGGGAGGGGTAAATGGTAAATTTTTAGGCTTCCAAATGGGTTTCATGGTTTGACCCCATGGTTATGAAAAGTTTGTGTCAATCATGTTCACTAACTATCCATGATTTCACACCTCTAACGGTTCATGAGGATGGTTAGATAAACCATTCACAATCCATGCATTTGGCACTTTTTGAGAGCCACAACCTGCATGGTCTAGAAGCATAGTTTGAGAAAATAAATGCACACCATGAAACCTACCACTAAAATTAATTGAATTTTATTTATGACTATAAATTTTGTATTTAAAGGTTAAAAAAATTAGTGCGCTATAACTTCTGACCACACAGTTGAGCCGTATGTTAACTATTAACCACGCACCAACTATGTGAATATGTCTGTTTCATTAAAACATAGAACTCTAAGTCCTAAACAAAGCTTTAATGCTCTACATTTATCCATAACATCCTTATGAACTTCTATTTAGATAAATCAAGAGTATTGAATAAAAATTTAAAGGATATATACATTAATGAAAAACTATGATCTTATAGCCTCCCCTCCATAAAACAACTCATCTCCATGTTTCCCAAGGGAGGGGGTTTGAGAACCAACAGAAAACAACTCTATAAACTGAGCACATATATAATTATCTCATTCCTAATTCAATCCCTATAAATTTATTTTCTTTTATAGAACCCAAACTAGGGGAATTGAACTACCCCATATATCCTTCATGTTATGATCAACTGTAAAAACTAGATACTCCTCAAAATAATTATCGGCCTCGAACTCAACAACATTATGCTCAAAATCTTGAGATAGGTTTGAGTAAAAATGTTAAAGCTATGAAAAATGGAATAGGTTGTACATGTCCACTTATCTATAAGGTAATTCTATATGATAGGCTATCATCTCGAATCTCTTAAAGATCTCAAAAGGTTACACAAACCATGGTTTAATCTTACCAGGTCTCCAAATCTATCGAGTTACTAATCTAGGTGAAATACACAGCAATACCTAATCTCATAACATAAACACTAGATGACTGTGATGATGATAAGGAAAATAATTCTGCCTAAAATGAGCTATATTAATACATTTCCTAATCAACTAAACTTTCGTTGATTTCTCCTGGATAAGACGAGGTCCTAGCACTAGTGGAAAAGCTATTAACACGTCGGCATTTTTCACGTCAGTTCTATATAACTGACGTGAAATGATGTAATGATCGATATATCATGTCGGTTATTTTATAACAAAATTGATATATCAATCAGGATCCATATTTTACGTCGGTTATTTTATAACGGACGTAAAATATACAAAGAATAGATTTTTCACCTCAGTTATTATATAACCGACTTGAAAATAGAATATAGCAAGATTTATCATGTCGGTTATA
Source organism: Viscum album (assembly GCA_963277665.1). NCBI lineage: Eukaryota > Viridiplantae > Streptophyta > Magnoliopsida > Santalales > Viscaceae > Viscum > Viscum album. The sequence continues at coordinate 221,167,470 of OY728127.1, read as the reverse complement.
AAATAACCAACATCATAATGGAACGCTCGACACTTTATCACATAGGTTATTTTATAACCAACGTGATAATGTAAAGTTTAGTGCTTTACCACGTCAGTTTTAAAAAAACCGACGTGATAAATCTAATCTCGACAATTTATCATGTGGGTAGAAAGGGAAAAATATCACGTCGATTATGAAATAACCGATGTGATAAATAAATTTCTACATAGGTTATTAAATAAATGAAATTATAAACATTAAAAATATAGTTTATCACATCGGTTATTAAATAACCGATCTGGTAAATCTTTTAAATGATTTATCACACCCCGTATTCCGTCATTCTGTGTTTTCTTTGATCGGGTGACCTGTAGCTCGTCTCTCTTGCGCGGGAAACCTAGAATCGATTCGTCGAAGTTGTGCCCTCTAGCCTCGTTTTTTCAAATTAATTCTTCAATTTTATTATTATCATATCTATTAGTTCGTCTCACAACACTCATTTAAGCCTCACACGACTCCTTTTCAGTTTTTTTTCCGTGCTGCCCTAAACTAATTTGTTAAAATGATATGTTTATTTGTTCATGCAATCATGGATAGATTAATTGTGCTCATCTATACAATTAAAAATTTGTTTTTGGTAAAATAAATCCATGTAAGTGATTTCATGCCTATTTACAATTTTTTTGTTTTATAACAAGTGTATGTGCACGTACATGGGGTTTCAAAGGTGGCGGGGGGCTGTGCAAGTGAGTGGGGGTTTCAAGGGGGGGTGGGTGGGCTGTCTAGTTGGGTGGGGGTCTCTATGGGGTGTCAAATTGGGTGGGGTCGGTGTCTGTTGGGGTGTGGGGGCTGTCCGAGGGGGTTGGGGATGTCCTAGGGGGTGCAGGTATGTCAAAGCGGGTGGGGGTGGTGTCCAGGGGGTGGTGGCAGTCCAGGGGGTGGTGGGTGTTCAGGGGGGTTGGGTGGGCTGTCCAGTTAGGTGGGGGTGTCCATGGGGTATCAAATTGGTTGGGGTGGGGTCCAGGGGGTGCGGGGGCTGTCCAAGGGGATGGGGGTGTCCAAGGGGGTGTGGGAGATGTCAAAGGGTGTGGGGATGGTGTCCAGGGGGTGGGGGAAGTCTAGGGGTGGGGGGGGGGGGGGGGGTTGGGTTGTTCAGGGGGTTGGGTGGGCTGTCCAATTGGGTGGGGTGTTCATGGGGTCTCAAAGGTGGTGGGGTGGTGTCCATGGGGGTACGGGGGATGTCCAAGGGGTTTGGGGTGTCCATGGGGGTGCGAGGTATGTCAAAGGGGGTGGGGGTGGTGTACAGGGGGTAGGGGCTGTCTAGAGGATTTAGGGGGCTGTCTAGAGGGTTGGGGGGTGTCTAGGTGGCTATCCAAGGGGGTTGGAGGTGGGGTTGATGTCTAGGAGGGGTGAGTTTTCCAAGTGGGTGGGGGGTTGTCTAGAGGTGTGGGGGCTGTCCAGGGGGAGAGGGGTGTCCAGAGGGGTGGGGGTTGTCCAAGGGGGTGGTGGTGTCCAGGGGTTGGGGTGGTGTCCAAGGGGGTGGGTGATATGTGTCAATTTGGATTGACTATTGCATCATGGTTTGTGAGATTATGACATCATTATTTTATTGTTATGTGGATATTATGCAGTAATTTATTAGAGTTGTTTACTCCAACTTTTTATCAACCATTGGAGGCTGCATGGTTTTCTTGGATTCCATGTAATTTCCCTAAATAAATTACTTATTCCATGATCTTCTTCCTTTATTATTTGTTTCATTTATTCTTCTTCATACACTTCTTCTTCTCCTTCATTCCATATATTATTAGTGATGTTTGGTCATTTTTAAATTGATGGTTTAATAGTAATAAATGTGTTCTAGGGTTGTTAGGAGGGGTGGGGTTGTCCAGGGGGTGGGGGGATGTCCAGAGGGAGGGGGGCTGTCCAGGGGGGGTTGTGGTGTCCAGGGGGTGTCCAAGGGGGTGGGGGTGGTGTCCACGGAGTGGGTGTGTCTAGGGTGATGGGGGGTGTCCAGGGGGTGTCCAAAGGTGTAGGGGGTGGGGGTGGTGTCCAGGAGGGGTGGGGTGTCCAAGGGGGTGGGGGTTGTCTAGAGGGTGGGGGTTGTCAAGGGGGTGGCAGGGCTTTCCAAAGGGGTGGGAGGCTATCCAAGGGGGTGGTGGTGTCCAGGGGGTGTCCAAGGGGGTGGGGGTAGTGTCCAGGGGGTGTCCAAGGGGGTGGGGTGGGGGTGGTGTCCAAGGGGGAGGGGATGGTGTCCAAGGGGTGGGGTGGTGTCCAAGGGGGTGGTGGGTGTTTTCCAAGGGGGTAGGGGTGTCCAGGGGGTGGGGTGGTGTCCAAGGGGGTGGGGTGATTTCTAGGGGTGGGGTGGTGTCCAGGGGTTGGGGGGCTGTCCAGTGGGGTGGGGGTTGTCCAGAGGTTTCAAATCGTTAGTATCTGTGTAATTTTTAGAAGTAAATATATACATATTTTAAGATTTATACATCATATTTTTTTTACAGAAGTGTGAATTTGGTATCCAGTTTCACCAGGATGTATTCATTGTGAACTGTAAGATGAAAGGGTCCAACATTAATTTAAAAATTTTGTATCTAACTATAATTTCATTTTAAAATCATATTCAAGCATATTTTTTTTAAACGCATAGATTTGTTTTATATTTCCAAATTATTTTACATTCAAATTATGATGTTTTTCATATAAAAATATATTGGTCCTATCAAAAAAAGATGTATAATTTTGATATTTTTTATAGGTAATAATGATTTGATGTTGGATTATGGATCATCGAATGAGAAATGAATATGAGGAAGGTGTTGATACCATTTTGGAATTGTCTAAATGAAATGAAACATGTAGTTACATTTTTTTCTATCCATGCACGAAATGTTTGAATATGACGAAGTTGAAAAGTAGAGAGATAAAAGATTATCTGATTTTTCATGGTTTTAATCCAAGTTATAGCCCTTGGATTTGGCATAGTGAAACTGAACGGAATGTCACTGATGATGATGATTCGCAACATAGTGACTCCGATGGAATTGAAGAAATGATTCGCAATATTGCAGCAGAAAGAATTGAGATAGAACCGATAGTTGCGTGTCTATATTTTGATGATTAAAAAACATTATATCTCTATTGTACATATTTTACAGTTTTGTAGGTGGTTTTAAGATTGATTAACTTCAAGTAGAAACATGGATAGAGTGACAGATGTTTTATAGAGCTGCTACAATTGATGAAAGGAATTCTCCTAAAAGATAACGATCTTCCAGATTCACATTATAAGGCCAAGAAAATATTGTGGCCGATGGGATTGGGATATAAGAAAACACATGCCTATCCAAATGAGAGTATGATATATTTGAAGGAATTTGAATTTCATTTAGAGTGTCCTTAATGTGAGACATCTCAATATAAGGTGAATGAAAAATCAAAGGATGATGTAGAGATTACAATGATTCATGTAAAGGTATTTTGGTATGGTCTTATAATTAATTGTTTCAAACATTTATTTGCTAATTCACATAATGAAAAAATGTTAAGATAGCATGCTGATGAGAGGTTATGTGATAGAAAAATACTTTATCTAGCTGTTTGTCCACAATGGATGTAAATTGATGAGCATTATCCTACATTTGGAAATTTAATTAGAAATCATAGTTTAGGGTTGTGCACAGATGGAATTAATCCATACCGAACCCTCAGTAGCACACATAGTTCATGACCTATTTTATGGGTAATTAACAACCACTCTCCTGAAGTTTGTATGAAGCGCAAATATGTCATGTTGAGTATAATGATATCTGGTCCGAAGCAACCTAGAAATGATATTGATGTTTTTGTGTCACCATTGATTGATGATTTGAAACTTTAGTGGGAGGATGGTATTTGGGTGTATGATTCTTATAAAATGGAATATTTTCATCTGTATGCAGTGCTTTTGTTCACTATAAATGACTTCCCAACATATGGAAATTTGTCCGGATATAGTGTTAAAGGGCATAAAGCATATATAATTTGTGAACAACAGACGTCATATTGTCAATTGCATCAGGCGGGGAAAACAGTTTACAAGGGTCATTGAATGTTTTTTCCTATGGATCACTCTTATAGAAGACTAAAAAAGGCATTAAATGGCTAACAAGAATTTGATATTGCTCCAAAACCTTTATCCCATGATCTGAATTTTGGTAGGGTGAAAAAACTTGTTGTGACATTGGGAATGAAACAGAAATATGTTAATGATAGACATATTTGGCAGAAAATGTCAATATTTTTTTAGCTCCCATATTAGAGATATAATGAAGTTAATAATAATATTGATGTCATACACGTTGAGAAGAATATCTATGATAGCTTGATTGGAGCATTTTTAGATATTAATGAAAGACAAAATATGGGTTGAATGCAAGATTAGACTTACTATGTATGGGAATATGTTTGGAGTTAGCTACCACTCCTAATGGAAGATGAACATTTCTTCCCCCGGCTTGTCATACATTATCGAAGAGGGTGAAAATTAGCATTTCTTAGTGTCTTCTTAATATCAAAGTGCCTCAAGGTTATTCTTAATATGTAAAAATTTTGTCTCATTGAAGGACATAAAGTAGATAGGTATGAAATCGCATGATTTTCATGTCATGAGGAAATAACTTCTACCATTTTCATTGCGTGGAATATTACCCATCCATGTGAGAAAGACTATAATGAAGTTGTGTTATTTTATCAATTCAATTTTTAAATAGGTGATTGAGGTGAATGATTTGATCATTTTGGAAAAGGACGCAATTTCTATACATTGACAATTAGAAATGTATTTTCCTCCAACTGTTTTTGATATAATGGTGAATTTAATGAATCATCTGTTTTGAGAAATAAATCTTTATGGACATGTATATCATCGTTTGATGTATCCTTTTGAAAGTTATATGAAAATATTCAAGGGGTATGTTAACAATACATATCTACCTGAAGCCTCCATTGTTGAAAACTATATTTTTGAGGAGGTGGCAGAGTTTTGGATGAGCTACTTGGTTGTGGTGCATCACATAGTTTTTCCTCCAGCTCGCCATGAATGAGTTAATAGTGAGGGAAACGGGGTTCATGGCATGAAATTCAAATCATTATCAGCTGAACAAATAAAGAAGAAAGAATCATACATCTTCAATAATATATAAAATTATCAACAATATATCACATTGCATATTAATGAGTTGAAACAATGTCATCCAAAGAAAAAAGAAATCTGGATTTTGAATGAGCATAACAAAAGATTTTTGTTGTGGTTTAAAAAGGCCTTGCTTGGTAGATCAGATGTATCAGAGACATTAAAATTGATAGTGTATGGTCCATGTTTAAATGTGATAACATGGTCCGATTATGAAATTAATGGATATACATTTTATACGAAAGCTTAAGAAAAAATAATTGCAGTTCAGAATAGTGTTGTATTGGTGTTTGCAGAAGAAATGCATTTTTCTACTGCTAAGGACAGAAACCCAATTTATGCATCAAGTGCATATTATGGAGTGATTTATGATATATGGGAGGAGTATTACATTAATATTAGTGTTTCTATTTATAACTGTAAATGATTTATTGGTAAAAACAGTGTCAGACACGATGAATTTGGAATGACATTTGTTAATCTGAATAGAATGGAAGGCATGGTAGATACCTTTATAATGGTAACACATGAAAAAAAAATTCAATATAGTAGATCAATAATATATGCATTGGGTTGTTGTTTTGCAAGGGAAAAACAATATTTTGGTGATTATGAACTTGATGAAGATGCTGATTTATGTGAGATCTCTACTTCAATGGAAAGATTAACAGAACATAATGATGAGCATGTTGAAGACATGGTTTGTGTTACAAGGAACGATCACAACGAAGGAATTTGGGAAAAAAATAAATTTGTACATTCCTAATATTATAGGTAACATTTTTATGTTTCTTGTATAAATTAATTAACTTCATAAAATGTTAGATATTGTATGTTTTTTCTTTATTAAAACATGTATTAAAACAAAATTTCTATATGTTTTTGTTTGTTTTAATTTTTTTAATTTACTTTATCATGTTTATCATTACATTAATTATATGTCTATTGTTTTTGTCCAGTGACAATTAATTTACCATGTTTACCATGTTTACTAGGTTTACCATGTTTTAATTTTTTTTAGTTGACTTTATCATGTTTACCATTACATAAGTTATATATCTATTATTTTTTTGAGTGACAATTTCTTTACCATGTTTACCATGTTTACCAGGTTTTCCAGGTTTACCATGTTTACCATCTTGACCATATTTACCATTGTTTAACATTCATACCATATTAACCATGTTTACTGTTATGTAACAAAGTACAATTTTCTATTATCTGATAACAGTAGTATTAAAATATTTGAATTTGTATATTTGAGAACTAATGATTGTTTTATTGATTTTAATGATAATGAAAAATCAATATTTTTTTCAATCACTTGATTTTGGAGATGAGAATTTTGGTCATACCTCTGGAGAGGAACATTTACATGATCCTCTTGATGTTCCCCAATCATCAGCATATGCTCCAATTACTAAAAAGAGTTCAAGAGTTGGTAAATGTGGGTGCACACGTTTACCAAAATTATCAATTCCCTGTATACAGGATCAGAGGATAGTCATTTAGTTTTATGAGGATGAAATTACTAGAGGTCCAAATGCAAAGTATTTTAAGAGTTTTGGATCAACTCAGGGTAAGAAAAACTTAATCATTTTGTATAATGACTAGAGAATATAGGAAAAATCAAGAATATCTCAGTTGTGGGAGATGATTTACGTATGATATTTTGGTATTGTTTACCTATTCGTTAAATGTTTCTATTATATATAATATGTTTAACCTCTTCTTTATTAGATGAAATTTGATATTCCTGACACTAGAGGAGTCAGGAAGAAATGATTGTCGATTACTTCTAGGAGATGGAGGGATTTCAAATCAATCCTCACATCTGATTTCATTTTCAGTCATAGGAGTCATTAAAATCCATTTCATATATATCATTTCACAGATGAAGACAGATGGAGATAGTTTTTTGAAAATATAAGAAACGATTCATTTTTTATAAGGAAAATGTAAACATTTATATGATTTCTTATATAAATGATATTATTATTGTTTTGTTAATGATTTCTTATTATTAATTTATAGAAAACAAAGAAATATCATCAGGAGATCCAATCTGAAAATGTATACCCTTATAGTTTATCTCGGAGAGGGTATAAATTATTCTAAGAACAAATAATGGCGGAAAAATTACAAAAAGTATGAGCTGATTCTTCAAGCTCTGGAGAGGTGGCCCCTCCATCCCCTCCATTTAGACATGAAAAATGGACGAGTGATCGAATGGGCACAAAACGAAAATATCTTTTGGAAGATTTGATGATATTAGCTAAGAGGATTGTAAGATATCAATTTTATTTATTTAAGTTAACTATTTTCATCATATAATTTCAATCGTTATAGAACTGTTAAATTAATTATTACAAGATTATATTGAGGAGAAGAGCTCACATGGGGTATTTATAGCTGCTGGGAGACAAGATAATTTATCTACAACATTGGGAAATCCCGAACATCCTGGTCATGTATGAGGATATCTAGCGGGTGTATCAGTACGAAAAGTGTTTCCATGTTCTTCAACTACTTACTTTGAGGGTGTTTATAAAAAAATAGAATCCTTAGAGGATGACGTTCATAATATTAATGTGATGATGGAGGAAAATATTAGATTATCGGTATAGTATATGTTTGCAGACATGCAAAGACAATTTCATACTACATCTCCCACTCCTCCACCTCCCCCTACAGACCCCATTATTTATCCTCCACCTCCTCCAGCAACTCCCACTCCCCTCCCTTTTCCCCCAGACACAATTTTTTATCCTACTCCACCGCTTCAACTTCTTACATATTGCAAGTTGTTTGTTGATGATCCTCAAAATCACATAGTTTCATATTGGTTGGTATATTATATAGGAGATACAGTTCATCATCAATAATTAGATGTGGAGAACTAGAGGGTCAAATTACATGATATTACAGATAGATCTGCTCGAGTACCATTACCTACAGATGAGGTGACGATAGTTGGACATAGTATCGGCCATTTTTTTATTTTTCTCATCCAGACTTCTTCAACTCATTACCATAAAGGAATGTATATTATATATTCTATATTATTTTTTTATTTAATTTGTTTTATCATTTGAAAACTAAAATATTTTTCTATTTATTTTTTAAAGGAATACATTAATGGAAATGAAATGTTTTATAAAAAACAACAAAGGCAAATGGCTATGACATCAGATACATATTCTAGTAGTTTTGACAGATTTTCAAGATATTCAAATTTGTTGGTGGATCATTATGAGTTTTCAATGAAATCTCATGTTTGTGGACATGCAATAACTCTGGGGATTTTTAAAGTTTATATCATGGAGATTGTTGCTCGAGATAACTTGGGCATCAACGTTATGAAAAAATTTTCCATGTAAGTCTTAACACCTTTTCAACGTGTTATATTTATTAAAAATGTATACTTATGTCTGTTTTCTATTAGGTATCTTTATAAAATTTTTGAGAATATTGAGCGGACATATGTATATGGGTTCATGGACCCGCATTTTATTTCCCCTAAAGCATGTGCACTAGATGAGGAACAAATAATTCATTATATTACTGAAATAATTGAACAGAATATAGTCACAAAATGTCGGATGATGAATTTTTGTTAGAGGTATTAAATACCTCTCTCTCTCAAAGAGTTCATTATATATTTACATAAAAAACCACTAACCTAAAATTTTCATTTATTAGTTATCATTGGATATTTGTGGATTCTTGCCCAAGGGAGAATATTGTTTATTGGATATGCTCTATTCATGGTTATGTGTGGGAAATTTTTGAAAAATGCTCAAAAATAAAGTTTCAATTTCTCAATGGTTTTATATATTATGATGAATTTAAATTTACCTATTCATGTTATTTTATAACAGGGGATGTGTCTACTTTTAAAAAAAACACAACGAAAATGAGTACGAAGTTCAAATATGTAAATGTAAAGTTAAATATCCATTTATAATTTGTACATTTTGATTTATTACATAAAAATAATATATTTAATTTACTCACATTTAAATATAATTTTCATTAACAAAAAGGCGTCATCGAATGTGGATATTTTATATTATGATTTATGTACGAAATAATAACAACTTGGATAGTTGTGAACTTTTACATGGTAAGATTTCCTTTTTAACATTGCCATAATATTTCTTTTGATTCATTCATTCTACAAATTAACTATTATCCTTTTAATTTGTAGCAATTTGATGACCCTCATCCCTATAGTTCTCAAGAAGCCAACCACTTACAACTGGAATGGTCAAATTATTTTACAGTTTTGGATGAATTTTAGTTGTTTGTAGTGTATAATCTAATTTTGAAAATTCTTATTGTAATTTTGTATTTGGTAGTCATTTAGGTTGGATTTAGTTTTTTATGTTTAAATTGTAAGTTTTGAATGTTATATATGTGAATGTTTAATATTTATCTACTTATTTTTTGGGTCTACTTATGATGGTTTTTCTGTTATAGATTCTAGTCAAGGGGGGAGGGGTTCCAAGGGTGTGGGGGTGATCGATGGGGTGGGGGGAATCCAGGTATATGGGATGGGTGTCCATTGGGGGTGGGGGGTATTCTGGGTGTCCATTAGAGTGGGGGGGCATTCAAAGTGTGGGATCATTTCCAGGAGGGTGGAATAGCTTTTTGGGGAGTGGGGGGTGTCCAGGGGGTGTGTAGAGGGTGTCCGTGGTTGTGGGGGTGTAATGTGGGTGAAGGGGGTTTCTAGGAGTGTGGGAGGGTTGTCCAGTGGGGTGCGTGCGGGGGGGGGGGGGGGGGGGGTCCAGGGTGTCCATGGGGATGTGGGGGGGGGGTAGTTCAGGGGTGTGGGAGAGGAGGCGCCCCCATCCCTCGGGGGGGGGGGGGGGGGGGGGTTAACGCCACTATAAGGTACTCATCTCTCCAACATGTGAAACATTTTGAGAGCTCCAGCTTCGCATGTGATAGTGATGACTACCTTCCAAAGACGTGCCCCCACGAGGGATGACGACGCCTCCACTCCGAACACCAGTTTTCCAGGGGCTTTCTAGGGTGTGGGGGCACTCCAAGGGTGTGGGGGTTGTCTAGGGGTGTGGTGGGAGCTGTCCCGTGGGGGTGGGGGTGGGGTTCTACTCCGGTTTAGGTCTGGGGGTGTCCAGGGTTGTGGTGGGGGCTGTCCAGTGAGGTGGGAGGGTGTCTAGGATGGTGGGAGGGATGTCTTGGCGATTGGGGGATGTCCGAGGGTGTGGGGGTTGTCCCGGGGGTGGGGCAGTCCGGGGATGTAGGTGGGGTGTCCAGGTGGGTGAGGGGTTGTCCATGTGTGTGGGACTGTAGAGGGGGTGGGGGCTATCCAGGGGTGTGGGGGTGTCCTGTGGTGTGGAGGTTGTCCAAGGTGTGGGGGAATTCCAAGGGTTTGGTGGGTGTCCAGGAGGGTGGGGGCAGTCCCGGGGCTGGGGGAAGTCCAGGGGTGTGGGAGAAGAGGCACTACCATCCCTTGGGGGGATGAACGCCCCTGGAAGGTACTTATCACTCCCACTTGTTAAATATTTTTGAGAGCTCAATCTTCGCATGTGGGAGTGATGAGTACCTTCCAGAAGTGTGCCCCCAAGGGATGGAAGCACCTCCTCTCATAAAACCTTCTATCCAATGGTTGTCCATGTGTGTGTTGTGGGGGGGGCAGTCCAGTGGGTTGGGGGGTTCTTGTCTGGTTTTGGTCTGGGGGTGTCCAGTGAGGTGGGGGTGTCCAGAGGAGTGGTGGGGGTTGTCCAGTGAGGTGGTAGGTTGTTCAGGAGGGTGGGAGGGATGTCTAGGTGAGTGGGGGGATGTCCAGGTGATGTATAGAGGTATGGGGTGTAGTCCTGGGGGTGGGCAGGAAGTACAAGGGTGTGTGGGTGTCCATGAGGGTGGGGGTTGTCCAGGGGTGGGGGTGTCCAAGGGGTGTGGCAGTCCAGGTGTGTGGGGGGATGTCCAGGGGGTGTCCAGGAGGGTGGGGGCAGTCCCGAGGGTGGGGGCCAGTATCGGGGTGTGGGGGAAATTCTAGGGGTGTGGGTAGTGTCCAGGAGGGTGGGGAAATGTCTTTGGGGGGGGGGGTCAGTCCAGCGGTGTGGGAGAGGAGGCGCTTCCATCCCTTTGGTGTCTGAACACTTCTGGAAGGTACTCATTACTCCCACATGTGAAACATTCTGAGAGATCCAGCTTCTCTTGTGGGAGTGATGAGTACCTTCTAGCAGTGTGCCCCCCGAGATATTGCGGCACCTCCTCTCCCAACACTAGCTATCCAGGGGATATCCAGAGGGTGGGGGCAGTCCATGGGTGTGTGGGTGGGGGGGGGGGTTCTGGTCTGGTTTTGGTCAGTTTTTGGTCTGGGGGTGTCCAGGGGTGTGGTGGGGGCTCTCCACTGAGGTGGGAGGGTGTCCTGGAGGGTGGAAAGAATGTCTAAGAGAGTGGGGGGATGTCCAGGTGGTGTCCAAGTGTGTGGGGGGCATTCTAGGGGGTGGGAGGGAAGTCCAGGGTTGTGGGGGTGTCTAGGAGGGTGGGGGTTGTCCAGGGGTGTGGGGGTGCCCCGGGGGTGGGGGCAGTCCAGCGGTGTGGGGGGATGTCTAGGGGGTGTCCAAGAGGGTTGTGGAAGTCCCATGGGTGGTGGCATCCATGGGTGGGGGGGCAGTCTAGGGGTGTGGGGGGTGTCCAGGAGGGTGGGGGCAGTCCAGGGGGTGGGGGCAGTCCATGGTTGTGGGAGATGAGGCACCGCTATCCCTCGGGAGGGTGAACGCCGCTGGAAGGTACTCATCGCTCCCACATGTGAAATATTTTGAAAGCTCAATCATCGCATGTTGGAGTGATGAGAACCTTCCAGAGGTGTGCCCCCCCGAGAGAGGGAGGCACCTACTCTCCCAACATCAGCTGTCTAGGTGATATCCCGAGGGTGGGGGCAGTCCATGGGTTTGGGGGTGGGGTGTCTAGGGGAGTGGTGGCGTTGTCTAGTGGGGTTGGGTTGGGGGGGGGGTGGGTTTTGGTTATGGGGTTTATAGTGAGGTGGGGGTGTCCAGGGGTCTGGTGGGTTCTGTATAATGAGGTGTGAGGGTGTCTAGGAGGGTTGGAAGGATTTCTAAATGAGTGGGGGGTGTCCAGGGGTGTCCAAGGGTGTGGAATCATTCCTAGGGGAGATGGGTAGTCCAGGGGTGACATGGGTTGTCCAGGGGGTGGGGGTAGTCCAGTTTGTGTGTGGGGATGTCTAGGGGTGTCCAGGTGGGTGGGGGAAGTCCCAGAGTTGGGGGGGGGGGAAGTCCATGGGTGTGGGGGTGTCCATGAGGGTGGGGGTGTTTAGGGGTCTGGGGGTTGTCCAAGGGGTGGGGAAAATCTAGTGGTGTGTGGGGTTGTCCAGAAGGGTGGGAGTCAGTCCTAGTGGTGGGGGCAGTACATGGATGTGGGGGTGTCCAGGAGGGTGGGGGTTGTGCAGGGGTGTGGGGGGGTTGTCTAGGTGCTGGGGCAGTCAAGGGTGGGGGTCTCTAGGGGAGTGGGGGCGGTCTCGGGGGGTGGGGGCAGTCCGGGGGTGTGGGGGGTGTCCATGAGGGTGGGGGTTGTCCAGGGCTGTGGGTGGCTGTCCAGGGGGTGGTGGGGCAGTCCAGGGGTGCAGGGGGGTGTCCAGGATTGTGGAGAGGGGGGGGGGGGTTCCTAGGGTATTGGGGGATGTTCAAGGGGTGGGGGAAGTCCAGGGGTGTGGGGGGTGCCCATGGGTGTGGTGGGGTCTATCTAGTGGGGTGAGGGAGTTCTGGTATGTTTTTGGTAACTTTTTGGTCAGTTTTAGGTTTGTGGGAGGGCTATCCAGGGGTGTGGGAGTGTTGTTCAGGGGTGGGGGGGTATATAGTAGGGTGGGGGGATGTTCAGGTGTGTGGGGGTTGTCTAGGGGGTGGTGGGGATGTCCAGGGGTGTGGGGGCTGTCCAGGGGGTGGGGGCTGCTCAGGAGTGTGGGGGTGTCCTGTGGTGTGGGGGTGTGGGGGGGGGGTTCTAGTCTATTCTGGTCTATTTTTGGTATGATTTTTCTCTATATCAAGTGATTGGGTTGGGCATAGCAGTGGTTTATGTTTTAAAAAAAAGTTTCTTACGTCGGTTATGAAATAACCGACATAACAAATTCATTGGTATTTGTTATAACGTCGGTTATTTAGTCATCGACATAATAAGTTCACAAGATACGGTTCTTATGACAGTTATTTCATAACTGACGTAATAAAGTGAAACAGATAATCTTTTACATCGGTTATTTTATAACTGATTTCATTATAAGTTTTTACATCAGTTATTATATAACCGAAGTTGAAAACTGCATGGCAGACATGTTTATCATATCAGTTATATTAATAACAGACGTGATAAATGCTTCAAAAGAGTTGTTTATGATGTCGGTTATATAATTACCTAAATGAAATGTCTTATATAACATCAGTTATGAAATAATCGACATAAAAAATGCATTGGCATTTGTTATAACATAGGTTATTTGGAAACCGACATAATAACTTCATGGGAAATGGTTATTACATCGGTTATTTCATAACCGACATAATAAATTGAAATGGATAGTCTTTTACGCCGGTTATTTTATTACTGACGTCGTAGATAAGTTTTCACGTCGGTTATTATATAACTGACATTGAAAACCTCTTGGAAGAGAGGTTTATCACTAATTTTATATTAATAACCGACATGATAAACGCTTCAGAAGAGTGCTTTATGATGTCGGTTATATAATAACCGATGTGAAAGGGTTTATATCACATCGGTTATGAAATAACCAACATAATAAATCACTCCTCAGAAACATTTTCCACGTCGGTTTTTTATCAACCGACGTGAAAAATTCTCCGGATTTGTGTTTTTGAACATCGGTTGTTAAATAACGGATGCAAAAAACTCTATTTATAACGTCTACTGTAATAACATTGGCCAAAAGCTGATGTTAAAAATAAAAAATAACCTTCGTTAAAAAGGTTTTCTGCACTAGTGCAATAATTTTTCCTCTCCCACCACTAACCAGTACTAGGGTGAACGAAAATGCATAATGTAGAGTACCTCATACAGATCCATCTAAATAGTATGTTGGAAAATAATAGTATAAGAGAAATTATTAATACGTACATGTATCTAAATAGAACCTCTAAAGTTAATGGAACATTCTTTAAGCATGCCCAATGAAACCCATATATTACACTTAGACTAACCAGCTATATAAGGGGATTTTGTAAGCTCATGAGTACCTGTGAACCCAAATCCTTTTTCTACACAAGACGAAACTGATAAATGAACAAATAATCCCTATTTCAAACAATATTAGATCGCAATACATTATTTTTTTGATATCCTAAACATATAGTCTCCCTAGTATTTCAATTTTGAAGGCCTCTAAAATAGGCAAGAATTGTTAATCCTATTTCACCCTATAAAAATACCCATAAAATGTCAATACCAAGGGGTGGTTTTGGTATCCCCATCATGAAATCCATAGTGATTTTAACTCAATTTCTAATTTCAAATGGGTAGAGGTTGTAATAAACTTATGGGCCATTACTATTCCTCAATAACTTACTATAAGATAGAAAACTAATTAAAAAACTTATTAACTTCATTTACATACCAGGTCACCAATACTTGTGGATTAAGTCATAATAAATATTGGTGAGTTTGGGATGCACTGCCCATTTTTAGGAATGAGACTCTTTCATAAATTCCTCTTTCATATCTATAGGAACCCAGAAACATACACCAACATGCCAGATCCCATCCCCATTGACAACCCAACTAGGTAGTGTTTCCTCACCTTAAACACAGACCCTCTTGGATATGCCTGTAGTATTAGAATGTTTCATACTCTTCACTCGATCTAGAAGTGATGAGGCCACTACTAGAGCCATAAGAATCAGATACCAATAAAATTTATGAACATCAATATGGATTTTAGAAATTATATTCACCAGCTACCATTCACTGATGGATTCATGAACAACCAGTATATGAGTTTTTTGACTCATATCATCAGTAACTACATTTCACCTTCTAGCCATATAATAAAGCTGAAATTCAATACAAAGAAGCTATTAAACCCATCATCACTATGTTAGGTTAAAATCATGTCAATTGAATATGTATTTTATTATTTTATTGTCTCTTTATATGATGAACCATTCCCTTAAAAAAATAAGGTCTCCATCAATTTAAATAATTGTCCAAAACTACAAAATTGAGATCATGTGATGGGTAATTAATCTCATGTGGTCTAAAATGACTTGAACCATAATCAATGACTCAATATCCTTGAATAAAAATGGCTCTCATCATGACTAATAATTTATCATAATAAACTATATATCATCTACCAAGGTCGAGAAAAAATAGGATTATCAATGAAGATAACCTTCTTTTCAACTCATAGAAGGCTTCCTCAAAATCATCAAACCATATAAATATAATTCCCTTCATAGTCTAGCCTGTAAGAGGTGTTCCAAGGCCTGATAAATATTATATGAAATGGCTATGGTAACCTATTATCCCCAAGAAACTCTGAATATCAAAATCATTCTTGGAATTTTGCTTCGAAATTATATACCTCACATTCCCTATATATATAGATATCCCAAATTCCATATTGGTAGGAAAAAATAAGTAAAATATATCAATACATATGTGTAATTTTATGATATTGGCATAGAACATCAGCCCTACTAGTGTAATTAGAAAAATTTCTAACTGTTTACAAGGATTTTTTCGAGATTAAAAACACTATTATATATCATCCACCCAAACAACCACAAAGGAGTCCATGTACAGGTGAGAAAATATCCCACAAATATATAATGAAATCAGGTTAATTCGTGAGACTAAATGAAATTACAAGGTATTCATATACGATATATATTCTTCTAAAAGTCCTACATGATATATCCAGTGCTATAATAACAACCTAATGATAACCCAACCTCAACTAAATAATAGTGAAGATCCTAGATCCTCATAAAAGTAACTATTGATCTAGAGCGAAACTCCTTTCATTGGTATACACTCTCGGATCATACCACCAATAGGGTATCAAGAGTGATCACTCCATAAATGTAATGAATCTCAAGAATGAGACATTCCTAGATGAACTCAAATATAAATGAGTTTGAATATCCTTTATCAAATAAAGAAGATTCTAATGTTGGGGATACTAATCATATATCATATTTCAAATGATCCATAACTCTTTTACTAAGGTCTGAGTTGTAATGAACCTAACTTTCATGATCCATAGTCATAAGCTACATCTATACATCCTTATGAATTTCGACTCTATCTATGTTAAATATCATATTTTTGGATTCCTTGACCACATCAACCACCTAGGCCTGTATGGACGACGATACTCTAGATTCTAGACTAGTGTGTAGCTGTTAATACTCCTCATAAACAAGAAAATAGTGTAGATACTCTCTTAGTGAGAACAAGTGGGAAAGTCTGACCGAATCTATAAATATGGCATATTCTACCACAGTATCGACAATCAACTATATTATTTTCTCACTAAATATTCATGTGACTTGACATTACAAACTGGTGAAATACCACATAACTTTCCCCGTGTACACTCTGACAACCATTACACATGAATGAAACATAAGTGAAATTTCCTACCACTCATTGTGTCACTTATATATCTTGATGTTGAACCATTATTCAATTTATCATTAGCTTCTCTCAAGTTTCACTTGAATATAATTTTTTAGTTCCCAAAATTAGAGGCAATATAAAATCATAAGACATTCACTTGTGATTTGATGGAATTCATGATCCCATCCTCAAAACATGTCACCCTAGATGTCACACCACTGATATAATCAATTAAAAAACTAATGACTGATGGTGCGAGATGAATAGTACATAATAGACATAGTACCCTACACTAGGTTCATAAATTCCATACCTTTATAATTTCTTAATGTCTACATGGAAAAGTAATCATAGTGTATAGTCTAGAAGTCCCTCCGGAACATATCCTGAAGCTGATCTTCCAAGTTCAAAACATCCCAACAATGCATAGAAGATTCTTGATTTATATAAACTGGGTGATTTAACCACTTTTATGGATGTTTTTATAAATTATCTAAGGTAAATAGTATGTCCTCTAGTCATGTATAAGTATCCTAGGGGTTACCATCCACCGAGAAAGTTGGTGGATGATGCTCATTTAATTGTTGTGTAGATTTTGGCATAGTGGGTCCAGATCATGGAGCACCCTCCATTGCCTATACTAATAACTTGGAACACTCATAACATAGAGAATCAGTTCCAATTCATAGTAAAAGAGGTGTTCCTACTATAGGTACCAATAGTGTCACTACAAGTGGGTTAGATCCCACCATTTTAAGAGCATGTTCATCATCACCTTCTAGGCACATGACCCAAGGCCATCTTAGAGGCGTATATATAAAATTCCAAGAACATTCCACAAAATGAGATAAAAAATAGAATGGATTTAATTATAATAACAATATGGGCATAATAACTAAATATAATAAATATACTAACCAATATTCTCGAATATAAGGTCAGTGTATTGGTGCAATTTGAAGATCTAATAATAGTAGCTCCATTATATGGGGTGTTAATTACAAATAATAGAGGAAATGGTTGTTAAGGGGTAATTGAAATCCCCATTTTATAAATAATTATGTGTTAAAATTTAATAAATTTTATATTTATACTGATTTTCAATTAGATTAATTATCATTCCAATTTTATAATGACCTAATATTTAAAAGTTACAATTAAAATTCATGTAACCATAATAGGACCCTTACACATGCTCTGAGGATTTATCAATTACCTATATGATGACTCAATTATGTAGATCAATATTTCCAATTTATAAAGACAAAAACTATATAAATATAAATTGGAATATATTTAATAAAAATCAAATAACGTTGCATTCCATATAACCAATGTTAAACAGCTCAAACATGTGATAATTGGTTAGTAAAGGTATTTCCCTCAATCTATGGTGGAAAACACCATTTAGGTTGATGTTGACACATTAAATAAACAGTTATTTCCTTCATTATCCTATATGAAACATTTTTACAATTACCAGTATTTAAATCCATCAGCGTACAACATACTTCGAGGAATTCATCCATTAAAATAATCATGTCATGGCATATTCATGACATATAAATCCTCAGGTGCCTTTAATTATGCATGAACAATTATTCATTTTCAAAAAGGTCTATGGATAATAAATTAAAATCATACAAAAATTCCTAACTCATTTGAATAACCCAATGGTGAAAATTGTATAAGTATCATAGAAAAAATCCAAAATGACAATTACTATACCCAGAAACTTGGATTTTTTCCCATACAAGTGTTTGATACTCCCAGGAATAGGCTATAATTACCAAATTCTGAAACATACTCATCTCATTCCTAATAAAACAAACATTAACACAATGTATAATAAAATATCTATTATACAACTTTTTTACATATGAGACATGGTTCAATCATTAGTAACTAAACCAAATTGGCCCCATGGACTCAAGCGCACCTCCATGTTTGCTAGAGGTTTTTGACTAGCAGTTTGGGTCTATTATTGAATGGTTGGTACACTATACCCCTTTTTTTCTGAGTGAAGCATAGAAATGATTAGTATATAAATTAGAAGAGGCCTTATAATAGAGAAAATTGATGTTAATTATCCAGATAGTAAATACATAAAAATAATTTAACAGTATTATATAAAAAAATAGTGATGTCTTTTACATAAAAATGGGGAGAAGGCATACAAGATGTAACAACCCATGTTTTTCTGAATTTTTATTCAAATAATATAATTTATTTATGTCATGTACTATACGACACACCACATTAATCATTCACTACACCCAACACTGTCTAAGCTAGCATGGAACACAACACTATGTTTCTACAAAACATCATTTTATTATTGTAATTAATTAAAGAATACGATTATAACCTAAACCTTAGAGTAGAAGGTATGAACATGATTGACTGAATTAGGAAAATATTTTATATATATGTATATATAAGTAATTATTTTGTGACCAATTAATTATTAATTAAATTAAAAATCTTTTTCAATATAAAAGGAAATCTTATTTTGTTCATAAAAATTATTTAATTGTTAAGAGGATTGTTCTATATCATTACTTATAGTATTATATTAATGATATATATATATATATTATGTTCAATATAATTTTTAACATTCATATTATATTTTTTCAAGACATTATATAAAAATAAATTCAACATTATTTGCAAAATATATAATTTTCTAAAAAGAAGTTTTTTGGTCTTTAGATGGTGCGGTTAGAATAAATTTGGTTTTTGGAAATTTTATAAATTATATTTAATATAATAAACATATTATTTGACATAATAATATCAAAATTTTCTTTTGTTGAATTTTTTTATTTTTGTAATATGTTTCTAATTTTTATGAATATTGAAAAATACAATATTTTTAATTGAAAACATCTTTTTTGTCAAAAAAATTATTTTGATCAATTATATTTCTAATTGTTTATATAGTATAATTTAATAAATTTCATATCATATAATTCAATTTAGGCCATTGAAATTATTTTCACATTGAATTTGTATATAAAAGAATTTTCATCTTTTGAACTATTCCACATTAAAAACATATTTCCTCACCCAATGAATGGGGTTAATTTTCAATTAATTTTATCCACTTATATGTTTTTAATTTTTAAAAATGAATTTCGTACTTAGAATCATATTCCCCAAATTTATTAATTTGGTCCCTTTTAATTTTGACCAATATGAATAGTGACATTTGTAATTTGTTTACCATGGGGATGGGTAAATTGGATAATTTAGGTCCCAAATAATGTTACAAGGACAATAAAATGACCCTAGAACATGACTAAAGTTTCTAGGATTAATTGAAATGACGTTGTACACCTATTTTTAGATTTTTAAATATTTAATTTATTATTTTCCATGAAAATTTGTAAGATATTATTAAGATCAAATGGAGTGACAAAATGTCACACTCTTTCATTAAATAAGTACATTATAATTAATATGGGGGTAAATAGTAGAAAAAATGAACTATAAATATTTTATTGAATTATAAAAGGTTTATATACATCATGGTATTTTATTTTTAATTTTCAGTGAGGAACTAAATATCATTAATAATAACAAAATGATGATAAAATAATTATTCAATTAATGAAAAACTCAATTAAGTGATATTAAAAATATTAAAATAATTTTTTTTTGAATTACATAATGAATTATAAAACTTTTATAGGTATATAATACATATTATGGGTATATTAAATCAATTGGTTCTATGTTATCTTGTTTTATTTATTCTCTTAATGTTAATGTAAAGACTATTTTCAAAACAAACAGTAAAGATATTTTATGAAAATAATATTTTATTAAATTAGATAAATATCGTAAAAAATAATAAATTAGGACTAAGAGGATAAGTTAGGTTGTATTTAATCATAAATGTAACATTTATTGTTTATTTTAGACCCTATAAGTAAAAATATCAACATTTTAATATTGAAAATTTTGTTATTGTTGTTAAAATTAAAATAGGTTAAATAAGGGTTAATAAAAATGATAATGTATTAAATTACAAAAAAAATCACTTAAATATATTTTTAGATATTATTACCAAAAAATACATCATTGTATTTAAATAACTTTCCATTTAGAGGTATATTATAGATATTTAATTTATTATAATTAAATATTTTGAGAAATATTTAATGTGACCCTCAATTCATTATATAGAGGCACCTTCTTCCTCAGTTAATATCCCCACTATAAGTCTTATAGCTCAAAAAAATATAAAATATTTTCTTATCAACTTCTATATCCATATTATAGAGGTGATGGTCATCCCAAATGACCAAATCTAGAGTCCATTAAATGATATCTAAACGAGTCGTTCTGAAGAAGAGATAATCACAATATACCAGTCAATATTTTTTCTACTCTTCTATATCACATATAAATATATTATATATATCACAACATAATAAATTCATATTAATAAATATTATTAATTTATTATTATTATGATCACACCATTATATATCCCTTTTCCCATCGAATAAGAAGAGAATATATCGCTTGTGCGTATGTTCAACATACTATCTCAATGTAACGATGCAATTTATTTCCCATCACTATATTTTATGAGATGAAATTATGATTGTTTTAATATTTATATATTGTATTTATTACATATTATACATCTTTAATGGTAATACCATATCAACCTTTTTACCACATAATCTTTTGGTAAATGAGAATTACTCTCATGCATACGTATTGATTACCATATCCACAATACGATGTGATTCGTTTTTCATCTACATTTCACTCGGGTGGTAACATGGATTAATTATATGAATATATATGATATATATATATAATTATTTTTATTATTATTCTTTACATTATGATGTCATGATCATATTATTTGTTCTTGGACTGTCAAACTAAAAAATATTTGGAAAATGATTAAAATATTACCTAAATAGTGATTTAAATTATTAATAAACAGGACATAAGATGATATAAAAAATATTAAAAAATATTATTTTTTATGTAATGAATTTATAATAAATCTATATTTATTTTACATTATTTTTTAACGTGAAAATGGAAGGACAATAATTGAAATAAGGGATTTTTGTCTCACTTTTATTTCTATGTAACACATGCCTTATACACTACTTACTTATTCTATGTGGTGTATATACTTCCCATGAATGTCTCTTATGAGTAACATCCTATATATAATTTTATTTTAATATCTAAAAAACTTTTTTCTTTCATTGTTCATACGATTCAACTAATTATAAAGTGGAGAGTGTTTATTTCACAATATCAAAAATATTCAGGATGGTTTCATTTTATGTCTCCACGGGGGAATAATTATCTTCCATATTCATATATTCTAGAAATATTTAAAAATACATTTAATAATATCCTATAAAAATTTAAATTTATTCATATTTATGTTTTACTTTTAAAAAAGTAGTTTGAGAAAAATAATTTTTTCATTTTCTACAAAAGTATCTTTCTGACTTTTAAGAAAAACACATACAGAATGAATATTTTTAACTAATATGGCATGAATGGAATTTTCAGATCTCATGAAACCTTACTGATTTGAATATTACTTTAAAATATTAATAGTTTCCTTTCAAATATGATACATTCATTTACAATTTCACGGTTCTTTAAAAAAACTATTTGATAAAGGAAATGATATTTACCTAATGAATTATTTCAGGTGATCTTTCAAAAATATAATTTTCTGTCTAAGATTAAATTATTTTATATTAATAATGGATTTTTGGTTATATGACACAAAAATACAATAATTATTATTTATATGGGTGATTTGTGTTTTTGATTGAATGATAATTATGAAGCCTATTTCATTTCCCTGAGTTTGGTTATGGTGAAGTGTTTATGAAACTCATTTATTTTCATGGGTTTTAAAGGGAAGAATTATTTGTAATCTTGTGGAACACATATACATAGTTTTAATTATGTTGATGTGGGACTTATGTTTCTATCTAATTTATTAGGTAATTAATTATATCTCATGAGATAGTTATGGGAAACAAGTCGATGAGCTTGTTCTATGATTGGAAACAAGTAAATGGGCTTGGTCCATTATGGGAAACATGTGAAAGGCCATATTTGATAGACTTTGTAGTTAAACATGACATATGTAATTGTTTTTAATACATATTACTATACCAATCACATTTCATATTTTATCATATGGTTCAAAAATAGGTTATGATGAAGTTTCATTCTTATGGTTCATGTTAATGTTTAATGTCATGACAGTGTTTATGATCCATGATAGGTTGGGTTTGAACTTTCTATTCTATTCTCATGATCACATGACCATATTAATTATCTTATTATTTAATATAAAAAAATTAACATCTTCCACGTTTACCCTTACTGAACATTTATGCTCACCCTTTTTTTATGTTCCCTTTCCACAGGATATGAAGGAATGTGTTAAAAGTGATACACTAAAAGGGATCTAATTATGAAGAAATAACAAGGATATGATGTAGATATTTTATGAGTTTGTTGTTCATGTTTCCTAGTTTATAATGGCTCTATAACTTCACAATTTTCATGCATGAATTTGAATATTGAAATTAATATTCATCTAAAAATATGTAATATCTATATTTGAAAATATAAGGGCGTTATAGTTGATATCAGAGTAATGTTTTGGTTAACCATTTAAATCTATGATAATAAAGCCTTAGTAAGAATCCTAAGTAGAAGTATATATACAGGATAAAATAAAATAGTTTTCATAATTATTATTAATTATCTAGGTTAAACCTACGGATTCATAGATGGTTTCATTATTTATCATATTTTCAAAATTATTTTTCAACATTCATCACTATGGTTGTTATTTACCACAATATGTTTTTTTTGTAACTAAATGGAACCCAAAGGAATCTAGATAATCTCTAATGTGATGGAAAATTTAATGATTTTCCACCTAGGAATAATAATGTTATTGGACCTACAATATATAACTTTTCATCTAGGCTAATGAAAATTTCTCAGTCTATAAATCATACTTATTTTAAAAATGATCAAAGAAGGTAAAAAGTTACTGTTGATATTTTCATGGGGAAACATCCACATTTTTTTTTGTTTATCTTATGACATAATAGTTTATATTATATAAAATAACACCATTTAGTTAATATTTTATGTTAATAAATTATTGGGACATGAAAAAGTTGTCTTAGATATTTATCATCTGGAAGGTGAAACAGATCAATGGTGGAATCTTTATAAACATATTTATAAATTATTACTTTCCCCATATTCTTCATATAATAATATATAAGAAGTTAAATGATCTATTGAAAAGGCAATTAATTAGTTGGTACCAATGATGATAATTTGACAAGGCTTGTGAGGTATTCTTCTGGTATTACAATTCAACCTAAAAGTTAGAGACGTTGATTCACCAGTGGATGAAAACCAAGTATCCAAAGGGAATTGTCCTTAATAGTCTTCAATATCAATGTTGAAATTATTATAAGTTCTCTAAATATAGAAATTGAAATTGGAGATACCCATAATTCTCATGTTTTTTATAAGAATATAAATATTGAGTTCCATAAAAACATGAATAAATCATAGGGTGGAATGAAATTCCATCCATTTACATGCCAGAAATATGGGAAGAAAAATCAAGGAAAGTGATTAAATAGAACTATTATGTTCGATAAATGTGGAAAGGTCATACATAAATCCCATGAACATTGAAATTAAATGTATAAGATAGTTAATACAATGGTGTAAAAGAACACACCAACTAATGTACCACTGACACTGCAATGCTTTAAATGTAAGGAGTATGGAAATTATTCCAATAATTTCAAAAATATGATGGGTTTTTATGATCCACGACAACACCATATAAATCCCAAATACAAAGGTAAATATCTTTTGATGACAACTACTAAAGTGGGGTTTGAGAATGTTGTAGTGAAAGGTACACATATCTTCCACTCTAAAATTTCTAATGTCTAATTTTATTCTGGGTCCATAAAATATTTTATTTAAAAAGAATTTTCTAATATTATCATGGTGTCACCTCAACGATTAGATGTCAAGTTATATTTGATGAATATTAATGGCACAATAGTTGCATCTCATGGTAATATTTCTTCTCTGATTAATGTTTATGGGAATTTAATTCATGTGAATCTCATGATTCTCCCTATAGTTTAATTTATCGTGATTCATGTCCTGGATTTAATTTCATTATATGGAGACTATATTAATTTTGAGGTAAGATAAGTAATAATCAATATTTTGAATGAAAATATAATCCTTTACCCATTTAAGTATGAATATGAACATCCAATGTAAATTTCATCCATAGTGTGGGTATTAATTCCCAAAAATGATGTTTATATGTCTCAACATGTATGGGATAAACTCAACATTAATAATACACATATTATATTGGAGTTTTTTGGATTTTTTTCCTAACAAATTCCCAGGTATTCCACCAAATCATAATGTTGAGTTTTCTATTTTACTCATACCTAGTATTATGAGTATTTAAATGAATCCTAATAGAATGGCCCCAATTATGTTTTATGAATTAAAGAAGTAACACAATGAGAATATTGATTAGGGATTCATATGTCCTAGTGCTACAATATAGGGTGAGCATTTTTAAATAGTTAAGAATAAATACGATTCAATGCGTCTTTTAATTGTGTATCATGAGATTAAAAAATTACATCTATAAAAAAGTATCATCTTCCTCGTATCAACAATTTATTTGATTAACTACGTGGAGATAAATACTTTTCTAAAATTATGTTCATTCTGGATATTATCAATTAAGGTTCCAGATGTGGGATATACCCAAGACGGAATTCTAAACAAGGTATGGACAATTTGAATTTATAGTGATGGATTTTTTTCTTTCTAATGCTCCCTCAATCATCAAGTACTTGATTAATAATATATTTAGATAATATCTTCATAAATATTGGGTAGTATTAGTAGATGATATTATTAAATATTAAAATATAAATTAATAACATGAATATCACTAGAGGATAGTGTGGAAGATCTAGGAAAATGATAATATTTATGAAAAATCTATCAAGTGTGAATTTTGGATTCAGAAATATTCATTTCTAGGACATATAATCTAAAGTGTGGGTATATAAGTAGATCCTTCGAAGATAAAAATTGTTGATAAATTTCCTAGCCTAACCAGGTTAACTAAAATACCTAGTTTTTTGGGTTTTGTTGGATATTTTCAGAGCATTGTTTATAATTTCTCTTGGTTGTCCAATAAACTCGCCAAGTAAACTTAGAAGGGTACCAAGATCCTCTGTAGGGATTGATGTGATGAAAATTTTAAGAAACTAAAGTGAATATTATTCAATCCCCCATAATTACATTAAACTGAAATGTAGAAATGTTTTTAATTTATAGTGATGCAAAAATGGAGGTATTTGAATTTGTTCTTAAGAAAAACAACATGGTTATAGATTATTCTTTATAAAAACTATAGAATAGTGAGGAAAATTACCCAAATCCGGATTCTGAATTAGTTACAGTAATATTTAAATTATATATATAGAGGAATTATATTTCTGGAGAAAAGTGTGATATTTATACTCATAAAAAAATCTTAATGTATATATTCACATTTTAGGAGTTGAATATGCACTAAAAAAGATGGCTGGAACTAATTAAATATTATGAATTCTCAATACGTTACCAACCTAGGAATGTTAACATGGTGGTAGATTCTCTGAGTCTAATGTATCGTGCTATATTATCTATAATTAGGATCGAAAAAGACTCAGTATATAATGATTTGAAAAGAATGTATCTGGAAATCATAAAGGGGTGGAATATTACTCGGTCACAATGAATGTTCAACTATCTATCCATGGAAAGATTGTAGTGTAATAGAAGGAAGACGTGGACAAGAAAAATTATTTGAAAATGTTCTTGAGTTGATCCTTGATTGTGATGGAATAATAAGGTTTCGGAACCATGTATGTGTTCCTCCTTTACCAACTTTAAATAAGGAACTATTTGATGAGGCTCATAGTAAATCATTATTTATTCATCCAGTAAGTAAAAAGATGTGTAGAGATCTAAAATAAAGAAATTTCTTTTATTTAATGTTTCTGGGTTATTTTTTCCATCAAGATAAGGTTTAGTGATATAAATATAAGGTGATGTTACAAAAATTAATCACAATTTAATGAAAATAGTAAAACATCACCGTTAATTTTGTCATCAGAGTTCCCAAAACATCTAAAGTCTATATTACAATATGTGTTATAGTCGATCCCCATAAAAAACAACACACATCATTAATATTGGAGAATATTTATTTTTTAATAGTAATTCTAGAATACATATCTAGGTAGTTGTAAGATTTAATTGAGTACCACTTTCCATTGAATCTTATCGGGATTTGAGGATTACCTAGAAGTTATGGAAACGTCTTCAAGAGGATCTTGATATAGGGATATATTTTAGAACTAATTTTCATACTAATAATGATGACCAAACTAAGAGGATAATTTAGTCTCTAAATGAAATGTTGAGATTTACTATATTTATTTAAAATGTGGTTGGTATCAACACCATCATTTAGTATAATATCTGAAAAAATATATTTTTTACTCTAGAATTCAGATGGCTCTTCATGTATCCCTCTATGGTAGGAAGTGCAGAACTCCAACATATTATAATGATTATAGGGAAAGAAAGTTATTGGGACTTGATCTAGATTTGGAAAATGGAATAAAATGTTAGATTCAATCAACAACATATAAGCGAATCTCATAGTTGATAAAAAATTATGCCAAAAATCTTCATAAAGATATGGATTATGTAGTGGGTGATAATATATTTATAAGAATATATCCATAGAAGATAGTAATCTTAAAAAACCGACCAATGTTTCCCTAAAACATAAAACTCGGCCTGATCTATCACATACATGAATGGAATTCTTAAACCCCACGGACTAGCGACAATCATCCGGGCATTGAACAATAAAACAGAGGGGGCAATTTCACCAAACCTGAAAAACCACACGTAAAACATATGTAGAGGAAGCAACAAACAATGGAATATTTACAAAATATATTCTATAACTATAAAGAAAAAAGTAAAAACAGAACAATTGAAGATTTAGTTAAAAAATCCAATAGACAAGTCTGACTACAAGGGACACAAAACTAAATAGAAACTCCATTGATGTCTTGGACGAACT
Source organism: Viscum album (assembly GCA_963277665.1). Lineage (NCBI taxonomy): Eukaryota > Viridiplantae > Streptophyta > Magnoliopsida > Santalales > Viscaceae > Viscum > Viscum album. The sequence continues at coordinate 221,139,448 of OY728127.1, read as the reverse complement.
CAAACCATCTCACCATCCAGGAACCATCCCAGCTACCAAAAACCTCACCACCTCACTATGGTTCCTGGACTTTTTCTACCCTGGAAGACAAATAAAGGTCAACACACCACTGAAGCAGTGCACATAGTGTGAGCTGACAGGCTTAGTAGGACCCCACTCAGGTCTTCCATAATAAGTCTCTGTATACAAAATCATGTATTATCAATTTTGTAAAAAAATGTGTCTTGATAAGTAATAAATATGTTTTATAGAAAACATGGTAAACATTCCCATTTTACATTGTTCTAAAAAAGAAAGTTTAATAGTTTCAAAGCATATTTTTCATATCATTTTCCACAAGCATAAACTTGCATATCAAGGCTAACTCAAAAAGACAAGCAGTATAAGGAGGAATCACATGTATCAAAACACCAAGGAATAATACACATTTAATAATCATATTACTCGTACAATAAGAATAAATTGACCAAATATTGATCCTAGAACACAAGCCTAAGAATCTGGAAAATACCCAATGAGTAAAACCCCCAAAACGTCACTATCGGTTCCATATAAAAAACAATCATAGGAAATAAATGAGATACCCAAGACAAACCTCCTTAATAATGAAAACGAAATCCATGATATCTTCAAGCTAAACCTTCCACCTAGGTAACCAATATATCCCATTTTATCTGTATCATAATCCCATTTCAATGCATTCAAAACCATTCAAACCCATTTATAATCAATTTATCAAAAACCAGGGAAAACTATTTTTCATCCAAACACCATTTTAGGCATTGAAAATAATCATTCGAATTTAACAAATCAATTTATAATGAAATTTGAAAAGAAAAACAAGCATGTTCATTATCATAGGATAGAGGCAGAACCACATACCTCAAAATTTGAGTTGCACATGCTGGAAATGAAATCCAAATCCAATAACAGAACCCAACTACACCAACGTGAACCCTAGAATCTGTTTCACTACAAAATGGATTCATACATAAACACAAAAGGATAGTAAAAGAGAGGAAACCCCCATACCTTGAAGAAGTATACCATCCGCAACACAACAAATGAAGTAAAAAAGGCCTCTATAATGAGATCTCACAATGGACCTAGAAGAATAGAAAATTAATCATCCATCTTCAATCAGCGGATATGATAATGCAAGACTGGGGCACTACTACGATCAACCACAAGGAAGAAATTGATGTAGTACTTATATGGAGAGATTCACATCAGACACAACGACGATCCAAAACTGATTGGATCAATCCAAATGGTGACATGCCTCTTACAAAATTCATATGGAGAGTTTAAGTTTGAGGGAAAAAATATAAAGGAAAGACCGAACCAAAATAGATGAAAGTGTGACATTAAACTGGGTGTGGGTTGGGTCATGAAGTGTACCCCTTGGTCAAAACGTGTAAGCCACACTGGATAAGTTATGATGAAAAACTCATCACCTCGAGTTAAAAACCTGTTATTTAACCCCTACAAGACGTATTCCTCATGTACACGACATATACTATGTAACAATATGATTTCCCCATTCATAACAAGAAGTGCATATTTAGTACATGACGTGTACCTTCGGTACACATTGTGTACTAGTTCTTCCTCATCCAATAAACCTAGAAAAAGAATCCTAAGGACCTTTAACCAAAAGGAAACATAGAAAAGGGAAATATTATCTAATCAAGGTATCTTTATGTTACAAACTCCCCACCATATTGGCTTTCCATCCCTATGATGTCATGGGAAAGATGTAATCCCTAGAAAGAGATGATGGCATTTCACTCTCATCAATAACTCGTATTCCCATGTCTCATAAGAATCAGATTAGTATTTCCATATTTCTCTAACAAACAGAATCGACTTTCTATGTAAGACTATCTCTTGAGTTTCAACGATTTTAACTGATTTCTCCAAAATAAAAGCATCTGGATATAACTCAATTTATTCCCCACTATGAATGTGAGTGGGATCGAGGTGATACTTACTGTGCTGAGAGATGTGAAAAAATTCACAAATTTTTGTCAATTGAGTAGTAAATTATTATTTATAAGAATCATTCCCAATCCGTTTTGTGATCTCAGATGTTCCAACATATCTCAGAAAAAATATTCCATATTTTCCATGTCAACTATGACCCAAATGATGAGAAAATATCAAGAAAACCCAGTCACCAATGGAAAACAAAAAAGAACAATTCTGCCAATATGAATATGATTTCTATCAACTCTGGGTTGTATCCTGACCTCATCGCACCTCTGGAATCATTGTCGACATCTCATGGACCAGACTTGGTCCAACAAAATCTACTTCTCTAACCTCTTCCCAACAATGATCTGATCTACATGGGCGACCGTAAAATGACTGAAAACGATCCATTCTGATTGATGATTGGTAGTTTAGGTTGTAAAATAACACAAGCAGTCCCATATGCAATTCCACCATCAACCGATATCTAATACATAGGCACGAAACATATCCTCTAGGATCTGGAGTACATACTCCATCTGGGTATCTAGTTGTGGATGGTTTATCATTCACAACTTGACTTTAGTCCCAATTTCCACTTGATGACTCCTCAATAACCTTGAGGTAAACCTAGGATCTCTATCTAAAAAATTTCATAAGGACACCCTTGTAACCACATGAACTCCTGCACAAATATCATACCCATATATTCATCTTTAGTGGTGTATTTGATTAGAATGAAATGAGAAGACATCGTCAACTGATCAGCAACCACCCAGATAGAAATTTTCCCTCAGGGAGTCCATGAAAACCCAAAAAAAATACATCATCACCTCATCCCACAACAAAACCAGCACAAGATGAGGCTGAAGTATACCATAAGGTTTCATATGTTATGCCTTTATATATTGGTAGATGTAATAGTGGGACAAATAATCTGCAATGACACGATTCATACTCTGCCACCAGAATCATCTTGTCGTGTATTAATACATATTTTCATTGCATGTATGATTGACCCATGAAGATATAATACAATCAAACAAGACTGAACTTCTCACAGGTGCTGGGAAAACAACTTGCTTCCTAAATAGAAGAATGTCATTTGAAGAAAGATATCATCCATGAACTGTCTCCAGACCGTAACGGTTTCCCCAAATCTTCTAAAACTCACAATCTTGTTGTTTAATTTTCATGGCAGTCTCTAAGAAATATTATGAAAACTCAAAACTAGTTACAAACATACATGAGACATCCTCTTGAGCTTCTAAGTGATGTTGAGTGAAAATCATCATAGTATTCTACTCCTCCTTCGATTCCAGAGCATCATTTGATGGTACCATCCAATATAAAGAATTTTAAACTATATTCCCCTTTCCCAAATTGTAGGCGATGTCAATGTTAGACATTTGAAGGTATTATTCCCTTCACATATATTGGTGATTCATGTCCCCCTTGGAATAACTATACCTCAGACTATTATGATCACATAAAACCAAGAACATATACCCAAAGAGATAGTTCCTTCAGCACTTAAGTGCTAAAATCATCTCTTCAAACTCTAAATCATGAGTGGGGTAGTTATTATCATGCATTCAGTGTTAATTAGATCCTTAAGCTACCTCATGATGATCCTAGATTAGCACACATCAAAAACAAGAACCAGATGCATCATAAAAAAATAAATACCCCTTACTGGGATCAGATAAGATCAGAACAGGTGCTGATGTCAGAAGTTGTTTCAATTCATCAAAAGAAGGACGAAACTTTTCACCCCATGATAATTTCACCGCATTCTTGGTATGATCAGTCAATGGTGTTTCCAGCTTAGAGAAATAATTTAAGAACCATTGGTAGTATCTAGAAAGACCAAAGAAGCTTCATATCCCAAAGACATTTCGTGGTTCCTTATAGGAAAAAATCTCTTTTACCTTATTTGGATCAACTGATAATCCATGCTCAACTAACATTGTAACAACCCGAATTTTTTTAAATAAATTTTGTTTCCTAATTTTATGTGTTATTGTTATACTCAACAAAAATGTTTCATTTGGTAACATGAGTATAATTAAAATGAGACTGTTGGGTTTTGACTGTTATTTGACCATTGGTCAATATGACCGCTGGAAACTAAACATTTTGACTATTGTCTCTAAATACAAGCAATCTTGGTTAATTAATATAGAAAGAAGATTTGATGGCCTCACCCAGTAGTCTTGGACCGATCCAAGCCCATCTAACAGAAATTGGGAAGGAGGTAGCACCACTGGGCTTTGCTCTAGACCAAAACCAAGCTGAACTTCATCGTATAAAGCTGGAACGGGATCGCCTTCGCGAGAAGTTCAAACTGATAGAAATTACTACTCGTGTGATGTTGGCCGAGCCTCCCTCGGATTCTCTCATCTTAGCACACCTTACACTTAGGTCCTATGATGGTGTGATAAGGGGCTATGTAAGGAGACCGTAACTGTCTTGTGTAATCCTTTGTTTTAAATAAAATTTTGATTTCTTTTATGAATTTTCAAATGACCGGATAAATATAGTATGCAAATTTTTGATGAATTTTAGAAAAAGGATATTTTAAATATGTTTATGTAAACCCTAAATAATTAAAAATGTGTAATGATTTTCAAAAAATGGTCTTCTGTAATTATGTTCAGTACTAAATTTAGATTCTAATAAGATCAACATTTTTTTTGATGAATAGTAAATTATGAATAGTGATTTTATGATTAGGATTAATAATGTGTCCAAATGGATTAGTAATCTCTCTTAAAGAAAGTATTAAAATAAGCTAGGCACATTGATTAAGTAATGTGATTCAATAAAATGGTTAAATAACGGTTTCATAAATTATTATTCAAGTATTAGTTTTTTCGGATGAATAGTGTTTTTTAATTAAAAATTTAATTAAAAATTATTAGAAAATTATTTTTATAAAAATGGATTTATTTTTGAACTCAGAGCATCGATATTATGTTATGGTAATTTTTGGGGATTTTTCTGAAAAAAATGAATTTTCGGTGAATAGTGTATTTATTTAAAAATAAAATTAAAAATATTTAGAAAATTATTTTTATAAAATGGAGTTCATTTTTGAAATAGGAGCATTGATATTTAGTTAAGGTGAATGTTTGGGATTTTTCTGATAAAGATGAATTTTTCAGTGAATAGTAAAAATGCAGTTTTAGGGTTTCAGTGTGTTTAATGATATCATAATTGTGTCATGATGATGTCATGAGATCTTTTAAGGGTTTGCCGGACAAGTGTGATGAATTATTGTTTTGGGGGCCCCATGTGGCCTAACTCCATGATAAATTCCAAGGGAGAGCACATGGGTTTGAGAAAAGCACATGTGAGGTGTCACTTGGCCATTAATGCCTTGTCCCCTCACTTTCCTTATAAATACCAAGCCCTCCTCTCATCCATTCGACTCCCCACTCATTCCCAACGAATTTCTGGTCTCATTACCTCCCAAGGAGTCCTCCCAAGGTGCCCCCAAGCCCTCAAGGTCCCAACCTTTGAGGTTTAAGAGTTACATTTTAAGGTAAGGGATCCGACCCCTCTCTTTCTTTTCAAGTAATCTCTTTTATGTCTTTTCTTTTATACTCCATGTTATTATGTTGGAGGATGTTCTTTTATATTCATCCTACTGCCTATTTCATGTTCATATGATGAGAGACCCCCCTTGCTCTCATCAATTCGTTTTAAGAATGTTTAAGTGGCGCCGTTAGGCTGCCGAATTTTTAAGGGATTCTTTCACCTTCCTCGTTTTCAAGTTCTATTTTCATTCAAGTCTTTCATGTTCCTTTTTGTTATATTGGGGTATGATCTCTATATATATCATACTGGAATCTTATGTTCATATGATGAGAGACCCCATTTTATCTCTTCAATTCAGTATTTTGATGTTTTAAGTGGCGCCGTTAGGCTGCCGAATTTTTAAGTGGTTCTTCACCCTTCTCGTTTTGAAGTTCTACTTCCATGTCAATTATTTCAAGTTCCTTTTTGTTATATTGGGGTATGATCTCTATATATATCATACTGTACTCTTATGTTCATATGATGAGAGACCCCATTTGATCTCTTCAATTCAGTATTTTGATGTTTTAAGTGGCGCCGTTAGGCTGTCGAATTTTTAAGTGGTTCTTCACCCTTCTCGTTTTGAAGTTCTACTTTCATGTCAATTATTTCAAGTTACTTTTTGTTATACTGGGGTATGATCTCTATATATATCATACTGGACTCTTATGTTCATATGATGATAGACCCCATTTGATCTCTTCAATTCAGTATTTTGATGTTTTAAGTGGCGCCGTTAGGCTGCCGAATTTTTAAGTGGTTCTTCACCCTTCTCATTTTGAAGTTCTACTTTCATGTCAATTCTTTCAAGTTCCTTTTTGTTATGTTGGGGAATTATCTCTATATCTATCATACTGAACTCTTATTTTCACATGATGAGAGATCCTATATGATCTTTTCACATCATTTTTGTTGTGGTTTAAGTAACGCCGTTAGGCTGCCGAACTTTCATAAGAGAAATCTTTTTTTTTCTCCCTTCCATGTTTTTCATTTCAAATGGTATGTCCTTGAAATCTCATTACCATGATCATGTATCCTTCTTATTCTGTCCATGTACTATTTTATGGGTTATTTATGAATTTTTGACCCATTTTACCTCTCTTTTAATGTCTTCTAAAACCTCGGAACATTGCCGTTATGCTGCAGAATTTCTGTCTCAAAATGTCTATCTCTTTTTCTAAAGTCCTCTTATTTTATTAAGTTAATACTCAAAGCTCTTTCTTCTAAAGGGGTATTCAAATATATACCAAAATGTTCTATTTTAAATTCTGGGATTTACATACATGAGACCCACCTTCCTTTTCTGTGGGTTTTAAAGTGATATAAAGATCATGTCTTTAAAGCAGTTTTTAAAAAGTTATGATTATGAAATGAAACCCATTTCCTTTATGCTATATGGGTTATTTAGGAAATGATTGATGATGATATATGTGGCTCACATGATAATAAAGGCAAATTTAAGGGTGTGCCCTGATAGCGCTCCAATGCATTGGGTAATGATGTAACCACTAGAGATTACAATTTTCACGATACCTTCGTGAATAACCTTGGTAATTTTAAAATGACACCTTGGGGATGGACCTTGGTGATATGTTCATGATTGTCTATGTTAAATGATGTAGCCACATCTTCAAGTTATGAAAAAGTTTTATTTTTATTATGATATGCCTCATGATTTCATTTTCATGCCTTAAAGTTCTTTTCATGACTTTATTGATGTATCTCAAGTTCATATGTAAAATGATTCACTTGTTTCCCTTGCTGGGCCTTCTGCTCACCCTTCCTTTTGATGTATGTCCCTAGGTTATGAGATGCAGTAATGAGCCTAGGGTGAACACGAGGAGAAGCCTTTCAAGTGTTTAAGAAGAATGTTTTTTTTTCATATTTTATGTTCCTTGTTTCCAAGACACTAAACCTTAAAGATCCTAAGTTCCGTGTAATGGAATGAAAGTTATGTTATAAAAAGATGGGATGCTATAGTTGGTATCAAAGGATGGTTTAGTTATTTGTGGAAATTAGGATATGAAAACTCTAGGAAGAACCCTATAGAAAAGTTTAATATAGGAAATCTTCCTGGTATTTTGGTGAGTATTTAGTAAGGGGTTGCCCAGCAAATACATCCCTTTCTGGATACGAGCAGGTAGAGGTGGCTCTGGCACAGATGTACATAGGGGTAAAACCCGAAAACACCGCTTTGAGCTAGACTCGAACGGGAACTGGTACACGACAACAGGCCTTGCTGCACTCTTGGATACGACACTCCCGGGGGATATGCTTTGGTAAATTCATAAGCTTGGTATGAACCATTGTTAAAGGAACAAAGATAAAATAAAATAAAGGTTCACATAAGAATATATGATCATTCATAACCTAGATGGGAACCTAATAGATCACATGTTAGGGTATACCTTTCATATACAAGTTATCCTTATATGCTTTCAGTTCCATTTCATGATTATTAGCTAAGTACTTAAGCCCCTAATTATGCTTTCTCTTCTTAGTTAATGGTGGGAAATGGAATAACATGTTCCGACAACCAATGTAATAGGAAATGCGACTATTTTCGTATTAATATGACAGGGATGATTAGGGGATTAAAATATGATTATTAGTTTGGAAGACGTTCATTATTTTGGGAACCATATTTGATCGAGGTAAATAGATTACTACGGTATTTTCATTAAGGAGTAAGGTTGACTTATATTATGAAGAATCGATGAACTTAAGGTGAACTTATAGTAATTTAGCTTACTTATGGGAATGACTATCCTATCTTGGGTAAAATATGTTTAGGTTAGCTACCTTTTTTATAAGATGTTAGGAGTGGTTGATGTTGTCTGGAGATGAACAATGAAGTTGTTTTGGAAGACTATGTAATCAAATACTTCTTGTATTTGGGTTTCAATCTTAGTTTGGTTTGTTTTGAGGAATTTTAAGGACAGTTATTTATGGAATGGTCTATGATGGACTTTGGGTAGTACCATGGAACTTTGATGATTTAAAAGTAGTTTCCATTCCTATGGGATTCTTTCTTTTTGAAGAGTTGTTTTACCTTAACCTTTCTATTTTTGGGATAATGTTTAAAGATAGAAGAAATAGATAGTTAATCTTTTGTAGATTATGTGATTCTATAAAAGATGATTCTTGTGATTTTATGAGACCAAGTGTTTTTGGATTCTCATCATTTGGAGAAAAGATTAGTGTTGGTAGGGACTTGTTAAAGGATGAAACTCTACTTGGAGGTAGGTATATTTTCTTATGTTTTTGTTCTATGTAGTAAATGAAATCCTCAAAATTATGAAAAGAAACATAAAACAAAAATGTTGTTGATTTATGTTTCCTACTAGGTATTCAAAGACCATTTACACACATCATAAGTTTGGGATTTTCTCATGGTTAACTTTCTCCTAATCATGTTCTCTATCACTCTCCCTCAGAACTTGACCCTTTGTTTTCTCCTCCATGTCCATGTTTTCCTACATGGAACCCCAGTGTGGGTTAACTCGGGTGACCTCTGTACTTCCCTTTATTTATTTTAAAGTAATAGTTTTACTGACTCCTTTTCCGATGTGGGACTTTCAATGAAATTTCAAAACCCAATTTTAAAATTGCGAGGACGCAATTTCTTAAGGGGGGAAGATTGTAACGACCCGAATTTTTTTAAATAAATTTTGTTTCCTAATTTTATGTGTTATTGTTATACTCAACAAAAAATTTTCATTTGGTAACATGAGTATAATTAAAATGAGACTGTTGGGTTTTGACTGTTATTTGACCATTGGTCAATATGACCGCTGGAAACTAAACATTTTGACTATTGTCTCTAAATACAAGCAATCTTGGTTAATTAATATAGAAAGAAGATTCGATGGCCTCACCCAGTAGTATTGGACCGATCGAAGCCCATCTAACAGAACTTGGGAAGGAGGTAGCACCACTGGGCTTTGCTCTGGACCAAACCCAAGCTGAAATTCATCGTATAAAGCTAGAACGGGATCGCCTTCGCGAGAAGTTCAAACTGATAGAAATTACTACTCGTGTGATGTTGGCCGAGCCTCCCTCGGATTCTCTCACCTTAGCACACCTTACACTTAGGTCCTATGCTGGTGTGATAAGGGGCTATGTAAGGAGACCGTAACTGTCTTGTGTAATCCTTTGTTTTAAATAAAATTTCAATTTCTTTTATGAATTTTCAAATGACCGGATAAATATAGTATGCAAATTTTTGATGAATTTTAGAAAAAGGATATTTTAAATATGTTCATGTAAACGATAAATAATTAAAAATGTGTAATGATTTTCAAAAAATGGTCTTCTGCAATTATGTTCAGTACTAAATTTAGATTCTAATAAGATCAACTTGTTTTTTATGAATAGTAAATTATGAATAGTTCTTTTATGATTAGGATTAATAATGTGTCCAAATGGATTAGTAATCTCACTTAAAGAAAGTATTAAAATAAGCTAGGCAGATTGATTAAGTAATGTGATTCAATAAAATGGTTAAATAACGGTTTCATAAATTATTATTCAAGTATTAGTTTTTTCGGATGAATAGTGTTTTTTAATTAAAAATTTAATTAAAATTTATTAGAAAATTATTTTTATAAAAATGGCTTTATTTTTGAACTCAGAGCATCGATATTATGTTATGGTAATTTTTGGGGATTTTTCTGAAAAAAATGAATTTTCGGTGAATAGTGTATTTATTTAAAAATAAAATTAAAAATATTTAGAAAATTATTTTTATAAAATGGAGTTCATTTTTGAAATCGGAGCATTGATATTTAGTTAAGGTGAATGTTTGGGATTTTTCTGAGAAAGATGAATTTTTCAGTGAATAGTAAAAATGCAGTTTTAGGGTTTTGGTATGTTTAATGATATCATAATTGTGTCATGATGATGTCATGAGATCTTTTAAGGGTTGGCCGGACAAGTGTGATGAATTATTGTTTTGGGGGCCCCATGTGGCCTAACTCCATGATAAATGCCAAGGGAGAGCACATGGGTTTAAGAAAAGCACATGTGAGGTGTCACTTGGCCATTAATGCCTTGTCCCCACACTTTCCCTATAAATACCAATCCCTCCTCTCATCCATTCGACTCCCCACTCATTCCCAACGAATTTCGGGTCTCATTACCTTTCAAGGAGTCCTCCCAAGGTTCCCCCAAGCCCTCAAGGTCCCAACCTTTGGGGTTTAAGAGGTACATTTTAAGGTAAGGGATCCGACCCCTCTCTTTCTTTTCAAGTAATCTCTTTTATGTATTTTCTTTTATACTCCATGTTCTTATGTTGGAGGATGTTCTTTTATATTCATCCTACTGCCTATTTCATGTTCATATGATAAGAGACCCCCCTTGCTCTCATCAATTCGTTTTAAGAATGTTTAAGTGGTGCCGTTAGGCTGCCGAATTTTTAAGGGATTCTTTCACCTTCCTCGTTTTCAAGTTCTATTTTCATTCAAGTCTTTCATGTTCCTTTTTGTTATATTGGGGTATGATATATATATATATATATCATACTGGAATCTTATGTTAATATGATGAGAGACACCATTTGATCTCTTCAATTCAGTATTTTGATGTTTTAAGTGGCACTGTTAGGCTGCCGAATTTTTAAGTGGTTCTTCACCCTTCTCGTTTTGAAGTTCTACTTCCATGTCAATTATTTCAAGTTCCTTTTTGTTATATTGGGGTATGATCTCTATATATATCATACTGTACTCTTATGTTCATATGATGAGAGACCCCATTTTATCTCTTCAAGTCAGTATTTTTATTTTTTAAGTGGCGCCGTTAGGCTGCCGAATTTTTAAGTGGTTCTTCACCCTTCTCGTTTTGAAGTTCTACTTTCATGTCAATTATTTCAAGTTCCTTTTTGTTATACTGGGGTATGATCTCTATACATATCATAATGGACTCTTATGTTAATATGATGAGAGACCCCATTTGATCTATTCAATTCAGTATTTTGATGTTTTAAGTGGCGCTGTTAGGCTGCCGAATTTTTAAGTGGTTCTTCACCCTTCTCATATTGATGTTCTACTTTCATGTCAATTCATTCAAGTTCCTTTTTGTTATGTTGGGGAATTATCTCTATATCTATCATACTGAACTCTTATGTTCACATGATGAGAGATCCTATTTGATCTTTTCAAATCATTTTTGTTGAGGTTTAAGTAACGCTGTTAGGCTGCCGAACTTTCATAAGAGAAATCTTTTTTTTTCTCCCTTCCATGTTTTTCATTTCAAATGGTATGTGCTTGAAATCTCATTACCATGATCATGTATCCTTCTTATTCTGTCCATGTACTATTTTATGGGTCATTTATTAATGTTTGACCCATTTTACCTCTCTTTTAATGTCTTCTAAAACCTCAGAACATTGCCGTTATGCTGCAGAATTTCTGTCTCAAAATGTCTATCTCTTTTTCTAAAGTCCTCTTATTTTATTAAGTGAATACTCAAAGCTCTTTCTTCTAAAGGGGTATTCACATATATACCAAAATTTTCTATTTTAAATTCTGGGATTTACATACATGAGACCCACCTTCCTTTTCTGTGGGTTTTAAAGTGATATAAAGATCATGTCTTTGAAGCAGTTTTTAAAAAGTTATGATTACGAAATGAAACCCATTTCCTTTATGCTATATGGGTTATTTATGAAATGTTTGATGATGATATATGTGTCTCACATGATAATAATGGAAAATTTAAGGGTGCACCCTGATAGCGCTCCAATGCATTGGGTAATGATGTAACCACTAGAGATTACAATTTTCACGATACCTTGGTGAATAACCTTGGTAATTTTAAAATGACACCTTGGGGATGGACCTTGGTGATATGTTCATGATTTTCTATGTTAAATGATGTAGCCACATATTCAAGTTATGAAAAAGTTTTATTTTTATTATGATATGCCTCATGATTTCATTTTCATGCCTTAAAGTTATTTTCATGACTTTATTGATGTATCTCAAGTTCATATGTAAAATGTTTCACTTGTTTCCCTTGCTGGGCCTTCTGCTCACCCTTCCTTTTGATGTATGTCCCCAGGTTATGAGATGCAGTAATGAGCCTAAGGTGAACATGAGGAGAATCCTATCAAGTGATTAAGAAGAATGTTTTTTTTGTTTCATATTTTATGTTCCTTGTTTCAAAGACACTAAACCTTAAAGATCCTCAGTTCTGTGTAATGGAATGAAAGTTATGTTATAAAAAGACGGGATGCAATAAACATTCCCCAAGAACCTCACTACTTCAATCCATATACTTCATTTTAACAGCTTTCCATACAGGTAGTGATTTCAATGATTCTTGAGAACCGAACTCAAATAGTTCTCATTCTCACATTCAGACATTGATTAAACTAGAATATCATTCATGAAAACTACCAAATAAGTGTCAAGATATTGGTGTAATATTCGATTCATCAAAGCCATAAAATATACAGGAGAGTAAGTCTGATAGAAAGTCATCATAGGATATTTATAATGGCCATACCTAAATCTAAAGGTCTTCTTTGGTATATCAGACACCCGGAATGTAAGATGATGATATCCCGACAAATTATTGGTCTTTGAAAAACACTTTTCTCCATTAAACTAATCAAATAAAACATCTATAAGAGACAAATAATAATCATTCCAAACATGTTCCTCAGTTTAACATTTGATATTATACACATAACTGAATTGAACCACCATATTCCTCAGAAAAGAACATGGGTGATTCCCAAAGTGAAACACTTGGGTGAACAACACCAATCTATGTAAGTTCATCCAACTAAATCTTGAGTTATTTCATCTCCGCTGGATCAACCAGGTATGAAGGCATCAATATTGGTTACGTTCCTGGCACAAGTTCAATCATAAAATCTACCACCCTCTCTGGATGAGGATCCGAGAAATCATTTGAGAAAACGTGGGGAAATTCTTAGACCACAATAGGTAGATCACCAATAGTTGAAACGTCATCAGACATAAACACAATGTCTAACAACAAACTCTTGAGCTCCTCAGGGAAATGCCTTGCATGACCTGATCTCGGATCCCACTCCCCTAAAACACACAAGAGCTCTCATCAGAAGCAAGAAATGAAACACACAGATGATAACAATTAAAATTTCCTTAATGAAAGATATTCCAATACATAAATATGATGACATCAAATATATCCAGACCGAGAACAAGAAAGTCCTAAAACAACAATTTCTCGTATATCGTGAACAAACAAAGAAGGTCATTAGAACCCCTTCACTTTCCTCTACCCGTGAAGTGTCACTAACTACATTGTAAAGGGAATAAGTTCCATTTGAAGTTTGAGAATATAAAAAAATGTGTAGATAAAAACAAGTGGGAAGAATCGGTATCAAACAAAGCAGTTTCTATTAAAGACGTAATAAGGAGTGTACCTCTCTCTATTGTCGGACCAGCAGCAACTTTCTTTGGACACTCAACTAATTCATGTAAATGATTCACTCTTGAGGCCTGTGGTTGTATAACTATAGTCTTTAAAGCTTCTTAGAGCAACACATTATCCTTTGGAGCCAAATAACCCTAACCATAATGATGAGTATTCACATTCTAAAAGAAATGTTGCAGTTGAACAATATGTCTATAGATATTTCACATCTTCATAGACATAAGACAAGAAGGTCTTGTGTGACCCCCTAGACGCACTGGTATCCAGTCAGACACACACCACCTCCTACAATGGATGGTATGGAGGAGGCTCGCTACTAAGACCCACCTCCACTACTCATACGACAGTCATGCCACTTTAACTTCTTCTAATGCATGAAAATAATGATATCACCATTTGAAAGATAAGAGGTGGTAATGTTTACTTTTCATTCCATGTCCATCTCTTCCATTATTTCTCGTTCCACCATCATTGCATAGGTAGAAAGCTTCCACATGAACACATGAGATCTAATGTCTGGTGGGAAAAAATATAGGTACGTCTTCACCTTCAGTTGGTCATTCCTTACCACGCCCAGAAAAAACGGTCAAGCATAGTAAACATGTTGGTGTAGGCTGACACAAAATTATCTCCCTGCTACAACGATTTGAACTCTAGATATTTTTCCAACAACAAAGACTCTGGGAAAAGATTCTAAAGGAACATGGATTTGAAACACTTCAAATCCCAGCCCACATGGGTATCTTCCTTGACCATACAGTCCCACCAAAACTTTTCAAAACCCTCGAGTCTTAATGATACACACTTCCCCCCTAATATTCTCAGGCATCTCTAGTATGTCAAAAATTTGATCGATTCTGTCCAGTAAATCCTGCGCCTCTGGAGGTTTAGTCATCCCTTTAATGGAAAGAGTGTTCTCACTCATGAACTCCCACGATCGATCTCTATCTTCTATAGCTCCTAGTTGAACTTCAACAATAGAGTTATAAACTCATGGAACATCCTGATCGACATCACAGACTACCCATATGATAATCATGGTGATATTATGATCCATAGGTGTATTTTCTTGAGAAGCATCAGCTATAACTTCAAGAGGAACCAATGGAAGACGTCTTAGAGGCATACTACTACCTACCGAAAAAATAATAATAGTCATACAATGAAATATATTAGTTAAAACTAGAAACCCCATTATCATAAAGTATGATTTTAAAAGAAAAAACCCACAAAAGAGAAACATATCAAGACATCCATTGGTAACTTGATTCTAATTACGACAAGTACTAGCCATGGACTCAGATAAACATACCTCTCAAGTCCCTAAAATCTCATCTCCATTCTAACATACATCCTATGAAAATACTATTGAGGACATACCCCCTATGATAAAAACAGTAACAAACCAATCGAGGTTTCCATCAAAGCCATCACCCATCCCGATCATTAAAACACCAGAAGGGTGTTCCTGATCCCCATGGGATGGCGACAAGTAACGAAGCATCAAATGGTAAAAATTAAGGAACAATTTCACCAAACTTCTACAACCACATGGCATACATATATAGAGAAAGAAAGGACCAACTAAAGACTAAAAAATATGCCATAACTGCAAGGAAAATAGCAGAAATAGAACAACTGAAACATTAACTAAAGATTCCAAAAGACAAGTCCGACTGCAAGGGACACACAACCAAACATCTACTCTAATGATGTCATGGACAATCTCCAACCATATCACAATTAGTTACCCATCCTAGCTGACACGAACCTCATTTACTCATTATCGAACCTTACCTTTCGCTACACTGGAAAAAAACAAAGGTGAACACACCAACAAAGTAGTTCAAATGGTGTGAGATAACAGGCTCTATAGTATCACACCTAGGTGTTCCATAACAAGTATCTTTATAAAAAAATTTATATGCACATTTTTAAAATAAAAAATTCCACGAAAAGAAGTAAAACAGTTTTATAGAAACCATGGTAAACATTTCCCTTTTCTATAGATCTAAAAAAGAAGGTTTAACAGATTCAAATTAAATTTTCCATATCATTTTCCACAATCATAAATAGCCATATAAAAGCTTACAAAGAAATCCAAATAGTACAAAGTAGAAGCACATGTGTCATATCACCAAGAAATATTACAGGTATAGGCACCAGACTACCCGTACCATAAGAATCATGTGCAATAAAACCAATATAGAAACATAGGCCTTGGAAGAAGATGAATACCCCATGAGTAAACCCCCCAAAAGAACTATTGGTTCCCTAGAACAATGTGTCGTTGTAATAGAGGAAAACCCCAAGAAAAACCTAATTTATAATTATAATGAAATGGATAATGGCCTCAAGATAATCCTTCCACCTAAGTACATAAAGAAAACCCATGTGGCCTTTTTCAAAACCCCATATCAATGCCTTGGAAACCATTCAAAAAAGTTTATAATCCATTTAACAAAAACTCAGGAAAAAAATTTTCTTTCAAAAACCATTTTTAACATAGACAACAATCACCCCAATTTTATAAATCAATTTATAAATAAATTTTCAATGTAAAACAAGAACGTCCATTCTCGTAGACCAGAGAAGCAACCACCTACCAAAAATTCCAGGTTTCACAAATCCATAATGGAATCCCAATCCAATAATGAAACCAAACAGCACCAACAGAGACCCCATAATCCAATACACAACAACATTTATTCAATTCTAAATAAAAAAGGTTCGCAGAAGAGAGGAAACCCATATAACTAAAAGAAGGACGCATGCCACACCCCAAAAAATAAAGGAAAAATGCCTCCAAAATGAGATCTCACAATGGATCTAGAAGAAGAAAACAATAATCTTCCATATTGGGTAAGTAGATCTGATAATTCAAGGCTGGGGCACTACTACGATCAACCACAAGGATGAACCAAAAGGAATACTTACCCCGAGAGACGCACTATAGATGCAATGATGATCCCAAGCCAACTAGATCAATCCAAAAGTTGAGATGCCTCTAGAAAAGTCCTAGGGAGAGTCATGGTTCCAGGGAGATAAATATCTGAAGGAATGACCAAACCAAAATAGTCAAACATGTGACTTTAACCTGGGCGCGGGTCGGGTCAGAACGTGTACCCCTTGATCACGATGTATAGGCCAAACTGGATAATTGATTCAGAAATACCATAACCCAGGGTTAGAAATCTTTTATTTAATCCCTACATGACATTTACCACATGTACAAGATGTGTACTAGGGAGCAACAATATTTCGTTGTTCATGACATGATACTGGCTACCAGTACACGATGTGTAACTCAGTTACGTGATGTGTAACTATTCTAAAACTTAATGTAAACCTAGAAAAAGAATTTTATGGAATTTTTACCAAAATGGAACACAGAAAAGGGAAACCATACCCAATCAAGGTAACATGATATTACAGTAATGATATTTGGAATGAAGTGAAATCTAAGACCTAGATATTTCTATCCTTTTGAAATTATTGATCTTATTGGGATGGTATCTTAACAATAGGATATTCCACAAAATATATCTCATGTTAATGATGTGTTCCATGTATCTCCCTTGAATAAGTACATACCTGATCCTTCAAATGTACTAAATTCATAAGTATTACCAGAAGATCCAAATTGTTCTTATGAGGAACAAACTGTATAGATTTTGGATCGTATAGATTTTTTCTATCAGATAAGACCACTCATCATGTTAAATTTTTTAGGTTAACCCGCCAATTTGAGAAAAATAGATGGTAACCTAAGGACGTGATGAGGTAGAGGTATCCTCATCTGTTTGTCTCTGAATAACAAATTTTGAAGAAGAATTTCATTTTGAGGGGGGTAAAATGTAACACCTGGAGTGTTGATGAATTTTTTTCAAAATAAATTCAATTATTTTGAAGTCTTGTTCCATACACTACATCTTGTTAAGTTTATTCTACACGAAACACATCCTTAGTTTGCATTACGTGGAATACTGAGTTTTTATGAAACATATTTTTATTATTGTATTTATTAAAACAAGAGATTTATAACCAGGACATTAGAATGGAGGGTATGACCACGATTAACTAAATTATGAAAATATGGTTCAAATATGATTATATAATTTAATATTTTGTTTCTAATTAATTATAAATGAATTTAAAAGCCCTTTGAATATAAAATGAAATGTATTTTTCCTAAAAAACTATTTAATTGTGTACAAGTTTACTTTATATCACTATTGTTTGATTAGGTTAATTAAATATATATATGTATATATATATATTATAAAATATAATTTTTAACATTCATCATATGTGTTTTCAGTACATTATTTAAAAATAAATCCAATCTTACATATAAAAGATGAATTTTTCTAAAAAGAAATTTTTTTCATCTTTTTGATGGCGTACTTGTTTTAAATTTACTTTTCAGAACATTTACAAATTAAATTATACAAAATTTAAATATTATTTGAATTTTTAATATTAAAATTTACTTTGGATTAATTTTGTGTATTTTCTGATAAGTTTTATGTTTGGATGAATACAGAAAAATACTAAATTTTTAAATAAATATTGTTCTTTCATCTAAATATTTTTTTATGTTAAATTAATTTTTTTTCATTTTTGAGTATAATTAGATAATTTATATATCATTTAATTATATTTGGATTATTAGAATTATTTTCACTTTGAATTTGGATATAAAAATATTTCCATCTTTTGAAGGTTTTCAAATTAAAAACATGTTTTCTCACCTCGTCTATGACATTAATTTTAAATTAATTTTAGCCACATATGTGTTTTAAAATTTCAAAACTGAAATCAATATTTTGATTAATAAGTATAACATTTATTAAATAATTAAATTTATTTTTTACCAATATAAATGTAATCCTTGGTAATTTTTGTAACCGCACAAAAGGGTAATTTAAGTAATTTGTGATAAAAAAAAGTTACAAGGACTGTAAAATAACCCTAACACTTGACCAAATTTTATTGGATGAATTTTATTAGACCTTTAACACATTTTTTTCCAAATTTAATTATTTAATGGAATCTTTTACATGAAAATGACTTAGATATTATTAAAATCAATGGGAATGACAAAATTTCACACTCTTTAATTTAAAAAGTATAATATTATTAATATGGTTTTAAATAGTAGATAATATAGACTATAAATATTAATATTTAATTAAAAAAATTATCTACATCATTATCTTTTTTTAAGAGATAATTATCATAAATAATTACACAATAATGATGTAATAGTTATTCAATTAATGAAATACTCAAATAAGTGATATTAAAAATATTAATATTAATATAATTTGAATTAAATAAGCTCTAAACTAATTTCATATGTTCATATTAAATATTAAAGATTTATTAAATGTTTTTTCTTGATGTTATCTTAATTTAATTATTTTTAAGAAATCAATGTAATTGATAGTGTCAAAATTGACACTAATGATAATGTATGAAAATGGTACTTTATTAAATTAGTTAAAAATCATAAAAATACAAAATAAGGAAAAATTGGAAAAAATATAGTCTAAAATATAATAAATTTCTCATTTTTGGTTCAATTTAATCCTTATACATAAGAATATCCACCTTCTAATATTGAAAATGTTTTTACCATTGTTAAAATCAAAATAGGTTAACTGAGGGTTAATCAAAATAAAAATGTTTAAAATTACACCAAATTTTTTTATAAAATCTATTTTTTGATATTATTACTGAACCATACGACATTATATTTTAATATATTACAATTTTTAGGTATTTAGATTGATATTTAATTTTTTAGAATTTAAACATTTGCGGAATTAAAAAAGAGTCTCTCTCCTTAATTATAAAGAGACACCTCCTCCGTCATCTCATTTCACCACTTCAAGCCTTCTCTCCTGACCAAACTCTAAAAAATTATCTTATCCACTTCCCTAATAACATTATATAGGTTCTGGTCTTCGTAATGGACGAACTCTAGGGTCATTTAGAGGAGATCTAAAAGGGTGGTTTTGAAGAAGAAGTAATCTCTCTAATTGATCACTCTCATTTTATACTCTTTTATAACTCCTTTAAATTTATAATATATATTTTAAAATTAAAACACATTCATACCAAATATTTTATAATTTTATTATTATTCTGATCACACAATTATATGGATCATTTCCCATCTAACACAAGTTAACGTATAGCCTCTGCGTTTGTCTGGATTTCCGTCTCCACATAGCGATGCAATTCATTTTATATCATCATATTTTATATGTTAGAATTATGATTTGTATAATGTTCATTTATTATATTTATGAAATAATTATACATCTTTAATGAAAATATCATATCGAACATTTTATCAACTAATCTTTTGGTAAATGATAATGTCGCTCCAGCGTACATATGGCTTACCATCTCTATAATGAGAGGTGATTTTTTTTTCAAATTTATTTAACATGGTTGGTAATATGGATTAATTTTTTTAATATATATGATATATATATCATAATAATTATTATATAAATGATGATACCATAAACAATGTATATGGGTCAGGACTGTCGAATCGAAGCATGCTTGGAAAAAAAAGAAGATGTCACCTAAAATAGTTATTTTAATTATTAATAAAAATTAGATAAGATGTTACAAACAAATAATTCAAGGTATTATTAATAAATGGTTATTTAATAAATTTATAATTTATTGATATTTATTATACATGAGTTTTTCTTGTCCACAAGGAATGTCAAGACATGACACCAGGGATTTTTGTCCCACTTTTATTTCTAAGGGACACATGCCTTATACCCTACTAGAAACTTTTTTGTGGTTTATATGCAACCCTTGAATGTATTTTTTGATTATTATACTAAATATTATGGTATTTTCATATCAATATAATTTTCATTCTTTCATGGGGAATATTATTTAACTCATAATAAAGTGGTAAGGGTTTATTTAGCAATCTCACAAATATTCAGGATGGTTCCGTTTTAATTATCCCTTGGGGAATATTTATTATCCATTCCCATGTTTTATAAAACTATTTTTTTTAAATTGTATTTACTATTATTCTGCGAATATTAAATGTTACTTCTACACATGTTTAAATTTTTACGAAAATGTTTGAATGGAATATGTTTTTTATTTCTTAAACACGGCTATTTTTGACTTTTCCAACTAAAATATATGGAAGGAATGGTTTATTTGGAATATAAAAGAGAAAAATCATTTTCCACAACACTTTAGCTTTAATAATTTGAATATAACTTTAAAATATTACATTTTTTTCAAATAAAGTATTTTACTTTATAATTGTGTGTTTCTTTAAAAAATTATTTCATAAAAGAAACAATATTTTCATTAATAATTATTTCAAGTGATATTTCAAAAAATAAATTTCCATATAAAATGAAATTATTATATATTATGTATTATTTATTTGGTATTATATACAATGATACCATTCTTATTCTTTCTATGGATTATTTTTTTCTATGATAGAATTGTAATATGAAACCAATTTCTTTTCCATCAGTTATGTTATGATGAAGTGTTGATGAAACACATTTCATTAGATGGGTTATGATGTGAGGAATTATTTATATTCATGTGAACACATATGTATAGTATCAATTAACTTATTTATGGGGCCTATAAATCCCACCAATTTATTATGTAATGAATAATATCTCATGATATAGTTAGTGGAAACAAGTCGATGAGCTAGATCCGTGGGGAGGAAAAAGCTGATGTGATTGATCCATTAAGGGATACAAGTGAAAGGTTCGATCTGAGAGTCTTGGTTGTTATAAATTAAATATTAATCTTTTTTAAATACTTATAATGGTGCCACAATAATTTATTACTTGAATATATTTTTCAATAAAAGGTTATTGTGAAGTTTCATTCTTTTTTCTCATGTTAATGTTTTAAGCCAAGACTACTGTATATTTCTATAATAGGTTCAGTTTTGAAATTTTTAGTTTATGATCATGATCACATATCAATTTTTATTATCATATTCTTTTATAATTTAATAAATTGATATCTTTAATGTTTACCCCTACTAAGAATCTGATATCACCCCTTTTTTTATTTTTCATTTCCGCAAGATATGAAGAAAGTTGTTAAGTTTGATATACTAAAAGGGATCTAATTATGATGAAATAAGTGGGAGGTGATTCAGATATTTTATAAACTAGTTGATTATATTTCCAAGATTATAAATTTACAATACCTTCATGATCCTCATGCATATATTTGTCTAATGAAAGTAATATTTGTCCAAAAAGATGTAATATCTATATAAAAAATATTTGGACAATATAAAAGAATACATGAAATAAAAAGTGAAAAATTGAAAAAAAATATAAACATAAATATCATCCCAAGAAGTTATTTACTTCTATATTAAAATAATCCATACTAGTATAGAAATCAATAATCTTTTGCTGGATGCTTCCCTTTATCCCTACATGTATCCAAGTTGTTAGTATGTGTACTGAATGATGGCCCAAACTTGGTGTAAGTAATCCCTGTAGGCCAATACCAACTACGTATAATAATATCCATCTAGTGAATATAAAATGAATAGTGTGTAAGTAAAATAATTATAGAACAATAATGTAAATAAACATGTCGGACATAGGCACCTCATGGGATACCTGGATGACCATACATTCTTAGGCCTAATCTATAATGTTTTTATGCATTTCACTTTATATAAGTAAAGTTGTTACCTAAGGTATATATCCAAGGAATAAATGAACACATACAATCATATGGGTTTCCACGCATTTCAATGTATTTATGAATTAGAAATGGAGGGTAATTCATACGGGTGAACCCATTGCATTTCACCCTAAGGAGTTCTGCATGAACCCTATGAACAAGTCCAAACTAGCTTCAATGGTAGTGTGGTATTTCACAAAGTGGTCGCATCGATGAATAGGTTATTGTGTTATGTTTTTTTTACAAATAATTTCATATTATAAATCCATATATTTCCCAATCCATGAGAACCCATTAAAAGGATATTGTTCCATGACTATATTTAAGCATAATATAATTCCATTTAGCCATTGATCAAGTCCAAGTCTTTTAGAATTATAATTTTTGTATCTCCAAGGTAAAAATATAATTATATTTTTCCATTCATCCCATCTAAGGGATTTCATATCAGAATTTCTGTATCATATAATGCATAAAATAATAAATGATCAAGAGTAGGTGAATTTAATTTAATATATCAAATGATATCATCCATGGAATTATAGTTGTAATCCATGTATCTTAAATGTCATAAAATAATTCAATTTATCCATTATTCCTATATAAGGAATTATGAATTAGAATACATTTATCACCAAAGGCATAATATAATAAATGATCAAATATAAATGAGTCATACACGCCACTTATAATTCATATATATCAATTTAGTCATTTAATTTAAAATAATAAAACAAGACACCTAAAAGGTGGTTTAAATATAAAATATTAATGCTATTTAAATATATATTAATCAAAACATCCCTAATGATGTGTTTTTAGTTGAGTTCATTAGCCTCTAACATTGAAAAAAATCTCAAAAAAGTTATTGGTCAATTCAATGTTGAGAAATTAAAGAGTTTTAAATTTTATAGGTTGGAGGTATACTACACAGAGGCCCTGCAAATTGGTTATATTAGGTTGCATGGAAATAACACCAAGGATAAAGATCAAAACTATGAAAAGAAGTAAGATGAACTATAGAATATTTGAGGGTGATACAACACAATATATTTCAATTTAATCAACCTCTATATTAAGGGGATGAAGAACATACTAGGAGGAATGAATGGGAGAGTTCTCACATAAGTGTCATGTAATGTGTTTAAGGGAGGATAAGAATTTAATGAATAAAAGTGGATGGTGGGAAAAAATATTTTTCATGGATTTTAAAGGGGTTCCATGTTTTGGATGATCTATTAGGAATACCATGAAACAACCATGTTCAAACACTATCCATGTTTCCACACCTCTAACAATAAATGTGCATAATTATAAAAAAAATTCATAAACAATGTATTTAGAATTTTTTCTAGAGGAACACCCCGCATAGTGTAGGCGCATAATTATAAAATCCATATTCACACTATGTGACATACCTATCAAAATAATTATTGATTTTTAATTTCCCTTCACCTCCTCTCACATGGTCAAACAAACTATTCTCCATCACTTATTGGTTATATGGTTTACCTACATAGTTAATAAAAATTGTTTGCCTCATCCTACTACTCTAAAAATCAGTAATACATGCCTTAAATGAATCCCAAACACTCCAAAATCATCAATGACCTGCTTATAAACATTCATTTAGATAAAAAAAGAGTGTTAAATAGAAATTAATGGATCAATGCTGGAATGAAAAACTGAGACCTTTAAATGTATATATTTTAATTTCCTATTAATATTAACCTATTAAGAGTATTAGTTTTCTATTATTCTAGAAAACCTTCATATTTCTCTTTCCCTATTTTTTAGTGGATGTTTAATTTTTACTATTACTATGAGTAGTTTCAACAAAGGTGTTTTCAAAATTTAAACCCTTGAATATCGAGAACATGTTCTAATTTTGAAGGTGAATTTATTAAAGTAGGAGAGTGTGACACCATGAGATTTGCAATGAATACAATGCTTGATAACATATAAAACAAAAAAGAAACACATCTTAAACAAACCATAAAATGTAATTATTTTAATATATCCATTATCAACAACTCATTAAATTTGAAATTATGAATAAAATTAAACATATTATGATATATAAAAATATCTAAAGTGTAGTCTTACTACAAATTTATATATTAATTCTTGGGAAATATTCACTAAATTTTTAGTACTAAAATTTTATTCTTAAAAAATTATTATTAGTTTTTCTATGAGAGAGTATTGTAATTACATTCTGGAACATTAAAAAAAATTATTTGATAAAATGGATACAATTTTTTTCATCCTCGTTTAAAAATTATCTTAGTGTCAGTTTTTTATCTTCTTTTTAAAAAAAATATTTATTTTCCACTTAGTATATGAAAATATTTTTATTTATTTAAAATTGTATTTTTGTTTCAAATTAAATTAATAGTTTCAGAAATGTTATTATTGATTTTTTATGAAAAAAAATAATTTAATAAATTATTTAAAAGTCATAAAAATTAGGAATGAAGACAATTAGGATAATATATGGTCTAAAAATACATTCATTTTCTATTCATGAACCAATTTTTACCTTATAGTTATAAATATAACCCTTTATGTGTGAGAAATGTGTTACCGCTATCAAGGTCAAAATAGTTTAACTGAGGAATTAGACAAAAATATAGGGTTTAAAATATAACTTAAACATATCCAAATTTTATTTTTTAACTATATTTAAACCATTTACTACTTTATATTCTAATATATTTCCATTTTGAATAATTTTCCTTGAGAATGTCCCTATTATATTTTTTATCTATTAAGATACACTAAATGTTCCCCTCCAATCATTTATAAAAAGACACCCCTTTCATATTTTATTTACACAACCCTGAGAACCCTATCTTAACAAAGACATTAATAGTTCTATTCTAAACATCCTTATCAATGTTTTAGTGGTTTAATGATTCCTAAATGCCTAACCATAGGGTTATTAAGATAATACTTAAAGAAGATTTTTTGAAGAAGTGGTAATAATTCTTATCGATTTTTTCAAATATTTATCTTCGTAAACATCATATTAATATATTATAACCAAAAAATAAAAAAAATATTATAAATATATATTTAGGTGTTATTATGATAAATTTAATACCATTTTATATCAATTTTTAACTCTATTAATAATGAAAATGGCAATCGTGTGTATGTATGGCTTACTGTCTCCTCCTAGCGGTGTAATTCATTTTTGATCATCATTTTACATTGATGTTTATAAAGTTTGAAATAATGAATATACATTATATTTATGAAAAATATATTCTTATTTAATTATAAAATCACATATATACATTCTTACCTTCTAATCCATTGGAAAACAATAATATCACATGTGCCTACAAGTGGACTACCACCTATAATAAGTGATGTGATTTGTTTCTCATTTAAACATGTCATGGATGGTAATAAAGATAGAAAAAATAAATATGTATGATATATATATATCATTATTAAAAAATTTATTATGATGTAACCATGATCAATGACTAAATACTAACACTATTAAACCAAAACATATCGGAAAAATGAAGCAGTAGTCTCCTAGAATAGTGATTTTAATAAACAACTGTTAATAAATGGGTGATAAAGGGTTATAAATAAATAATATCTGGTACAATATATATATTCAAGGACCAGGAATATATATAATTTATTTATATATTCTATACATTAGGTATAAACACATTTGATGTAAGTTAGGCCTGATGTAATTGTTAATTTCTCATTCTCATCATTATTCGGGATTATTTATGCTAATGCCTCTCCTAGGATAATTATTGGATATTTATATCAAACAACCAATATATTTATTTATCATTCATTTATTTCATTAAATTTCACATTTTCCTTTCATTTTACTCTCTTTATGTACTCATGATATATATATAATGTTTTTAGGGGAAACTAACATGGTTTTTATACTTAGTTGGGAATATTTTTCATAAATATAAATATTTTCCTTAAAAGGTTTTCAAGAATATTTTTACTATTCCCCAATGATTTAATAATGAAAATTTTCCAATGTTTTACTTTTAAAAATCAATTAAAATGAATATATCTTTCATTCTCCAAATGAGGTTCTTTATTATTATTTTTACAAAGGTGAAAAAATATTTCATTAAATATTTATATACCTTCAACAAAATTTCATACAGTCTTTAAAAATAAAAGCCTTGAATCCTCATTTGAGATTTTACAAATTTATTTTAAAATAAATCATTTTCAATAATATTTTTAAATTTTTTATATTTTAAATAAGTTGTTTCAAAGTGAAAGGGGGTATTTTCCTCAATATATTTTTAATTGATATTTTTAAATTATTTTCATATATTTTAGTATCCTATGTGGAATATTATTATTCAATAATGTTATAATTTGAAGATAAAATCCACTATATTTTTATAGATATTTTATGTAAAAAATTAAAAATAATTGACATTCTATAATATAGTTACTCTAATATGGACAATTATTGTTTCTAAGACATATTGATTAAGTTGTACTTTTTATTCCCATAATGAATGCATTTGAATAATTAGTTGATGGGTGGGCATATAATTACAAAGACCCTTATTGAATCTATAGGTATTATGAGAAAAACAATTTCGATACAATTATTAAATTTATATTTGGTCAACACCTACCCATAGTTTAAAAACTCTTGGAACAAGTCCTCGACTGTATGTTTTATGTTATTCAATGATCAAGACATGAAAAAGATATCATGGCTATTTATCATCTGGAAGTTGAAGCAGATCAGTGGTGTAATATTTGAAAACATATTTTTCAACGATTATTTTCCTCATATTATTCATATGAAAATGTAGAATTATTTCCATTAGCTAAAGAAAATTGAATATGAATCAATTAGTTCCTATAAGGCATGTTTTACAAGACTTACGATGAATCATTTTGGTATTATAACCAAAACTGAAAGTAATATTGATCGATTATTTTGTGGATTAAAATCGAGTATCTGAAAGAAAGTATCCTGAAGAGACATTAGTAGCTGTGAAGAAATTATTATAAGTGATCTAAAGATATAAATGAAAATTGTATATACCCATCATTCACATGGTTTTGATAAGAATGAAATTTGAGTTTCAGGAAAAAACGAATAAATCACTTAGTGCAAAGAAAAAACATCCATGTACATGAAAATAATGATGGAAGAAACAAAAATTTAATTGTTTAAATGGGACTAGTAGGTTCTTTAAATGTGTAAAGGCTGATCATAAATCCCCTAAATATCAAAATTAAATGAATATGATAGTTCATTCAATGGTGGAAAACAAGACAACAAATAATTCACATCGCACTACCCATTCATATAAATGAAATCATTATGGAAATTATTTCAATAATTTCACAAATCCTTTGGGTTTATTTGATCAATTACAACATCCATTAAATCCCAAATAAAAGCTAAATATCTATTTATCGCTACTATCGAAGTGTCTTATCAGAATGTTGTGGTGAAAGGTACACTTATCATCCACTCTAAAATTACTAATGTATTA
The DNA here is from genome assembly GCA_963277665.1 of Viscum album. Lineage (NCBI taxonomy): Eukaryota > Viridiplantae > Streptophyta > Magnoliopsida > Santalales > Viscaceae > Viscum > Viscum album. The sequence continues at coordinate 221,111,195 of OY728127.1, read as the reverse complement.
TTTGATTCTAGATCCACTTGCTCTGTTATTTATAAAGAATTTTATAATGTTATAATAGTATCACCTCAAAAATTGGATGTTGAGTAATCTTGGAATACTCTTAATGGCACAACGATCACATCTTATTGTTTTAGTTCTTCTATGATTGATATTTGTAGGAAATTACTTCCTGAGAATCACATATTTCCCCCTCTAGTTGAATTTTATGTGATTATTGTCATGGATTGAATTTCTCTATAGGAAGATCATATTGATTTCTGGGGAAGAGAAGTAACATTCCATATTATGAATGATCTTACAATCATTTATCGATGCGAGGATGAATATGAACATACAATGTATATTTATTAAATATTTTGGGTTAATGTTCAAATAAATTTAGGTTATATATCTCAATTAATTGTGAAGAAACTCTACATTAATACTACACCTATTTATGGGAGTTTTTTTATGTTTATCCAAACTAGTTTCTAGTTACTCAACCGAATCGAAAATTTGAGTTTCCAATATAACTCATACACAGTGTTATGCCCATTTCAAATACTCCATATATTATGTCTACAATTAAGTTGTTGGAATTAAAGAAGAATCTCCAATAGAATATTAAAAAGGGATTCATATTCCCTAGTGTAATAACATAGGGTAATCCTGTTTTATTTATCAAGAAGAAATATGGTTCAATGGGTCTTTTCATTGTTTTCAGGAGCTTAACAGAACTAAAACCAAGAACAATTATCATATCCCCTATGTCAATGATTTATTTCATCAAGTACCCGAAGTTAAATACATTTCATAAATTGACCCTCACTCTGGATATTATCAATTGAGGTTCAAGAAGTGGGATAAACCTAATACTGAACTCTGAAAATTTATAGACTCTGTGAATTTATATTGAAGTATATTTTTCTTACTAATTATCCCTCTATCATCATATATATTATGAATAGAGTCTTTAGAGACTATATTAATCAATTTGTGGTAGTCATTATAGAAAATATTCTTATATATTAAAAAATAATGAAAGAACATGAATATCACATTATTATTGTGTTGATGATCCTAAAAAATGATAAGCTTTAAGAAAAATTTACCAAATTTGAATTTTGACTTAAAAAATATTCAATTATAGGACATATAATCTCAAGTGGGGGAATATATGTAGATACTTCAAATATATATTCTATTTAGAAATTTCATATACTAACCAGGGTAACTAAAATCCAGAGTTTTGAGGGTTTTCTGAATATTATTAGTGCTTTGTTGATAAGTTCTCTTGACTATCCAATCTACTCAACAAGTTAACTCATAAGGGTTTCAAGATCCTATGGTTGAATTAAAGTGATGAAAATTTTAAGGAAATAAAGATAAGATTATTCAGTGCACCCATGATAAGATTACCCTGTAGTAGAGAAGTTTATTTAATTTATAGTTATGCAACCATGAAAGTATTGGTATGTTTTCTTATGAAAAATGGCATGTTTAGAGATTATGCCTCATGAAAACTGGAGAATAATGAGAAAAATTACCCAAATCATGATTTTGAATTAGTTTTGATTATCCTTAAATTAAAAATATGTAGGAATTATATTTTTGGAGAATATTTTAAATCTTATATGCATCAAAAAATCATAAAGTGAATATTCACGTTGAAGGAGTTGAATATGCTCCAAAAAATATTGTTTGAACTTGTTAAAGATTATGATTTCCCAATAAATTACGACCCTGGGAAAGTGAAAAATGTGGTATATGTTTTTAGTCAAAAAAACTATGCTAGATTATCAATGATGAGGATCACAAAATACATAAAATATCTATATTGTCAATGGATGGATCTAGAATTAAAAAAGTTTTGAAATATTACAATTTCCAAACGAATTTTCAACCATCTATGCTAGAGAATATTAAAGAGGCATAAAAGCAATATGTGGAGCTACAAATGTAGGTGAAAAATAATCATGAGTTCAAACATTATTTTTATGGAATAATAATGTTCAAGAACCGTGTATGTGTTCCTCATATGCCAAATTTAAAGAAGAAACTATTGGATGAGGCTCATTTTTCATCATTCTCTATACACCCTAGGAGTACAAATATGTATAGAGATCTAAAATAAAAAAATATATGGCATGGAATTGAGAAAGATATTGCATATTCAATTTCTCGGTGCTCGGTTTTTCAGAAATTTATGTTTAGGAGATATAAATATAAGGGGATGTCAAAAAAATAATAATATTTGAATAGAAACAGAAAAAATCAACATTATTATTGTAATCGGAATTCCCAAAACATCTAAAGTCAATAATTCTATATGTGTTATATTTGATCACCTTAAAAAAATATACACACATCATTACTATTATAGATGATTTCTCCTTTAATCATATTTACTGAATATATATTAACGATGTGGTAAGATTTCAATGAGTAACACATTCCATTGTATCTGATCTGAATCCTAGGTTTTCCTTGAAGTTCTTTAAATGTCTTCAATAGGCTTTAGATATAGAGTAATTTTTTAGTATTGTTTATCATTCTCATACATATAGGCAATCTAATATGATATTCTAGAATCTAGAAACATGTTGAGAGAATTCTCTATGTCTTTCAAATGTTGTGGGTATCAACACCTTTGGTATAATTTTACAATAATAATAATTTTCATAATAGCATTAAAATGGATCCTAATTTATCCCTCTATGGTAAAAGGTATTGAACTCCAATGTGTTGTATTGGTGTTGGAGAAAGAAAGATATTGGGACTTGATATAGTTTAGTAAATTTCAGAAAAGGATATATTATTTCAACAACATATAATAAAAGTTTATAATTTGGAAAAAAAGTATGCTAACAGTCATCAAAATGATATGGGGTTTGAAGTCGGTGACAAGGTATTTTTACTAATATCTCCCTAGAAGAGAGTAAAGAGATTTGTAAGGAAGGTAAATATAATAACTATGTATATATATCATTTTGAAATTCTTGATCCAATTGGGATTGTTTCATATCAATTAGATCTTCCACCTAGTATCTCTATAGTACCAGATGTGTTCATTGTATCTCGCTTGAGGAAGTACATACCTGATCCTACACTTGTACAAAACTCAGAAGTAGTACCACTGGAACCAGATCATTATTTTGAGGAACAACTAGTATAGATTTTTGGTTATATAGATAATGTTTTATCAAACATGACCAACCATCTGGTTAATTGTTTGTGGTAAAACCACCAATTTGAAGTACAGTGGAACCTAAATATGTGATGAGGTAGAGCTATCCTCATTTTTTTGTATCTGAATGACAAATTTCAAGGGGGAAATTCATATTAATCGGGTTAGGAAGTAAAACCCAGAGTTTTTGATGATCAATTCTTTAAAATAAAATTAATTTATTTAATATATTGTGTTATACCCTACACCAAGTTAAGTTTATGATACAGACAACATTATCTTAGCTTTCATTACACCCAATAGTGAGTTTCTAAGAAACGTGATTTCATTATTGTAATTATTTAAACACTAGAATTCTAACCTAGACATTATAATGGAGTGTATTAATAGAAATTACTGAATAATGAAAATATTGTATACACATGTATATATAATTTATTATTTTGTGACCAATTAATTTATAAATGAAATTAAAATTCCATTTTTATATAAAATTCAATATTTTTATGAAAAACTATTTAATTTTATACAAGATTGTTTTATATCACTATTTTAGCATTATATTAAATATATATATATATATATAATATTCACTATACATTTAACATTAATATTTTTGTTATTCAAAATAAGATATAAAAATAAGTCGAATTTTACGATTTAAAGATTCATTTTTATTAAATGTCAATTTTTTTCACTTATTGATCGTGAAATTATTTTAAATTTATATTTTAGAAATTAACTAACTACAATTTTAAATAATAAACTTATATTTGAATTTAAAATATCAAAATTAAATTTTGTTGAATTTTTGGTATTTTTATGACAACTTTCATGTTTTGTTAAATAGTGAATAATACTAAATTTTTAATTGAAGTTACTTCTTTCGCATAAAAAAATTATTATGTAAAATTATATTTTTATTGGTTATAGATTATATCTAGAAAAATTTTATATCATTTAGTCATATTTAGTTCATTGTAATTAATTTCACAATGAATTTGGATTTAAAAAAAATTCGATCATTTGAATGTTATCACATTTAAAATATGTTTTCACACCCCTTCTATGAGATTAATTTTAAATTAATTTTATCCACGTATGTGTTTTGAAATTACCATAATGAATTCCATATTTGGAGTAATGATTTACAAATTTAGTAAATATTTACCTTTCACATTTTACCCATATGAATAGTAAAATTGGTAGTTTATGTAACAATAATAAAGGGTAATTTGGGTTCGAAATAATGTGATAAGGATTATAAAATGACCCTAAAACATGTAAAAAAATTATTAAATGACTTTTATTCAAACCTTAACACCAATGTTTCGAAATTTAATAATTTAATGGACACTTGTCCATGAAAATGACTTAGATATTTTTTTTATCCAAGTGAGTGAAAAAATGACACTCTTTCTTATAATAAATATAATTTTTAACAAGGGGTTAAATATTAGATAAATAGACGATAATTATTATTATGAAATTAAAAGGATTTATATAAATAATTTTATTTTATTTTTAATTTTTTTGATGATGTAATTATAAAAAATGATTACACCATGATGATACAACAATTATTCAATTAATGAAGAACTCTATTAAGTGATATTAAAAATATTAGAAGAAATATAATTTTAATTACATTAGTTTATAAACTAATTTTATATTTTAATATGGCATATTATGGGATTATTAAAAGAATTTTTAGAAGTAATATTTCTTTATTTATTGTCTTAAAATGGCTAAAATGGTTATTGTCAAAATTGACATTAATTATACTTTATAAAAGTAATTTTTTACTAAATGAGTTAAAAATAATGGAAATACTAAATAAATAAAATTATAAAAACTAATGGTATAAGGTATAATAAATTTACCATTTATGGTTCAATTTAAACCTTATAAGTTAAAATACACATATTTTATTATTGAAATTTTGTTACAATAATTAAAATTAAAATTTGTAATAAGGGTTAATCAAAATGACAAGGTTTAAAATTACACCAAAACTATTATAAAAGATATAGTTTTATGGTATTAATAATAAATAAAATATTATATTATAATATATTTAATTTTGGAGGTATTTGGATTGATATTTAATTTTATATAATTTAAACTTCTGAGAAATTCCTAAAGTTCCCATCACTTTCATTATAAAGGGACACTTCCTCCCTCATCTCACTTCACCACCTTGAGACTTATATCTCGAAACAAATATTTAAAATTACCTTATAAACGTCACTATACACATTATTGAGGTTTTAGTCTTCTGAAAGGACCAAATATAGAGTCATTTAGAGGAGATTTAAAGGTTCATTTTTAAGAAAAGAAAATCGCTCCAACCGATCACTCTATTTTTTTAATATTCTATTACAAGCCTAAATTTATGATATATATCATTAAATAATTAATTAATCATACTAAATATTTTAAAATTTTATTATTATTATGATGGCATAATTATACGACCCCTTTTCCATCGAACAAGAAATTTATGTATCACTAGTGCGTATATACGGATTACCGTCTCCACAAAGCGATGAAATTAATTTTACATCACCCTATCATATGAGTGTGATTTATTATGGGTTTAATTTTTATATATTATATTAATGAAATAATTAAACTTTTTTAATGAAAATATCATATCTACCTTTTTACCGCCTAATCGTTTGTTAAATGATAACATCGCTCATGCGTACGTATGGCATGCCATCTCCATGATGTGATGTAATTAGTTTTCAAATATATTTAACATGGGTGGTAATAAGGATGAATTTTTTTAAAATATTTTATCTGTATATAACATAATAATAATTATTTTAATTATGATAATATGATTAATGTATAAGGATCGGCACTACCGAACCGAAACAGGCTTGAAAAAAAAGCAAATATCACCAAGAACAGTTATTCTAATTATTAATATACATGATATAAGATGTTGTAAACAAATAATAAAAGTTATTATTGATATATGGTGGTTTAATACCTTTTTAATAAACCTATATTTATTATATATGAGTTTTTATCATGAACTAGTAATTTCAAGACTTAAGATAATTGATTTTTGGCTCACTTTTTTTCTATAAGAAATATGCATTATAAATTACATGTTTCTTATATGTGGTTTGTATATTACCCATGAATATATTTTATGAGACTTGTACAAATTATTATGGTTTTTTCATATCCAAAAATTTTTATTTGTTTCATGGGGCATACAATTCACCTAATAAAAATGTTGTATGGGTTTATTTCACAATCTCACCAATATTCAGGATGGTTTCATTTTAAGTTTTTATTGGAGAATATTTATCTTCCATGTCCATGAATTCTAAAAATATTTTCAAATTTTATTTATTGTAATCCTATGAAAATTTAATTTTAATTTTACCCATTTTTTACTTTTTAATAAATGTTTTGAAAAGTGTATTTTTTTAATCTTCTAAACAAGGTCATTTGTGACTTTTCTGAAAAATAAATATATGTTAGGAATGGGTTTTTTAACTCATAATACATGAAAATAATTTTCCACTATTAGGAAGCATTAACTATATGATGCTTCAATTAAAATAATACATGTCTATTTAAAAAGAAAATATTTTCATATAAAATTTTTCTTCTCTTTAATAAAATTATATCATAAAGGAAATTGTATTTTCCACAATAAAATTTTCAAGTGATATTTCTAAAAAATATGTTTCTATCTAAGTTGAAATAATTTTCTATTAATTATTATTTAGTGGGGATAGAACCCAATGATATCATTCGTATTCATTCTCTAGATGTTTTGTTTTTATGATATAATGATATTTATGAAACCTATTTCATTTCAATGAGTTAGGATATGATAAAGTGTTTATGAAACTAAATTCATTAGATGGGTTCTGATGTGTTGGATTATTTATAGTCATGTCGCACACATATGTAAAGTTTCAATTAATTGATGGGTGGGACCTATACAAACATCCAATGGATTGGGTAATTAATATTATCTAACAATATAGTTTGGGGAAACAAGTCGATGAGCTTGATCCATTAGGGGAAACAAGCTGATGTGATTGATCTATTAAGGAAAATTGGTGAATGGTTGGATCCGATAGTCATGATAGTTAAGCATGACATATATAATTTTTTTATAAACATATGATGATGCTAGAAAAATTTATGACTTGAACATATTGTTCAAGAATTAGTTATGATGATGTTCCATTTTTAAGGTTCATGTTAATGTCTTATGCCATGACCCATGTTTATGATGCATAACTGGCTCGGTTTCATATTTTTATGTTATGTTCACAATCAGATCTCCATATTTATTATATTATACATTCATAAGATAATAAATATATATATATTATAATTTTTCCCTTACTGAGAATCTGAGCTTACCCCATTTTATATTTCATTTCCATAATATATAATGAAATATGTTAAGTGTGATATTATAAAAGGGATCTAATTATGAATAAATAAGGGGAAGATGATATGGATATTTTTTGAACCTATTGTTTATGTTTCTATGTTTATAATTTTACTAGACCTTTATGAACCCTAGGTATGTATTTGTATAATAAAATGAATATTTATCTAAAAATATGTAATATTAATATATAAAAAATATTGGTTCATTATACAAGAACACATTCCATATAATGTTCACAATAGACAAAAATCTAAAATTCAATTGCATCACAAGAACTAGATTAGTTCTATACTCCCATACTCAAAAACAGTATAGAAATCCATCATCTATAGTTGTATGCTTCCCTTTATCCCAACATGTATCTATGATTTCTCTCTGTGAACTGAATTATGAACCAAATTGGGAGTGATTAATCCATGTAAGTCACTTCCATATTCATATAATACAATCCATTTTTTAACATAAAATGAACAATTTTTAGGTATAATAAATATTGAACAATATTTTTAATAAAAATATCGGTGTTAGGAACATCATGGGATAACTGGATGACCATACATGCTTCGGCCTAATCCATATGGTTTCTATGAAATTCACTTTTTATAAGTAATTTTGGGACCGTAGTTATATAACCTAGGAATAAATGTTCACATATAATCATATAGGGTTCCTCAAATTTCAGGGTATTTACGAAATTGAAATCGAGTGTAATCCATAGTGGTGTACCCTTGGCATGTCACCCAAAGGGGTTCTACCTAAGACCTAGGAACAAGTCCTAAGTAGCCTTAAAGCTAGACTTTATTGGATCCCATGGATTTAATGCATGTAAGAATGTAATAATCTCTTTTAATCCATGGAAATAATCAAAGACATTCAAATAATTTCAAAAAATGTGGTGAACCATTGGTGCTATGTTGAGGCATTCACATAAGTAAGACAATGGTTGAACCCAAGTGTGGTATTTCACTTAGTGATCACATCAATGAATAGGTTGGTTACATATGATCTTATATGAAACATTTCATATTTTAAATCCATGATTCTTCCAATCCATGAATAACCATTAAAATGATCTGGTTCTATTAATATATTCAATCATAATATAATTCCATTTATCCATTGAGCCTATCCAAGGCATTTCAAATTAGAATATTAGTATCACAGAGGTCAAAATATAATTTACACTGTCCATTAATCAAATCCATGTAATTAAATATCAGTATATGAGTATCATATAATGAATAAAATTAAAAATGATCAGGATTAGTTTATTTTAATTTAATATATCCTATTCTCTCATCTAAGGCATTCCAGTTGAAATATAAGTATCATAAAATGCATAATATAATTCTGTTTATCCACTAATCATATCTAAGGAATTCTAAATTAGGATACATGTATCACGCAAAAAATTATATTTAATATAGTGATTGTTAAATGAGTCATAAAAACAACTTATAATTCACTTAAATCTATTTTTTCAATTCATTACAAAGAACAAAACAAGACACCAAAAAATATGGGTTAAATATAAGAAAATAATGTCACTTAAATATAAATTAATCAATTTCACTAAAAGGATTTTGTTTTACTGAGTTCATTATCCTCTAACTATGTAGAAAAAAGTCGCATAACACTTATTGTCCAGTGCCTAGTTATCAAATTGAAGAAATATAAATTTTAGAGGAAATGCATGGAAAGTCTGTCATGAAAAACAATTATTCAAGTTATAAATGATTATAATTTTAGAAAAAGGTGTAATACCACCTTCTTTAGAATTTTATAATAATAATTATCCCTCAACATTTAATTATTTTGGATGAAATGATAGAAAATAGATAAACTAGACAAAATCCATGAAAATAGGTTATATTTGGTTTCATGGAAATAACACCCAAGATAGAATGTGAAACTACGAAAACATGTAAGAGGATTTAGAGACTATATAAGGGTGGTATAACATAATAGATGGTGATTAAATCAAAATCCATATTAAGGAGATGAATCACATCATAAGAGATGAAACGAGAGAGTTCTCACATGAGTGTCGTGTTGTGTGTTTGAGGGAGGAGAAAATTTTTAAGTTTAATATAGGAGAGGGGGAAATAATATTTTTCTAGGATTTTAAAGGGGTTTCCTAGTTTGTATTAACTATTATTCATACGATTAAAACAACCATGTTCACCCATTGTCTATAGTTTCACACCTTTCACATTTCATGCGTACAATTAAAAAAATGTGCACAAACTATGTGTTTGTAATTTTTCATAGAGGCACACCCCCAAAAATTCTATGCACATAGTTAGAAAATCCAAGTTCACACTGTGAAAATTTCCATCAAAAGTAATTATCGGGTTTTTATATGCATTCAGATTCTCTCACATGGTTAAAAAAATTCTCCATCGGTTTTGGGTCACTTAGTGTAGCTGTACAGATAATAATAACTTTGTGGCTCATCCCGCTTCTTTAAAAATAAAAACTTTTGGCCTCGAATGAAGCCCGAACACTCTAGAATCGTCCATGACCTCCTTAGAAACATTGATTTAGATAAAAAAGTATTTTAAATAGAAATTTAATGGATCCACCATCAAATGATAGACTATGATCTTAAAATGCCTATATTTTCACTTCATACTAATACTCAACTATTTAGAATCGTTGTTTTCCATTATTCCAAATAACCTTCATATTTTTCATTGCCTATTTTTATGTGAAAATGTGGGTTTTAAATAATGGTATTTTCAATTTAAAAAATCTTCGATTACCCAGAATAAGTTCAAAATTTGAGGGTGAAATTTAAAAGGGGGAGACTGTGACACACTGAGATTTCCAAAGAACAATATGATATATATCATAAAAAATAAGCAACACCAAACAAAAACGAACACCTCAATGTTTTTATTTAAAAATAAAAAATTTAAAACACTCAATGAATTAGATAGTGTGAAGTGTATTTACCACATTATGATATATATATATATATATATATAAACGGATATCTTAATACAAATTTAACGATTAATTATTATGAAATATGCACTCAATTTTTATTAATGATATTTTATTCCTCAAAATTATTTTTATTACTTCCTTTGAGAGAATATTATAATTAATTTCTAGAATATTTATATTTTTCTTGATAAAATTGATACTATTTTTTAATCATCATGAAAAAATTATCGTAGAGATATTTTTTGATATTTTTTTAATTATATTTATTTTCTAGTGAGTATTGAAAAATATTATTTTTATTGAAAATTTTCATTTTGTTCCAAATTAAATGAATAGTTTCAAAAATGACATTATTAATATTTTACAAAAAATAATATATTATTAATTATTAAATTATTAAAAAATTAAAAAACTATAAAAGAGGGAAATTAGGATAATAAATGGTCTAACAATATATTCATTTTCATTTCATGTGTCAGTTTTACATTAGAAATATAGTTATAACCCATTAAGTGTGAGAAAGTTGTTACCACAATCATGGTTAAAATAGGATAACTGAGGGAATAATAAAATATACAGATTGAAATATCACATAATCATATAAAAAATCATATTTAAACCATATACTACTATATATTCTAATATATATGTCCACATTGATACATTTTTCATGAGAATGGACTTATTATATTTTTTATATTTAATGAAAATCTAAAAGTGGTGCTCCCCTCAATTAAAAAAGGAAACCCCATACATCATTTATTTACAAAACCAAGAGAACCATATATTGGAAAAGCCATGAGAAGTTATATTATAAACATCCTTATCATTGTTATAGCGATTTAATTATTCCAAATATAAAAACCCATGGGTTATTAAAAGAAGATCTAAAGATGCTTTTTTTAAGAAGTGGTAAAATTATTTATCAATTCTTTCAAAAAAAAATATTCATAATCATCATATAAATATATAGTAACCATAATAAAATAATATATAAAGTATCATAAATATATTTAGATGTTATTCTGATAAATTGAACACCATTTTTCATCTATTTTTCATTCTATGAAATGTGAAAATAGAACTTGTTCATATGTATGGATTGTTGTGTCCTCAAAGCGGTGTAATAGTTTTACATTACAGCTTTACTTGGATAGTTATAAAGATTTAAATAATGAATATACATGATATTTATGAAAAATATATGGTTATTTTATAAAAATATCATAGAGATCATATTATCTTCTAATAATTTTTAAAACGTTAGAATCGCTCGTGCCTACGCATGGACTAATACCACAATGAAGGGATGTGGCCTATTTTTCATTTACACATGACATTAATGGTAATAAGAATAGATTTAATGAATATATATGATATATATATATATACATATATTCATTTCCTGGTTAAAATATTTAGGATGACGGAACCATGACCAATGTATAAATATTAATACTATCGAACCATAAAATACATGAAAAATGTATCAGTTATCACTCGAAATAGTTATTTTAGTAAACAATTTTTAATAAATGGGTGATAAATGGTTATAAGTAAATAATATATGGTATGATATATATTATAATGATCCAATAATAGATATAATATATATATATATATTGGTTGGAGTAGAGAACTCAAGAGGGGGGGTGAATTGAGTATCATAAAAAATTTCTAGTAAAAAGTTCATGTTAAAAAGCTTCCCCGATAAAAATAATACAACCCAGTTAATAAAGGAAATAATGTTATAATAGTTGGACTATTCAAATAACATCTCAAAATATTTATTATTTCTCAGTAATATCAATGTGTGTTATTGATACAACTTTTGAAGCTATTCTAATAAGGAAAAGTAGTTATAACTTCAATCCAAGACTAACTATTAACGTAAAATCTAGTGTTTTTTAAAATATATAGAAAAGTATATAAAACCTAAATTAAAATACATAGCGGATAAAATAGGTGGTTCAGTCTCAAGCCAATGCCTAAGTGACCCAACATGGTGATCACCTGCAACCAAGCATTTTTTATTAATAAATATGGTCCACACCCTGGTTCAATGTAAACAACTGTGCACAGGACTGTCATAGTCACAAGACCACCTCCACAATTATTTGTGGGTATAAACATCTAGGTCACATAAGGACCTCTTCCACACTTATCTACGGGAGTAAACAAATGTAATAAGTAATGAGGGGAAGGATATATCATATCCTTCAGTTTAAAACATAAGACAATGTGTGTTTTTAATACATACACACACAGACTGCATGAAATATAAAAACAGTAAATAATATAGCAAAGAAGATTAGAAAAGGGTTACATGTTCTCTGACTATTAATCTATGTATCTTTGGGAATTTAGGATAAAGCATATACAGGTATCAAGTTTTCTTCTGAAAAACAGAGTGTCACATGTTTGGTGTTCTGGTTTCCAATTAGATCTAGATCATGTTATTATTGGAGTTGGTACTGCGAAGATGATTGTTGGATATCATTTCTGTTAGTCTAGAATTTTAGAATCTAGATTGATTCATGTGTTCTTTTCCTACATCTTGTTTCATGTACCATTTCACATTTTCAGAAACTCACTCTTCATCATCTATGTCTCTGTATTTTTTCATCATACCTTATCATCTTTTCAAATTGCAGGTGCACACATTTGAATAGAAAGGATGCATGTATTCTTCACCTTGTACTTCATACTATCAGGTGACATGTCTAAAAAATAGGATGTCTATCAATTCATTTCAATGACTCAATTATGAATTTTATAAATTAAATTTAAGATGACAAAATAGATTGAATAATGGCTCCATATTTGGTCTTGAAACTAAATCACTTGGAAATGGTGTTACAAAGAAACATTGTCTTCTTCTATTCACTTGAGTAATGAATTTTTCATGATGACACGGTTTCATGGAGATCAGGAACTGGTATCACATATGCGGTGTTAGAATCACGGTGTTAGGTTCCTTTTCAACCTTTGAACAGTGTCTTGGTTATGGTAGCATGGAAGTGGTGTCACATACATTATGAAATCTAAAAATGGTTATGGTGTTAGGGTCACGGTGTCTGGGTCATGGTGTATGTGTCACGGTGTCTGGGTCATGGTGTCTGGGTCACAGTGTCTGGGTCACGATGTATATTCCATTTCAAGAAAACACGAACCAGTGTAGAACTCACGTTTTCTCATACTTAGCCAAATATATGTAAATAGTTTTAAGTAGTAATATTCACAGAATTAATTAGATATAATCATTAATATAAGATATAATTACATAATTAAATTAAATATATTTTACAATAATTAAATATTATTTATATGAATCTTAATTTGTGAAAGTTTAATTAATGTATAGGGAAACCAACCCTTCCTACATATTATTTTAGATATAGTAAGCACGGTTAACAAGATTTGTGATCATTAAAACATGATGAACACATGAGGAGTCCAAAAATGTCCCCCTTTTTGATGGTAACGAATAATAGGCGTTCAATTTCTTTTCATAGTGTGCTTTCTCCCCCTTTTGGGATTATCAAAAAGAGTACAAGAAAAAGAGAAAAGAAGAAAAAAACAAGAGAAAAGATAACTACAGTTCACATTGCATTATATAGAAAGATATTTTTCATTACATGAAGTAGTCAAAAGGGAAAATCATCCCCACAAAGATACATTTTTCAGTTTTTTTCATCACTAGCCGTATTCTCTTTCCACTTGGTAGTATCATTCAAAGAAGCCACATGAGAAGAATTTATGGTTGAAAAAGGTGGTGAGCCAACATTCAGAGAAGGAAGAGGTAGGCCTTCCAAAACAGAAGGTGCCAATGTGGGTTTGGTTATAGACTGAGGCATGTTTTGGTCCATGTTAAGAGGTCTGATTTTGCTCAGAGCCTGAGATATATACATTGTGGTGGCGGAAAATTCAGTGGATGAGGATGGATGTAAAACAGACTGCAATGGTGCAGCTGCAAGAGCCACAATAGCAGTGCTCTGGACATTAAAATAAGGCTTCAACAACTGAATTAAATTAGTAATGATCTCACCACCATACTGCATTTCTTTCTCGAATCATATTTTTTCTCTAGGAACATATCCAATAGTAGATTAAAATATTTCAACTTTTGGACTTCTGCCTTGAAGTCTTGAGTGAAATGAGGAATTTTTCAATTCTCTATAAGATATTTCAAATGATTGGTCATATAATTCATAGAGAAGATTCTATTAAAGTAGAAATCCAAATTCTTATAAATTTATTATTTAGCATCATTTGAAATATTTGAATGAATCATCATAAAATCAAGGAATATGTCACTATTCATGACAACCCTAGATAAACGCTCTTTGAAAAATCCACTAAACACTTATTGAAGTTCCTCCTTAACAACAGTTCTTAGATTTACACTATCAGGGTAGAGATGATTTTCCAGATGCAATGAAGACCGTAACAGCTAAAGTGACCAACTTTATCTGATTTAGAAATTTTTGTAGATATCCCTTATACTCATCTGTAAGTTTTTTAAGACCGACAACATCCTCACAGATAACATGGACAATATGAATGTTTCTCTCATCTAATTTTTCAAATATTGATCTTAGGTTCTATTGAATCAGAGAGGAATATATATGTGGAATCTGACAACAAACATTCTCAATAGAATTAGAAACAAGAGATTGTCTTGAATGAAACACTTTTTCCATATATTTAACTACAACTCAGAGACACTTGACCTCATTACTCAATTTCTTGTTTTCAATTCGATCCTCTGGTATTTATTGAATCATTTTTGGTTGATTCTGCTATATGATATTCTCTAAATGAAAGTAAGCATCTCTCTCACTATGATTTGTCATAGGAGTAGGTTGGGTGTTCATGATATTTTTAAATCCAGCTAAAAATGTAGCTCTAAGGGCATTCAAATCACAGTGACTCAAAAAATTAAAGGGTTCTTGATATGTTTCTGGAATAGGTTTTGTGACAGGCTTAGGTTCCTTTACCGAGATTACTTCTAGTGCAGAAACTGATTTTAATTGAAACACAGTAAACATGTCAATTCCATTAACTGATCCCTCCTAGGTATTATCCAGATAAATGTATCTAGGGAACTTATAACATGTATCCACTATGATTTGATCAGTAATATTAAGAACATCATCATATTCTAGACTGGGGTGATTCCCCCCTCAATAGGTGTATCTCTCATTAGACTAAGAGATTCAGTCCCTTGATTTGTTTCTAAAATTTCATCTCCAATAGCCTGACACATTTATTTTCTATCTGGATGGAAGGATTTTTCTATTCTTTCCTCTATAGATAGGATAATTTTATGATTATCATGTTCCTCTAATAGTTCCTCAATTCCAGCCACTTCCTCTAAAATATGTTCTTCTTCTTCATGATCCTCATGTTAAACATTTTCTTATACACTAAAAGTAGATTATTTTCTAGAAGCAGGTTCTTCTTCTAAATCAACACATCTTTCTGTAACAGGTTCCCCATTCTCAACTATATCTTTTTGGAACATTTACACCACCGTCTTTATTATCCATGATAGTTCCTTCCATTGGTGAAACATAAGAATCTTCTTTATTAGAATAATCAACTACTTCATCTGGTTCCAAACCAGGATCAGAAGTGATCATTATTAATCCCTATTAGCCATCCCTTCTCTTTCAACACTTTCATTACCAAGGACCTGATTTTTAGCATCCACTTTAGAAAAATTTTCTTTTCGGGTACTACTATTCTATCAACTAGATTTGGGTTCAGTGGTCCTCTGGTTGCTACCTTCGGTGATTTTATACTTTATTCTGAGATTTTTTCTTATATGGAGTTGATGAAGATGGTTTCTTCGTCCCGAGCATTCAATGAGGTATCAAGAGATATAGAGATGTAAAGGGAAGAAAGAGGACGTACATTTTGAGAGAAGTCTTTCGGTTTCGAGAGAAGAGAGATTGAGTGAAGAAAAGAGTGAAAGGTATTTCATTTTTATCATTTTGTGATTTCAAGCATCAAAAATTCAAAAGCATGGGATAAAAACAATAAATCAATCATCATAGTGACAAGAGTAATAATATATAAATAAAACAAAAAAGTGACATTACATTGAGATTAGAACAAATTGTTACAGTGAAACTAGAACAAATTTTCACTGTGTCATCTTTACTGTCTGTCTCCAAATAGTGTGACAACATCATTTGAAATAGTATGTGCAAGACTGTATCCGAGAGACTTTAATTGTGAGTCTGTAAACATGAAAATCTGACATCAAGATAGTAATTGTTAGAACTATGAGATTGGGATAGTATTTCTAAGATAATGAATTGTGAAACTGTAAATCATGAAACCGTACAATATGAAATAGTAATTTTTTTTAAAATAGTACATTTTCTAAATGAGATTTATCATTACTAATTCATGTATGATGTAATATATCATTATAGAATTTAATGGTTTAGTGAATATATTAGAAAGATAATATTTAGTTCCAATGAATTCCAAAGTGATATAATCTTTTTGATAATGGTATCTAAAAAAGTGATCTCTAAGATCAATATGTTTTTTCTAGGAATGAGAAACATGATTTTATGAAATTTTAATAGCACTTTTATTGTCACAATTTATTGGTACGTAACTATATTCAGATCCATAATCCATTAATGTGTGTTTCGTCCAAAAAATTATTACACAAAAACTAGAAGTAGCTATGTACTTAGCTTTAGTAGTAGATAATTCAGCATTGTTTTGTTTCTTACTATACCATGATAATTGAGACTTTAAAAAAAGGGGACATGTTCCAGAGGTTATTTTTTTATCTAACATACAAACACCAAAATGAGCATCAGAATAGCTAACTAACTAAAATTATTGTCCTCGAGGGTAGAACAATCATAGACTGGGTGTATGTTTGAGGTATTTGAAAATCCTTTTAAATGAATTTAAATGAGATTCATTAGTATTTTCTTGAAAACTAGCACACATACATAAACTAAACATAATATCAGGTCGACTAACAGTTAGGTACAGTACGATTCCAATCATTCCTCTATATGTGGATTGATCAACAGATTTTCTATCTTCATCAAGATAAAACATACAAGTAGTACTCATTAGAGTATCACTACCTTTCATGATATCCCAACCAAAACTTTTTAGAATATCTTCAGTATAATTTCAATGATTTAAAATAAGACCATCTTTATTTTGAAAGATTTGAAATCCTAGAATGAAATCTAGTTGACCCATTAAACTTATTTCAAATTAATTTTTCATCATTTTAGAAAAGACAATACTTAATGAATTTTTTCAAGATACAAAAATAATATCATCTACATAAATTTGAACTATTAAGACAACTTTATAAATTAGTTTTACAAATAGATTGGGATCAGAAATACTGTTTTCAAAACAATTGGAAAAAAGAAAAATAAATTATTTATCATACCTAGCTCTTGGACCTTGATTTAAACCATACAAAACTTTTGATAATTTGAAAAAATGATTAGGAATGTGAGTATTTTTTAAAAAAGGGGGTTGTTCAACAAAACTACCTCAGTTGTAAACCATTTTTGGAATCCACCCTTGACATATATTTGATATAATTTTAAATTATGATGGGAATCATAAGAAATAAGGATTCTGATTACTTCATGTCTAGAAATAAGTGCAAAGGTCTCCTCATATTAAATTACTTATACTTGACAATATCCTTGTGCAACCAATCTAGCCTTATTTCTAACAATATTACCATCATTATATAAATTATTTCTAAACACCCACTTAGATCTTATGATAAATATGTCTGTGGTTTTATCAACCAGTTTCCAAACATTTTACCATTAAAATTGATTAATTTCTTACTGCATATCCATCATTAAAAATTCATCATTGATAGCATCATTAATTATTTTATGTTCAAGT
This sequence comes from Viscum album, assembly GCA_963277665.1. Taxonomy (NCBI): domain Eukaryota; kingdom Viridiplantae; phylum Streptophyta; class Magnoliopsida; order Santalales; family Viscaceae; genus Viscum; species Viscum album. Next base: position 221,092,716 of record OY728127.1, on the reverse strand, counting down.
AGTGACAAGAATACTTTATTATCAACCATATTTCTTAGAGAAGCTATAGTTTGAGTTACTTTATCATAAATCTCTTAGAACGCCATATAAAGAATTGTTTTTAAAGGTTCTAATAGCTCGAGAAAAAAGTATAGCATGTTATTTCAGGTACTTCAGCATGTTCGGGTTCATTATGACTTGAATATGGAGAATCTCCCAAACTGGAAGACTTTATATATTCCTTCACAGGAATGTTGGAGGATTTTGTATTGATGTCTGGATTTGACATATCATCCTCAAAATTATATAGAGAGGACTTAGGTTTGTGTGGAAATATATCATCAAACATGACATGGACAGATTCTTCCACACATTTAGTTATTTTGTTAAACACTATATAGGCTTTACTAGAAATTGAGTATCTTATAAATAGTCATTTATCACTATTGGATGAAATATTTTCAATATTGTCTTTAGTATTAAGGATATAAGCTTTACAACCAAATACTTTGAAGTTGTTTACCTTGGGATTTTTATTGTTCCATATCTCGTATGGAGTTCTTTTAAAAATATGTCTAATCAATACCCAATTAATAATATAGCATGTTGTATTTATTGCTTCATCCCAAAAGTAAATAGGTAAGTCATAGTCACTAAACATTGTTCTAGAAATTTCATTCAATTTCTTATTTCATCTTTCTAAAACTCCATTTTGATGAGGTGTTCTAGAGGCATGGAAATTATGAATACATCCATTGTGTGAGAAAAATTTTTAACTCTTGATTTTAACACTCACGGCCATAATCACATCTTAAATATTTAATTCTACATCCACTATGGTTTTTTTTCAGTTTTAGAATATTATGTGAAATGAGAGCAGGCATCACTTTTGTGATCCAAAAAGAATGTCCTTGTATATCATGAAATGTCATCTAAAAGACCATAAACGTAGTGCTTCCAATTTAAACAAGAAACTCTTGATGGTCCAAAAAAATCCATGTGATTCAACTTGAGAGGATGAGAAGTTGAAACTTATTTCTTTGGATTGAAAGAAATTATGTGTTTCTTTCCCTTTTGACAAGGATTACACACTTTATCATTTGGAAACTATAGTTTTGGAAGATATTTGACTAAACTTTTTCTAGTTTGATTTCTAATAGAGTGAAAATTACAGTGTCCTAGTTTTCTATAACAAAGCCATGAATCTTTGTGAAATACACTTAAACATGAAGAATTTAGAGAAACTAGAGCATATAAGTTAATAGAATATACATATTCATTTATTAATAGTGAAAAAACTAATTGATTTTTATAATTAAAAACATTGAATGAATTATTTTATAATTTAACAATAAATCCATCATCACATAGCTGTGAGATACTAAGAAGATTATATTTCAGTCCATGTAAATTAAAACTGAGATAGAGTAACTGATTTGGCCACGGCCAATGATTTTTTCTTTTGGCATTGTCACCAAAGGTGACATGTCCCCCATAAATTGTTATTAGGTTCTTGAAACATTAATAGTATCTTATCATGTGTCTTGAAAACCCACTATCTAGGTACATTAAGCTTTTACAAGAGATATTAAAACAATTTTCCTAAAAAATCATCAAATAAATACAGACATTGGTATCCATATTTTTTTGGTCCAGTAACATTAATAACTGGTGCTTTAGGAACCCACATATACCTTTTAGGTTTTCTATAAGCAATATGTAATGTATTTGATAAATATAATCTATTTGGTCCATATAAAACTCAAAACAATTGAGAGTGTATCATAAATTGAACTAGTAAAATGTTTTCATGGACTAGGAGTAACGTTATAAGATCCAGATTTAGAAACAAAATTGGGTTTTCCAAAAAAATATTTAATCAGGACGATATCCAATACCAGTAGTATAATTATATGAAATATGTTAACATAAAATTTTTACCAAGGTATATTTACCATTACTAAACCTTTCATGGTCCTTTTTCAATTGGTCATTAGAATGCTTTATTTCATTATTTTCTTTGATTAATTGATCATTTTTCTCTTTTTCTACAGCAAGTTTAGATTTAATAGTTGAGGTAAGAGATTACTATTTCATTAATGATTTGTATTTATTTTTTAGTTCATTAAATTTCCCTTCATTCATACTAAAATACTAAAACATTTCTTCTTTAGATATTTTTTTAGAATCACTTTAATCTCCAGATATATAGGGATTTTTGTGCTGGAGATTCCATGGTCTCCTCACATTCGTTTTTCATGAAGCACCTATTGGATTTGTTAGCTTGTTCATCATGTAAAGATTATGAGACACATGTACGATCCTCAGAAGAAATCCAATTTTCTTTCATTTCCTTTTCATTCTTTTTATCTTTATCCTCGGATTTTTTATACATGATCATAGGAATGTTATCCTTTACATGTCCCTTTATCTTACATTAATAACATACTATCTCATCAGACTTTTCATTTCTTTTCAAATCTTTCTTCCAGCTTCCCTTTTGATCATATATTTGTATAATGTTATCCTTTCTGTAATAAAATCAGATTTTAATCATTCTTAAACCTTCTGGTTAATTGATCCATCTCCTCATCACTATCTGGTGATGATTGTTCACTATTGGAACATTCTATTGAGACTTGAAATTTCACCTTTTCTTTTTGTTTAGATATAAGTCCCCATCCTTAAACCTTACTTAGTCTTGAGTTACTTCAAGAATACACATTGAGGATCTTTTCTGGTTTATAGTTTAAGATAATTAGATCATAAAACATGAATTACATTCCACATTTAAACAAAGTGGTTACATAAAAGATAGTACTCATTTTACCCATCAACAGAAACATATTTAAAATAAAACATGGATTCTATCTTGACACTTCCTTGACACTATCATCACATCCTGTACATTTCCCTTGAACTGTGTAAAAAATTTCAAAAACTTATGATGAGCATAAAAAGTTCAGTAAGGGATATAAAAGAACAAAATGAAAACATTAGTCCATGAATGAAATAATACATTACTCATAAAATATAATCACATACCTCATCAAATCATGAATAAATCATAGAAATCATAAGACATAAATGTAACTTGAGGCATTCATAACATTGTTACGTAGGGAGTAACCCTCTAAGTTTCTTTTGAAATACCCATCACAGTATATTCCGTAAATATCTTCGGAGAAACATTAACGTTTAACTCCTTTGCATTACCCAATGAATTAGAGAGCTATATCGGGCTCACCCACCCTTAGTTTTTCACGGAACCACCCATCTTCATAACAATTCCCAAGAACCATAACATAATCGTATCACATAAAACATACATAAAGGAAACATAACATTTCCACTTTTAAATCATAAGATATAAATACAACACATTGATATAAAAACATTATGAAAACCATTTTCAATACCAAAATAAAATAAAAGTAAAACTTGGTATTAATGTTTCATTCAAAAAACGTTCTGGCTTGTAGAGGAATCCGAAACTCAAATAATAGTCATGACAGGGGAGAAGTCGTTGTTGCCGCATACGTACGACAAAAACCATTCCCTTTTTTCGTTTAGTAAAAGATTCTTATAAAAATATTCATTTTGAATAAATTTAATAGTTTAAGGGGTTTATACACCGTATAAAAGAAAGTTGTGTATAAAAAAAATATTCCACAATGAAAGGAGATTGAGACGAAATTGCATACCTTGGGTCCGACTTGACACGATCGTTCATTAATGTCCTGAATAATAAACTTGAGTTAATTTCTACATGATTAAGAAGATTTTTCAAGTTCATTATTCCTTTTAAATCACATATTAACATGTCATGATCACTATGTAATTATTTATGTTAATAATGTTCGTTTTAATGATCATTGGTACTTGAGTCAAAAATAAACTCTTTATAATTACAAGTTGTTCATGGGGTAAAATATCTATTTTATCCAGAATTATATTCATGATGAAGATATCATATATATTATATAAATACAGTATATACATGAATTAATAATATTACATAACATTTAGAGGTAAGAAATGAAATGCACCGTTCATGGATACGGTAAGCCGTACGTACGCATGAACGCTGCTTTAATTTCTATTTCTTACTTAATAGAGTGAAATCACAATGATATAAAGGTATATTATAATTCCAGTATAATATAATCTATAATATCATTAAATATATCCTTTATACGTACCACATGTGGTATTAACGAATCAAATCACTTTGAGGGGGTGGTAGTCCGCACTTCCTAAAATGAAATTATAATGTTTACACATTATGGAAAACATAACAGTATGCCACAAATGAAAAATACAGAAGCATAAGGAAAACATAAACATAATGTATATCATATATAAAAATAGTGACATCTTAATGTCCACCTTTGAAGGTGTTAAAAGAATATCGAACAATCATCGTTTCGTGAGGCAGAAATTTACCATCCAGAGAAACAGTATGTTCTTTAACCATTAGATGTAGGTGTGTGTAAGTGTAGCTCGAATCCTTCTTAGAAAAACATCCTAGTATATTTAAGTTAATTTAATTGTTACAAAATAAATTAATAAAAAGAGTTTATGGGGTTGGAGAAGCAAAATAAAACCAAAGAACACAAGTGAAGACATTACCTAAAAATCGGGTAACTCCCTTTGGTTTGAAACAGAAGGGTTTCTTGAAAAGGTTCCTGCCTAAGGTAAGGCTTCTAGGATGAGTAGAGGGATGTGGAGAGACAAAATGATGAGATATTGTCTGATCCAAAGGCTTGAATAGTGTGGGTATGGATGTACAGGTGGGGGCCTTTTATAAGAGGAGAGGAGGGGCACTCTAGGAAAGGTATAAAATGTTACTTTATTTTCAAATGAGTTTCGGATTTTAATGGTCCCACATTGATTTTTTCGAGGATAAGGAGATAAGGGTTTGAAAGCCACCCAACCAATAGGTTTTTGAGATGTGTAGGTATTAGATTTTACATTATCTTTTCATTTTATTTAGATCGTTAAATAATGACATAATCGCTGCATCATCCTGATGTCATAAATAATTTATTTTATTTAATGTTTAAAAATTATAAAATAATACTATAATGTAGGAAATATTTTCATATTTCCAATGACTATTTATAGTCAAAAATCTTACTTGTATAACCCCATGTAAATTTTTTTTTACTAAAACAATACATATTTGTGTCATTTTTGCTTTTACTTTAAATAAAATGAATTAATGTCATTATCATCCCCAAGTGGCTCCATAGGGTCCCAAAAATCGACCCATGGGTTTTATTGGTTGGACATGACTCATCCAATAGGGTTAGGAAAAGTTTCAAGATATTTTCATTTTATTATAATATCATTTTTACCTTAAGTCACACTAATTACCTTTAATCGCGATTAATAAAACATAAAAGTTACTTTTCATCAAAAATTATTTTCATCCCATCGAACCACATTTTAATTAATAATGAAAATCATTTATTTTTTATTTTTGAAATTCAAATCACAGAATTGGTAATGTTCCATTTAAACAAAAATTCAGTTTTTGTAACTACCACTTTGTGGTTTCACTATTCATCAAAAATTAAGGTTTTTCAGAAAAATACCAAAAATTCATCTGAAGCAATATTTGAAATTCCGAATTCAAAAATGATGTCTATTTTACCAAATTCATAACATATAAGTTTCATTAATTAATTTTATAATTAAATCCCGCTATCAAATCAAATATCGTGTTTTTACGAAATGATATCTATCAAATTATTGCCACTCGTTTATGTCCAATCTCAAAGTGATATTAATTCCAATGACCACCATTGGATTAAATGTTAAAAATATATTCTAATTTCACTTTAAAACCAATTAAAAAGTTAATCTAACTATATAAATAAATTATATTAAAAAGAGGTTTTGAATTAAAATACAACACTTTAAACAATTCATTAAAAAATTAATATTATCAGAAAAATGCCAGAAATTTTTCCAAAGTAAATTTCAATTTCAAAATAATAAATAATAAGTTTATTTTGACAAATATAGATTATAAAACTGTCAAAATATAGATTTAAAAATGGTTTTCCATCAAAAGGCAGTAAAACAATCTTTAAAAAATAATAGTGTATTCCATGCTTAAGATTGCATTTTTTCTCATTTCAGGCCTCTAAAACACTATATAATTAATAAATAGAAATAGATAAGAATATCTATTATTCATTACTTACTTGGGAAGTTACAACCTTCCCCCCTTTAGAAAATTGTGTCCCCGCAATTTATTTACTTATCGAATAAGTGGGGGTATTTATCCCTCATTGCATTTTCAGATTCTCATGTTGCCGCTTCAACCATATGGTTTTTCCACAAAACCTTTACCTGGTGAATTAACTTATTCCACAACACATTCTCTCTACGGTCAAGAATCTGGATTGGTTGTTCCTCATAAGATAGATTCTCTTCCAGCTGAACTTCCTCTAGACTCAAAACATGAGATGGATCTGGCCTGTACTTCCTTAACATTGAGACATGATAAACATTGTGTACCTGAGATAGACTCAGAGGTAAAGCCACTCGGTATGAAACTGATCCAACTCTCTCATGAATTTAATATGGTCCAATGAACCTTGGACTCAGCTTTCCTTTCCTACTGAATCACATCACACTTTTCCATGGTGAAACTTTGAGAAAAACATGATCACCTACCTCGAAATATAGATCCTTCCTCCGGTTATCCACATAACTCTTCTACCTGCTCTGAGCTATTCTCATGTGTTTCTGAATCAAATAAACTTTATCTGCCATCTCTTCTACCAATTCTGGTCCCATCAGCTTCTATTCAACCACTTAATCCCAAAATGCTGGAGTTCGACACTGTTTACCATATAATGCCTCAAACGGAGCCATCAGTATAGTGGAATGAAAACTGTTATTATAAGAAAACTCAACCAAGGAAAGATTTTGGTCCTAACTTCCCTGATAATCCATCGGACAAGCACGTAGCATATCCTCCAAAGTCTGAATTTTTCATTCTGACGACCCATCTAATTGAGGATGAAAAGTTTTAGTAAAATTTAATTCAGTACCCAACCACTTCTGAAGGCCTTTCCAAAAGTTAGAAGTAAACCTGAGATCACGATCGGATACAATGGAGAGAAGAACTCCATGTAACCTGACTATAACTTTATGATACAAACGAGAAAGTTGATCTAGGGAAAAGGAATCTCATATAGCAAGTAAATGAGAAAATTTAGTCAAGCGATCAACAATAACCCAGATTTCATTATTACCTCGAGGTGTCTTCGACAATCCCACAATGAAGTCAATGGATATATTCTCCCATTTCCACTGTGGTACTAGTAAAGGATGAATCATCCCTTTCGGTAACTGTCGCTCTGCTTTTACTTGTTGACAAGTCAAACACTTCACAGTAAAATCAGCAATATCCCTTTTCATTTCATCCCAACAGTAATACTCTCAAAGATCTCTATACATCTTAGTACTTCCTGGATGAACTGAAAATAGTGAACTATGAGCTTCACATAACAAATCTCTCTTCAACTATGAATCACAAGGCACACACAATCTCTTCCCAAATCTCAAAACACAATCATTATCAATGTTGAATTCAGGAAACTTACCTTTCTGAACCAGCTCTACCTTTTTCTACAACTCACTGTCTTGCTTCTATGCTTGCTTAATTCTGTCTAATAGAGAAGATTTCACTGATACCTAAAACAAAACAGAAGGACATCCTGAACCAACAACTTCTATGCCATATTTCATCAAATATTTAACCAAAGGATCACGTTCTAAACACAACATTGTTAATGAAGAATTACTTTTTATACTCAAAGCATCATCCACTTTATTTTCTTTTCCTGGATGGTAATGAATTGTACAACCCTAATCCTTGATTAATTCTAGCCATCTCTTCTGTCTCGTGTTCAATTCTATCTAAATGAATATATACATTATACTTTTGTGATCGGTATATATTTCACACTTTACTCCATACAAATGCTGCCTCCAAATTTTTAAAGCAAAAACAACAGAAACTAATTCCAAATCATGTGTAGTGTAATTTAACTCAGTATTTTTCATCTTTCGTGAAGCATAAGCAATTACCTGATAATTCTACATTAGAAGCAACCAAGTCCTTTCAATGAAGCATCACTATAGATAACAAACTCTCCATTCCTAGAAGTTAGTGCCAAAACTGGAGCATTCACCAATCTTCTTTTCAGTTCCTGAAAACAATCATCACATTCTTTTGTCCAGAAAAACTTAACACCCTTCCGAGTTAGCTTAGTCATTGGACTAGATAACCATGGAAATTTTCTAAAAAACCTTCAGAAATAGCCTGCCAAACCATGGATGATATGAATCTCAGTTACATTTGTGGGTCTTGGCCATTCTTCAACAACTTTTGTTCTATCAGGATCAACAGATATCCCATTTTTTTAAACAATGTGACAAAGGAACGAAATTTGTTGTAACCAAAACTCAAACTTGCTGAATTTTCCATACAGTTTATTTTCTTTTGAGGTTTTCAAGATAACCCTTAAATGACTTTCATGCTCCTCTTTACATTTATAAAACACCAAAATATCATAAATCTCATCACTATCCCTGATATATTTCACGATCCACCACCAATGATCAGCTTCACCTTCAAAACGGTAAACAGAAAGACTAACCTTTTGATATTCTGAACACCCCACGACATCAAAAATAATTTCCAGTGCTATAATCAACCCTTATGATATCACAGGGTCAGATGATCCTCTAAATGATGGGGGATGTTGCCTCATGAAATGTTCCACCACTGACATGTTCCTCTGTGGTTTTTCTGGCTGATCTCATGCATGGATACCACCACCATTTATAGCCTGAGTCAACTATGGCATCACTGCAACAAACTGTTTAGTTCCAATTCCGACCATCTCAGGTTGCTGATTTGGAAGTTTGTCTTCCTCCTGATGTCGTCCCAACATAGCTTCCTTGTTTCCTCTGCAGAAAACCATTCTGAACATAGAAAAATCTTAGGCGAAGCAACATGGTAATCATTAAATGCTATATCATTTCAATCATACAATAAATTAATTTATAATTTAACAATTATCTAACTCCTAAAGTTGTCTCAACCAAACTCTGATACCAACTATAATTCCCCATCCTTAAACCTTACTTAGTCTTGAGTTACTTCAAGAATACACGTTGAGGATATTTTCAGCTTTAGAGTTTTAGAGAATTAAATCATAAAACATGCATTACATTCCGAATTTAAACAAAGATGTTTCATAAAAGATAGTACTCATTTTTCCCATCAACAGAAACATATTTAAAATAAAACATGGATTCTTTCTTGCCACTTCCTTGACACTATAATCACATCATGTACTGTTCCCTTGACCTGTGAAAAACATTTCAAAAACTTGGGACGAGCATAAAAAGCTTAGTAAGGGATATAAAAGTACGAAATGAAAACATTAGTCCATGCATGATGTCATACTTTACTCATATAACATAATCACATACCTCATCAAATCATGAATAAATCATAGAAATCATAAAACAAAAAGGTAACTTGAGGCATTCATAACATTCTTACATAGGGAGTAACCCTCTTGGTTACGTTTGGAATACCCATCATAGTATATTCCCTAAATCTCTTCATAGAAACCATAAAATTTAACTCCTTCGCGTTACCCAATGCATTGGAGAGCTATATCAGGCTCAACCGCCCTTAGTTTATCATGGAACAACCCATCTTCCTAACAATTCCCAAGAACCATAACTTAATCGTATCACATAAAACATGCATAAAAGAAAAAATAACATTTCCACTTTTCAATCATAAAATATCCATACAATACATTGATATAAAAACATTATGAAAACCATTTTCAATACCAAAATAAAATAAAAGTAAAACGTCGTATTTATTTTTCATTCAAAAAAACTTATGTCTTGTAGAGGAAGCCAAAACTCAAATATTGGTCACGGTTGCGAAGAAGTCGTTGTCGCCGCATACGTACGAAAAAACATTCCATTCTGTCATTTAGTAAAAGCTTCGTATAAAAAGATTCTTTTTGAATAAACTTAACAGTCAAAGGGGTTTATACGCCGTATAAAATAAAGTTGTGTATAAAACAAAATATGCCTCAATGAAAGGAGATTGAGACAAAGTCCCATACCTCGGGTCCGACATGACTCGATCGTTCTTTAATGTCTGGAATAATAAACATTAGTTAATTTTTAATTGACTAAGAACTTTTTTCAAGTTAATTATTACTTTTATATCACTTATTACCATGTCATGAACACTATGTAATTATTTAAGTTAATAAAGGTCGTTTTTACCATCATTTGCTACTTGAGTAAAAAATAAACTCTTTATAATTACAAGTTGTTCATGGGGTAAAATATTCATTATATCCAGAATTATATTAATGATTTAGATATCATATATATCATATAAATCCATTATATACATGCATTTATAAAATTACATAACTTTTAGAGGTAAGAAATGAAATGCATCATTCATGGAGACGGTAAGCTGTACGTACGCATGAACGCTACTTTCATTCCTATTTCTTATTTAATGGAGTGAAATCATAATGATATAAAGGTATATTATAATTCCATTATAATATCATATATATTATCATTAAATCTATCATTTATATGTACCACATATGTTATTAACGAATCAAGTCACTTTGAGGGGGCGGTAGTCCGCACTTCCTAAAATGAAATTATCGTGTTTACCCATAATGGAAACCATAAAGGTATTCTGAAAATGAAAAATACATAAGAATAAGGAAAACATAAACATAATATATATCATATATAAATATAGTGACATCTTAATGGCCACCTTTGAAGGTGTTAAAAAATATTGAACAATCATCGTTTCGTGAGGTAGAAATTCACCATCCACAGAAACAGTATGTTATTTAACCATTAGATGTAGGTGTGTGTAGGTGTATCTCGAATAATTATTATAAAAAATCCTAGTATATTGAAGATTCTGGAGTTGTTACAAAAGAAATGAATAAAAACAGTTTTGGGGTTGGAAAACAAAATAAAACAAAAGAACACAAGTGAAGACATTACCTTAAAATCGGGTAACTCCCATTGGTTTGAACCAAAATGGTTTCTTTAAGAGCTTACTGACTAAAGTAAGGGTTCTAGGATTAGTAGATGCATGTGGAGGGACAAAATTATCAGAGCTTGGCCGAGCCAAAGGCTTGAGAAGTGTGGGTAAGGATGTAGAGGTGGGGACCTTTTATAAGAGGAGACGAGGGGCACTCTTGGAAAGGTATAAAATGATACTTTAGATTCAAATGATTTTCGGATTTTAATTGTCCCATATTGATGTGTTTCTAGGATAAGGTGATAAGGGTTCTAAATCCACCCATCCAATAGGTTTTTTACATGTGTAGGTCTTAGATTTTACATTTTCTTTTCGTTTTATTTAAATTGGTAAATAATGAGGCAATCACCGCATCATCATGATGTCATAAATAATTTAATTTATATAATATCTAAAAATTATAATAAAACTACTATGATGTAGGAAATTGATTTATATTTCGAATGATTATTTATAATCAAAAATATGACTTGTATAACCCCATGTAAAAAATGTTTTAGTAAAACAATACATGTTTGTGTCATTTTTACTTTTTCTTTAAATAAAAGGCATTAATGTCATTATCTTACCCAAGTGGCTCCATGGGGTCCCAAAAATCGACCCTTGGGTTTTCATGGTAGGAAATGACTCATCTAATAGGGTTACGACAAGTGTCAAGATATTTTCATTTTATTATAATATCATTTTTACCTTAAATCACACTAATTACCTTTAATTGCGATCAATAAAACCTAAAAGTTACTTTTCATCAAAAATTATTTTCATCCCATTTAACCAAATATTACATAATAATGAAAATAATTTATATTGGATTTTTGAAATTCAAATCACAGAAGTGGTAAAGATCCATTTAAACGAAAAATCATTTTTTGTAACTACCACTTTGTGGTTTCAGTATTCATCAAAAATTAAGGTTTTTCAGAAAAATACCAAAAATTTACCCTAAGCCATATTTGATATTCTGAATTCAAAAAGGATTTCCAATTTACCAAATTCATAACATAGAAGTTTCATTAATTAATTTTATAATTAAATGCCGTTGTAAAATCAAATAGTGTGTTTTTAAGAAACAATATCTATCAAAATATTAACAATCATTTATGTCCAATATCAAGGTGATATTAATTCCAATAACCACCATTGGATTAATTGGTAAAAATATATTGTAATTTCACATTAGAACCAATTAAAAAGATAATCTAACTATACAAATAAATTAGATTAAAAAGAGGTTTTGAATTAAAATACAACACTTTTAACTATTCATTAAAAAATGAACATTATCATAAAAATACAAGAAATTTATCCAAAGTAAATTTCAATGTCCCAATCATAATGAATAAGTTTATTTTCACAAATATAGATTATAAAATTGTCAAAATATATATTTAAAAATGGATTTCCATCAAAAGGTAGTAAAACAATCTTTTAAAAATATTAGTGTATTCCATGCTTAATATTGGATTTATTCTCATTTTAAGCCTCTAAAACACTATCTAATTCATAAATAGACATATATAAGAATATCTATTATTAATTACTTACGTGGTATGTTACATTAGAGGTAGTGGTCTTGAATGCCACAAGTTTTCTTTTGGGTTCATCCTCATCTCCCGTGTTAACCTTCGGCTCCTATTAATATATCATTATATTCCCAATGAGTTTTTTTACAGGTAATTAGATGATGCATCCGAGATCTATAATAGAGACATTGGTTCCTCTCCATATATCAGGTAGGCATATTAGATTCATCATTATTTTTTTTTGCAGAAAATTCCCTTCCTAGAGAAATTATGGTGTTGAAAATTTCATTGAACCTGAGATACATGTCAACAATAAGCTCATAATGGTTAATTTTAAATTTATAATATCTAATAGTATATGTATTGAGTCTCATTTCATTCACACTATAAGTTCCTTCATGTGATATAGACAATGTATCCCAAATTTCATGGGCAGTTTTAAATGCAGATATTCTGTTAAATTCCTTATCTCCTGATGAGAAAAATAAATAATTCATGGATTTGTAATTATTGTTTTATGCAACCTTGGTTGGGAAATTCCATGTAATTCTATCAGTATTAGTAATCTTATACTCATCTATAATTGAAGGCCAAATTTCAGAATCCATACTTTCTAAATGCATTTTCATATTAATTTTCCATGGGCATAATTAGTTCCATTAAATAATAGTGGTATGTTTGTTGAAGAACCTTCAAGTCCATTATACATAATAAATACACAATTTTAAAGAGATATAAATTTAGAATTAATAGATATTTATAGATATTTATAGTACAACTAAAATAATAGTCGAACCGATTGGAAAACAGAGTATTTATATGAATAAAATCCTATAATACCAAATTTTTTCAGAGTAGATTACTCAAGATAGGGTGACCTGAGTATCTTAAAAAATTATTGATTAAATGTTCACTTTAAAAATCATCATTAATAAAAAAAATACAGCCCAGTTAATTATGGGAATAATGTTATAATAGTTTGACTGTTCAAATAACCTCTCAAAATTTTGTTTCATTATGAGTAATATCAATGTGAGTTATTGATAATAATATTGAAGCTATTCTAATAAATAAAAGTAGTATTAACTTCTTTCAAATAATAACTACCAGATTAAAATCTTATATTTTTTGAAATGTAAAGAAAAGTAGAGAAAACATAAATTTAAAGACCAAGTAGATAAAACATGTTGTTCAGTCTAAACCGATTACCTAATCTACTCAACATGGTGATCACCTGCCACAAAGCAATTTATATTAATAAACATGATCCTCACCTATGATCTAGGTAAACAACAATGCACAAGACTGTCATGGTCACAAGACTTCTTCCACTATTCATCATGGGTATAAACTACCGAGTCACACATGGAACTCCTCTACACATATCTGTTGGAGTAAAAAAAAATGTATAAAGTGATGAGAGGAAGGATAACTCACATACATCAGTTTAATATAAGAGACAATGTGTGTTTTTAATAAAGACACACACTCAGAGCTCAAAAGATAAAAACCATACAAAATAGTGAAAAGATGATGAGAATGGGTTATAAGTTCTCTGAGTGTTATTCTATGTAACTCTGGGGTTCTAGAATGAATCATATTCTAGTATCTAGTCTTCTTGTGAAATATAGAGTATCGTATGTCTAGATCACTAGTTTCTAGTTATATCTATATCATGATAATTTTAGAGTTGGTACTATGATGATAATTGGTGGCTCTGATCTAAGGTTTTCTAGCCTTTTAGAATCGAGAGTTCGTAATATGTTCTTCAGTTGTATCTTGTTGCATATATCAGTTCTCTTTTTCAAGGACTCTCTCTTTATCTTTTCTGACTATGTATTTTGGAATCCTGGCTTGAATTCTTTTCTTATTGGGGGGAACACGTTGGAACCGAATAGATACATGTATTATTCATCTCGTTCCTCGAACTGTCTAGGGACATGTCTACAAAGAAACATTAAGTATGTTATTTCCTTTAAATGACTCAAATACGACCGTTAGAAATTAAATAGATAATGAAAAAACATATTAAATAATGGTGTCATAGTTGGTCTTGAAATAGTATCACTTGGAAACAGTGTCACCACAAAACAATGTCTCCTTCTATGCCTTTGAGCATTGAGATAGTCATGGTGTCCCAATTTCATTGATATGAGAAACCAATAGAATATATGTAATGTTAGTATCATGGTGTATAGTTCTTTGATAGCCTTTTGAACAGTTTCTTGGTGATGGTAGCAATGAACTGTTGTCATAGGCTTAATGAGATCTGAAACTGGTTATGGTGTCACGACCATGGTGTCTGGATCATGGTGTCTAGGTCATAGTGTTTGGCTCACAGTGTCGGGGTCACGGTTTCTGGTTTATGGTGTGTCATCCTTTTCAAGAAATCCAGAACCGGTGGTAGGCTCATGG
Source organism: Viscum album (assembly GCA_963277665.1). NCBI lineage: Eukaryota > Viridiplantae > Streptophyta > Magnoliopsida > Santalales > Viscaceae > Viscum > Viscum album. Next base: position 221,077,650 of record OY728127.1, on the reverse strand, counting down.
TTTCACAGATATAGCCAAATATTTGTAAATTTTATTAAACAATAATATTCATAGATTGAATTAGATTTAATCATTCATAGAATAAATAATTATTAAATAAAATTAAATATTTTTTTACCATAATCAAACATGATTTATAGGAATCAGGAACTGGGAACGATTATTTAAAGCTTAGGGAAACCAACCATCTCTACAGATGATTTGAGATTCAGAAATATGGGTTAACATGATTTGTGATCATTAAAATAATTATTAAAACATAAGGAGTCAATATATATATATATATATATATATATATATTATACTGTAGGTATATCAAACATATGATGTAATTCAAACCTGATGTCATGGTTAATTTCACAATCTCATAATTATTTAGGATTGTTTATGTTAATGTCTCTGCTGGGGTAATTATTTGATATTTCTATCAACACCCAATATATTTTCCTCACATTTAGTTATTTATTTAAATTGTATGTTTTACATTCAATTTACACTCTTTATGTACTCAAGATATAGAAATAATATTTCTAAAGAAAACTAACTTTGTTTTTATACTCGATTGAGAATATTTTTCTTATGTATGAACATTTTACATAAAATATTTTTTAGAATATATTTATTATACCTAAATATTTTACTAATGATATTTTCTATTTTTATACTCTTAAAATTCATGTAAATTGAATCACTATATAGTTTTCCAAATCAGGTGCTTTTTATTTTTCTTCCAAATCTTTAAAAGGAATATGTTTTAAAAAACAATTTACAGCATAAATAGAAATTCATACTGTTATGATATATCAATGTTTGAATCCTCTATTGATATTTTAAAATTTTATTTTATAACAAAACATCTTCTATAATATTTTGGAATTTTTTAGATTATAAATAAGTAATTTCTATGTGAAATAGTTATTTTAATTCATAAATTTGTCATGGATATATCAATTTATTTTTGTCAATTTGAGTATCGTGTATTGAATATTATGAATTACTAAGGATATAATATAAAGGTAAAATCTATTATATTTTTATAGATATTTTATTTTATTATTTTTTGGATCATAATTGACATTCTAAAATCTATTTCTTCCAATACAGACAGTCTCTTTTTTTTAAAACATATTGATTAAGTTGTATTGTTTTTTTATATGATGAATGCATTGGACTAATTAAGTGATGTTTGGGACACATAATTACATCGACCCTTAATTAATTGATAGCTGTCATATGAAAAACAAGTTTGATAGCATTATTAAATTTATCTTTGTTGTATACCTACCCATATTTATAACTTTCATGGAAAGAGGCATGAACTATATGTTTTAAATATATGGTATTATATATTTCATCAATATTTAACTTGTTATTAATGTCCATGTGATTGTTTTTAATAATATTTTTGTAAATGATTCAATATCATGAGATTATTTATATGGAATAATTTGATCTTAATTTACTGTTATCAGGTTATTCATTAGGCTTAATTTATAATATAAAAATCATCTGTTTTTACTTATTTACCTTTTCATATTGATTATTCATTATTTACCAGTGATATATTATATACATTGTAGTTGTACTCATGATGCTACCTAGGGGTTGTTAAGCCTATGGTCCTAGGTATGAATCATGGGGTAAGCATATTAAATCCCAATATGTCTTTGAGATAATACCTATCACGTGGAGGCCTTACTCCCTAGTAGCCTAGTCTGTGAGTTAGTGGGTGCAGGTTGTGGCTAGACTAGGACCCAGTTAGTTGCGTAAGGAGACTTTTTTTAGACCCATTACACTCCCAAAATGGACTATGATACTCCCCAGCTGCTACACTGGAGTTAATAGGCACTTGACAAGGCCACTGAACTAAGTCGAGTATCATGGATATCTCCACTAGATATATGGGAATTTATTTATTCTCCCAAGAGAATCGAACCTGGGGTTGACTAGAATAATATTCTTCAAGGATCATCCCTGGTTCAACTACACCATATAGAATAGTGGTAGTAGAGAAGTTCCCTTTTTAATTAACTGTCGTCATCCCAAAATTAGATTCTCGATAGATGAGAAGTATACCCCTGCTGGATAGGGGAAATATCCTTGATAATTATCAGTGTTTATTGGCCTTATTAAGAGACTAGTGACCCATGTGTAGGTGTTGGGGAGTATCTTTGTCCTTTTTCAGGGGCATCATGGGTCAATCATTTGGTAGCATAACAACAACAATTAATGATTCCAAAAAACTGATTGATGATTGATAAAGGGGTATTGCATCACATTGATATAAAATGGGAAGTAATAGAGGAATGTAAAATCATATCCGAAATTTATAAATTTTGAAATATAAGTCATAAGGTAAAGGAGAAACATGAATATAAAAAATAATCCTAAATATATTTCGACATGGTACCAGGTGTATATAAAGCATTATGTGAGGATTAATGATAGGGAAAGGGGATATCATCCTTTATAAATTAAATTTATAGTAAGATTAATATGTAAGAACATTTCTTAACCAATGTAAACGTTATTTAATAGACATAACATAAAATATGTTCTTGAATTTTAAAAATAATATAGAAATTCCTTAAAGAATTTTTTCATAGAAACAGAATAGGAGAAGGTAATAATAAGTGAATAATTTAAACCTCTATAAATTAACATAAATTGGATAGTTAGTTATGTTTAAAAATAAATGTAATTATAATAAATTACAATTACGAAGATAAATTATAAATAATGTTCATGAATTTAAAGAATGAGGGGAAGGTGTCTTACTTGAGTGTGTGACTTAAAAATCGTGATAGGGGATTATTTTGGGCTTTGGTATGATATAAGAGGACTCTATATAGTCTATGGAATATTATGTTCATTCTATAAGGAAATTTAGTGAAGAGAAAATGTATCTTGGGTTGGTGAATATAGAAAGATAGGATGATTTCTTAATTATTTAGGTTTTGGACTATAGAAAATAAAAAATCTAAAACCACAAACCATCCCATGGGGTTTCCTATGGTTTCTAATAAATTGGGTGGTTATCATGATTTTATAATTTTAAGGGCATGTATTATTTAAATAATTAAAATTCTTTTGTGGGGGTGAGTCACACTCTTATAGAATGGATTTTAAAACCTTCAAATATATTATATTTTTTGGAGGATTCATAGTGGCATAAAAAAATAAATAAACATAAAATCAAATTATTTTAAATGAAAACGGTATGTTTGGTATTTTATACAATTTAAATAAATTATTAAATCATTTTTAGTTCATTTTGATGTCATTATACACAAGGTATATTTATACAGTATTTAATTTTTAACTGAAAATTAGATTGTTTAAAAAATTATGAAAAACTCACTATTGGATAATTTCAAGGTTATAATTATAATAATAAAATTAATTTTATTTAATTAATTTCAAAAATATATTAATATTCACTTTTAAAATAAAATTGACATATATTAATAAATGCTAGTTTTTTTTGACAATAATAGTTTACAAACCATTATAATAATTACCTTTGACATCATAAAACTTATGTGATAATTTACATATTATAAACATTATTTAATAAAAATATTTATTAAGATATTATTTATTTAAAAAATTCATTAATTCATAAATATATATTACATAATTGAATGTGAATATTAACCAAAAAAATTATTTTTTTATTAAATCAATATAAAAATCATTTAAAAAGTAAAAAAATTATTAAAATATATTAATTATATTATAGAAAAAAACACACATTTAATTTTCTAGGGTCTTGATACATATAACATTTAAACACTAGAAAATTCCCTAAGAGTAAGGTCTTTGATGGTGGGACATTCTTGGGGTGGTTCTGAGAACATCATTTGGGTTGTGCTCTCTATGAGATATACATTCTACCATAAATTGTTTCAATTGGATTTTTTAAAACCTTATATTAATAAAAATCATGTAATAATATTTCAATGACTATTTTATCAACTATAATGATTCATAATGGATTTTAGAAACCAATATGATATAATAAACGAAAATATGTGCATGTATTATCTACTACCATATTTCATGATGAGACATTTAAATAAATCAAACTATGGAATTTTATTTATTAAAGATTAGGTCATTACATTGATACCCCTTAAGAAATTTTCCCCTCAAAATTTTCAATTTATACAATAAAATAGTTGAGGATAACTCTGCTTTATCACCTCCTCTAGTTCCCATGTTGTTTCTTCAAACATGTGATTTCTCCACAACACATTGAAAATCTGCATTGTCTTATTTCATTTAACTTTTTCTCGGTGATCTAAGATCTTCTCAAATTTATCATCATTGGATAGATTATTCTCTAATTTTACCACCTCTATATTGAGTACTTTCTAGGAGTCTACTATGTAATTACTAAATAGCGGTGCATGGAATACATCATGTACTTGAGATAGGTTCAGTGGGATTTCTAGTTGATATGTCAATGCTCTGATGCGATTAAAGATCACAAAATGGTAGATGTACCTTGGAAAAATATATCCCCTGTTCCTTAATATCATCACCATCATCTGTGATGATATGAATAGGAATACTGGGTCACCAACATCAAACTCTATGTCTCATCAATGATTGTCGGTATAGCTCATCTATCCACTCTGATCAGTCTTGGTGTGTTTCTAAATGATCTTAACATTTTCCATCATTTCCTCAGCAACTTTAGGACCTATCAGTTTTCATTTCCCAACATCATCCAAAAATGCATGTGTTCTACACCACTTACCATAAATGACTTCAAATTGAACCATTTTAATACTTGAGTGTAATTTTTTTTGTATGAGAACTTGACCTCAGAAAGATGTTGGTCCCAGCCTCATTTCAAGTCCATAGAACATTATCAAAAATATCATCTAGTTTATAAATATTCAAATGATATTGGACATCAGTTTTAGGATGATAGGTCATACTGAAGTTCATCACAGTGTTTAGAACATATTGGATACTTTCCTATAACATAGAGGTGAATCTCAGATCTCGAACAGATTTAATCAATATTGGAACACCATGTAGCCTTTCAAATTCTCAGATGTATATATGTGAAAGATGATCCAATGAGAATTCCTCTCAAATTGGAATAAATTGATCTATCTTTTTATTATATTTCACAACAAAACATATATAATTGTTTCTCCTATATGACTTCAGATATCCGGTGAAAAATCACATGTTGATGTTCTCTCATTTACATGTGGTTATGTGTAATAGTTTCATCATCCCCTTCGAATTCTACCTTTATACCTTTACTTGTTTGAATAATGGGAACATTGAGGCCTATTAATCAATCTCATTATACATATTGTTCCACAAATAGTGCTCATAGATAACTTTCCACATCTTTGTACTTCCTAGGTGAATAGAGAAAGTTGAACTATGTGCATCATCTAAATGATCCTTCCTAAACACAGGATTTGATATGACACATAGTCTTCAATCGAATCTCACAATTCCTTCTTTATCAATTTAAAAATATCAAGAATTTCCCTTTCTCATTGCTTCCACCTTATTCTGAATTTACACATCATTTATTTGAGCATCTTATAGCCTTTCAAAAAGAGATGGTTATGAAATAATTTGTGAAATCAATGATTATGTTCCTACCTCTATGATTCCCAAGTCCTTATTTTGTAGGTATAAAAATATTGGATAATTCTCAATTCACATCATTGTTAAGGATAAAGTATCCTTTAAAATTAAAGAACCCTCCACTTTATTCTATTTATCGGGCTAGTGTTGCATTGATATTTCATAGTCGTTGATCAACACTAACAATATTTGTTGATACATATTCATCTCATTCAATTAGAATATATACTTAATGAATTTTTGATATATATATATCTAACACTTCTCCCAATAGAGATAATTCCACTATATATTCAATGAAAATATCATAGCTTCCAAATCCAGATCATGTGTGGGATATTTTTTGTCATGTTCTTTTAACATTCTTGATGCATAGGTTATGACTTTTTTATTCATTATTAACACATAACCTAATCCCTTCTTCGAAGCACTACTAAATACTATGATGCATTCTCTGCTTTTGGGAAGTATGAGCATGGGCGTATTAATTATCCTTCTTTTTTTACTCAATGAAACATAATTTATATTCATAATTCCATGAAAACATGACTCCCTTTTGGGTTATCATGGTAATATGAATTGAAAATCGTGATAATTGATTTTCAAAACGTAGATAATACATAGTTAACCCAAGAAAACTATTTATATCTATCACAGATGCTATCCTCTTCCATCCTTCAATTGTTTCCATATTTTAAGGGTAAATAAATATCCCATTTCTTTTTATTACATTCCCCAAGAAAGAGATTTACTTTAACTGTAACTCACATTTACTATACTTGGAGTAATGATTCTCTTTTCATTGGGTATTTATCATAGTGCTCAGATACTACTCATGTTGTTCTTTTCTATTATAGTGTATTAGAATATTATCTATAAATACTACCATAAATGTGTGAAGGTAATCTATAAAGACATTATTCATCAATTCCATGAAGATTATCGGATCATTAGTCAGAGTGAATGGAATCACTATGAACTCACAGTGCTCGTACCTTGAATGTAAAGTGGTCATAAGGATATATTAATTCTTCACACTTACTTGATAATATACTGACAAATTATATACCTTGGAGAAGTATCGGTCTCCTTGTATCTCATCAAAAAATTCCTTCATTTGAGGTAGAGGATACTTTCTCATTATTGTGATCTTTTTGAACTCATGATAATCAATGCAAAGGTGCTTTCACCCATCCTTGTTTTTGGGAAAGAGGACTGCTACACTACATGGTAAGAACATAGGCTTATGAACCCTTTATCCAGATTCTTATATAGATGTTTCTTCATCACCATCTGTTCCATAACATACATTCTATAATAATTCATGGATAATGGAAATTCCTTTGGTATAAGGATTATTTGAAAATTCAGCCTCTCAGCTTGGAGGAAGGCTATGAAATTCATCATGAAACACATCAGCATATTACCTCACAATAAGAATGTCATCATGGATTGTTCTTTCCTAAGACTCAATCATTAGAGCTAGATACGCTTTCTCATAGGGAAGTATTATCCACTCTTGATATTGTGGTGGTAAATAATATTCATCCCCCCCTTTCCCTTATATATAATTGGGGGTTTATTTTTTATATGAAGAGTGTATTTTTCTCCTGGATATTTATTTTTTTATTTAAATAGGGGGATTCAATCCATGTCTATAATAGTATTAAATTCCACTAAAGTAATTATGACAATGTTCATCAGGAAATTAGACCAAGAAGATTTGATATTAGAAGATTTATATACATGGAATGCAATTATTGACCCATTTTCTATTTTCACAAAAATACCTACACCCATGATTTGTGGTGGTGTCTGAATACTTCAACTAAAAATTCAAGATTTGAAGGAATTCATAGAACCAGAATCAAAAAATATGTTCATTATTCTAGAATTAATGATCAGTGTACCTTTCACCACTTCGTTATTAGGATCCACCTTAGTGTTTCCAAATCGTTATCAGGATCCACTACAATGTTTGTGATGGTAAAATCTCATCCATTATTCTTATTAGGTTGTTAGTTGTCTACAAAAACCCTTGGCTTAGGGAATTGGTTTGAAAAGTGATCGGGTTCCATGCAGTTTATGAAATAAACAATGAACTAAGTGTTGACTGAATAATTTCATTCCTCCATCGCATTATCAGGTTTCTCCAATCAGAAATTTATAGCAAGGTGTACTTAATTAAAAAACCTCAATCCTTTATTTGTCCCTTAAGGAAATTTTTGGGGTGATTTTTCCTACGCCTTTGACAATTGGGTAGTTGAAATTTATTAGCACCGTTAAATTTCCCCATCGGACAACCAGAATTAAATTCCGCTTTATTCTTTTTATCCCCATAATACCATTGATATTTCATGGTCTTCATTTTGACCTTTAGGAAACATCAGAAAAATTATTTATTGCTATCTAAGTGATATATCGCTATGTATTTTTGTAGACTATGTTTTAGCCCACCAAATAAGCAGTCAACCTTGAATTCATGGGTAACGAAAAAGTTGAAGGTCTGTCACCCATGTACTATGATGTTTTCCTTATATTGCAGGATAGATTTATCATCTTTTTTACAAGAGGGTATGAAAATCCATTTTTTTTTGTTGAACTATGTGAAGAGAAAATTTACTGAATATCATTTTCAAGAATTCCTTCCATTCCATCGCATTGACCACTTCTCTACAATCCATATTTTGATCAGATTCTCCCTCCATATAAAAAGCATCCAACATAAACTTCTCTTTCCTAAATCATTTATATATTTATAATATCATCTCAATGGATTTTATCTATTGTTTCGTGACTAAGTGATTGAATAATCCATTGAAAGTATGAGGCATTTATCCTATGAAGCTCTCGATTATGGATTGTTCTATCTTAGGGGATCTTGGATGATCCTTTTAATCCAAATTTCAATTCATAACATGACTCAATTGAGATTGTATCATTATAATTTTCACAATTCATACTCCCATTGGGTTGGGCATCTCATTGGGGCAGTCATCACATTGCTTGTCTCATCGATTGTTTACCTGATTCGTCATATTTTTGGACATTTGATGGAATAAAGGGGAATTAAGGATGATTATTTTAAACTATTTAACAAATTTATGGTAATCCAATGGAATTAAAGTGATAAATTATTTATTATATTTATTTTCATAAAATCTGAATTTTTAGGCTTTAATATATGTTATCAATTAAATATTTCCTAACATATATTCTTATGCCACTTTATTTGTTCCCATAATAGGGGTTCGTAATGAGATTATGGATTTACAAAAGAATACCCACCCAATAATGTCAAATCATGTCAATAGTGAGACACATTTTTATGTACTCGGTTACCAAGTCTTAGGCCAAGGAAACCTTATCGGATTTGTAACCCTAGTTACACTTATGCCAAAACTAAATCTACATGTAGTATCTAGAAATGGATTTATTTTCTTGATACACCACATACTCTATAATTACAAAAAAATTTGGATTTTTTCTTATACTTACTCTTATCCCAAAGTCCTTCTCTATTTTTTTAATCCTAATCACTAAAATAACAATACTTTTCCTTTAATACCAAATATAACAACACTACTCTCTATTTCACATTAATACATGTATAATTACATAATACTACCCTTAATACAAAATGGATGATCTATGATTCTAGTTTCATTGTGTATTTCTTACATTATATAACAACATAAAATATGAAATAAAATATCATTATTGAAAACTTCCTTAACATGCTCCAAATGCTCCTTCGAACATAAAACTGTATGGGATAACCTGTGGAAATACATAATAAAGTCTAAAGATATAAATACCAATATGTTAATAAAAATTGAATATGTGATATATGTTATAAAATGGCAATATCAATTTGGAATAAAAGGAACATGAATAATAAAGAATTATATAGAATGATAATCATAACATGGTAAATGTGGCATGAACATAAAAATGAATCATAAATATAGGTCAAGGATAAAAATACCAAGACATCATGGTGGAAAGGGTACCATATATGAATCAGGATCACTCCCTTTTCCAACATGATGTATCATGATACTAAATATTAACCAATTCATTGGATCACTATTTTGTCACCCCAATCATATTCACTTCATTTTCATGATTACATTTTCCTCACATATCACAAAACAATATCAATTCATCATCATGATTTATTACATGTTTTAGGATTTTGGAATAGATATATGTATGTCCCAAAATAAAAAATATATGTGCATAAATGAGAACACCAAGGATAGGAAATGGGTATGTTATTCACTAAAAAAAATTTATCACTGAAGATCACAGTGAAACTTTTACTACATAACTACCTTACTTAAATAATTGTAAAAAAGGATTAATGAGAGAGAAATGGGTCCTCATAACATAGACATAAAATGGGACGTAATAGTGTCAAAAAAATCATATCCCAATATTATAAATTTTTAAATTGAAGGTATATGGTTATAAACAAACATGAATATAGAAAATAATCCTAACTATATTGTGGCATGGTAACGAGTGTACATAAAGAATCATGGGATTATTAATGAGATGGAAAAGGGATTTAATAATAAATATATTAAATTTACAATATGTGGAGTATGGAATAATGAATCCCCTCAATATAAAATGGAATTTAATAGACATAACATAAAATGAGTTCTTGAATAGAAATGATAAGAGAGAAATCCCTAGATGAATTTCGGCATAGTAACCTCTTCGGTGAAGGTAAAAATAGTAAAGAATAAATTATACTTCATTCAAATAACTTCCATTGGATAGAATGGGTAGTTTATAAAAAAACTTCATCCTAGACAATTGTAATTAAGAAGACAAATTCCAAATATGCCTCTTGAAATTAAAGAAGAAGATGAAGGACTCTTACTTAAGTGCGTGACATAAAAAGATTGGGAGGGTCTTGTTATGAAATTGGGGGCACCATGGGAGGACGCTAGATAGTGAAAGAAAGATTATGGTCATTCTAAAAAGATTTTTAGTGAATATAAAAGGGATTTTTTGTAGGTTTACATATGAAATGAGAGGGATTTCATTATTATTTAGGCTTTGGACTGTAAATAATAAAATATCCAAAACCATTATTCATCCCAAGGTTTTTACCATGTTTTATAAAAAAAGGCTGGAAATCATTATTTTATAAGTATTGGGGTCTATGTTATTAAAATAATTCATTTTATTCTGTTTACGTGAGTCACGCTATTAAAAAATGTATTTTGAAACCATAAAATATATTACTTGTTATGGAGGATTCATAATGGTTTTAAAAATAAATAAAATAAACATAAAATCTCATGATTTTAATGAAAACACATATATATAGTGGTGTATCTCATTTATTTTAATTATTAAGTCATATTTGGGTCATTGTGATGTCATAATATGAAAGATATTTATATATGATATTTAATTTTTACCAGATAATTTGACTATCTCATAAAATTAACAAAAAATCATTATTTGATAATTACGACATTCTGATTCCAAAAATAATATTCATTTTATCTAAATAATTTTCTACACGTTTGTATTTTCAAATTTAATATAAAATTGATATTTATTGTGAAATCGTGTTTTTTTGTGATAATAATAGTCTTCAAACCCTTATAAAAATTACATTTCACTACATAAAAATTATATGATCATTTGTATATGATAAAACATATTTAATAATCAAATTTTATTAAAATGTTATTTATTTCAAAAATCCATTAATTCATCAAAATAACTTCATTAATTGAATTTGAATATTCAAACAAAAATAATATTTATGTTTTATTGAATCAAAATAAAAATCATTTCCAATGTAAAAATAAAATGATCAAAATATATTAATTATTCTACAAAAAATTACATATTAATATTTATAAGTTCTTGATACATATCTATTTAATACATCATAAAATCCACTAAGATTTAGATGTGTGGTAGTCAGACTATCATGGGGTGGTCTGCTGAACATAGTTTGGGTGGGGATCTCAATGTGCATGAACATCTTCTATAAATGGTTTTAGTCATGCTTAAGTTGTTTGATATCAACTTGATCATAGTCATGGGAAAATTCTATAAATTATGTCTCCATCAAAATCTTGGATAAATGGGATTCATATGGTACCAACCCAATGGTTGAGTCCATAACTTCCTTTGTCTGTGTGGACTTGATTTGTTACAACCCTATAATTTTACATTTCACATAATCACTGTTCATAAATTATATTATCAATTGCAATTTTTCTAAAATGTATTTCAAATATAATAAGATATAATAAAACAAAATATATGCATGTTATTTCAATAAAAATATTTGTTAATGAGATTTTTAAATAAATAAATAAGGGGAATTCTATTTATAATTATTCGGGTTGTTACACCCTTTCTATGAATTTGATATCACCCTTACATTTTTCATTCCCCACAATATGAATTAGGAATCATTTAATGATTTCAAGTGTATGAAAAATATATGTTTACTATGTTTTGTATTTTATGTTTTAAAATTTAGGTCTGATTCAATTATATATCAGGTTTACCGAGAATACTAAACTATTTGGTCCTTAATAACGTGATTCCCTATATGTAGTGACAATGTAATGATAAAACTACCATTTCTAGGAAACTAGGGTTACGTTCTATACAATATAAAATGAAACGTATTGTGTAATAAACTAAGACTCAATAATAAATTATTCATGAACATTGAAAATATATATTTAATTTTTATGTTCTTTTTATTTTCATATTTCATTCATTGTTTATATATACTTTTCTCTCATCAACCACTTGGATTTGTTCACACAATTTCTCCAAAAGATTCTTGATACGTTGAACAAGGAAAAAGGTGTTATAAAATAGTTCCTTATTCCCCACGATAATTTTGTTATAGATTATTTTCATTAAAATTATAAAAAAGTTTTTTTTGTGTAATATATTGTGTAAAACAGTTTTTAATTATACATGATGTCTCGGTATGCTCGTTATGGGTGATAAAAATTTCTATGAGAATTTATTATATAATATCATTAATATAATTCCCAATTCATAAATCCAAAATATTAATCATGTTATAAATTTTATATTAATAAATTAATTAATTTTTTTATAACCATCGAGGTATAGTGGTGATTAAAAATTTAATAAATCATTCTTAGAGGTGGTGATCTGACCACAACATGACTGACATATTCATTTTCGAATAGATGGGTGGAATATTGATAATAGTTATTTAAATGACATAATAAAATTTTAAAATAATAATGAAACTAATATAATTTAATTATTATTTATTGAATATATTAAGAGTATTTATAAGAAGAATGAAACATAAAAGAACTAAGATAAAAAAATTTCACCTTCCATGGATATCCTCCTATAGACCACTCCTTAAGACTTATTAAATAAGTTTTTTTGTGAGACCAAAACCTATAAGGCATGTGAAAGAGGTATGTAAAGGAGTTTTCTCTCATTTTTTTCAAACAAAGAGTCTTATATTGTCTGGATAAGTGGGTTGGTGAATGGGTCCTTCTATATGATTGAGGGGTGGTGTTTTTGTAAATATTAATTTCTAAATTCAAAAAGTGATGTCCTATTTTAGTAAATTATATCCAAAATTAATAATTATTGACAATAAGATAACATATGGTACATAAATACTTAAAAACCTATTTATATATGATTATTTTAGAGATATTTTTGCATTTCCTCTTGATTTAACATTTTAACCTCATTTTAACATTTACAATGGTGAATTTTTTTCCCTTGACAACTTATTTTTACTCCCAAAAATATAATTGAACATACTAAAAATTATGGATATGAAAAATAAAAATAAGAAAAAAAATTCTATAATTATATTTATAAAAGTGATAAAAAATTACCGTTTATATAAAACACATAACATGATTGAGTCAATTTTAAAAAAATTATATTTTTAACAATAAAAATTATTTTATTCTTATTTAGGAAAAATATTATGAATATTACTGATTTTAATTGTTTATAAAAAAAATAATGATTTTTTTCAAGAAAAATTCTAAACATAATGGAATATTTTGAAAACTTGATTAAAGGAAAAAATCTAAAAATAGATTTTATTAGAATAAAATTTAACATAGGATTCAAAATTAAAATCATAGGTTTCTAAATTCAAAAAATTAATTTTAAATTTAATATATTACTCCTTAAATACATATTCTATTGATAAAAATCATTAATACATTTTTAGGTCATGTTTATATCCTGATTTATTATAAAATATAACAGTATTTATAAAAACATTATTTTACTATTCACCATAAAATCTATATTTTAAAAAAATCAAAAAAAATTCACCCTAACATTAAATAGAAATTTTAAACCCAAAAATGAAATTTATTTTATAATATTGAAATTCTAAAATTATGGAATTTACATTTTAACCAAAAATAAAAAAATATAATGAAAAAAATATAGGAAAATAAATTTTAAAAACATTATGTATTATTAATCTTATTTCATATCAATTAACAATTAATTGAGTGTTATTATTATTTTTACATTGAATAAATTTCTCAGAATAATCCTTCAAAAGTGTTCATTTTAATTTATTAGGATAAAAATACATAATATACCATAAAATCCAATTCCTAGAAAAATTGGTCTTTTAGCACAAAATGATTTTAATCAAATAATTTTATTATTTATCTTATAAAAATTAAATTTGTTTAATTCATTGGTATTAGAAAACATAAAATTATTCTTTAATATAGTCACAATAATATCTAATATAAATAATTTTAACTATCAATTCATTTAACTAAGGGTTTACTCTTCCTATAATATTCATAATGATATTCATGTTGTCTTAATGATTAACTTTCAATATAATATATATTGTGGTTATTTTTTGTTTGGTGTTGAGTATGATACAATATATTAAAAATAGTATTTATTTATTGGAAAAAAATTCATTCTAAAATATCAGGGTCTTGGCCTATCAGTGTAGGGATAACTATGAAATATCAATGGGAATTATTTTCATTATAAGTGGTCTTAATACTAAGTCATGTGGGGAATATACATCAAATTATTAGTTATAAAATAAATTTTTGGGATAATGAGTAAAGATATGATTTTCCTAACAACACATAAGATATTGAGGTTTACATCTCATTTGAAATTATATTTGTAGACATCACTATAACATCCTAGGTAAATAGAGAGTAATAAATTTTAATATTTAATAATATTTTTGAATTAAATATTAATTTTATTTTGAAGGGGATGATATGATTGATGGCGTAGCCAATACGAAATAATGAGTTTTGTTGAAGTATAATGTCACGCAGAATGCTGAGTTATACAGGAAAAATAATAATATAATATTATTTTAAATAGTAGTTAAAGCCTAGCCGTTGTATTGGAAAAATTTGATAGAACTAACTATAGTAAGAATATCATGTTTGTTAAATGTTTTTACTTTTATCCAATTCATTTTAGAGGCGTAAAATAAGAAAGAATCTAATTTTAAGCATAAATACTCTAATATTCATTAAATGGTCGATTTGCCGAGTTTTAATGGAAAATCATATTATATCTAGTTTTGGTCACATTAATATGGTATATTTGAAAAAATAAATTTTTTTATAATTGATACATAAAAAATATCTTTGGGTAAATGTTTTGTATTTTTATGATAAAAACAATTGTTTTATGAATATTGAAAAATACTGTATTTTATTTCAAAACTGACGTTTAAACTTATTTAATTAGAAGTTTAGATTATCTTTTTAATTGGTTTTAAAGTTTAATGAGGTTATTTTTTACTATTTAATCCAATTTTGGTCATAGGAAGTAATTTCATTTCTAAATTTGACATAAATACGTGTTAATCTTTTGATAGTAATTATTTCTTAAAAACACGCTTTTAGTGTTGAGAGCCTGAATTAATTTTAAATTTATTTCTACAACTTTTTTGTTTTGAATTTGGAAAAATGGATGGCATATTTTGAATTATGTGGTCTAAATTGTTTATATTGGTAACTTTTATTTTTATACATTGTGAATATTTATTTCAGTAAAACTTTTATTTACCACGGGTAATGGGTAAATCTGGTAACAAAGGGTAAAAAAATAATATTATAACAATCTAAAATTACCCTAAAATGTGTATTAATCCTATTGGTTGATACATGTCCGACTATGGTCATTCGTGGGTCGATTTTTGGACCCCATGATACCACATGAGAGTGATAATGATAGTTTATATTAATTAATTTAAAGTATATACAAAAATGATATAAAAATATATCATTTAGTAAATCATTTATTACATTGTGTTATATAAGTTATGTCAACAAATATAAATATTAATTTTAAATCTAAAATTATTTCCTCCATCATGAAATATTTTATATATTTTTATACATCCAATAAATAACATTATTTATGACATAATAATGATGTAGTTTTTACCACATTAATGAATGAATTATATAAATAAGATTATCATTATTAATGCTATATCCAAAACGGGTAATATATATATTGGATGATTTTATTTTTTATATGAGTCATCTTATCTTTTAATTTAATTAGTTTTGGAGATTTTGAAACTGAAAATCATTATACAATAAAATAATAGTTTCCACACATTCCTAAAGAGCTCATCCACCCCCTTATAAAAAGCCCTCAATTCTAACACATGTCTCAAACATCTCAAGCCCTTTGTCTCATCCAATCTCTTCTAAATTAAGCTCCTTGTATCCCTATATTCCTCCTATAATCCTTACCTTAGGTAGAAGGCACTTTAAGTAAACCTTTTCGATCAATCCAAAGGGAGATACCAATTTTAAAGTTAACGTATTCTCTTAAGTTCTTTGGTATTATTTTACTCCTCCAACCCCCTAAACTTTATTTATTCATTTATTTTCTAACCCCACTAGTATAATAAATATACTAGGTTGTTTTTATGATATTTATTAAAATTAAACATACACACACCTCCATCTAATGGGTAAAGAACATACAGATTCTGTGGACGGTGAACTACTACCTCACAAAATGATGATTGTTCAATATTCTCCTACAACCTCTTATGGTGGCCATAAAGATTGAACTTTTTTTATATGAGATATATTTTATATTTCTGTTTTTTATATTCTTATTTATTTTTCATTAATTTAATACCATTATTTTTCCCATAGTGGGTAAATGCGATAATTTCATTTCAGGATGTATGGATTACCGCCGCATGAGTGTGATATGAATCATTCATTCGATATGTGGAATGTATAAAGGATAGAATTAATTAAATTATATATTATATATAACTGTAATTATAATATACCTAGGTATCAATATTTTTTATTCCATTAAATATGAAATAAAAATGAATGTAGCGTTTATGCATACTTATGGCTTACCGTCTCCATGAATGGTATATTTCATTTCATACATCCAAATGTTATGAAATATTATAAAAACATATATATACTGGATATATATATGATATATATGATATCTAAATCAGTAATATTATTCTGGAGAAAATGGAAATTCGACCACATGGACAATTTATAATTATAACTAGTTCATTTTTAACTCTAGTTCTGAACATCGACAAAATGTCCGATATGAACTCCAATAATTATCTAATTGTTACAGCAAAGTGATTTTGGATATAAAATGAATAATAAACTTGAAAAAATTTCTTAATAAAAAAGTAAATAAAATTAATTTGTTATTCATTATATTAAAGAAGGATCGAGTCAAGTCAGACACGAGGTAAGGGAACTTCTTAACCCAATTTCCATTCCTTGGGATTATCTTCTACTTCATGTTTATTTCATTATTTGATTATATGAGAAATGAATTTTTATATCCTATCCTATATTTATACCTGATTTATGTGTACTTATAGTGAATACACATAATCGATCTATTTTATTTTCAAAATGTACTTTAAAAGGTACTATGTCTCAATCACTTTTCATTGAGGCATATTTTGTTTTATACAAGACTTTATATTATACGGTATATAAACACATTTGAGTATTCATTTAATTCAAAGGGAATATTCTTCAAGAAAAAGTTTTTCTAAATGAAAAAATGAGTTTTTTTTAACGTAAGCGTTGACAAAGATCTTTCTACCGTCGTGAGTATTATTTGATCTCTGGCTTCCTTAACAAGCCGAAATGTTTTTTTAATAGGAAAATAAATACCATATAATCATTTACATATTTTGGTATTGAAAATGTTTTGAGAATGTATTTTTTATGTCGATATATATAAATGATATATTGTGATTAAAATGTGGGAATGTTATCTTTCATTTATATTTGTTGTATTTGTTTTGAATATGTTATGTTTCATGGGATTTGTTACAAATATAGGTTGTTCCATGATAATCCTAGAGCAGATGAGCTCGAGGAAGCTCTCTAATGAATTGGGTAACATGGAAGTGGTAATCATTAATTTTTATCCTAAGATATTTTGGGAATATAATGTGACAGGTATTCCGTACGTAACTATCTATATAGCTATGATTGCTACAATGTAATTATGATATGGATTCCAAAAGACACCTTAATGATTTATGATTTCTATGTTTTATTTATAAATCTTATGATTTCATGAGGTATAGGCTTATGCAGGGGTTGTTTTTATGGGAATATATTTTATTTCATTATCTTATAACCCTTACTGAGCTTTTTATGCTCATCCTATGTTTTTGAAATGTTTTTCACAGGACATATGGATGAATAGTGTCCATGATGGGATCACAAAAAATTCATGCTGTCTAAATCATGGAATTAGACATGTCACTTTTTCACAAGACTTTTTATTTTATAAAAAACGGTAACTAAGTAGAATTGTCTACATTATAATTATTGAGATGTAATTTTATAGTTATGGCCTAATCTCTATATCTCTAAAACTGAAAAGATCCTCAATGGGAATTATTCATTTAATTCATGATTATGTATTATATGAAGTTTAGGTCCTTATAGTGTGTATTAGAGGTCGGTTTAGAAAACTATAAGAGTAAGGGTATTTTTAAATTAATATCCATAAATTAATTTATGTTCATATTGAAATGATATAGCATTTACAGATTACCATGTTCCTTCGCCTAAAATATTTTAGTGTTGAAAATGGTTTTTCATAATGGAAACATGGAATCTCTATAGGGAAGGCATACTGAGGAAAATGACCTTCCAATTCAGCATCCTAAAATGGTCAGAATCAAAATTAAACAATTTGTTGTAGTAATGACTCCGTTGACACATGTGATAAAAGGTGGTTGTGTTTATAGATGATATTTATATTTATTCCAAAAGTAAATAGAAACAAGAATGTCATTTAAGGGTTGTATTAAAAAACATAAATGAAAATAATCTTTATGAGAAAATCAGCAAGTGTGAGTTTTGGTTACAAAAAATTTCATTACTTTGTCACGTTGTTTCGAAAATGGCATAAATGTTGATCCTTCAAAAACAAAAGTTGTGGAACAATGGCCAAGACCCACAAATATAATATAGATCTGTGGTTTTATTTGTTTAAAAGGTTATTACTAGAGGTTACTTGAAAAAAATCTGTTGTAATCAAGTCAAATGACTAATTTAACTCGAAATAGTGTTAAGTTCATTTGGGAAAAAGATTGGGATGATTGTTTTGTAGAATTAAAAAGAATATGGGTGAATTCTCTAGTGTTGACATTACATTACAGAAATGGTGAGTTTGTTATATGTATTGATGCTTCGTTAAAATGACTTGGTTGTGTCATAATGCCGAATTATCAGGTAATTGCACATAATTCTTGTTTGTGGAAACCTCATGAGTTATATTACACTACACAAGATTTGGAATTAGCTTCTTTTGATTTTTCATTAAAATTATGAGGCATCATCTGTATGGAGTAAAATTTGAAATATATACTGACCACAAAAGTTGGAATTATAAATTCACTCAGAATGAATTAATCTTGAGATAGAGGAGATGAGTATATTTAATAAAGGATTATGATGGAATGATTCATTATCATCCATAAAATGAAAATAAAGTTATTGATGATTTGATTCGAAAAAGTATTGAAACATTAACATTGTTATGTGTGGAACAAGATAATTTGAATAAAGACTTGATGAACTTCGGCATAGAAGTTGTTGGTGAAGAAAAATCCTTTGTTTTTTTAGGTGTCAGTGAAATCATCTTTATCATACAGAATTAAGAAAGCGTATAAGTACGATAGTGATTTGCAGAAAAAAGAAGAGTTGGTTTAAAAGGGTATGTAGCCTGATTTTAGCATTGATAATGATGGTGTTTTGAGGTTTGGGAAGAGATTATGTTTCCCTTGTGATTCACTATTGAAGAATGAGTTGTTCTGTGAATGTCATTGTTCTTTGTTTTCAATTCATCATGGTCGTAATGTGATATACAGATATCTTTGGGAGTATTACTATTGGGATAGAATGAAAAGATTTATTGTTGATTTTACTATGAAGTGTTTGACTTTTCAACTAGTTAAAGCAGAGAAGCATTTACCAAAAGGGATGCTTCAGTCTTTATCGGTTCCAGAGTGGAAATGGGGAAATATATCAATGGACATCATTTTGGGATTACCAAAGACATCTCTATGTAATAATGAAATATGGGTTATTGGTGATCAATTGACTAAATAAGATCATTCCATTCCTATTCAAGATACATTGTATCTCGATCAACATCTCAGTTGTATGTTAAAGAGTTAGTCAGGTTTCAAGGAGTTATCATCTTCATTTTATATAATAGTGATCCAATTTTTACTTTTTACTTTTGGAAAGGCCTTCCGAAGTCGTTGGGTACAAAATTAAATTTTAGTAGAGCTTTTCATCCTCAATAAGATGGGCAATCGGAACGAACAATTCAGGCAATGGAGGATATGCTACATGTTTTCTCAATGTATTACCAAGGAAGTTTGGACAGACATCAATATTTGGTTGAATTTTCTTATAAAAAAAGTTTCAATTACAGTATATAGATGGCCCCATTTTAGGAATTATATGGGACGCGGTGTCGAATTCCTTCTTTATGGGATGAAGTAGGTGAAATGAAGTTGATGGGACCAGAATTGGTAGAAGAGATGGCAGTAAAAGTTTTGTTGATTCAAAAGCACATGAGAACTGCTCAGAGTGGGCAGAAAAGTTATGCTGATAGTCGGAGAAAGGATCATTCTTTTGAGGTAGGTGATCTTATCTTTCTCATAGATTCTCTATGTAATTGTGTGATGTGTTTTGGTAAGAAGGAAAAGTTGAGTCTAAGTTTCATTGGACCTTATTAAATCTTGGAGAAAGTTGGATCACTTGTGTACATAGTGGATTTACATCCAAGTTTATCCCAGGTACAAATTTTTTTTCATGTTTCAATGTTGAGAAATATAGGATGGATCCATCTAATGTTTTTAGCCCATATGGAGTTCAGATGGAAGAGAATCTCTCTCATGAGGAACAAACATTCCAGAATATTGTCACAAGAGAGAAAGTGTTGTAGAATAAGGTAATTCGTCAAGTAAATTTTTTGTGGTAAAACTATATGGTTGAAGAGGAAACATGGGAATCTGAAATTGCTATTAGAGATAAATACCCCATTTATTTTATAAGTGATTAAAATTGCGAGGAAGTAATTTCTAGAAGGGGAAGGAAGTAACATCCCAAGTAAATAAAAAATAATCCATTTTCATATTTATTAATACCGGTGAATTAAATATTAATGTTATTCTAAAGGTGATTCTATGTTCGATAGCGTACCCGATACACAACAACTGGTTTTTTTAAGTCTAATGTTACACACAATGCTCAGTCATACTGAATAAAAATAATATAATATTGTTTTCAATGGGAGTTAATGCCTAGTCGTTGTATTGGAAGAAATTGATGGAAAGAGCTACAATACGAATATACATGTTTGTTAAATGTATATACATTTATCCAATAAATTTTAGAGGCTTAAAATAAGAAAAAAAAATCCTATTTTAAGCTTAAATAGTCTAATATTCATTAAAAGGTCGGTTTACCACCTTATGATGGAAAAACCTCTTTAAATATTTTTTTGGTCACTTTTATATATTATATTTGTCAAAATAAAATTCTTATTTATAATCAGGACAAAAAAATTACTTCTTGTAAATTTTTCATATTTTTTTGATGAAATACATTTTTAATGCATAGTGAAAAATATTTTATTTTATCTCAAAACTTTTTTTTAATCTAATTTATTTATAAAGATATATTATATTTTTAGTTTGTTTTAAAGTTTAGTTGTATTATTTTTTTAATATTTAATCCAATGTTGGTCATTGGAAGTAATCTCACATTTAAAATGGACATAAATAAGGGTCAATCTTTTGAAAGTTATTATTTCATAAAAACAGGCTTTTTGTTTTGACAGTGGAAATTAATTTTAAATTAATTTCTGCAAGTTCTGTGTTTTGAATTTGGAAAAATGGATTCAATATTTTAAATCAGGGGGTCCAAATTATGTAAACAGGTAACTTTTATTTTTCGACATTATATATATTTACATCATAAAAAAATTTATTTGCCACCATTAAAGGGAAAACTGAGTAAATAAGGGTAAAAAATAATATTTTAATAATATTAAATTACCATAACATGTATACTAATTCTATTGGTTGATACATGTCCCTCCATTTTCATCATTGGGTATATTTTTGGATCCCATGGAGCCACATGGGGGTTATAATGAAACATTATATTAATTAATTTAAAGTAAAGACAAAAATAACATAAACATATATATTTTAGTAAATCAATTTTTACATGGTGTTATTTAAGTTATAGCATTGACTATGAATATTCATTGGAAAGATAAAAATATTTCCTACGTTGTGATATTTTTTTATCATTTTTATACATCATATAAATAAAATTATTTATGACACAATAATGATGCAGTATTTACCTCATTAATGAATGATTTAAATAAATAAGATTAAAAAGATTAATAAAATATCTAAAACTCATACAATTCTTATTGGATGATTTTATTTCGAACATGATTCATCATATATTGGACTTTAGTGAGTATTGGATCTTTATTAATTGAAAATCATTATATAATAAGATAATATTTTTCACACTTTCCTAAAGACACCCTCCTCCCACTTATAAAAAGCCCTAACTTCTAACACTTTCCTCACACTTCTCAGTCCCCTTGACTCATCCATCCGCTACCCAATTAACCTACTTACATCCATATCTTTCTCCTAGAAGAATTTCCTTAGGAATAAGGAACATCAAGTAAACCATTTGGTTCAAACCAACGGGAGATACCCAATTTAAATGTATTGTCTTCTTTTAAGTTCATTTGTTTTATTTTAATTCTCTAACCCCTAAACTATTTTTATTCATTTATTTTCTAAAAAAATCAGTATCCTCAATATACTAGGTTGTTATTATGATAATTATTTGTTATATAAATATACACACCTCCATCTAATGGGTAAAGCACATACTATTTCCGTGGACGGCGAACTGCTGCCTCACAAAACGATGATTGTTCAATATTCTCCTACCACCTCTTATGGTGGACATTAAGATTGAACTATATTCATGTGTGATATATATTATATTTATATGTTTCTATGCTTCTGTATTTTTCTTTTATATAATACATATATGGTTTCCATTGTGGGTAAATATGATAATTTTATTTTAGGTAGTGCGGTCTACCACCCCCTTAAAATGATATTAATCGTTCATGCCATACGTGGAACATATAAAAGACATAGTTAATGAAATTATACAAGATATTATATTGGAATTTTAATATACCATTGTATCGTTATTTGTTAATTCCATTATAAATGAAATATAAATGACTTTAGCGTACATGCATAAGCCCGAATTACCGTCTCCATGAGCGGTGCAATTCATTTCTTACATCCAAATGTTATGTACTAATATAAATACATATATATACAAGATATATATGACATATATTATATCTAAATAATGAATATAATTATGGAGATAATTTAATTTCGACCACATGAAATATTTATAATTACAACAAGTTCTTTTTTAACTCAACTTCCGAACATCGACCAAATGTCTGATATGAATTCAAATAATTATCTAATTTTTATGGAAAGATAATAATTTAAATGAAAGAAATAATAAACTTGGAAAAGGATATAAATAATTTAGAAAATAAATTTAGTTAATTATTCAGGATATTAAATAAAGATAGAGTCAAGTCTGACACGAGGTTAGGGAACCGCATACCCTAGTTTCCATTCATTGTATTTATCTTCTAATTCTTGTTTATGTTAGGATATGATTATATGAGAAAGTAATTATTATATCCTATAATTTATTTATAAATTATTTATGCATAATTATATTTAATACACTTAATCAATATATTTTATTTTCAAAATGATATTTTATGACACTTCTTCTCAATCTCTGTTAATTGAGGCATATTTTGTTTTATACACGACTTTATTTTATACGATATATGAACACCTTTGTATTTTCATTTCATTAAAATGGAATATTTTTCTACAAAACGATTTACTAAATGAAAAAAAGAAATATTTATTTTTAACATAAATGGTGACAACAGCCTCTCTGCCGCTACGTGTATTATTTGATATTTGGATTCCTTAACAACCCGAAATGTTTTTAGAAAAAGAAATTAAATATCATATACTATTTTATGTATTTTTTAATTTAAATTTGGTTTCGATAATGTATTTTTTATGTCAATATATTTAAATGATATATTGGGATTGAAATTTGGAAATATAATATTTCATTTATATTTGTTTTATGTGTTATGAATATGTTATAGTTCTTGGGGATTGTTACGTATACGAGTGGTTTCTTGATAATCCTTGGGACAGTGAGCCCGAGATATCTCTCGTATGCATTGGGTAACGTGAAAGAGGTAAATGTTAATGTTTATCCTATGAAACTTAGGGAATATAATGTGATGGGTACTCTATATGTAACACCTGCCATAGCTGTGATAGCTACAATTTATGTATGTTATGGATGCCACAAGTTACCTTTATGATTTATGATTTCTATGTGTTATTCATAAATCTAATGATTTCATGAGGTATTAGATTATGATTGGTATAAATTTGGGGACTTATGTTTTCTTTCTTTATCTTATAACCCATACTGAGCTTTTATGTTCATCCCATGTTTCTGAAAAGTTTTTCATAGGACATAAAGATGAATAGTGGAATGTATGAGATCAAGGGAAAGTCAGGTAATCTAAAACATGGAACTAGACATGGATTTTTTCCAAGAGTTTTTATTTAATGAACAAATTGAAACTGAGTTGAATTTTTTACTATGTAATTTTTGAGATGTAATGTAATTATTATGTCCCAATTTTCTAAAACTCTAAAACTGAAAAGATCCACAATTTGAATTATTTGTTTAATTCAAGATTATTTATTGTTTTAAGGCTGGGTCCTTATATTTTCTATCTTATTGATACCCTAAAATATTTATATCAGTTAGAGATAATTAATATTGTATTGTTCAAATTTATATTTATGGGGGGAATATTGTAACACCCTATGACTTCGAAATGATTTTTACATTAAATAAATATCTTGTTGAATATCTTGTTTCCTTCACTATATCAAACAAAAACTAACAATAATACATTTCATATAGATAAAATTTTACAATGAAATATAAACATTAATACATTCTAAGAATACAATATGAAACATCACTAAGA
Organism: Viscum album; assembly: GCA_963277665.1. Classification (NCBI taxonomy): domain Eukaryota; kingdom Viridiplantae; phylum Streptophyta; class Magnoliopsida; order Santalales; family Viscaceae; genus Viscum; species Viscum album. The sequence continues at coordinate 221,052,261 of OY728127.1, read as the reverse complement.
ATATTGAACGGGTAATAAATCTACATGTAAATAAAAAGACAATGAAAGTGAAATATTCATCATCATGGTTCACAATTAATATCATACCTCTAATTATAAATTGGTAAAGAAGTAAATTGAATATAAATATCATAAACATGTTGGGAGATATGTGAATAAGATGAATTATTTCAGTGATATCTGTAAGGATATATATAGGAATGAAATATGATGGTTTTATATGTAGTAATTGGACATATTGAAATTTCAAATATGCATGTTGGATATATGGTCTTTGGGTTGAATGTATATAATGGTTATACTAAAGAGGAGTAATATTTATTAAAAATTGAACATAATATAATTTAAAAATGATAAATAATTAAATAAAAATATGAAATTTACTTGGAATAGATTGTTATAAAAACATTTTTTATTCTTTACATATAATTATTATTAAATAATTATTATGTTATAAAATTAAAAAAAATATTCTTTTGGATTCAAAAAAATTAATCTTTATAACTAAAATAATTGATTTTATACATATTTTATTAAAATTATTTAATGATAAAGGGGGATATTTTTTAAAGTATGTATTTAATAGTGTTCTATATTTTTCTATTAATATATCAAATTGAACAAAATTAAAGGATTATGGTAAAAAAATGTTTAAATATATAAATTATATTTTATCACTCATTAAATTATCAATTTATATGAAATATAATTACGAACATATATGGTTTAAAATGTTATTATCCATAAAAATAATTATTTCTATATATATATATATATTAATATTTTAAATATAAATTTACCAAATATAGAAATTAAAATTCATTTAATGGTTTATGAATTATTAATCATCAAGTTGAAATTAATAAAGGAGTTCAATGTCGTTTTATGAATAAAAATAAATTATTAATGTAAAAACATTGTTACCATAGTAAAGGTATAATCATGTAAAAGGATTAAACTAAGTGGTAATGTCATAAAATTTCATAAAACAATTCTATAAATGTATGTATGATGTATTAATCAACCACGTATTATCCAAACTCTATTATTTGTTAACTTTGTACCTACTTGCCTAATAAAATGGCAAATCTAAACAATAATGAATGAATATTTTTGAAAATTCCACTCATAGTTCACTTATAAAACGATCCCTCCTCTACCCCACTAAAACCAAAAAACCCATTCATTTTATAGTTCAATATATGACCAATGTTCCTATAAAAATACTTATTAGATGTTTTTGTCTTATGTTTCCTAAAATGAATCATAAATCCTTCATTCCAATGAAACCCATGTCAAGATTTATAAAATTCATCATGTATCTATGTCATTCTCTAATTTTTTCAATTAACTTAAAATATACACTATTTAAAAATATTATTATAGATTATAATGATTCATTATTTACCTAATTATTATTCTATTAAATTTACACTAATTTTATGTAACTATAAAACTCTTATTCATTCACTTGTGTATCATGTTCTTGTTTGGGTGGTTCAACCACCTACATGAATGATGTTACATCAAAGTCTACATGTCATGACCCATCCTCTTGGGCCGGTGTTGTGACTACGCCATGCCCGCCTTCCATAGGGCAGGGGCTAGTGACTAACACCAAAGTCGTAATTACCTAAGACAGGGATGTCAATGACTTTATAATATAAAATGAACACAACAGAACACATAGTTGGATACAAAACACTGAGTAAACTATATAAAAAAAGAGTTCTGAAAAGTTAAAGGGGATGAAAATACAAGCCCATCTATAATAAAAATGAAACTAGAAATAAAAGTACAATTGAAGAAAGGAAAAACATATGTTGGGTTATCCTCCGGGATTCTTACCTGAAGGGTAGGTATAGATAGCCTACTTTGCACTCCATGTACATCTGTCACCTCCATATACCATCACGGTGTATGGTCCACCTCTGGGTACTGTCCAGTCCAAATACTCTCATCCTCATACAGAGTTTTCTGTTGTATGCAACCAACGCAACGATGTGTTGGCATAGCCCGTGCAGTGGTGAGTATAATGATACTAAGTAGGGACCCCGAGACCCTCATGGTCTCACAAAATCCAACAAGGATAAACCACAAAGTATGAAATCAACAGATAACCACACTTAGTTATATTCCCATACATATACCTAAGTTATCTAGTAATCCATATCAATCATGAGGTAAACACGAAATATAATAACTCATCTCACACAGGTATATGTCTTATATAGAGGGATTAATATGATTAGATGTAGCAACTGAATCATCTGCTCTGTCGAACCCACATAGGATCCTGGTACAGAAATACGAGCTATCAAACCCAGGTAGCATCCTGGAATAGTAATTAGAGCTGCTGAACCCCCATAGGATCTTGGAGCAGTAGTCAGAGCTGTCGAACCCACGTGGATCCTAGAATAATAGTTATAGCTGTCGAACCCATGTAGGATCCTGGAATAGTAGTGAAATAGTAGCCAGCCACTGGGTTCCCACAGAAAGCACGCATGATTCAGGGAGGTTCCAATCCTCAAGCCATGTGTCGATACATTAACTTCCACTAAGTCCCAAAAAGAAGTATCCCAAAGTTCTTCCATGTCATATGGGTCTCAATTCAATAGACAGTGCATCATTTGGATGCCTAGTCTGTGAGTTATTATCCTTTTAGTCCCGAGGGCCCTGTTGGATTCATGCTCGATCAAACCTGATCGTATATCAACTATAACCAAAACACTAGTGGGGTATACAAAAAGTGACAGTCGCGCTCCACGAATACCAGTTCCACTGACGATTCTTCAAATGGATGGCTGGTGCCAAAGATATGGCCAAAAGAGAGTAAAGTGTCACAGTGGATACGGGTCTGGTCCGACCCAGTTGGACAGACCCAGCCCGACATAGTCTGGGCTGACCCGGTTTGGGTTCGGCCCGTACCAGTGGGCCTGGCCCAGTAGGCCATGAGTAGCGCGAGGGCGTAGACCGATCGTGAGGGCGTGGACCGGTCGTGGGTCACTATAAAGGCGATTCGGCCTAGAGACGCCGCAATGGGTGCGGGAGATCGGCTTGTCCATTCACCCATGGGGCACGGCTCGGCCCGGACGGCCAAAGCTGGTTCGGCAAACATCGTGAGGGGCGTAGATCAGGTAGCTTTCCACGGATGGTAGAGGACAGTTCGGCCAGCACCGGGAGGGGTGTGGCTCAGGCGGCTCGGCCCGGATGGTCAAGGCTAGTTCGGCCAGCGAGGGCACGAGGCGTGCGGAGTGTACGGAGTCTGGAGGCCGTTGCGGCTTAGGCTGGAGAGGATGATATAGTTTAAATGGGGCACCACGAGGAGGGCCGTGAGCCAGTGTGTTTCAGGACGGGGCGCACAGGAGGCCGTCGGTGGGTGGGAGCCGGGAGGCGCGGTCCGGCGCGGTTCGGTCGGGGGCCATGGGAGGCCGATGGAGTCCGGGAGCCTAGAGGCACAGGTCGGCGCAGTTCGACAAGGGCGCATAGGAGGTCAGCACCGGCCGGGAGCTGGGAGCCAGGAGGCCGGAGGGTGGCCCGGAGTCAGGAGTTTGGTGGGCGGCTGGGAGCCGGAAGGCCAGAGCTCCGCGAGGGGCGACATGGGTTACGGAGACCACGGGTATCATGGTCGTTGCCAATTGACTTTGTCGCCTTGTTAATTCATTTCCATGCCAATGAACATCACAAGTGAAATAAGCGGAGGGAGTTGGGCCAGGTTGGTTTGGCCCACACCCTCCGATTTTAGGGTGATAGAAATCTATCAATCAAGGAAGGATAATGATGAACGTCAAATTCCACAGCCTCCACAATGATTCATTCCCAATCTGAAAAAGGTAAATCTATGAAATAATTAACATGAAAATAAACCCCCTTCCTTGAACGTTGTTCGTCAACGGAGTGACAGGGAAGAGGACTCATTTGTCGTCGTTCATCGCATATGCCACACACTTCCAATACGGAGCTCGAGCGTTGGTTCGTCAATGATGACGAGGAGGGAAGGTCAGTTGAAGAAGTCCCACATCAGTATGATTCCTTTGATTAGGGTCGAAAGAGATCGTTATTCATTGTCAAAGGCGTTCTTCATTGGGAGCGTTCTTCGTTCTACATTGGCGAGAGATTTTCTCTCAATAGCTCCAATCCTCCATTGTTATCCTTTTGCCAATGAAAAGAAAAGGAAGAGAAGGAAATAGATTATAAAATATATCATTGGCATATGAGTTCAAAAAGGGTGAATTAATTAAGTTGGATCTACTTAATTAAATCACAAGGATGTCGCAATAAATTAAAGAGGATGATTTGGCACATTAAAGGAGGGGGTGGAGAGACTCTCCCTCATTAATGAGGGGAGTTGAGAGGTTTTCCTCTTCCACCATTATTAGAGGGTTTAATCCTGGTTGGTTAACACATCTTAACCTCTCGTGGGAGGCTAGGTTTTGGTGGGACCCACCACCATAAACTCTCATGGAATGTTATGGTTGGGTGGTCCCCACACTTCTAACATCCAACTTCCAAGTGGAGGTTTTAACCAACAATTAAAAGTAAAGCTGAAAAATTTTATTTTTATTTAACTCATTCACTAAAAACCCCAAAACTAACTTTTATTCTCGGCCAACTACTATCGAGGGTAAAGTCTTCATAAGCTAATACTGACGCTGTGAGTTTAATGTTGCCCTCAGATTTCATTTCTGAGTAGTGGTTGAAGAGTTATAAAAACCCCTTCGTATTTTTACATAATGTACCCAAACAAAACGTTATAAATTAATTTCGGGCACACCGGGCCTCAACATCATTCGCTGCCAAATTTCACAGACTTGTAAGATTACCATGTATTTAATAAAAAAATCCACATAAATTCTAGGTCATTACATTCTCCCCACCTCAGGGATTTACATCCCCGTAAGTTCCAACTCGAACTAACGGTATAAGTGGGGTACGGAGCACGCATCTGAGCCTCCCACTCCCATGTGCTCTCATGGAGGTTCCCATGATTCTAGTGAATGCACACCAGAGGTATCAACCATCCATAAAGGACTACCACATGTTGATACTCAATCTCTATTGGAACATCCTTGAAAGTCTCCCCATCATCGATGTCCAACTCTCTATGGTCGATGATATGAGAAGGGTCGTGCACGTATCTCCTTAGCTGGGATACGTGGAAGATGATGTGCGCCCTTTTATTCTAAGGTAGAAGAGATAAGCATAAATCCACCACTCCAACTCTACTAAGGACCTGGACCGATCTGAGGAATCTTGGAGATAACTTGCCGCTTTGACCAAATCTCCATATACCTCATCAAGGTGAAACCTATAGAAAGACGTTGTCTCCATACTCGAACTCCAGAGGCCTCCGTCTCCTGTCAGAATACGACTTTTGGCTGCTCTATGCATTCTACATCCACTCTTGTATGATCTTCACATTATACGTGATATCTTGTACAATATCTGGTCCCACTAGTGCTAAATCTCAAGGGTTAGTCCAGCATAAGGGCCATCTGCAATGTCACCTTTATAATGCCTCAAAGGTTGACATCCCAATTTTGGAGTGATAGATATTATTATATGAAAACTCCACCAAAGATAAGTGATCCTCCTAGCTGCGACCAAAGTATTGGAGACAAGAACGTAGCATGTTCTCGAGGGTCTGAATGGTCGGATCAGTCTGACCATCTGTCTGAGGATGGAAGGCAGTGCTCAAATGAAGCTGCGTCTCTAAAGCCTCCTACAACCCCTTCCATAGAGGGGAAGTAAAACATGCATCACAAAAGGAGACAATCGTTGAAGGTACTCCATGTATCCACACAATCTCTTGCACGTAGAGGCTTCCCAATATTTCTACTAAACCCAACTCTATGATCGGTAGGAAGTGGGCCGACATAGTGAGTCGGTCGATGATCACCCAAATCGAGTCATTCCCTCTGGATGTACGTGGATGTCCAGTCACGAAGTCCATGGATATCACATCCCACTTCCACTCTGGGACCTCTAAAGGATGAACCAAGCCTACAAGTACATGGTACTATGCCTTCACTAGCTAACTAGTGAGGCACCGAGAGACAAACTCAACAACTTCTTTCTTCATTACCAACCACCAGTGATTTCGCCGGAGATCCTGGTACATCTTCACCACTCTTGGATGTAACTCTGGTGGGTATGTGTGGAACTCCCTCAACACTTCCTCCTAATGTGGAACTAACACCATAGTACATCCTCTGAAGAGGATGACGTGCTCCCCACCATTAGAAAATTCATTAGTTGTCTGCCATGTGGATATCAGACCACATCGTGTCACGCAATCAGCGTCCCCATGCAGTGCCTCCTTGACTCGCTGAAGATGCGGGGGAGTGATTGTAAGAGACTAAAGGTAGACTGGTACATCTTTATCCACAAAGGATATCTATAAAGCAGCCAGTTGCTCTGTTGCCTCACCTAGCAGGTGTATACTAGATCTCTTGCTAAGTGCATCTGCAAAAACGTTCCCCATCCCAAGAGTATAGAAAATCTCAAATTCATAGTCCTGAAAAAATTCTGGCCAACGTCGTTGTATCAGGTTCAGGTCTTTCTGGGAGAAGATATACCTGAGTCTATTGTGATCAGAATATACAGTAAAATTTTCTCCCATCAGATAGTGTCGCCACATCTTCAAGGCGAATACCAATGCTACTAACTCCGGGTCATGGGTAGTGTAGTTCTGCTGATGATGTCTCAGCATTTATGACCACATGCCATCACTTCTGGAACCTGCATCAAGAAACATCTGAGTCCGGCCCCTGATGCATCATAATAGACTACGTACAATGTGCCTTCCTCTGGAAGCATCATGATGGGGCACTAGTCAGCCTCTGCCTCAGCTTATGAAAGCTCTTATAGCATCTCTCTGACCACACAAAGGGTTACCCCTTCTTCATGAGGGCTGATATTGGGGCTGCAACTCTAGAGAAAAATGGAACAAATCTCCGGTAATATCTAGCTAATCCCAGGAAACTCTATACTTCCATCACACAACTAGGTGGATCTCAAGAAAGTTCCACCTCTATCTTTGCAAAATGTACAACAACTCTAGCCTCTAGGATGACATGTCCCAAATAGTGAATGTCTCGGATCCAGAACTAGCACTTAGAGAGATTACCATTATACGGGTGCTCTCGGAGTGCGTCATGTACTACCTGTAAATGTTAGTCATGCTCCTCCTTAGTAGTCAAGTAGATCAGAATGTTGTCAATGATGACTATGAATAATCAATCAGGGTATGGCTCGAACAACTTGTTCATGAGTCCCATAATCACTTCTGGAGAATTTGATACGCCAATTGGCATAACCAAGAACTCGTAGGGGTCATAAAGACATTTTCAGGTCGTCTTCTACACATCCTCGTCTCGAACTCTAAGTTGGTGATAGCTTGATTGCAGGTATATCTTCGAGAACCATCGTGATCCATTCATCTAATCAAAGAGGTCATCAATCCTCAAGGGTGGGTACTTGTTCTTCACGGTCACATGATTTAGGTGCTAGTAGTTGACAGAAATCCTCAAGCTCACATCCTCCTTCTTGGCGAACCGAATGGGGGATACCCAGCGACAAACACTGAGCCAGATTAATCCCTTCCCCTACAAGTCCTCTAGTTTTACCCGCAGCTCGTGAAGCTCCATGGGAGCCATCCGATACGCTGGTGTAGATATCTATGTTGTCTTGGGGTACATGTCAATGTTAAATTCCACCTATCTATGAGGATGTAGACCTGGGACTTCATTATGGTAAACATTTGTATACTGGTCCACCACTATAAGATATCTTGGACTCACGACATCAACTACTCTGAGATTAAGGCAGGCCAACTAATGAGTGATCGGCTACACCCTCCCCCAAGTATGTCTATCCAATTCTGTAAAGGCTCCCTTCTTACTGGTGAAAGTAAAACTTCTCCCATCTGTGCGGTCACACCACACATTGTACCAAATATATTACATCTGAGAATGGACTATAGATTATCAGTCCATACCCAAGATGACGTCGTAAGGCCTCGACGCCACTACAAGGAGATTCCAGTCAAAGCTCTCTCCTTCTAGAGTAATCTGACACTGTCGGCACCAGTGCGTAATCATCAAGTCTTCTCATATATGAGTCTCTAGACATTAGGATCAAGCCAACTGCTCCGTCATAATTTCCAACCTCCGTACGAGGGAGGTTGTAATGAATGAGTGGTTGGTACCTATATCATTAAGAACTGAAGCTATGGTGGAATAGAAATAGATGGTACTCTTATCATCTCCGGAGTACCATGATCGTAATCCACAGCTCCCTGGTGCTGAACTCTTGTCTTCCCACCTGCTCCCTATAGTTTGGGTTTACCTCCTAGTGGTGGTGGGCTGGTAGGACATCATATCATCATCCACCACCTACTACTCGGCCAGCTCCTCTGCCACGTCTGCATGCTCCCTGCGGACCACCTTGGTCAAACCTATACCTCTTCATTGGAGTTTTTTAAACTATCTAATGATCATCTGCATGGCGGGTTGGACAGTCTCGGTCCATGTAACCCATGTCGTCGCATGCACAACACTACCTTCTCATCGTATAACTGGATCTGTCTCGTGTGCCCCAGAAAATTGAACCTATATCCTAAGGTCGTCCACCGAAAGTTCGGGTCTGCTTGGATCTCTGTGACATCTATCTTCCTCCAGCTTCATAGGACTCCGCTACGTGATGCCTGGTGGTGGGTCTTACAACTAGGGAATGCTTGGAAAGGAAACTCTCCAATAAGAGGTATCACTCCAAGACCTCCGCCTACGTCATGATTCTATGGGAGATCATCGAAGCCCGGATCTCTCACCTGAGCCCCTGCTCAAAGGTATGGGCCTTGAAGAATATTTCCCGCACCCTATCTGTGGAGTAGCACGATAGGTCGGTGAACCTTGATGAGTACCGTTCCACCATCATGCTACCATTCTGTAGATGAATTATCTCATGTATTAGCAATGCACGTAGGAGGGCTGGGAAAAACTCTGCCCAAAACATGCTCTCGATATCTACCCAGAGATGTTTCACCTTGTCATGAACCTGGAGCATTAGGATCCACCATCTTCGTACTGATTCTTGAAGGAGACTCGCGGAAACGATCACCATAACGTTGGCTAGTGTCCCTACCAGTCCGAAGATTCTCACCACAACCTCCATCCAATCCTCAGCTGCCTACGGGTCCGTCTCACCCCTGAACCAGGGCGTAATTTAAAACTAGAACTTGTGCCACGCGCTCAGGTGGCGTGCACTCTCTGCTGTTGTGGCTAGTGTAATCAGTGGCCTATCAGGTAGTGGTACCGCTGGTGCCTCCACTATGATAGGGCCCCGCACCGAGGCCTCGTTACTCAGTGGGCTTCCATATTTTACAAAGCCTGGAACCCTAGATGGCTATCTGCATGGGGAAATCATGAAATGAAACAGGTGTTCCACGGTCTGTAACTTTTACCTGGTGAGCCAACTCAAAGAAAACTTTTGAAATCACACACGAAATCAGTGTTTTCAGGCACTGATTCGGAAATCATATGTCAGAGTCCTCGTGTATGGATACGTCGTCCGCTGAACCAAAACTAGACTCCCTGAACTGAAAACCTCACTTAGTACCCTTAACACTTTTTCTTCATAAAAAAGATCATAGTCTTTAGTTCTATAGCAGAACTAACTCCTCTGATACCAATTTTCTATGACCCGTCCCCCAGGGCCCGTACCGTGACTTCCGCAAGCCTGCCTTCCATTGGCCAGGTGCTGGAAACTAGCACTAATGGTGTAATTCCCTAAAATTGAGAAAGCATTGCCTTTATAACCTAAAACGCACAGAAAAGAACACACAACTGGATAAAAAACACAATGTAAACTATATATCAAAATAGTGCTGAAAAGTAAAAGGGGATGGAAATACAAGCCCAACTGTACAGTAGAAGGAACTGGAAATACTAGTACAACTAAAGAATGGAATAATAGTTGTTGGGTCATCCTTTGGCATACCTACCTAAAGGGTAGGTACATATAGCCTCCCCAGAAATCCAAACCGGACCGTCTCCTCTATGTACCATCACGTTGTATGGTCCACCTCTAGGTGTCATCCAGTCCTAATACTCTCAGCCTCAGTCAGTGATGTCCATTGTCTACAACCAATAAAACGAGGTGTGGGCATAGCCTGTGCCGGGGTGAGTATAAAAAAACTCAGTAGGGACACCAATACACTCAAGGTCTCACAAAATACAACAAGAATAAACCACAATGTATGAAATCAATAGATAACCCCACTTAGAATATGCCCATACATATACCTAAGTTATCATGTAATCCATTTCAATAATGATTTCAACACCAAAGTTACTAACTCAGCTCAAACATGTATACATATTATGTAGAGAGATAGAGATGATTAGATATAGCCACTGAATAATCTACTCTGTCCAACCCACGTTGGATCCTGGTATAAAAATCAGAGATGTCGAACACACATTGGATCCTGGAATAGTAATCATAGCTATCGAACCCACGTAGAATCCTAGAAGTGTAGTCAGAGCTGTCGATCCCACGTAGGATCTTGGAACTATGTTCAGAGGTGTTGAACCCACATATGATCCTAAGACAGTAGTCAAAGTGCATCCAACCATAGGGTTCCCGCAAAAAGCACACTTGATTCCCGGAGGGTCCTCTCTTTAAGCCAAGTGTCATTTCATAAACTGCCATGATGTCCCACGAAGAAGTATCCCAAAGTTCCACCAAGTCATAGGGGTCTCAACTCAACAGACAACACGTCAATCGAAAGCCCGGTCTGTGACTTATTAGAATTTTAGTCCTGGGGGCCCGGTTAGATTTGTGCTCAATCCAACCTGACCATATCTCAACTATACCCAATAATCCAGTGGGGTATAGAAAAAATGAATGTCGCTCTGCAAGAATACTAGCGCTTCTAATGTTTCGTCAAACAGACATCTGATGAAAAAGATATGGCTAAAAGAAATTAAAGGGTCATAGTGGGCCCAGGTCCGATCCGACCCAGTTCGGGTTTATCCTAGCCTGACACGTTGGGTTCGGCCCGGCCAGCTGGGCCCGGCCCAATAGGCCATGAAGGTCACGATTAGAACGAGGTCACAGACCGGTCACCAGTGGGTAGACCGGTCGGAGGCCGGTGTAATGTCGATTCGGCCCGGAGGCGCTGTGAGGGGTGTGATTGGCCAGCTCGGCCAAGCACGCGTGGGGCACGGCTCCGCGGCCCAGACCATATGGCCGAAGCCAGTTCGGCCAGCATCGTGAGGGGCGCAGCTCGTGCGGCTTGGCCTAGATGGTCGAGGCCGGTTCGGCCAGCACTGTGAGTGGCACAACATAGGGGACTCACCACGGATGGATGAGGTCGGTCAGCCAGCGGCGTCGCAGGGCACGTGGAGCACGTAGAGCGCGCCGAGCCTGGAAGTTGGTGCAAGTTGGGCTGGCGGGGATTGCGCGGTTCGGCTAGGGCACCTTGGGGAGGGCCACGGGGCGGCGTGGCTTAGGCCAGGGCACACGGGAGGCCAACAGCAGCCGAGAGATGGGAGGCATAGAATAGCGCGGTTCGGTCGGGGCGCACGGGAGGCAGGTGGCGGTAGGGACCCGGGAGGCCGGCGGGCGGCCGGGAGCCGGGTGGCCTTCGGGCAGCCGAGAGCTGGATGGTCGGAGCACCGTGAGGGGTGGTGCGGGTTGCAGAGACTGAAGGTATGGCAGTCATTTCCTATCTCCTCCGTCTCCTCATCATTTCATCGCCATGACGAGGAACATCACATGTGAAATTGGCAGCGGGTGTCGGGCCATGTGTGTTTGGCCCGCACCCTCTGCATTTAGAGTGATAACAATCGGTTCATCAAGGATGAATAATGATGATCTTTAAATTATATTGCCTCCACAATGATTCTTTCCCAATCTGAAAAAGATTATTCAAGTAAAGAATTAACATGAAAATAAACCCACTACCCTGATCTTTCTTCGTCAACGGAGTCGCTGGGAAATAGATGGAGTTGTCATCATTCATCGTGTCTGCAACACACTTCCATTCCCAAGCTTGTGCATCCGTTCATTTACGATGATGAGTAGGGAAGGTCGGTCGAAGACGTCCCATACCGGTAGGAGTCTTTGGATGAGGGTCGAAAGATATCATTCTTCGTATTCAATGTTGTTCATCATTGAGAGCATTATTCAATCTTCTTTGGTGAGAGTTTTTCTCTCAAAAGCTCTAATCCTCATTTTCCAACCTTCTTCCAACCAAAAGAAAAGGAATCCAAGTTAATATATAATAAAATCTATCTTTGTCATAAGAATTCAAAAAGGGTGAATTAAATTAGTTGGATCCACTTATTTAATTCACGAGGTTGTCACAATAAATTAAAGAGGAGGATTTGGTATATTAAAGGAGGGGGTGGGGAGACTCTCCCTCATTAATGAGGGTAGTTGAAAGGTTTTACTCTCCCACTATTTTTAAGGGGGTTTAGTCTCGGGTGGTCCCCACATCGTATCCTCTTGAAGGAGGTTATGTTTGGGGGGGGCACCACTATAACCTCTCATGGGAGGTTATGGTCGGGTGGTCCCCACACTTCCAACATCCATTTTCCAAGTTGAGGTTTTGACAAAAAAATAAAAATAAAGCTACACATATTCATTTTTATTTAATTCATTCACTAAAAACCCAAAATCCTACTTTTATTCTCCACAAACTGTCATCTTGGTGAAAGTCATATTAAGCGAATACTGGCACTACGAGTTCAACGGTGCCCTCAGATTTCAATTACGAGCAATGTTTCAAAAGATATAAATTCAACTCTTACAATTACTGAACGTACCCGAACAAAATATTAGAAACTGATTTCGGGCCCACCGAGCCTCATAATCATGCGCCGTCAAATTTCAAAAACTCGTAAAATTCCCATGTATTTATGAAAAAAAATTCCATGAAAATTCGGGGTCTCTACACTACATTTTCACCATTAATATGTATCAATACATTAATTCTAGTTAAATATGATATTAAAGATAAATATTTTTTTGATTATTTCATTGGAAGGATGACACAAAAATTAATGAATTTTATAAAGTAACACATTGTTGTCCAAAAATTATCTGAAACATGATTGTCAAGGATTCAATTCTCATGAACCATACCCATACATTCCATAAATAGAACACGGTAATATATAATTAATTTGAACAAAATTATTCCACTTTGATGAAAAATCAGGGAATGATAAAATTGATATCAAATAACGAGAACTGATAATTCCATTAAAAAACTTGTACAAAATAATCAAGACTACTAACATTCAATGATTAAAATAAACAATAACTAACTAATATATTTGTAATAAATTATTATAATTTAAAGGTAATATATATGAATTATTTTCAAAAATAAATTATTCACATGATTTTTAGTTATACCGGATGTTAAAACCTATTTGTCGAATTACTTAGTTAAAGTAAGGGTTACTTATGTCAATTATAATTTTCTCTTCATTTGTTCCATATTCACTATATATATTATTTTTTGTGTAGTATATAATTCCACATGAACATAATTCATCACAATTTTCATAAAATTAAATATATTTACAATTTAATCTCATGATTTCTCCTTGATGTTTTTTCTAAATTCAAAAAATTCAGAGGGGTTTTCTTTCTAATGTCACATTGAAATCGAGATTATATATATTTAAATTAGTATTTGTTGAAATTTTATGATAATTTTATATAAATACAAATTTATTTTCTAGTCATATGTATATTAATGGGCTTGAGGATGTTCAATCATTTCATCCCACTCTGGTTCACCAGGCAACGAAAATAATACTCGTAAATGGGACTAAGCTTATCTCTTCTTTTATTTTTATAATATTTCTCCTCCATGTAAATATTGTTTATATTTTCTTATTAATGTCCTTATATACTTCCAATCATTTATTATGGTCAATTTATACTATAATTTAATTTATAAATGATTGAAAGTAATAATTTTAATTTTTTTTCTAGAGTAATTTTGTAATGAATATTAATTTCATTACAAAAATGTGAATGGAATATAATTTTTTAAAATTTCAAACATGAACCAATTTTCCTATAATATTAATTATTTTTTCAATAATATTATTCTTTATGTTTTTAGGGTTTTACAAGTTAATTTATATTCAGATTGTTTTTTAATTTTTTATTTGAAATAATTTTTTCTAATGACATAAATTGGTGTTTATTGACATTGTTTAAGAAATTTCATAATTCTCATATAAAGTGTTTTTAATATATTTAAGCATCCTTTAATTCTTTTTATGTATCATTTGGGATATTCTATTGTGATATTATCCACAATATTTCTTTTTACTAGTTATGATTATATTTTTTGGATGTTTTCATGAAACACATTTCATAATCATGGATTAGTTAAACTATTATGGATTTATAAATGTTTTCATATTCATGTGAAACACATATGTATATTTTTTCATTATTATATGTGTGTTTAATGAATTATATATCCCTCTCTTTAATTGTGTAATGTATTATATAATGAGATGAAAATGAATGGGGAGTGAACTAAACCCCACAATGGACATTGTCTACTATGTGATGGGAAAGCCCGAGATTATACAAATCATTAATTCATTGGGTAAAAAATTATATCCCATGCATTGAAATGCTAGGTATTATGGAGTAAACTCAATACATTAAGGGATTCTATCAATATTTTGAGGATAGTCCTAGCAGTGTGCCTTTACATAAGAAATTGGTTTCTATGCTTATGTATATGCCCCATTCTTATGCCTATGTTATGTTTTCATGGATAATGTTTGTTGACTCATTTTTTATAAACACATATGAATATTGTCTTATATTATTCCAAAATCCTATTACAATTACTCTTGATTTTTTCTTAGTTCCATAGATTATGATTCTCTTCTGTTATGTCCATGAATTGTGAATATGTTCTCATACCCATATGCTCCTTGTATTCTCACTTATGGTCTGTGATTTTTCTATCTTATGTAAAACCGTACTAAGAATTAGATATCACCCAATTCATTATATTTCCATTCATCAATTCATGAATAAGAGTATTATGTGTGATTTGAATAAAAGGGGATCACAAGAGAATACTATTTGTGGGAAATTTCAATGATTTAAATTAAACTAAAAATATCATATTGATAATATCTAAAGACACTAAACCATTGTGTTAATGAGAGGAAATGATTAAATTATGAAAATGATATAAAATTTATTGGTCTATTTCTTGGTTCATCTCGCATGGAATCAATTCCTATGTGTAATGTTTTAATTCCTTGAACGAGATTCGTGAGTACAGGTCTGGGGTTCCTCAGTCCTAAATTCTCTCCCTTGATACATCACAATCTATATGTGGATAATAGTGTTTCCCTAGAAAACCCATGAACTCCTCACATGATACTAACTCCAAAATCAATCATAACTCTCATCCAATTATTTGATTCCTCTTTTTCATGAACCCAACCCACTACTAACCCCTACTGAACTACCTTTGATAATGGGAGTGGCCCCTAAAACCTACATCCAATAGGTCAAAGGTTGGAAACCGGAACTGAGGGTTTAAAACACTCAAATGGGAGGCATTTCCCTCATAATCCTAGAAAATTTTAAAGAAAATCAGAAATCAAATCAGAAATATAAAATGATAACCAATATCCCATAATAATTGAAATGTAACATAGAATCAAAATATATATAATGAAACACCAAAAGGAATCTTCTACCACAGTAACTCCATCAACAACTCTAATCCTTAAGATAGTAAAGTCTATATCAATCAAGGAGTCCATATTAAGAACTTGAAAGTGGATTAATATATAGGTCAATGAATTCATGTATACTTAGTTGGATTCTCCTAAAGACATATCCTGAAAATATGGAATAAGAACACTAATTTCCTGAAGAATAAACAGAAAAACCATAACACACATAATCCATGTCTACTTCCACTAATTTTAACTAAGGATCACTGAACCAATATTGAATCCAAGTTTAATAAAATAGTAATGAAATAATATATCCTGAAGGTGCCCTATAATTACATTCCCACTATTTGACTCTCTTATTCCCCAATAACAAACATCATGTTCTTTTATCCCTTCCACATCCATGAAATCAAATAATATATCTCAAATAACAATTATATACCATATATCACAGCTATATCATCATCATCCAATATCCAAAAAAACATTCCATTACCCGACTACATTTCACATTCTTATTTTAGTAGTGTATCATTAACATAATGGTCATTAACCCAGTGCCCTCTTCCTACCATGAACGACCATATCTTAATATCACCATCTCAATCATATAATTAGTCCATCCAATATATCATATATTATTTCAATAATCAACCATAGAACATATATATACCCCCAAATTGTTCCATCATAGCTCATAAAACTCCTAGAAGGGATGTAGGGAAGTGGGAGTTGTCAACTATTATTTTACTCTATGTCCTGGATGTTAGGGATAACACATGGACCCCAAAATATTTTGGCTTCGAAAAGTTTAACAATCTCAAGTGGTGTTTATAAGAAATCAAAAGAAAATAAAATGTTTATTTGACTATATCTTATCAACAAACATGACCAGACGATGTGTTCATACCCAAACAAGACCATTAATGCTTATAACCAGCAACTCTTCATAACCTACATTCACTATCGACTCCTACCAACCCTATAAAACAAATCATCCCCACATTATTTATAAAATATTCATAAATACATTCACATAGCATTCCATTAACCATTTACATACTTATCATTTTACCAGCCACATTACATTCATTATTCGATTAATTTATCCATATTTAATATCAAACCATTATTATATATCACACATGTTTATTTTAGATAAAACCCATTTATTTCCATCACTAATAATTCATTAACAACTGATCCTTTATTAAATTCTTTTCCACCATCCATTATAATTTTCATTAATACAAATAGTCTCCCATACCACTAAGAGGCTATAACAGAACCCCACATCAACCAATTAATTATTCTATAAACCATACCACAATAAAAAACAAAACCCCCCAGAAAAAACATTAAACCATTTCCTTCCAACATAATAACTTATGCTTTCATTTCCAATCCACATAACAACCAATCCACCACTACCATATTAGCAACCACATATCCCCATTAAAATTGTGGAAAACCAACCAAATCACCCTCTATTAATATCTTTCTAAAACCCTATATATATCCCCAAAAAACAGTAATTGTAATAATTATAACCAAAACATATAATACAAAACCAACCATAAAAATAAATAGAAAATCACATGAAATAAACAAAATTTTAATTATTATTTTCATGTAAATAATTTTTGGATAATATAAACACCATGACTAGATTTAAAAAAAATTAGACATCCATTTCATTACCATATTTAAATAATTGACCATTTATAAGATGTTATTTCATCAACTTAATCAAAGTAACAAAACATAGATAAAAGTAGTAACTACAAAATTTAGTAGTTTCATCAAACCACCATCCATCACATGAAATTTCATTGAATCGATTAAATCCCATGTTAATTACCCATCCCCTTAAAGTTGTTTTAGTGTAATTAATTATTATCATTATTTTGATCCTTACCATGCACAAATATAAAAAAATAATGATACACCCATGATTATTAAAAAAATTATAGAAGAATGATAAATATCTAATTTAGACAAAGACTACTTCGCGTATATTTGTTTTGAAATAAAAACTATAAATAATAATAACTTAATGTTTTTATTTAGTTTTTGATTATGATGAATGAAAATATGCTCAAAAAAATTATGGAGGATTAATGAAGGGTTGATTTTATATTGGGATGATTTTAGTTGAATATATAATGATAAAATTTGTTCATCCAAAAATGATGAATCTTATTCGAATCTAGTTATAATTAACCATGAAGAAGGTTAAATGTCATAGTTAAATGATTTTCTATAAATACCAATACATTGAGGGTCATATTTATATAATAGAAATAATAAATTCATAAAGATAAGATAATTAATTATGATTAACAAATCATCTTATTACAATGTTTGTTTTCTATTTTTATATTTTATTTTTGAGATAGTCTCAAAGGGAATCCATGTTTGAGGTTCCCATTGAATATTATTTATGTTCTATTACTGTGATTTTTATGTTTTGAATCCGTGTGATTGAAAATTTTTGGGGATATTCATATAGAGATAGTTTTTTTTCAATATTGTGTGATTGCGGTTTTAAAGGTATTGAAATATTGTTCACCTTTTAAATGGTTTACTTCAAGTTATTTTTAGGATTGGAATACGGAGAACATTATAGAAGTATTATGTTGAGTGATTCTAAGGATATAAAGATTGGATCATTTTTTTAGGTTGAAATATTTTAATTATAAATTATATTAATGTGTGTATTTATATTACCATAAAAAGTAATATTTTTATTGTAATACAACACTCCATTTATTTTATATTTTTACTTTTCATATATTTTTCATTTCTATTTTAATATCGATTTGATGATAATTAGACCAATTGAATTTCCAATGCAATTAATCATTGTATCTATATTTCCACTTATGAAGATAAATATATGGTAGCTTGAATATTTTATACCCAAGTATTGTTGATGAAACACACACTCATAGATTATGATTTTTAATTTAATCAAACATCAATCCTATAAGATAATACTGCTGAGATTTCATGTTATAGAAACCCACCATATCACTATTAATGAAAACACCTATATATATGAAACCATTTATTTAAAGATAATAGAAAAAATGATATATTTCTCTTGACATTGAAAAAATATTTTTAAAAGAGAGTAAATTCCTTGTATTTTATGTTATTCTAATTTATAATACATATTGCATCTCGATATTTTAAAGTATTATATTTTAATTCATTAGAAATATTTATTTTCGTAGATATTATAATATTTTAACTTAATATTATTTATGTTGTAATACATATCATGATTTGTATTTTATGATATTTAATTATGGGTTTCATTATGTATTTTTGAAAAAAAAACAAGCATTCTATAGAAATTTTAAGAATGCATTGAAAAAGGGGGATCCTATAATTTCACATGATGGAGAATAATGGAGAACACAAAGTGTCACTTATGGATAATTGAAATTAATAGTTATTTTATGAATTTAATAGGTTTATAAATGACTATATTAAATTTATTCATTGATTATAATCTTTTTTCTTTTAAGTGTGAAATGATTCTAATAGTTTTTTAAAAAATGGGGTTATGAAATTTCAGAAAAGATGCTCATTTCAAAATCGTTCATGTTTTTAATTGAGGAAGATATTGATTAGAAGTTTTATTTTCTTATTTCAAATGGAGAGTTTTAAAGAATAAATGGGTGATATTATTAATTTTTTTCATTTTTTATAATTATCATTAATAGGGGAAAATATTATATTTCAAAATCACAATGGGTGAGAAATGAAAAAAATTAATTTTTTGGTTTATCACAAAGGGGGAGAAATTTGTTAAATTGATAATGTTTCATTTTGTTATAATGAGGGATATTTTGACTAATATATTTTCTGGGACTAATGAGATATATTTTAATGTATTTTTATAAAACTGAATAATATCATTTTATTAGAATTTAAAGGATGTATATTATTAAGATTTAGTTATACTGATCAATTTTTCTTTCATATATTGTGTTATAAAAAGGAGAAACATATTAGTCAATGAGTCATGTGATTCATTGGTTTCAAAAATCACAATACATTTAAAAAGAAAATAATGTAACATGATGTTATTGTATATTTTTTTAGGAATAATGAAAATCTAGTAAATAAAATTATAGATAATTGTGTTAAAATAAAGAAAATATAGAAAAAAATTTTATGAAAATATTTGATTTTAAAATGTTTATAACCATTATAGTCCGGAAAGGGTATTATCATTATTAAATTTGAAGACACCCTGATTTTATTGGAAGAAAAAAATATTTCTTCCAATTAAATTAAAACTGACCTAGATGATTATGAAATATGACCATTGATGTGTTGTCTATAAAGATTATATCATAAAGGGTTAGAAGAAAATAATAGTAAATAAAATTTTAAAAATATTTTCTAATTCATTTTAAAGAATTAAATATTATATTTCTATGTGCACTTCCTATATTTGAAAATTTTCTTTTTTAGTGCATTTATTAGAGCATATGTTTGCGACATTCTCATTATAAATGATCTATATTTGATTGCAATAATTATTTTCTTTTTGATTAGTGTGATCAAGGTATTCCATTGATTAGAATAAAGATATATGTTTTTTTCATATCAGGTATGTTTAGGGAATTTTGGGGGTAGAAATAAAGATCACATTCTGACAAGTTTACATCATGGGATTTTTGGGATGGGAAGATAGAGCACCTTTCTATGGGTTTAGGTCGAGGGGTTCTGGGGATAGTAAGGAAAGAACCTTGGATTGTCCTTACAGATCATACAAACACATTAAATAAAAGTGATAATTTATATTATCCTTTAAAGGAGAGTTTTTTTGTTAACAAATAATCCATGTTTTCTAAATTTTTCTCCACACATACATTTTTCACACTTTTCATATTTTTAAAATGTTTTTAAGAATTGAATTTTCATTATGTTTACTATATGTATCTATATTTCTATTAAATTTACTACATTTTAATGATTTATAAATTTATATTCTCTATAATTACTCTAATTAATGGTTTTATTATAAGTTCATAACTACTTTTAAATTAAATAATTGAGTGGGTTAAAAAAATAGTATGTATATTTTGGGATTAAATCCCCCAACTTATATATTTCACACCTAACATATATGGTACAATTTTTTCTACCTCAAATTATGCTTCATAATCACTACATGAACTGATGTATAATCATACGATGATCCATAATAAGGTCTATGATTGACTATAACCCATCGAGAAAAATGTAGACACTCCCAACCAGACTTGTACTATGGTCACAAACTACACAATAATAGAGGAAAATGAGAAAAAAAAGTAAAATAGATGAGAAATTAATGTGGATCTTGAAGTGATTGATATACTGAATTTGCGGTAAAATAATCAAAATAATGGTTGAAGGACTCCAAGAACCTATGGATTTCTAGTTTTTATGATAAAATGATAAAATTTCGAGGAATTCATAAGGGTTTCCAAATTAATATAGAAATTGAAATTTTAATGTGTTATGGTGTGACAGGTCATGGTAAATTTGAGATTATGGATAAATCAAATATGTCCCTAAATAAACACCATGATCACCCATATCTAGCCCAATTTAAAATCCAGTAAAATCTTTTAACATAAATATTATCAAGGATATTCATGTTGCTACTAATATGACCACACCATGTATATTATCCCTTTGAAATACGTGGAATAACCCTAAATCAAAACATAATTCAAAATAAGCACCATGTCATGATATCACCAAAAAAATTAAGAACTTTGAAATAAAAAACCCATGATATCACACCATGGAAGATGTATCCTCCGAATGATATTTACTTAAGGAAAATTAAATAAACTCCCTAAATCCCCTATTACCATGACTGAAATTACAAATGTTTTCATAACATCAGATGTATCATTATCCCAAAAACCAATGAAAAATAAAAAATTATATCCTAACCTTTACATATGAACCCAATAAACATTCATTTCATCACTAACACCGATTAAACCCTGCCAGAAATAACAAAAAAATTATTATGTAATATTTTATATCCGTATATAAGGTATTTACCCTAAAAAAGGTCATTAATTTTCACAAATTACTCTTAATAACCATCACATCATGACCGAATGCAACAAGTTGTGACTAGAATTATTTCATAAAACAATGTAGCACCAAATTCTTATTGATTACACAAGACACTATGACATAAAAATCATGTTATGACTCAAACCATCATGAAGTGACACACTAAACTTCAAAACAACCCTTTATTACAGTTATCTATTTATAGTGAAACACCCATGACCACACTAATATTCCCATTTTCTTGATGAAATTTTAAATCTAACTTTACATACCTTCTTCCAACCTTCTAGTGAAACCTCCAGCACCTAGGAGTTTCTATGTAACCATCTAGAGTGGTTTGATCCACTATAACATTGGCCCAAAAACATGAATTATCACATGATTAGTTATGTATAATCGGTGCCCCACCAATCAAAACCATACACACATAATGTTTAAAATATTTATATACAATATTTATCATAATTATTATATATTTATATTTTATTGTTTATAAAACATGTATGTTAAATTTTATTTATAAAACATTTATTTTCTCAAAATTGTAATACCATTTTCTTTCATTAACAACAACCTATATAAAAAATCCCCCCCCCCCCCGCCACCACATACATACAGAATAATATTTCCCATTAATTTCCTTCCAAAATTAGTATAAATTTTTATTTATTAATGTTATTTATTATATATATAATATTTTAGCTAATGTATACCATTTTAAAAAATTGTCAGATTCTTACTAGATCAATATTTTGTTTACTTTATAAATTATATTCATGTTTTCAATGGTTTTATATATAATAATGATTATAGTATGTTTTTTATAAATTTTTAACCATGGATTCAATGAATATTATTATATTGATCAACAAAAACTATATGTCATTAGATTCATTTAATCATATAAAGTTTAAAAATATATCCCTTATTCACAATATAATTTTTTAATGGAACAAAAAGTAAGGGATATGATTCAATACAAATAAACATTTATTTTTAATATATTTTAATTTTTTTTTCATATATTTATGTTTGGGGTGTCATTCTTCATAATCAAAATATTGATATTCCATTTGGAATTTTATTCTTCATGGGTTGATGTTTATAGAAAAATTATCAAAAATGATAACCAATTTTTTTTCAAGATAATCACACATACAATAATTACAAAACTAAAAATCATATTTAATTATAAAATTTATTTAAATAATGTATCACAAAATGTAATCCATTTCATGAAAATATATGTTTAATTCTACAAAATATTGAATATAATCTTCATATTATCAATATTTTCTAAAAAACATGCCTCAATACTAAACATGGAATGATCTCATTATAATTTCACTATAATAATCACAATGTAATCTCTAACACAAATTATTTTCATGTAAAAAATGATGAGAATACCATTAATAATTATTTAGGTAGAATTTCAAATTAATGAATCGTACCTTTATATCGTTATTTTTCATTGTACAGTGGATATCTGAACCCTGGTGTAGGCCACAATTTTTTAGAGAACCTTAAAACCAAAAATACAAATCAAATAACTAAAATATACTTATATGAAAAAATTTAGGTTTAAATATCCTTTTTAATATAATTTAATAAGTATTTAAAAACATTCAACCTTAAAAAAAATTGACATATCATATAATCTTTAAAATCACACCAAAAAAATTCCCAATTTCAGATTCAATAATGAAATCTATTTATCAATCTAACAATCCATTATAAAGAATTTTAGTTTTATACTATTTAAATAAAAATAAGTATTTTTGTTCAAAAAATCATAGATTGCTCTGTGAAACTACTTGAAGAACTTATTTAATAAATATCATCATAGGTGGGTTCAATCTAAATAAAACATTTCCAACTTCCATGCATGGGCTATGTTATTATTAGGTGGATATTTGAATACTACATAGGATCACCATTAAGGGTTGATTTCTAAGTTACCTGGAGGTGTTGTGGAAGGTGGTGGATCAGGGATTCAAAATATTTCACCAGTGATCAATGTAGTAACCTCTTTTTTAGTGAAACAATACCCGTGTTAAAGTGTATGGATCACACATAAAGAAGTTTGAGCACAAAAAAACCATAAAAACATGGTTCTATCAGAATGATAGAGTTCATCATCCATTCATTTTTAGAGATCAATGATCAAGGAAACAAAAATTAAATTTCCTCAATATCATCCACATGAACTTCAAAAATTTGTGGGAACATCGATCATCGAATTTATGGTGCTATCATGGAGATCTGATGGCTCTTTAAATGTATTGATGATCACCACATTTATTTTCTTGTGATGTGTGAGGGATAGATCGGATTGATCACCTAGATTAGGATCTTCTCTCTCTAGAAATCGGGATAGGAGAAATAATATCTCAATATATCTTAGTAAATAGTCCTCATACGAGAGCCTCTCCCTTTCTATTTATAGTTAGTTATATAATTACCCAAAAAAAGGCTCCCTGAACCCCAAATATTTATTACTCATTATATAAATAATAAATGTAATATATTTAATACTATAATGAATCATTAATATCAATTATATTTGTATCACATTCTTATAATATAATAAATTTATTACGTGATTTAACACATTCATTAATTCGACTCATCGTTCCTGCAAATATTAAATTATCATTGAATATTAAAATAATATTCATTCATATAATATTTTCCATATTTTTAGATCAATAATATTAAATACATTTAATAAATAAATGTAATTAAAATTATTCTAAAATTTAATAATATGAATTTATTAATTCTTTGGAAATCATACATCCTCAGAAAAATTTCAGATCCTAGGGGTGGGGCCCACCTATCCTATATACCTATTCACGAGAATAAGCCAGATTCTTGAATACGCTGTTGGGTGTAATCGTCTATGCCCTTATCTGAAAATAAGTGAATTCAATTAGCCAACCAAGGGTAGAATCGAACTACCCATCATGTCCCATAAAGTTGTAATGAGTATTCATATAAATGAAAACCATAATATGAGTACACACTATGTATTATAATAACTTTGTCATTTGGTATCTCATAACGTTGGATGCACACTTGTGCACCATACTTTATTAGATTATTTTTTGGTGATCTACCTATATGAATTTACCCTCAACTACCACATCTTTAGATTTATAAAGGTACTACCATCTTGGTCAAATAGGCCTAATAAATTACATCCTCCACTCAGAAGCATCAAATTCTATATTGATTATTCATCCAATTTCGTACCACCAATACCACACCCAACACAAGCTACCTCTCTAAGATTTTATAATCATTGTTTTTTTTCTATACATCAATGTAGGAAATCAAATGGAACGCATTGATAATGATCTCAATTCACGAGACCAAAACACATGTTTGTAGATTGTAAAAACCAATGAAGCATGAAACATGTGTTGTTCTTATTGGCAAGTATGTCCTCATGATATCAACTACTAGAGATCACCAAGTACAAAATTCATGAGAATAATTCTCACTGATTAAAATCCCCTAGCACCTGATATTCATACTATAGTGACTCATGTTTTGGCCCTGCCAGACTATGGAGTATTCCTACAAATATTGTCAGAGATAGGAGTGAAGACGATGTGTGATTTCGAGGCCTGGTGTGCCTGGAATTAATTTTATAAAAATATCAGGTATTTTTATACTATTCATGAGGTTGAAACAATTTATCTCTTAAACGGTAGATTAGATTCTAAATCAGATGGCACAGTTGCGTCTAGAGCATTTCGTTTACTATAGAAGGGGTGTAAATTTTGCGGGTGTGGGCCTACTGTAGATAAAGACACCACGGGTTTGTTCGTAATTAAAAGAAAAATTTTATTTATGAGATTCGACTCAAATAAATCCTTCAATTATTATCGGTCTAAATTATGACCTCTCCATTGCGTTTATAATTCTGTGTTTACCCTAGGGGCGACCTGATCTTCTTTACAGCATGAGGTTTGGTCAGGGGTGTGGTCGTGTGTTGATTTAATTAGTAAAAAAAGAAATAAAATAAATCACCCTTACCCCATTATACTTCCGCTACATTCCAATTATCCCACTCCTCCTTCCTCCTCTATTCCCCATCAATCCACCGAATCGAACAAACAAAGTGTCCACGAGCTCAGATCTTGAAGATGGACATTCCCAAATCGTGCAACAAAAGCAGCAGAGCATCTAATGTTTTAGTGATCCTCCAAAAGGTAGGAAATTTGTGTTTTAAAATCCAGGATCCTATTTATGCATTGTATTTCTTCAAATATTCATAAGGGTTGTGTAGTTCGGGTTTCTAGATTTTTGAAACATGTTTCAAAAGTATATTCGGACCACGAGGTATTCACGGTGGATCCCGAATGTTTTTTGGTAGAAACCCCAGTTTCCAGTGGCAACCATAGCAGATTATAGTGAAGGAGGTGGCGGCGTGGTGGCTGCACAGCGGTTTTTGGTGGCGGAGCAGTGGTTCCTGGCAGTGGCGTGGTGGTTTCCTGCTAGACAGGCAATGGTCCGACCAGGATTTATCAGGGGTTTTTTAAACTCTCGTAACACATTCCCAGGAGGACCCAAAGTAGGAATAGCTTAGTGAGTGAGATTGACCATGGTGTATACCAGTGTTGTGTCGAGGAGATTACCAGTGGGTTCATTTAGAAGTGTTTCCCTCTATCTGATCAGGTTGGACACTTTTCTAGTTTTCTTTTGTTGGGCCCTATTTTTTCGTTTTGTACTTATGTTTCACTCTCATTTGGGTTAGATGTATTCATGATTTTTCTTTTTAGTATTGTATATCTCTGTACTATTGCATGGAGGTGTATGTTGGTGCGTCTATACAAGTATCTTAGTTTAATGACTCCCATCAGTGTGATAGCCTACATGGCGTTGGTTGTCAACCTCTAGGCTATTTTAAGCCGGGTTGGGGAGTCGCAGCTCGAGCCCATTTGGGTCAGGTCTTGACACATTCATCTACTATGTACAGTTAGTATGATGTATCTAGACCATAGAATATATGTTTTTGACAAATTTCATAGTATATTAAGATTTTCATTATATCTCAGCATCTTTTATAACCATTTGATACAACAAATAATCTATGGGAATTACCAATAAATATAGGATTCATAAATTTATACACTACAATGGTAATTTTACATCATGAATATCCAATTTTATATATGATATGGTAATTGGAATGTACAATTTAGTTCGGTCTAGGTCGCTCTCTATTACAACACTACAACATGAACTGCATCCAACATTCTAACCATCATTGTTAGTTCTCACATGATTAATATCATGTTTCTATAAATTCATGGATTTCATCGTTGGGTCCACCACATCTCCACAACATGTCTATCCTACTATGTGCGACCTCATATCGATGAGTAAAAAACCTCAAGAGATGTAATCCCTTAGTATATTCCATTATTCTACTATCAAAATATGATATCTTGCATAGTAAGAGTATCAGAATTTTCATTATAATAATACTTATCTTACTAGGTGAGATTCCAAGAATTGGAACAAATCATTGTTCATAATATAATAATTATTAGATTCTTATGAAGAGTCAACGTACTCAATATTTTTAGAAATGTATACCACTAGATAGAATGATCTTTTCATACTATTTACATTAACCTAACTATGATATTAAATCATATTGACCTTATTGGAAAAAAAGTTTTTGTCCCCTTGTAACTAGTATCCCTTACACACCATATATTAGGTATATATATTTTATACTTTCTAAAGTACAATCAAATTGTTATGATTGTTTCCCTTATAGTTCTCCTACATATACATGATATTTATCTACAATAAAGAATATACTGGAATTATCAAATCTTTTACGTATCATGTAATACATGATTGGTCCATATCTAAAGAATATTGAATTAAACTAAGTAACATAATCTTCTCCAATATCACATACATGTCTCCTTAGAGATATTTTTTCCATGTGACATTGGTAAAAAAGTAGCTCTTAAATTTTTCCAACTTTTATTTTTCAATAACTTTTCAATATATGTACAATAGACAATGTCTAAGAAAATGTTATGTCTACCACAATATATAACCTTTCATAGAACATTGGTCTCAAAATTAAGTTAATATCTACTGTATTTCTTTTATTCTTGTCTTGAATAAATATAATAACCATAGTTATTTTCCATATGTTATCTAACAAATTTTACGTGGAAAATAATGGTGCTCTAACAACCCTTTAGTAGACGCATGGAAGAGATTAAGTACAAATTAATACTATAAGATCTTGTCTCTTAATTTAAATATTGATCTAGGTTTTAGTAACATAAAAACTTATTGGCATTCTATGACTTCACCATATTTTTCTGGTTGCATATAACAGACAGCTTCTGTGATTGGTGGTCTTTACATCCAATTCTATAAAAATATATCAAATAAATTATAAATAATAGGTAAAATTCTAATGGATTTAGGCATAATGACTTGGTGTTACAAATAGAGCCTTATTAGTATGTTTCTTGTACCATTCATGTATATTCTCACATGAATACTCGTCCTAGTATTCAAAATATTAATCCCCTGTACTTTGATACATGTAATCCATTATTTAATTTTTAATTTATATTTTCTATTTTAGCTAATTATGATATACTGCTAACTAGTAAGAATTATTTTTCTCAATTAATATTGAATCACCAGCCATAGTGAACAAAAAACCATCAATAGGGGTTTTATATTCCTATGTGGTTGGTGTCTCTAGAACATTTCTCTTCCACCGATATTTTAGACCTCATTCTTATTCTATCTTCATGTGCATCAGTAACATTGGCGAATCCTAATTCAATCTTATTCCAACTATCTAAAATTTATATGAACACTGTTTTATATAAATAAAAAATATAACATGACTATATCTTTTCTATCATAGGGTTTTATGTAACATTCATATAAAATTTTAGGGTAATTACATTAAATGCACATTGTGTTTTTCCTGATACGAGTGTGATATATCCTAACAAGCATTGTGCATCTAATCACATGTTCTTATTACATAATGAGTTCCAAACATAATGTAACTCATATGATATCCTTTTTTCATGGTAGATATTATATGGATATGGGGTTAACCCATTATTTTCAAATCATGTCTTAAAATTTGATGTATCTACAATGCGTGAGTTTAAACACTATTGGACCTTTTAGTTACATCAAAACTCTGATGTATATAAGAAAATATGAATTTATGAATTAACCAATGCAACATTTTGTTGAAAAATGTCAACATGTAAGACTCATCATTAGTCTTCCTTATTAGCATCCTAACCCTGATGTTGATAAGGTATTCTGCATTTAGGAATTATGACTACTACATTATATTGATCGATGAATACTTCGTCATGATATTCTTTAGCCTGCCATCATTCAGCATCTCATATATTTTGGCCATGAATATATCAAAAAATAATTTATCATTCCTTAAATACTTAATGTAATATTTTGACTTATAAATACCACTAGCTTAACCCTAGAATAGTTTAAACTCTCTAGAAAAATAAATTCGGAATGCTTTGTGGCATAAGTTAATTTCTAAAGGTTTCCTTGTCCAAACTAAATAAGTATATATGTCAATAAAACCTAAGGTTTTTAACTCCATTATGTTTAAATACTATAATGAGTATATCCTTGATTTACACTTTTAGTTTTACATGATATAAAATTTACTTACCATAAAAGGGTATATAAGTCTAACATTTTATATTCTAAACATATTGCCTATGATTCAAGTATCACTGAAATATTGGTTGAGTATAAGTCACCACAAAAAAATTCATCCCTAATATAGAATAATTTCTTCTTTTTTCCACAGTACATGTGATATAAATTTTATTGTAATTCCCAATGAATATTCTACAATAACTATTAACATGGTAATTAGACGTTGCGTACTTCTCCCCACTAACTTATAAAACAACACTTTCATAGCCACATGGAGATCACACCTTATTTGTAGTGATGTTTCTATACATTCATATTTACTATATTTAAATACACGTATTTAATAAGAATATTTTATTGAATACAAAAAAAACTATTAGAGAAAAATTATAAATAATGTTGAATATTCATAAAAGAAGTGAGTACATACTTATTCATTTATCTTCCATATAATAATCTCATGATTTGAGAAGAAAATAACCTAATGTTTAATACCTAATTTTTAAAGGTATGTTCGAAGGTGTAAATGATATGACACTTTACATTGGCCTTTTCTCCTATTATTTCAACTTTTTTGCCATAAGAACTAATGATTAATATTTCTTTAATGTTCTTATTTCTCAGTGGACCTTACCTAGAAGGTAAGAAGGAATTTTTCCATAATTTTCCTTTTGTAATCTAAAAAATTGATAGAAATTAATTTAATAAGATGTAATAATGGTATGTCTTAAAATATCATGACCCTCCATTCATATTTACACTTATCTAGTGTAATTATCACGAATTCATTTCACACTTCACTTTCTCCTCGCAAGATTATCAAAGATGAGGCTGAATGAAATACCATCCAAGTCTGAATGTATTTCAATACATATAAAATGTGTGAAACATTTTAGATACTCGTTTGTTGAAATTTGTGAAGATTTTTAAGATGAATCACTCTTTTCCAACTTCAATATGACTCAATGATTCTAGAATGACATGATTATCAGTGAAATAATACCAAGTGTTTTTCCTAAATATTTAAGCAATCCATGATCTAGCATTGTAGAATGAATATTTTGGATTATTCTCATGGATCCCCCTCAACAACTAATAACGATACTGCGGATCAGTTTTTTCATAGACTAATGTATTTATATTATATATGTTCTTATTCATTGAAAAAGTATTGTTGGAATATTTGGAAAAATGTTTTAGTGGTATTTTAATAGTATTTGAGTATACTTTATTCCCATTATAAACAGATTTTTATCCTTAAGTGTCAAATGAATTATTTTTATCTCTATCAAGAGGTGATAAAGTTAAATCCATATAGGGTATTTATAATAATTTTTGTGTTTGTTTAAAATTAATGTTTTAATAAAATTAATATATATTAATAGGTTATCTGAATTGATTAAATATAAGAAATTAGTTTAAGGAAGATGAAGTGAAAACAACATTGTGGTCTACCTAACTTTTTCGCGAATGGTTTGTATATTATAAATTTTATTGTGGTTAATAGAAAACTCAAATGTATCATATAAAATATATGAAACCATGACCATTTTTAATCATTGGATGTTCATAGTTTTTTATGTAGATTTTTGTAATAAGAAATAAGATATTTTTTGTGTTGTTAATGACGATATATTGAGGTGTTTTGGTATGAGTTATTATAAACCATTCTTGATGAAACAACATAATAAATTAAGTCACATTGTTATGTTGATAATTTTGGATATGTTCGATGGTGTCATAATTGTATAGACTAAAATGTGCTAGGTATCTGATTCAGGGTAACAAAAAAGGTAAATATGTCATGGAGGCATACATCTATATTAAATGGAAATTAAATTTAAAATACATTTTGGTTTTATAATTATTTTTTCTCATAAATTTAATTATTTATAAGATCAATACATTTTACTTTATGTTTATTTGGTAGATGTCTCTAGCTACTAAAGTATACACAAAACAACATGGTTAATGTTAATATAGTTAGTTTAGTTAAATCGGAAATAATCTAACAATATAAAACTAACAATCTATTTGGAATGAAGTCATGATTTAAAGTCATGGTTTTTGGATATTTTATTTGGTCAGATACAACACCTCAGTGTATATTGTAATACAAATGTAATTCATTTTATTGAAGAAAAAACGAATTTTTCAATATCATATGTTTATTAAATATATCAAGAATGATATGGGGTGTCATATTAATTTTAAAGCAATATATTTAACTAGGGTTTAAAGAAAGAGTAATGTATAGGGATCATGGAATTATTTGATGGTATATTTAGATCATAAAAATTTAAGATGGGTCTTAATGTTTAAGTGAAGCTATATATGGTTGTGATGGAAACATATAAGGTTTAGAATTCTATAGAAACAATAATGTGACTTTATATAGATAAATAGAATAGAGAGTTCATTTTAATACTGGTACTCTATGATGATTTTTCATGTTGAAGAGATGAACACGTTTTTTTTATATTTAATGAAAATAGTAAAACACCCATTTAGGTTTTGTAATTACTATTAAACTGATTTATTATTGTAAAAGTCTTGGATTCTATATAATTTTAATTATTTCTTAAATAAGTGTATATAGGGTTTGGATGAGGGTCAAACCATAGGACTATGTATTAAGCTAGTATTAATTATTCTTAATCACAATAATTGGTGTTAGTGATTTGGGCGCACCAAATACTAATTCAATATATGCTTCTTGGACTAGAACTTCTAAATTAGAGGGTTAACAATGGAAAATATTTTTTCTCTAGTATATTATTTCATGATTTGGACATTGCATTTGGTCCGTTTATCTTAAAAAATGCTTTCCATCTAATGACATTTTAATATCTGAGAAATGGTTTTCATTAAAAATATATATTTAAAACAAAATGATCACCCTCATTCACCCCACCTATCAGAGAGATTTCATTTTATTCAAAAACATTTTTATAATAAATATTAGAATTAGATAAATTAAACATTGATCATTTTTATGTTTTAAATAATATACATTTCTAAGTGAAAATTCCCTACTATGCTTCTTCTGAGATGGAAAATGTTGTATATAAAGTGTCCCTATGCGTTTATAAATATTATTACATTATTTTGAGCATAATTATGCATGAAATAAAAACCAAAGATCAAAACGTACAGTTTCATTAGAAGAATAGTTGTATAATTAGAAAATAGGAAACCAAAATAAAAATGTTTTTATTCTCCTTAATAAGATCCTCACTTCATTTGAGTTACTATATATTTATAATATAACCTCGGGGAATACATAGACAAAATGGGATGACCTAAAAAGACCATTAAGGGAATAAACATGGCATAAGAGTCATAAGGAATAACATGATAAACAAATTTATGGAGCATGAATAAACTTTTAGATACATATCATACAGAACATAGAATCGTATGATCATGGAATTATAGGAATGTGGCATAAACACCTAACATGACATAAACACGAGTCATGACTGACTCCAAGATGGTATCAGAGAGTGAAAAAAATCTCACAACAGAATAGGTTTACTCCCTAATCCTCAACATAACACCTCAGGATTCAAAACATTAAAAAAATAATTACACCACTATCGTGGTGTACTAATCATAACTAGTTCTTGTATATGTGTTCCACATGAAGAATCAAACATAAAGAATTAAACTAAGGGTTCCCAATGGAAAAAATGGGTTTCATAATCATGTTATATGGAATAACTAATGGGTGTATCATAATGATATACATGAAAGAAATAATTTAAATCATTATTTTACATTATTAAGGAAAAAATAATTATATGTCATGAATAATAATGTTCAACTATAGTGGAAACATGAAAATGTGTGGTTATATAACTTAATAAATGTTCTAATTAAGCATGGTTTTTGGGAAAATAATAGTGTATCTAAGGAATAATTATTTAAATAAACCATGAAACTAAATAAATGGGTTTTTAGGTTAAAATATGCGATTTTATAAAATAAGTATGGATTTAAATATTTTATGGAGTGTACATGAAAATGGGTAAGAAATAGAAATGTTCCCATTAATCGGGTTGGATTTTCTAGATGAATTAAGAAGGGGACCTTTTTAAAACATGAATTTATCCATAATAGAAATATGAGTTGACATAGATATATATTTTTGGAATATGTATAAATATTTTTAGGTTAATTATATAAGAATAATGAGTAGTTAAAGTGAGGTAAAGAGAGATAATGTACTACCTAATAGAAATATGGAGGTTTGGAGAGATCCATTACCATATGCCTGACTGCATTATGCAGTTTCACATAATGTCATGAATAATAAAATAAGATCCTTTAATTAATTAATTAATATCCTCTTAACTTTATATTTGATTTATTATTATTTTTTTATGTTCATTTATGTCAATTTTAAGAGTAATAATGATTAATTTTGTCGGTATAGGAGTATTCATTATATGGTTTCATGGTCATTTCACTTGTGTATATTTATTGATGTTCATGTATTTTGAGAATAGTTCAATAGAAGTGAAATTATGTGGTATTGATTATATCAATTGTTTTAAATGGTCTTATATATAATTTTCCATTCCTGTATGATGATGATTCATTGGATAAAACATTATTGATAAATGTTTATTTTATTTTTGGCTGTTTTTCCGACCATCAGGAATTTGTTTCATTTTATTTAATATTATTGACTAAAATTTAATTTTTTTATTACAATAGAGACACTTTTAAGGGGTGAGGGGGAACCCATCATGATATCAAGGACATTAATAACCACCAAGCCCCACCGACCAAAGGCCCATGGAAAAAAACAACCAAATTGAAGTTTTCAAAAGAAGCCCCACCCCAACATATAAAACGTTAGATCATATTACACTATCACAAAGCTTCTCTGCTTGCTATCTCATTCAAGGGTGCACGGGTCTGGTATAGATAAAAATAGAAATGCCCTCCCAAACATGTCATTTAATATAGCAAAGATATGGTGTAAACTTTGTTCTCAGAACCACTTCTGGAGCAATATTTTGAAGGAGAACTAGTTTGTTTTACTAAGAACCATAGACCATAGGTCCATAAGGAAAAATCTGAAAATCCATTCCACAAAATCAAATATTCAACAACAATATACTGATAAATCAAAACCTCTTTCACCATAATGCCATCACAAGCTCCTCCATCCACTTCATGGATGCTTTACCACCTAAACAACATATCGGTCACCAGACGAAGCAACCACACCACCATTTAATACTAGAAAATACCAACGAGGGGGTGAAGGGTTACTTAGATGATGGAGAAACAATAAAAAAAATCATAACATCAAACATAAAAAATCATAACTCACTATTTGTTGTGAAGATCGCTGGACTCTAAGAAAACCTCACTACTAGCCATATCTACAGATCCCATCATCTCTATTAGAACTGCAATGAATACCACAAAAAACCACCTCACATAGTCCCAGCTGACAGAGAAATGTGGCAACAACCCTCTGACTATAGAGGCTAGGATGTGACCTCTTGTTCATCACCAAACCACCGTAGGAAACTATACCCAATAAGGAGGATGGGTGAGAAATAGGTCACCAAATGATGTGCATTTTCGAGATAGCTGATCCCATGTGGTCGTTGACTCTTCCATTGAAAATGGAATCACACACCATGAGATCTCCAAGAAAGTGTGTCAAGAGGTGAAGTTGAGATGACCCAATGTTGTGAGGATAAGGTATAAGACATAAAAAATTTAAAAGATAGATATACATGACATTACCTCTTAAATATCATCTCCTTGAGAATATCCTTAAGGCACTTGGAATTGGTCTTTAAATGTGACCAGTTTTACTAGGATTTCGGAATGAGGCTAGTGAATGTAATTAGGAAAAATAATTTAATGATCCAAATCATTGAAGGTGTGAGGAGAATGGGTGGTGAGGGTTGATATTTATATGTGGAGGAGAGGGGTGTTTATTATTATTATATTCCATAATTTAATATTTATGTATCATTACTAACAATAGTATTTATTATTGTGACTATATATAGTAATTAATTCATGTCAATTCAAAATAATGGGTGTTTTCATCATCCATGGCTTAAAAATTCATGTATTTGGCTTATAATGATAACTATCACAAATTGTCATATTTCACTATTCATATAAAATTGAACTACTTTATAAAAAAATTACCCTAATCATTTCCTGATTTGTATATTTCAAAAATGGAATTAATTTTCTGAAAATAATTTTCTATATATGATAAATTTAATTTTAAAATAAAATCATCATTTATTCAAATAATACTAATGTTAATAATATATTCAATTTGGTGACCCATTGAAAAAATTATTATGTTATCATTAAATTATATTATAATCATAATACAACATAATATTAATTTATGAATCCTTTTTATAAAAATAAATTTTATTTTAAATCATTTTATTCACTATAAAATTGAAAAAAAAATTCCACATTTTACAAAAATACCAACAATTATATTATCATTTTTAAAAAAAATAATTAATTTTACAATTATTTAAATATATCATATTTTTTTAATAAGGTAATTAAATATTATATATTACTTTAATAAGTGAGATTGATATTCTAAGAGTCTGATTATTATTCCTAACAGTTATATTACAAGTCCAGCGTCTATGTTACTATTCGAATGGTCATATTACTATTCCTACATTCATGTTAATATTCCAAAGATATTATTTAAAATGATCATATGGGTTCACTAATTTCTATAAATACCTATTATCCCAGTCATTTTTCATTCACTTCTGTATTCTCTCAATGTTATTTATACTTTCATTTTTAAAATGAATTTTTTTCATTAATGTTATGTTTTCATCTACAAATTTTTTATGAGTGATGTCATTATGGTGGATTGAGATTATCCAAATTATCCTATCGTTATTATCTTGTTTTATATATATTTTCCCATTGTAATATTTGGCATTATTATTGGTTTATTTTCTAAATAATTTATCATTTTTCATTTATGAGAATAGTTTTTTTCTCTATTTTATGCTTGGGCTTATACTACGTGTCATAATTATAAGAAGGTAAATTTCATTGATAAAATTATAGGTCATTACAATATAGTTGGGGATTGTTGAGAGATACATTATCTCACTCAAAAATGAAAAGAAGAAGATATAGGAAAATATTGGGAACTAAATTAATAACTTACAATGAATATCACATCATTTCAATAGATTTTGTTTATATTTATTCATGAATTTAAAGAGAATTATTGCCAACAGTTGAATTATTCATTCATATATTCATGGGATGATTTCTTATTATTTACTGTTAGATTATTAGATTGAATTAAATGACTAAATTACCAAATATAAAATATTTTATTTTATTTATAACAACAATTATATTATATGAGGATTTCTGTTTAATGACCATTAATTAACAGAATAGTCATATTCATCTTCAGAATACTTCACTACAATTGGTTATTATTATCTTTAATTCAAATATGATAATCCATGATGGGCCACACTGTTTGATTACAATGATTATAATTAAATGATAAAAAGTAATAGTCAAGAAAAAAATCATGATAGTACAAAATATTATTGATAATGATCATGATCGTTTGTCTTGAACTTAGAAATTATGATACCTAGACAACAAGAAAGACTAGTTATATGTGTTTTGGTTATTATATTTTTATAACTCCCTTCATGAGTCAAAAAAGATCATTAACAATTTAAATAATGTTATGATGCTTTTCATAAATAATTAGATTGAATTTTTTTTCATATGTGTAATGGTTTACATAAATTGAAAAAATTAGGGTCATTATAAATATTTATTATTCAATAATGGGTGGGAATTTTTTCATTTAAATGGTTTTTATTCTATCATAATAAATATATTTGAGATAGGTTTTTAAAAATATATTTTAATGTTATTAATGTGTGATTTTTTATTATAATATAAAAACAATGAGTGGGGTTATCATAAAGTTGGAGGAGGAGTAATAGGTTTACTCACTAGCATATTTATGGAAGGTGAAGAACAAGGAATCTATGTTTGATTTTGATAACAAATATATTAAAATTTAAACATGGAAAAATTATGTAAAATCATTCATACCCCTAATAGAGGTGAGAAGACCCCACATATTTATTATCTATGATGATTGGATTGTATTATTAATGAATATATTATAAAAATAAATATGATCTTTTGGATGATATTCATTATAATTTTAAATTCTCTTCCAATGAAAACTAATATGATCCATACATTACCCTCTGGTCTGTGAGGGCATATTCAGGGTTTGTAATTAGATTTGAGGGTTCTTGGGGGTTGTTTGATTGTGTGTGGGTGAGTGGGGGTGTCTAAGACGTTGAAAAGATTTATATCACCTATATTTTCTGAAAATATAATATTTTAGTTATTCATTCTTATTTATATTGGGATAGTGAGTCATTATTATAACTTTTGTGTGGGGAGTGAGGGGGTCCTTTTTATAATTTTGTTAGTGGGGGTGGTTGAGGGGAGTGGAGAATCATTATTTTAACTTGTGTGAGTTTTCACATGTTGACAGGGGAGGTGATTCATTTTTATAGCAAGAGTATGGGAGGCGGAGTCTTTATGATAACTTCTGTGTCAAGTGGGGGTGGAGAGTCTATTATTTCTTATGTGGTGGGTGGGGTTGTGTTTATAATATCACGTAGAAGGGTGGAAATTATTTTTAATTACCCCCTCCCCAAAAAGGTTATACCTCCTAGGATAGCAATAGGAGAAGAGAGATAGTGACCCCCGGGTCATGCCTCCAGTATGCCCTGAGTTGGTGACTTGCACTAAGGGTATAACAAACAAGCAGTTGGGAGGCATTACCTTCTATGAGAAACACTTGAAGAAGAGAAACATAATATAGACACCAACCAACTCTTCCTCAAAATAAAATATAAAAGAAAAACTCAAATACACATATGTAATGCCTTGTATGAAATACTACCACTGAATGGGAAAACTGCAAGTACCAAAAGGAAGGTAAAGATGATAGTGATTGTAAATCCCAAAAAGCTCATGCTAAACCCAAAGCTAGCAGAAACCAGTTATATCTCTAACCTACTTCAACTGACCAAAAAAATAGGTTATCAATATTCAGGGTGAGTATAACAGTATACTTAGTGGTATCCTCCCCGGATCCTCTCATGCAAAAGGTAACGAAATCACACTAATGTACAGTGAACAACAAGTGAAACTGACTCTTCTTCAAAATAGGTATACTAAGTTCTCAGCCTCAAAATGGATACTCCCACCATGTTTCCCGTAGAAGAGATTATAATATAATTATGAATATAAATGGTTACCTACTAACTCTTCCCAATGGGTTTTCCACTCTACCCTATCATGGCGTGTCCTAAGCATCTCTCTCCAAAAAGGATATCTCCCAGACACCGGCGAAGAGCACCAAAACATGAACCACATGAAACACACCACCACATCCGCATAACCAAAAGTAACCAGGTAGTTTCTGTTAGCCACCACTGCTCTTATAATGTGTATCATACATAAGGTATTGTACCTCAAGCCATCACAACCCATAAACCAAGTAAGGAGCCTCAAGCCATCTCATCCTATACATGTTGTACCTATAGTATTCTTTATGAAACAATATCCAAAATATATGTGTGTGAAATATCCACAATCCATTATATCTCTCTACACACATATACGTGGAAAAATAATTATATTTCATACTAACTCAAGTAACTACCATGATAAGAGAGTGGGCCAAAGGGGGGTAACCTTGTCTTAG
The DNA here is from genome assembly GCA_963277665.1 of Viscum album. Lineage (NCBI taxonomy): Eukaryota > Viridiplantae > Streptophyta > Magnoliopsida > Santalales > Viscaceae > Viscum > Viscum album. The sequence continues at coordinate 221,012,889 of OY728127.1, read as the reverse complement.
GCCCAAATTCTACTAATGTCTCTCAAACTACCAGTTCCCACTACTAAGACCCGATATCCTATCAGCACACAACCATTTAAAGAGATACCTTAAATTATTTTATACTTTTTATCTGTTTCAATTTATGTTAATTAATTTTTTAACCATTAATTAACAATTATCATTTTCCCCATTAAAATTTATCGGTATCCCAACAAGGAGTCATGCCCTCCTTGCATCAGCAAAATGAATCCACAAATTCTCAAAAATACATCCACAACATTGCATCCTAAAAGGCTCCAACCCCATTGGTTAAACATTTATTAATTTATTAAAAAAATTACATTCCATATTACCAGGTATTATAGGAAAATATTCTATGCTACCAAACACAAGGGGATCAACAGAGTTAGTATGTGAGCTTCCCATTGATTCATCGCCAAATATAATAGGAGCATAGACCCATCCAAGCATGAGAATATAAACACAAAAACACAAGGAATACCACATGTGTCATCTTTTTTCTATGAAGGATAGTAACCAAAAACATCTACCTGAAGAATTGGGGAAATGAAATCAGATAAATGAAACCATGGCCTTCACCCAAAAAACTGATTAAAATAAGCATCTATCTTTTATATCAATGGATAAGCCCAACATCAGCTCGTTCATTCAACTTCAGTGCCCTCCCCAAGACCCACATGCATATACTAATTCATCTCATCACTCTAGGAGTCAATTTCTTCCACAATAACTGGTTCTCCCCATCCCTCATACCACTACATCCCTCTAGGCTCATCCATACCATGATCATGTCACATCCAAATCTCCCCACCCCAAAACTACAATTGCATTCCAGGATCAACCATATTAGCTACACAAAGCTGCAGGAAACCAACATTGAAACTAGGATCTTGGGCATAAAACAAGGCATATAGCCTTCTAACACAACGATCTCTCACGGATCCAAATCACATGGAACGTGTCCTTTAAAATAGAATTGGGAAATCATGCCCTAAATAGTAATTATCTTTTATCATAATACAAATTATTAATCCATCGTGAATAATTGATTCATTATCACAGGTTCCAACTATGAGAAACCAAAGCAACAAGTTATCACAGCTATCAAAATTTAAGTAAAAACATTATTTAAGATGCCTTTAATTATATAATCAATATGCATCATCGTTGTACTGGTTTATTAACCAATTCAATTAAGCATGAAAACTTGTATCAATTTAATTAAAATAAAATTACAAAAACAAAATGAATTAATTAAAAATGCCTCCTTAATTCCATTTTACACATAATTATCAATTAATTCTGACATTATGTTCTTTATCAATTTCCATCACTATCTATAAAATCAATAGACATACAGTTATCATAGTTAATAGTAAAAAACATCTTTATGTGTTCGATACCGATTCTATAAACCAATTCAAATAATTATTAGGTTTATTTCATTGCGATCTATGGGGAAAATAATGCTAGCTCCAGGATTGAACATAAATAAATATAGAAAAAAAAGAATCCCCTACCTCAAAAAGGGAATCAATGCACTTTGTTCAATAATGGACCATGAAACAGATTTCCAATTACCCATCCCTCATTAACTACATCCATCCAAGAACCTCACAGCACAACCGCACCAACCAACAACCAAGATGAAAACCCCAATAGAATATGGGAGATAATCATCCGTCAAATGATAATATAACCATGATAAAAAATATCAATACAGGATAACTACTATAAAACAATGTAAAAACACACCTTGGATCAACCAAGGCCACCACGGATCGAAGATGGAAGCCCGAGAATAATTTTCATCAAATGGATATCCAAAAAGGTGAAGAGGGGAAAACCATGTCACCTAGGATGATAGAGATGGAAGCTATAGACTTAGGGTTTGAAAACCTGAGAAGCTAGGAAATGATAAAAACATTACATCATTAGGTGATTACATGAAATTTAATCCCCTTTCACATCGTGTAATTCCTCATGTTCGGTTTCCAATGAAAAAACCATCTCCATCTCCATTCTATTTTATTTTATTTTTAAAACCCCAAAATATTATGTGGCATGAAACCCTATTTCACATCGTGTAACTTCTCACAATGTGAAATCCTTCCCTACTTCCAAAATATAGAGAATAAATCCATTTGGGCTTCTTCTGAGACACCTTTGAGCACCTCGTTCTGTAGAAACATTCAAATGGTTTGACCGTGTAGATTTGGGACCATACATAAGATATATCTCAAAACATTCTCATCCTCGATAATCCAAATCCAACCAATGAAAACATAACTCGGTCATCTAAACATTCACCCCGTGAGATACCTATCAAGGCTCTCATCACCATAGAAGATCAACCACCTCACTAGAGGAACAATGAAAAACAATTAATCAACCATAACTAGCTACGAATCACTCTCCTAGGGGAGATACCTGTCCAAAGAGTTTAAGACACGTAAATCTTCAAGATAAATCCATCTCACAAACAAAAAAGTCTACAAGAACAAAATGAATAGATTTACAAGAAATGATGTAAATATCAAACAACATGGGGTACTAAGCATGTATCTACGACTAAAGTACCTAGGTACTCTCCTCTATGCCACTATTCCTTCACAAAAGACAAACCAAGGGGATAGTACACCCGCATAACACCTTATCATGGCGTTCATGGATCTCTATAGGCTTCTCCTAAATGGTTGCATCATCATCAACATCGGTCACTCCCAAATCGATGACATAAGTGTAATCATGAAGATAAAGATGTAGATGTGAAATGTGGTAACTGTCATGTACCAGGATCATCTTCAGGGGAAGCACTATCAGATAAATAATGGCACCAACATGATCCAGCACCTCAAAAGCCCCAATCAACATGGGAGAAAGATTACTCCCATGACCAAACATTCACTTCCCATGATGAGGAGTCATCTTCAAGAACACCGGATCCCCCACATTGAACTCTAGAGGCCTCCTCCTATAATCATAATAATATTTCTGATGATCTTGTACTTCCTTCATCCTTTCGTGAATCACATGAACCATCTATGTCATATATTGTACAAGTTCTGGCCTGAGTATTGCTGACTCTCTGATATCAATCCATCACCAGAGAGAACAAAAAATTAATCCATACAAGAATTTAAAAAATGTAGTACCAATTGTGGAGTGAATACAATTATTATATGTGAACTCTACCAAGGATAGGTTCCTCTTCTATGATCCTCCAAAATCCAGGTCCTAAGTGCGCAACATGTCTTCATGAGTCTGGACGGTCCTCTCTATTTGATCATTGATCTGTGGATGAAATGAAATGTAAAGGCATAGCTGAGAACCAAACACATGATGGTGACCTCTCTACACCGTGGAGGTAATATATGGATCTCAATCGGAAATGATCATCCTCAGGACATCAGGGGGTCTCACCACCTCCTCCAAATATTTCCTTGACAAAACCTCCAAACTCCTTGAGTTCTATGACGTGAGATGATTTATCCACTATCACATATATAGAATTATAGAATCCCTAATCTCAAGGTGAACTAGTAATAATTTCCATAGAGATTTCCTCCCACTTACACTGAGGAACGCCAAATGATTGGAGAAAACCACCGGGAACATAGTGCTCGGTCAGCCCCTTTTGTTAGAACAAACATCGAGAAACGAAATCTGCAACTACATGCTTCAACCCTAGCCACCCAAATTTGTATCTCAATTCTCGATAAATATTTTTCATGCCAGGACGTACTTCCAATGGTGGACTACGGAACTCTTTGGGAACTATCTCATGCATCACCAAAGTAAAAATAATAATTACTTGAAATAACACTCTCTGTTGTTCATCCTCAGACCAACCATTAGGGTCCCTTCCATGAATAACTCAGTCTCCCCAGACCTCCACCTCAGGATCCCCCAAATAGGATTCCTAAAACTACTTCACCAGATATGACTTCACCTTCATCTAAAAAATACAACTTTTCCCACAACATCTCCGATATTTAGATGCAATGCAAAAAAGTTATTCCATAACACTCCAACAATATTATTAGTGGCGTAGTTATGCTCATGGGTACATAACTATCAAGAAATTTAAGAAATGATTTCTCATGTGTACATTAGAACTCAAACCAACCTTAGAAGCGAACTGTCAAAAAAACATCAAATTGAACCCCTTCAAATAGAAGACAAAGAACTGGAGAACAAAATAACTTCTCCATCAAATACTAAAAATCTATATGATATTGATCAGTCTATAAGAATTAATGATCCTTTCTGATCATTGCTGTCGGAGGAGTCACAACCTAAAATTTTTTTCTACAAACCTCCTATAATAGTCAGTAAAAACCAGGAAACATCACACCTCTGTCATTATTATGGTGGTTTCCCAAGACATGAATACTTTTATCTTTAATAGATCCATAACTACTCCCTGTTGGGATACCACATGCCCATGAAAATGGACTTATTGATCCCAAAAATCTCAATATGGAAACTTCCCAAACAATTTATAATGACAATGAACTCCCAAATTTGCATGTAGACTCTATGTGGGCTTCTCATCACACACATATTACATATGATTTCTTAAATTCAAACCACCACAGAATTATCATGGAACTCATGGAACACAGTTTTCATTAACCCCATAGACACAGTTGAAGAATTCGTCACACCGAACAGAATCACAACAAACTCGTAATGCCCAAGATAACAACATATAGCATACTTTGGGATATCATAATCTTTTACATGAATCTAATGATACCCCAACACAAATTTATTTTTGATAACAAAATTTCAACCATTAATTGAATGAATAAATCCTCAATCCTTGGAATAGTATAGCGATTCTTCCTTGTCACATTATTGAAGTCATGTTAATCTATTCAAAACTACAAACTATCATCATCCTTCTTCACGAAAAAAACTGGTGCACCCCATGGTGTCACATAAGGCCAAATAAAACCACACTATAACATACAATATATATGAATACACAAATCTCGCAACATGGAAGGATCTATCATGTACGGTGAAATTGAGATTAGAGAAACATCTAAATTTAGTTCAATCCCGAACTCGATCTCTCATCGTGGGGGTAATGCTACCACCTTCTCTGGAAAGACATCAGGTACACTTCCAAAAACCTAGTAAACACCAACTTTTGAACTTCTGATGAACTATGTATTTGCTCATCCATCAAGGATGATAAGGATAGAACATGCCTTTGAACCATCTAAGGGTCTCTCGAACAAAAACAAAGTAGGTTCTCCATCAGTATCAATGAACACAACATCACTTCTGAAGAAATCCACGATACTATTCACCGAATACAACCAGTCCATGATGAGTATGATGTCATATGGTTTTATATGTAAACAATTTAAATATAACCAAAATCGTTGATGCAGTAGTACTAGAACATAGTCTCTACATAATTTAATCAATCCATCTTAGCCACTAACTGAAATAGTCAACGCCAAGGGATATGGATGTATCTGTACCTCAAGTTCCAATGCATGGAAAAGGGCTGGTGATATGGAGGAGTGTTTCTCTCTTGGATCAATAAAGTAATGAACCCATGTAGAAATCTAGAAAACGGTACCTTGAACGATGTATGTCCCTCCAAACACGGTCAATGCTAATGCATGAAATTGGCCACCACATGCTATATGGCATCTATGGACCTACTGGAGACCACCTCTATGGTCGTACACTACACTCTGAGGTTAGGGAGTTTAATAGGGTTATCGTCTACTAGTCCAATCTTCAATCTGTTGATACCAAACAAGAGAGACCAATTTTTGTTGCCTCGGATGGAACTCCCTCAGTGGAGGAAACTAAAGAAGAACAATTGGCACATGTTGATTTCTCAGAAAGGTCAGACACTCACACAGCTGATGACCTCATCCTCCAAAATACAGTCATGTGTTTTATCCTTTTCCATATGTATAAGAGCTGCTTCCCCAGAGAAACATGACATTGAGGGATAAGACCTACCCCCAACTAATCATAGTCTCTTATGTCTAGATAATCAGGAGCCCTAGACCATAACTCTGGTTCGTGAGGAATCCCGATAACTCCCCTCTCATGATCATCCTATTATATATATGATCATATTGATGACTGTGTCTCTTTACAACACATTGACATAGATATTCAACATAAATAGGGTGACCTGCCACTGTATATTTGTATGAAATGCCACCTCAAAATGCTTCACTCTGGCCCTCTCATCATCGTCAACCCTCACTCTGTGATGATCTACTGGCACAACCAGCATAAGATATTATGTGCGAACATGATAAGGACATTGACCTAGATCCATGCCCACAAAAACAAATTTTAGCTCCTAACCAGGAATATGGAAGAAGTTAATATTAATAAATTGTTTTTTTTCTTGGTTTTAGGTTAATGGATCCCATGGTCTAACCATTCTAAAAATGTTAAAAATAAGGATGATTCCTGATCCTTTACAAGGTCTCTGCTCAGCAAGCAGTATCATATAATTTAGTAACTGTTGTATGCTTAATGTTATGTGCATCAAAACAACGGGGGACCAAAATACCCGTGTCTCGGCCGGTCTCCCATCTTTTTAACATTTTCTAAACATTGTTGACATTTTTTCCCTACCAACCCATGAAATCTCACAAGTGTATAACTCAAAACATCATCCAATCCCTCATCCTGACCTCTAATACAGCTCTATCATGACCCCACCCCCACAAAGTGTACCCCTCCTAGGTCAACAATGGGAGAAGAGAGATAGTGACCATAGAGTCCCGCCTCTAGTAGGACCCGATTGGCATCTAGCACCGAGGCAATAATACACATGCATATGGGAGGAATTACCATCTAGGAGAAACACATGAGAATGAGGGAAATAATATAGACATCAACTAACTCCTTCTCATACTATAATATAAAAGAAAAACCCAAGGGCACATATGTGATTTCCTGCAGAACTACTATAACTAAAAGGGAAAATTGTAAGTACTAAATGAAAGGTAAAGATCCTTCCTTATGCCTCTCATTCAAAAGGTAAATAAAGCATACTAAATCACAATAAAGAACAAGTAAAACTAACACATCACCTAAACATGTATACTATGTTCTCTGCCTCACTGTGGCTACTCTCACCATGTATCGCATAAAATATCATATAATATAATAATGAATATCTATGGTACCCCACTACAACTTCCCCTCTAATTTTTCCTATCGTCCCCAACATCGCACATGTTAATAATCTCTCACAAAAGGTTATCCCACAAACACCTAGGAAAAGAACCACAACATGCATCTCGTGTAACACACTGTCACTTCCCATAACCAAAAGTAACCCTGTAGTTTTTGGGAGCCACCACAGTTTGTATAACATCTATCATACATCTAGTATTATACCACATGCCATCATAGCCCATACAATGAGTAAGGATCCTCATTCCATCATAGCCTATAAATGTTATACCTATAGTAGTCATTAGGAACCTATATCCAGAATATGTGTGTGAAATAACCACATGTCATTGCATCCCTTTACACACATATTTGGGGAAAACTATCCATTATGCATACCATCACAAGTAACTACCATGAGAAGAGAGCATGAACAAAGATTGTAGTCATCCATTCATTTTACCAACAAGATGTTGGGGAAAAACACCCCCCAGGGCACAAAATACTTGGGGTGTTAGTTACCTTAACCGACATGGTCGTAGCATATAGACACACAAAAATTATAGGATATAGTATAGCTCACAACCACTCAATGGTCATAACCAAGTATCATACCCAACTACAACTAATGTCTCTTGCACTCTGTAAGAACCCGGTTCCTATTTTTGAGGGTACGAGCTTCTTCTTTTCCCTTTTCCTTAAGTGTTTTTGAGAAAATATGGAAAATGGGGAAAATCCTAAATTTTGGAACTACACGCCGTGTACTTTTCCACACGCCAGGTACTTTTGGCCGTGTGGGATAGTTACATGGGGTGTGTAGCCATGTCAGCGATGAGGGGGGTAGGAACCGACTACACGCCGTGTAGTGGTACCTTACATGCCGTGTAGTTAGTCGGCATGCCTAAACAGTAAGGCAGTGGAGTAGCCGCCAGCTGGGCGACAGTACACGCCGTGTACTCATAAGTTCGTGTTGTGTACTCAAGTTGACGGAATGGACAGTGTGGTGGTGCCGCCAGAGGAATAGTTAAATGAAGGAATTACACGCCGTGTACTCATAATTACATGCCGTGTACTTTTTTTCAGCTTAAAACAGGAAGTAGCCTCCTCATTAGGAAAAGGAGCCATTTGAGCCGTTTTGGAGCCAAGGAGGATGGCAGAATATTTGAAGATCCTCCTGGTGTTCGGTCTGGAATCCGTTTCGGATTCATACAATCTCGTTGGAACCGCACGGGTAAGCCCTTCCTTCTCTTTATGCCGTTCATACCAATTCATTCCCGAGGGAAAGTTATTTACAATTGAATGGGTTTTGTTCTTCGACAGATCTATGCCATTCTTGGGTGTTTATGGAGTTTTCATTCAGGTATAACGTTCATTGGCGTATAAGGTAGGTTGCTTGGTGTAAATTTTCCACTGTCATGAATTTTTGTGCCACGAACCCATGTTGGGGTCTCGTTTGGCTGAGGTTGTTGCTATATTTAATTCCTATAATGGCATAGTTATTAAATTGTGATAATAAAATTCTGGTTGGGATCGTTTCTTGGATCCAGAACCACCCCGGGGGGTGTGTTTCACTATTTATCCGTTTGGCCAGGATACCCGAGGGTATGCCTTTAAAGTAGTAATCGTAGAATTTCCTTGAGAGGAATTATTTTTTTACTAAAGTTTGACATGTTGGGCATGGCCCGGTAACATGTTTAGTCTGAGGGCGTTGTTTTGATTAGCCTGTGGGAACTTCCCTATTTAGCCTGTGGGTTGTAGTTATTTCGGCCTGAGGGAAACTTCGTCCGTGCATGTGGGTAGCTGACTCTGTGCTCGTGGGCGGCACTACCTACGCCTGAGGGAAATCTATGTTATTCCTGAGGGAATATTCTTGTGTTGGATACTCGTTACCCGAGGGTAGGAGTTTACATGTATGAGTACACTAGTTGTTTAGATAGAAATGAACTGTAGTGATTTCTTATATAAAATGGAATAAATGAAACATTAAATGGAAATTTAACTATTAAGATAGTTACTTTGTAGTAATGCTTAATTTATTTCATTTTACCACTACACACTATTGTTGCATGTCAGCACACAGTTGGGCACGGGCCTTTGGTGGGTGCCTACTGAGATATATTTCTTACACCCTATTTGGGACACACTTTTCGGCCCAAACATATTACGTTTCTGTAGGTGTAGATAGGGGAAAAAGGCCCTATAAAGGTACTTGACTGTTGTTGAGGAGTAAGAGGGCATGGGACTAAGCCTAGGCTTGCGATTCTGCTGCCAGCTATTTTGGTTGTTTTACTGTACTCTGTATTTGTTTGTATTGTATCGATGTATAACATGTTCTGGCAATTTTCTTAGTACTTGAGACATGTAGCATCACTATATATATATATATATACTTTTGATTATTTCAGTTGTGTATGGTTTACTGCTTCCGTTGTTTGTTGTATGTTTTATTTCAATTCCAATGTGCTGCACTTTGACAAATGAGGGCAGAGTTTCCCCACTATCAGACCTGGGCCCTCGCAGCTAGTCGGCAGCCTCTGGCGCATGGGGAAATGCGCTTGAGGTCACGTGGCGAACCGGGTTCGGGGCACCTGTTGTGTGGCACCCGGGTCCGGGACGTTAAAAAGTTGTATAAGAGGGGTTCTTTTCTTTGACTTAATATTTGGTCCCGTAGTCAGGGATAGGAAGAACGGTAGTTGGTAATAAGCTGTGCCTGGGCGTAGCTAACCTGTGTATAGGGAAAAGCGATTCTACCTTGTATTTTGCATTTTTTTGGTTTTGAAAATTTTACAGTTGATTTGATTTCACCGTTGGGTGACTCAATTTGAGATTTTGCAGTTTATATTTTATCTGTGGGTTCTAGTTAGTTGCAACCCGGTGAGATGAGGGTATGTCGTCTCATACATCATATAGGAACATGCTAGATATCACATGTCCTGTATAGTTTCCATCCCATGTAGGTGCATTATAAAATGCATGTTGTTGTGATAGTTGTTGTTCTATAAAAGAATGTTCTTGTGATAGATTCTCTGATAAAATACCTGCTATTTGATAGTGTAATTTTATGTGATCCTGTTTATAGAATGGACGCCAAACGTTGGTTTTTGGGGAGTATGGGCCCCCATTGACCGTAATTTGGTGGATCATTGACAGTTTATTGGTTATAACACATATGAGATGTCAAACATTGATTCTTGGGGTGTATGGGCCCCCACGGTTGATAATTTGACACTTAGGTGTTGTTATTCGGTATTTTCTGGGTTCCGGGGAAGTTTCTGAGGCATATTGTCTGGAAACCCAGTATACATGCCGTGTAGTATTTTTGTACACTCTGTGTATGTTCTTCTATTCAGGAAGAAAAATAAACTTTTTGAGTACACGCCGTGTAGTCTCTTCCCGTGTCACAAACCATGTGGGCGGCGACACGGGGTTGGGAAAGGCATGGGTAAAACACACAGTGTGGCTCTTGTACATGCCATGTAGTGTTGACCCAGAGTCCAGCTATGTAACTAACAACACGGGTCAGTGAACTCCTTGATATAACACACTGTGTCAATGGTGGACATGCTGTGTAGTGTGACCTGGGGACTCAGCCGTGTAACTAACAACACGGGCCGGTGTTATCTCTCCCTGAACACGCCGGGTACCTTTGGGTCACGCCGTGTAGTCTTGTCCGTGGAAAGACCATGTGGCATTAGCCGTGTGGCTGGGAAATGGGGTGATGTACACGCCGTGTACGGGTGTAACACTCCGTGTGGTGTTAAGACGAGTAGTCGTCTATGTCATAGACGACATGGGATGTTGGAAAATAAGAACATACACGCCATGTAGATTATTTACACGCTATGTAGTTTTTTTTTGAACGGAAGCCATGTGGCCTAGCCATGTATAAGGACCCGGTCAGGGGAAAGGAAGTCAAGTACACGCCGTGTAGTCATTGTACATGCCGTGTAGACATTTTTTTCAATTTTGAATGCCTTCTTCTTCTTGTTTTTTTGTGGTTCCTTCGCTTTTCGGTCTTACTAATCTTGAATCTAAGGCGTGCTTTTGACCTTGTAGTGTCATGTCGCCTAGACGACCGCATGTTGTTCGCCAGGAGAGAGGCGATGACTATACTCCTTAGATGGTGGGCCATTGGCTACCAGTTGATCCTCAAGCAGAGCTAGATGCGGCGCCATATACTATACCGGACACAGGCACAGAGGCACAATTCTGTGAAGGCTTTATTCGGTTCATGCAGACCATTCAGGGAGGACCGCAGGCAGCTACATCTATGGATGATCTGACTCGTATCTTCCAGCAGTAGCATCTGCCTACATTTTTAGAGGATGGTGGACCACAGGTGGAAGAGTCTTTGTTGGGGTTGATGCAGACTATTTTCGAGCATCTTGAGATTCCTCCAGGGCAGAGGGTCAAGCTCGCGACGTATATGCTTCGTGATTCCGCCAAGAGGTGGTGAGATGTTACCACCCAGTCAGAGTATCACAGGGACATGGCGTGGGAAGATTTTCAGGAAGTAATTTATGAATTCCTCTTTCCCAAGAAGCTAAGGGCAGATAAAGCTCGAGTGTTCATGAATTTTCAGCAGGGCGCTATGTCGGTGATGTACTATTATGCTCATTTTATAGAGCTTCTGCATTTTTCACTTGTGCTGTTGGATGATGAGACGTTGAGAGCCAGACGTTTTGAGGATGTTCTTCGGTATGAAATCCAAGTGCTGGTGAATTTTTTCAGGTTTCCTTTAGTAAACGCTATTGTGAACCAGGCGCTGATTACAGATAGGAACCTGCGGGAATTGAGTGATGTGGGCCAGGGCGGTTCAGTACCAGTTACTGGTATTATTTCTATTGGCAAGAGGAAGAGACAGATGGACTTATCTCAGGGTGGCAGTACCAGTCATAAGAATGCTTCAGGTGGCCAGGTTATGTGCTACCTGTGTGGTAGTGAGGGGCAAAAGAGGCCACACTGTCCACATGACCCAGTCGAGTGTCGAGATTGCGGCAAGATGGGTCATCTGCAACCCTTTGTAGGGCGTTTCCACCAGCGGCTATTGAGAGGGGTTCTGTGCTGACATCGTGTACGGGAGAAGGACCAGTGGCTTCTTACCAGTTAGGGAACTGGAATATGTTAGGGCGTGTAGGCGGAGATGGTGGTCGTGGCCATGGTAGCCAGACACCAGGATCTCAGAGGTAGTAGGGAGGGACACCTCTTGGTAGCCAGGCTGTGTCGCAGGTCCGTGGCAATGGTTAGGCATATGCTGAGCAATAGACCCAGCAGGTGCAGGATCCCGGACCATCTACAGTCAGAGGTACTATTATAGTAGCTTATGTCCTATCTTCAGTACTTTTTTATAAGTGTGCTACCCATAATTTCATATCTGTGCCCGTTGTGGAGAGCCTTGGTCTCTATGTTTCTACTTCTTCCGATATCATGATGCTAGACACTTCATTGTTGACTAGAACGGTTGATTGGCATCAGTGAAAGGAGTGCCCCTTGAGGTTGGAGGGTGTCACTTTCTTTGGTACCTCTATGTCATAGAGATGACGAGCTATGAAGTCATTCTCGGGATGGACTGGTTGGTCCCATATCGAGCCTTTATAGACTGCTATCATCTCAAGGTGAGTTTCACGTCACCATAGGGTGGAGAGTTTCTATACAAGGGCGAATGGGATGTTCAGGCGAGTCGAGCTGGAACAGAGCATCATGGGTGTGGTGGAGTCATGGCCCAGATTGCAATATTGTATCTGGATGACTAGGGGAGTTTTCAGACAGTTTTCCCTCCAGTTGTTCATCGTTTCAGGGATGTCTTCCAGGACGAATTTTCAAGTCTACCTCCGGTGCGTGAGGTGGATTTCCCTATTGAGCTTGTGCTGGGAGCAGCACTGCTGTCCATTCCCACTTATAGGATGGCTACAACTGAGCTACAAGATCTCAAGAGGCAGTTAGAGGAGTTGCGTGAAAAGGGTTTTATCTGACCCATTACATCTCCTTGGGGTTCACCAGTCCTTTTTGCGAAGAAGGCGGACGGTACCCATAGACAATGCGTGGATTATCGGAAACTGAACCAGTTGACGGTTAAGAACCGATATCTTTTTCCGAGGATAGACGATCTTTTTGATCAAATTCGTGGAGCTCACGTCTTCTCAATGATTGACTTGAGGTCAGGATATCATCAGCTGCGCGTGATACCATCAGATAAACCGCTTATAGCTTTTCGGAGTAGATACGGTCTGTATGAGTATTTGGTTATGCCGTTCAGACTCATGAATGTGCCAACAGTTTTCATGGATCTGATGAATCTTGTGTTCCATCCGTATCTTGATTATTTTGTGGTTGTATTCGTGGAAGACATCTTGGTGTACTGTCACACTCGACAAGACCATGACACCCATCTTGAGATCGTATTGAGTACACTGAGAGAGCATCGACTATATGTTAAGCTCTCAAAGTGCCACTTTTGGATAGACCAGATTCACTTCCTGGTTCATATCATCTTAGAGGCAGGAGTTACAGCAGACCCATAGAAGGCGAGAGTAGTAGTTTCCTGAGAGTAGCCTAAGAACATGTTTGAGATACGAGGTTTCTTAGGGATGGATAGTTACTAAAAATGCTTCATACATGTCTTCTCCCGCTTATCAGCACCGTTGAAGGGTTTGACTAAGAAGGGTGTGAAATTTGTTTGGTCAAAAGGATGCGAAATAGAATTTCAGGATTTGAAGGGAAGGCTGGCATCAGCGCCAATCCTGATACTCCCAGAGCAGGGGAAAAGCTATACAGTTTACTGTGACACATCAGGGATTGGGTTGGGAGTAGTGTTGATGCAGGGCGATCGAGTTGTTGCGTACGAGTCTCGACAGTTGAGGCCACATGAGAGTAATTACCCGACACATGATCTCAAGTTGGCTGAAGTTGTTCATGCATTGCGCTGTTGGAGGCACTATCTTTTGGGAGAGCATTTTGTGGTTTTCACTGACAACAAAATCCTCAAGTATATCTTTACTCAGCGTGACCTGAATCTGAGGCAGAGGAGGTGGATCGAGTACCTACAGTCCTTCGATTATGAGATTGCCTATACACCTGGTAAAGGAAATGTAGTAGCCAATGCACTGAGAAGGATGACTCAGATACAGGTGGTGCAGGAGGCCAGCGGTATGTGGGAGCTCATGGCCTTGTTCTCTGAGATTCATCTGGAGGTGCACGACAGTTAGGTACAGACTTATCTATCATCTTTAGGTGTGACATCTACCCTCCTGGACAGAGTGAGGATGGGGAAGCTATCTGATCCTGAAGGCCTAGTTCTACGGGAGTCGGTGGAAAGTGAGGACCCTCTTCCTGGTTTGACGTTAGGCGACAACGAGGTCATGTGTTTCCATGGACGAGTATGGGTTCCAGGGGATATACACGAGGAGCTGATGCGGGAGTTTCATGCTTCATCTTGGTAAGTTCATCCCAGGGTCACCAATATGTACCATGACTTGAGGGATCAATACTGTTGGCCAGGTATAAAGAGAGATGTAGCTGGTTTTGTTACGAGGTGTTCCTCCTATCAACAGGTGAAGGTAGAGAACCAGAGACCAGCTGGGCTGTTACTATAGTTACCCATTACAGAGTGGAAATGGGATAATGTCGTGATGGATTTCGTGACGAGATTGTCGAGGTCCCCTCGAGGCAATGACGATGTGTGGGTTGTTGTGGACAGACTCGCGAAGGTAGCTCACTTCATGCTGATCAAGGAGAAATTCGGTGTTAACAAGTTCGGAAGGCTGTATGTAGAGACCCGTAGCTTGACGTACATGGACATTACATTACTTTTGCGGAATACTTAGTACATAACAAAAACACACACACAAGGACCGTAATAGTTTAGTGTCTTTGGAAACTCAGAATATAATCTTCTATTCATGGTGAAAGATCTTCAACATCTCCCATAAAGATCTTCCTTTTTTTTAACTAAAACCTTTCTTTATATCCTGGGGAAAAGAAAACATAAAAGGGTGAGCTCAAATGCTCAGTAAGGGTAAACAAAAGAAATATCAATCACATCATATTCATAAGAACATAACATTTTGGAAATCTTAACCTGCAAAAGAGAGCATAATTTCATAACATGGGATAAATCATGGCAGTGAAATATAATCACAATAATCATAACTTAAAACATGAAACTTTGTGGCATTCACACATAATCATAGAGAATCATTTCATGTTAGTCAAGACTCATTGCCAAGACTATCTTAGTGGACAAAGTCCCTTTCTGAATCGAGTAACCCTCGTTTCAGTCCTGTTTCACTGAACCGGTATAACCTACCATTCCAGCCATGTCTATCTCATGAGATATAAAATCTTTACCCAATGCATTGGAGGGAGATATAGGTCCCACCCATCTCATAATGAATCCTTTCTTATGTGTGCCACATAATCATAAACCATACATCATAGCGTAACCCATGTAATAAAAATGGGATTCTTAAACAACATGACATCATAAAACAATTCATATAAGATAAATGAATTCATAAAAATATTTCCATCACAACATAATCAAACCAATGTAATAATAGGGATTAAAACAGAACCCTTTATTATCTTAGATGGAAAATAATTTTGATAAAACACTTGAACTCCATTCTTGAGGAAAATATCCTTTCTTCTTTAAAAACATTTTTCCTTTCATAACATGTCATACGACTTTAAAATAAAATAAGTTGATTAAAAATAAACATGAAAACTTGTAAAGTAAGATTCTTGGAAATTTTGTTTTAAAAATCCATTCATGCCGTATAAGTTAAAAAAAACATTTTCGTACTTTTGTCGGAAAAGTCAAAAAGTACCTCGTATGAAAAACGACAAAAGATTCCTTTCATACATATTACTAAAAACTCAGTGAAGGGTAAAAATGGATTTAAACAATTGTAGGTGTATGGAAATAATATTACATATTGATGAAACATGGATGTGGATGATAAAATACACCCCAGTAAATACTTACGAATAAACAATCTCGGATAAAAATGAGATTGTGATATTTCCCTTACCTTTGGTCCAATTTGCTTCGTATGTGTCCGAACCTCCTGTATAATGATTTAAATAATGTCATTGACTTATTACAGAATCATATTCATTGTTATGATATCATATATGGTTCACTTATGACATTATATTACCCGTTCTTTTGTAAATTCCATGTTAAAGAAGCGTTTTGGGTAAAGTCGTTTCATTTATCGTAGGTGTTTTGACTTGTTGTTCTTGACATCATTATTACTTATATCATGATTTACTTACTTCCAGAATATAAAATATGATTTATATATCATATATATTCAGTATATATATATATATAATAGATAGATAAATAAAATGAAAAACACCGTTCATGGAGACGGTAGTCCGTACGTACGCATGAACGCTGTTTTTCTTTCCTTATTGTCTTGAAATGGAAGTAAGTAGATGACATACATATGTATATATATACATAAATCCAGTAGCTTTATAATGTCATATATTTCATTATTATTTCTTATATATACATTATAATCATTCTTAAATGGTTAACATGGAGAATGAATCTCATCGCGTCGTGGAGACGGTAGTCTGTACGTACGCACGAGCGATGATATCATTTCTATAAATATTGAATTGAATTGGAGTGGATTATACAATATATCAGAATCAATATGATGTTGTAATAACTATGTATTGTTATTCTTTACACCATTATACCCATCCATGTAAGGTGGTGGTGGAAAATAGATTACACCACGGCGTGGAGACGGTATTCCGTACGTACGCACGCGCGGTGATTTCTTTTTCCGTAGGATGGATAGATGGTGAAATAGGGTTGTTTCATACTTATAATAACATATCAGTATATGAGTGATACTGATTTTATTACTTCATAATGAAACAACCAAAGAAGAAGAAGTGGAAGAAGAAATAAAGATGAAAGAATTGGTAACGGTAATTACCTCTTCTTTGCAGTGCCTCTTTGAGACCTCCTCTTAGGGCACTAGAATTGGTCTTTGAGGAAGACCAGAACCTCTAGGATGTTTCTAGGGAAGTGGAGAAGGGATTTTGGCAGGGTTTGGCCGAGCTTGAGTGCTCAAATTGGAGTGAGGAGGAGGGGGAGGAGGTGTCCTTTTATAAGGGAGGAGAGGGGCACCTTAGGAATATCTCAAAATATTATTTTATATTAAAGTCAAAATCGGTTTATAATGGTTCCAAAGGGTCTTATTTCGAAGATAAGGTGGGGAGGGGTCTACATCCTATCAACCAATAGAATTTAGACAAGTTTAGGATATTATTTTAACCTTATCAATTAAATTTAACTCTAAGTTAAATAATTTAACTTTTACCATGTCTTTTTGTTTTCTTTCACTATATGGTTAATAAACATACTATAACATGCCAAACGAACCCCAAATTGTTTATTATTAATATATATATCCTTATCTAAGTCATTTGGCCGAACCTTAGATTTTTAGGAATACAATAACAATTAATAATATAATATTTGATTTAAAAACTATTTTGTGTCAATTTTGACACTATTTGATATATGATTTTTGTGAAAGTCATAACAGAATTAAATGTTCGAAACAAGTTGATTAAATCAACATTAATATATCATAGTAACCTATAAAATTAGTGGAATTCATAAGAAATCTCAAATTACATTTATTTTGGTGTTTATAACATCAATTATGTCAATATTTCATTAATAAGATAATTACTGCATCATCTTTGTGTCATAAATAAATTAAATTATTTGATTTCTAAAAATTACAAATAAAATACCATCATGTTGTAAATCGTTTTAGCTTTCCAATGAATATTTACAATCGAATTTATCTTATTTATAACCCCATATTAAAAATGATTTACTTATTAAACTTTGATTTTAACTATTTTAACCTTTCTTTAAATAAATTAATAATAAATGTCCTAATCTAATCCAAGTGGGCCTAAATGGTCATATTTTATTCCTAAGTTTTTTTTTGGTCGAATTACACTTGTCCAATAGAATTAGGACATGTGTTAGGGCAATAGTAATATCATATTTACCCTTAGTTACCCTATTTATTATTAACCGCGGTAAAAAGTAAAAAGTTACTATTCAACAAAAAATTATTTTCATCTCATTGAACCACATTTTAGTCCTTGATATTAACCGTGTCTCTCGGATTTTAGAAATTCCATTCATAGAAGCGGAAAAATTAAGTTTTATGAAAAATTCAGTTTTTTTAACTACCACTTAGTAGTTTCACTATTCATCAAAAATTGATGTTTTTCAGAACAATGCCAAAATTTCATCCTAAGCTATATTTCATATTCCGAATTCAAAAATGAAATCTATTTTACCAAATTCATAACATAGAAGTTGCATTAATTAATTTTATAATTAAATCCTGCCGTTAAAATAAATAGCGTGTTTTTAGGAAACAATATATATCAAAAGATTGACACTTGATTATGTCTGGTTTAAATGTGAAATTACAACCAATGACCAACATTGTATTAAATTGTAAAAATATATTCTAAATATACTTTAAAACCACTCAAATTAATAATTTATCACTATTAATTATTTCGATTAAAAAAGTTGTTTTTAATTATAATTTAGTAATTTTTCACTATTCATCAGAATATGAAAGTTATCCGAAAACTACCAAAATTTCACCTTAGGCTAAATTCGATACTCCGAATCCAAGAATGAAGTTCATTTTGAAAAATAAGATTTACAGAATTTTAAAAAGTGGTTATTACTATTCATAAAGGCTAGTTTTAATAATATTTTAATAGCACATCGTTGTTTAGTGAAACTCGGTATTGCGTATTACACACGCTATTGAGGAAGGTCGCGATTGCGTGTAATGCAAGGCAATACAAGGATGAATGTTGTGCAAGCTTCTTTTGGTGTAGCGTACAACACAAGACATTAATAAAATTAAAAAGAATATTTCTTTATAAAATCTTGGGCTGTTACATTCTACCCCCCTTAAAATGAATTTCGCCCTCGAAATTCGTCGGGGTTATAAATGGTTTACTATTCGAAAGTTTCTTTAATAGAAACCCACATCGTAAAAAGGAATATCAAAACCAATCTTTAAAAACAAAAGTATGAAACGTAACGGTTACCCAAATAAACTAATCATTGGGTTTCCACATAGGTGAAAATATGGATATGGAAGAGAAATCTAACCATCATGTTCTGATGGAGAGTGGTAGAGAACATGGCTATGGAAAATCCAGTAATCACAAATCCATAGATTTGTGATGATATAAGGTACCATCTGATTCATCTGGTATAAGATCACTAGGACAACATTTTTGGTTTTCAAGATCATTTCTCCTAAAGTTGAAAATTTGAATTAGAATAAATACTTACTTTATTTTGGTACAATCTCACTGTTGTTCGTGCTTTGAACAATTTCCACTTCATCTCTTAAATAAATGAAGTTGAATTTGTTATTTGTGAAGTGTTAGCAGATCATGTGATAGAATGACAGGTCATTCCATCTGTCTCAAACAAAAGGTTAGTAAAACTTATATACATAAGTCGATCTATAGTGAGATTAATCATATATGGTTCCTAAAATGGACTTATACTTCATATATCATACTGCTTAATATAATAAAACCAGTTTCTACTAAATAGGGACTTCCTGTAGGTCAGTGGTAGGCGATAAAGGCCAGTCGCACTTCAGTTGTGGGTTCGATTCCCACAGCCTTGTCCGAAGCGATGGGCTGTCGCCCATCCTGCAGGTTGTCCTTTTTCCAAAACTATATTACTATAACATCCCATCAATAATATCGAAAAAACAAAATTTCTATCCTTAAACAATACTAACTTACGTCCAACACAATCCATTCCAATCTTTAGGCTTATCCATACTACTGCAGTCCACTCTCATAACATAGTGAAAACAATTACCAGAGATTTAATATCATCGTTGATCCCCATATATCATAAGATATGTTTTGTTGGTCACATTCCAAACATTCAAAGTCCTTAATCATGTATACTCTTGAATACCCATTGAACCTTAGTGAAAACTTGAATGCAGTTAAAAGTTAACACTTTACACATACCAAAATCCTCAAAATTATTTATACTCAAACCATGATATCACTTAGTCCTTATATCAATCATGAGCTCATGAATACAATCAAACATTTCATTATATTCTTATCCTTTCATTATGCACTTATCATCTACATTCCAAAATATTTGAATCACTTTTCATAGTTATTGGTACCTTAAAATTATTGAAAACCACAATAGACCAATACTTAAATATTTCGATACACCATAAAAGTACCTCAACAACATTATTCTTGAATACCAAAACACTTCAGTCCATCCACATCAATGATTATCCTGGAATAAGTCCTTCCTTGATTTAGAAGTAACTTTTTAGGTCAGGGCATTGAGTTGGGTAATGCCAATGTTCTCCACAAATAAGACATTGAACTCCATAACAGTCTGTCACTCTATGACCCTTTTCTCCACACAGATAACATCGGTCCCTCCATTTGAGGTATTCCTCAAGGTTCTTCTTCCCTTCTTTAGAAATATCAATCTTCCTTTCTTTATGCTCCTCAACATGCGAACATGCATAATAGTCTATCTTCCTCTTCTTTGAAGAATTAGGCATACCACTAAATTTCACCTTGTTAATCATATATCGCGATGATTGATTCGGCATAATCACAACATCTTTCTCTCTAGGCATTACACAATTTTGTTGCTCATAGTCACCAATTTGTCCATTGGATTCAATGTTAACTGAATTCCTTTTGGTTCCCTCCCTTAACTAAAACACAAAAATAATTTTGTGAGAATCAAAAATCATGCTAGAGAAAACAACATAGTAAAGGGAAAGTATCCTCAATACCTAACTTCTTAGGTTTAATCTAATATCATTACCATAGTTCTAGGAATATATCCTATACGTATACTTATCCTTAGGGACATCCCTAGACATACCTTAGAAATATCTCTAGGAATCTCACTAACGTTTTCGCATCCTAGTTTCCAAAGGTTGACTAAACCTTTCCTCTGATACCAACTGTAGAGACCCGTAGCTTGACGTACATGGACATTACATTACTTTTGCGGAATACTTAGTACATAACAAAAACACACACACAAGGACCGTAATAGTTTAGTGTCTTTGGAAACTCGGAATATAATCTCCTATTCATGGTGAAAGATCTTCAACATCTCCCATAAAGATCTTCCTTTTTTTTTACCTAAAACCTTTCTTTATATCCTGGGGAAAAGAAAACATTAAAGGGTGAGCTCAAATGCTCAGTAAGGGTAAACAAAAGAAATATCAATCACATCATATTCATAAGAACATAACATTTTGGAAATCTTAACCTGCAAAAGAGAGCATAATTTCATAACATGGGATAAATCATGGCAGTGAAATATAATCACAATAATCATAACTTAAAACATGAAACTTTGTGGCATTCACACATAATCATAGAGAATCATTTCTTGTTAGTCAAGACTCATTGCCAAGACTATCTTAGTGGACAAAGTCCCTTTCTGAATCGAGTAACCCTCGTTTCAGTCCTGTTTCACTGAACCGGTATAACCTACCATTCCAGCCATGTCTATCTCATGAGATATAAAATCTTTACCCAATGCATTGGAGGGAGATATAGGTCCCACCCATCTCATAATGAATCCTTTCTTATGTGTTCCACATAATCATAAACCATACATCATAGCGTAACCCATGTAATAAAAATGGGATTCTTAAACAACATGACATCATAAAACAATTCATATAAGATAAAGGAATTCATAAAAATATTTCCATCACAACATAATCAAACCAATGTAATAATAGGGATTAAAACAGAACCCTTTATTATCTTAGATGGAAAATAATTTTGATAAAACACTTGAACTCCATTCTTGAGGAAAATATCCTTTCTTCTTTAAAAACATTTTTCCTTTCATAACATGTCATACGACTTTAAAATAAAATAAGTTGATTAAAAATAAACATGAAAACTTGTAAAGTAAGATTCTTGGAAATTTTGTTTTAAAAATCCATTCATGCCGTATATGTTAAAAAAACATTCTTCGTACTTTTGTCGGAAAAGTCAAAAAGTACCTCGTATGAAAAACGACAAAAGATTCCTTTCATACATATTACTAAAAACTCACTGAAGGGTAAAAATGGATTTAAACAATTGTAGGTGGATGGAAATAATATTACATATTGATGAAACATGGATGTGGATGATAAAATACACCCCAGTAAATACTTACGAATAAACAATCTCGGATAAAAATGAGATTGTGATATTTCCCTTACCTTAGGTCCAATTTGCTTCGTATGTGTCCGAACCTCCTGTATAATGATTTAAATAATGTCATTGACTTATTACAGAATCATATTCATTGTTATGATATCATATATGGTTCACTTATGACATTATATTACCCGTTCTTTTGTAAATTCCATGTTAAAGAAGCGTTTTGGGTAAAATCGTTTCATTTATCGTAGGTGTTTTGACTTGTTGTTCTTGACATCATTATTACTTATATCATGATTTACTTACTTCCCGAATATAAAATATGATTTATATATCATATATATTCAGTATATATATATAATAGATAGATAAATAAAATGAAAAACACCGTTCATGGAGACGGTAGTCCGTACGTACGCATGAACGCTGTTTTTCTTTCCTTATTGTCTTGAAATGGAAGTAAGTAGATGACATACATATGTATATATATACATAAATCCAGTAGCTTTATAATGTCATATATTTAATTATTATTTATTATATATACATTATAATCATTCTTAAATGGTTAACATGGAGAATGAATCTCATCGCGTCGTGGAGACGGTAGTCCGTACGTACGCACGAGCGATGATATCATTTCTATAAATATTGAATTGAATTGGAGTGGATTATACAATATATCAGAATCAATATTATGTTGTAATAACTATGTATTGTTATTCTTTACACCATTATACCCATCCATGTAAGGTGGTGGTGGAAAATAGATTACACCACGGCGTGGAGACGGTATTCCGTACGTACGCACGCGCGGTGATTTCTTTTTCCGTAGGATGGATAGATGGTTAAATAGGGTTGTTTCATACTTATAATAACATATCAGTATATGAGTGATACTTATGTTATTACTTCATAATGAAACAACCTAAGAAGAAGAAGTGGAAGAAGAAATAAAGATGAAAGAATTGGTAACGGTAATTACCTCTTCTTTGAAGTGCCTCTTTGAGACCTCCTCTTAGGGCACTAGAATTGGCCTTTGAGGAAGACCAGAACCTCTAGGATGTTTCTAGGGAAGTGGAGAAGGGATTTTGTCAGGGGTTGGCCGAGCTTGAGTGCTCAAATTGGTGTGAGGAGGATGGGGAGGAGGTGTCCTTTTATAAGGGAGGAGAGGGGCACCTTAGGAATATCTCAAAATATTATTTTATATTAAAGTCAAAATCGGTTTATAATGGTTCCAAAGGGTCTTATTTCGAAGATAAGGTGGGGAGGGGTCTAAATCCTATCAACCAATAGAATTTAGACAAGTTTCGGATATTATTTTAACCTTATCAATTAAATTTAACTCTAAGTTAAATAATTTAACTTTTACCATGTCTTTTTGTTTTCTTTCACTATATGGTTAATAAACTTACTATAACATGCCAAACGAACCCCAAATTGTTTATTATTAATATATATATCCTTATCTAAGTCATTTGGCCGAACCTTAGATTTTTAGGAATACAATAACAATTAATAATATAATATTTGATTTAAAAACTATTTTGTGTCAATTTTGACACTATTTGATATATGATTTTTGTGAAAGTCATAACAGAATTAAATGTTCGAACCAAGTTGATTAAATCAACATTAATATATCATAGTAACCTATAAAATTAGTGGAATTCATAAGAAATCTCAAATTACATTTATTTTGGTGTTTATAACATCAATTATGTCAATATTTCATTAATAAGATAATTACTGCATCATCTTTGTGTCATAAATAAATTAAATTATTTGATTTCTAAAAATTACAAATAAAATACCATCATGTAGTAAATCGTTTTAGATTTCCAATGAATATTTACAATCGAATTTATCTTATGTATAACCCCATATTAAAAATGATTTACTTATTAAACTTTGATTTTAACTATTTTAACCTTTCTTTAAATAAATTAATAATAAATGTCCTAATCTAATCCAAGTGGGCCTAAATGGTCATATTTTATTCCTAAGTTTGTTTTTGGTCGAATTACACTTGTCCAATAGAATTAGGACATGTGTTAGGGTAATAGTAATATCATATTTACCCTTAGTTACCCTATTTATTATTAACCGCGGTAAAAAGTAAAAAGTTACTATTCACCAAAAAATTATTTTCATCTCATTGAACCACATTTTAGTCCTTGATATTAACCGTGTCTCTCGGATTTTAGAAATTCCATTCATAGAAGTGGAAAAATTAAGTTTTATGAAAAATTCAGTTTTTTTAACTACCACTTAGTAGTTTCACTATTCATCAAAAATTGATGTTTTTCAGAACAATGCCAAAATTTCATCCTAAGCTATATTTCATATTCCGAATTCAAAAATGAAATCTATTTTACCAAATTCATAACATAGAGGTTGCATTAATTAATTTTATAATTAAATCCCGTTGTTAAAATAAATAGCGTGTTTTTAGGAAACAATATATATCAAAAGATTGACACTTGATTATGTCTGGTTTAAATGTGAAATTACAACCAATGACCAACATTGTATTAAATTGTAAAAATATATTCTAAATATACTTTAAAACCACTCAAATTAATAATTTATCACTATTAATTATTTCGATTAAAAAATTTGTTTTTAATTATAATTTAGTAATTTTTCACTATTCATCAGAATATGAAAGTTATCTGAAAACTACCAAAATTTCACCTTAGGATAAATTCGATACTCCGAATCCAAGAATGAAGTTCATTTTGAAAAATAAGATTTACAGAATTTTAAAAAGTGGTTATTACTATTCATAACGGCTAGTTTTAATAATATTTTAATAGCACATCATTGTTTAGTGAAACTCGGTATTGCGTATTACACACGCTATTGAGGATGGTCGCGATTGCGTGTAATGCAAGGCAAGACAAGGATGCGTGTTGTGCAAGCTTCTTTTGGTGTAGCGTACAACACAAGACATTAATAAAATTAAAAAGAATATTTCTTTATAAAATCTTGGGCTGTTACACTGTATATCTGAGACATCGTGCATATTCATGGGGTCCCTCATTCTATCTTTTCAGATAGGGACACCCTCTTTACATCTCATTTCTGGTAGAGTCTTCAGAAGGCACTGGGTACACAAGTGCTTCTAAGCACAGCATACCACCCTCAGACAGATAGCCTGTCAGAGCGTACAATACAGGTGCTTGAGGACATGTTGCGTGAATGCGTCCTAGAATTTGGGGGCTCTTAGGAAAAGCATATACCCCTAGTCGAGTTTGAATATAATAATAGTTTTCAGGAAACTATCGAGATGGCACCATACGAGGATTTATATGGTAGGCCATGCCGATCACCCATGTGATGGTTAGAGGCTGGTGAGGCAGCTTTACTGGGACCACAGATCATGCAGGAGACTTTTGAGAATGTCCAGTTGATTCGGAAGCGAATGGATACCATGAAGTCTCGACAAAAGTCACATACTGATCGCCGCATATGACCTTTGGAGTTCGTGGTTTGGGATCAGGTATTCTTCCGTGTTTTGCCGAGGCTGGGACACAAGCGGATCAGGAGACAGGGTGGACATTCACCGTGGTATGTGGGGACATTCGAGATTCTAGAGAGAGTCGGGCCGGTTGCCCATCGGTTACAGTTACCAATGTGATACCGAGCCATGCACAATGTCATCCACGTGTATCAGTTGTGCCGCTATCATTCACACTCGTCTCACGTTTTTCACCCTGTGGAGGTTGAGCTGGAGAGAGATGTGTCCTTTGAGGAGAATCTGATTTTTATCATTGACAGGAGCACGATGGTTCTCCGAGGCTATTCAGTTCCTCTCATACGGGTGCTATGGCAGCATGGGAGAGTGGAGGATGAGACCTGGGAGCAGGAGGCCAACGTACGTGATCAGTGGCCAGAGCTATTCTGAGCATTATCTTCACCACCCTGGGAAGGGAAATTTGGGGACGAATTGCTATAAGGGGGGAAGATTGTAAGTACACGGTTCTTATTTTTGGGGTACGAGATTCTTGTTTTTCCTTTTCCTTATGTTTTTATTAGAAAATATCGAAAATGGGGAAAAATACTAAATTTTGGAACTACAGGTCGTGTACTTTTGGCCGTGTGGGATGGGTACACGGGGCGTGTAGCCATGTCGGCAATGAGGGGTATAGGAACCGACTACACGCCGTGTAGTGGTACCTTACACGTCGTGTAGTCAGTCGGCAAGCCTAAACAGAAAGGCAGGGGAGTAGCCACCAGCTGGGCGACAGTACACTACGTGTACTCAGAAGTACATGTCATGTACTCATGTCGATGGATGAGCAGTGTGGCGGTGCCTCCAGAGGAACAGTTAAATGAAGGAAGTACACGTCGTGTACTCAGAAGTACACGCCGTGTACTTTGTTTTTTCGGATTAAAACAGGAAGTATCCTCCTCATTAGGTAGAGGAGGCATTTGAGTCGTTTTGGAGCCAAGGAGGATGACCGAACCTTTGAAGATCCATCGGGTGTTCGTCTGGAATCCGTTTCTGCTTCGGACGTTCTCGTTGCAACCGCAAGGGTAAGCCCTTCATTCTCCTTAAGCCGTTCATAAAAATTATTTCTCGAGGGAAAGTTATTTAAGTTTGAATGGGTTTTTTTCTTCGGCAGATCTACACCGTTCTTGGGCGTTTCTGGAGTCAGCGTTTGGGTATAACGTTCGTTGTCGTATAAGGTAGGTGTCTTGGTGTAAATTTCCAACTGTCGTGCATTTTTGTGCGTTTTCATGCCACGAACACATTTTGTGGTGTCGTGTGGCTGAGGTATTTGCTATATTTAATTCCTAGAATTGCATAGGTGATTAAATTTTGATAATAAAATGATGGTTTGAATCGTTTCTTGGATCTTGAACCACCCCGGGTGTGTGTTTCACTGTTTTGTCGTTTGGCCAGTATACCCAAGAGTATGCGTTTAAAGTAGTAATAGTAGAACTTCCATGAGAGGAATTGCTTGTTTACTGCATTTGACATGTTGGGCATGGCCCGGTTACCTGTTTATCCTCAGTTAATTGTTGTGATTAGCCTGTGGGCACTCCACTATTTAACCTATGGGCCGTAGTTATTTCGTCCTGAGGGAAACTTCTTCCATGCCTCTGGGGAGCTGACTATGTGCCTATGGGAGACACTACCTGTGCCTGAGGGAAAACTCTGTTATGCCTGAGGGAAGATTCTCGTGTTCGATACTGATTACCCGAGGGTAGGAGATTACATGTATGAGGACACTAGTTGTTTACATAAAAATTCACTGTGGGGATTTCTTATATAAAATGGATTAAATTAATAATAATATGGAAATTTAATTGTTAATTTAGTTACTTTTCAGTACTTCTTACTTTATTGCATTTTACCACTACACACTATTGTTCCATGTTAGCACGCAGTTGGGCACGAGCCATTGGTGGGTGCTTACTGAGCTATATTTCTCACACCCTATTTGGGTCATGCTTTTCAGCCCAAAAAGATTACGTTTATGAAGGTGTAGATAGAAGAAAGAGTCCCTATAGAGGTACTTGACTGTTGCTGAGGAGTAAGTGGGCATGGGACAGAGACTAGGCTCGTGATCCCACTGCCAGCTGTTTTTCTTGTTTTGTTGTACTCTGTATTTGTTTGTACTGTATCGATGTATAACATGTTCTGACTATTTTCTTAGTACTTGAGACATGTAGCATCACTATATATATATACTATTGATTATTTCAGTTGTGTATGGTTTACTTCTTCTTCTGTTTGTTGTATGTTTTATTTCAATTCTGTTGCACTACACTTTGACAGATGAGGTCATACTTTCCCCACTATCAGACCTGGGCCCTTGCTACTAGTCGGCAGCCTCTGGCATTTGGGGAAATGTGCTTGCAGTCACGTGGAGAACCGGGTTCGGGGCACCTGTTGCATGGAACCCAGGACCGGGATGTTACACACTCCCTACTATAACTGCTAAGACCAGATATCCTATAAGCACACAACCATTTAGATAAATACATTAAATTATTTTATCATTTTTTATCAATTTCATTTTACATTAATTAATTATTTAACCATTGTTTAATCATTAACATTTTCCACAATACATTTCATTAGCATCTCAACCTGGATCCATACCCTCCAGGAATAAGAAAAGTGAGTCCCCCTACTTCAATGAATTACAACAACAACATTACTTCCCAATAATATCCAAGCCCGTGGCTTAAAATTTTATTCATTTAATAAGAAAATTACTTTCAATATTACTAGGTATTCTAGGAAAACATTCTTAGATACGAAACACAGTAGGGTCAACATAGCGATTAGTTGAACTACTATTCGATTCTTCACCGCCTATAGAAGATGTGGAGACTCATCCAACCATGAGAATCTAAAAATAGAAATCACATGGCATACCCCCCGTGTCTTTGCCTCTTTTGAAAAAAGTGTAACCAAAACCATCTTCCTCATACAATGGGGAAATGAAATCATATAAACCACAACATGGTCTTCGACTAAACAACTGGTTCAAAAAGAATCCGTCTTGAATATCAATAGAAATGTCCAACATCAACTTGTTCTATCAAATATAGTGCCCTCTTCGACACCCAAATTCATATAATGATGCATCTCATCACTCCAAGAATTATCATCAACCGCAATAATCCGGCCTACAATCCCCTCATACAACAACATCTCTCCAGGCTTAGCCATATTATGCTCACATCACATCTGAGTCACCCCACCAAGAAAACACAACATCCCTCGCAACTCAGTCATCCAAGTCTCACAACACATCACTCTCATCATCAAACAAACATGGAAACCGGGCTCTAGGCCCTAAAGCAAGGAATTCATTTTACACACAAAACGAGCTATTACAACTCTATGGCACAATTCACATGATCTTTAAAAGAAAACTGGAAACTAAATAATAAAAAGGAATTATCATTTATCACAAAAATGATTCTTGTTCCTTCATGAATTAACTTATTCATACTCACATGTTCCAACCATGAGAAACATAAGAAAGAAGTTATCAAAACTATAAAAAATTAATTAATCAACTATTTAAACATGCCTTTAATTCCTTTATCAACAAGAATCGTCATGCTTTAGGTTCACTAACCATTCCAATTAAACATGAATAATTGCATCAATTTTATTAACATCCAATTACAAAAACAACAACCGGATTCATTAAACATCCCACTTTTATTCCATTAGCTAATTAATTATCAATTAACATTAGAATTATGTTCTTTACCAATTTTCATCAAGAATTACATGTTAAACAATAAAATGTATAGATATAAAACTATCTATATAATCAATAGGCAAGACATTATCCCAATCCAAAGTAACAATGACATTATGTAATCAATACCAATTCATTAATCTACTTCAAATAATTACTAGGTTATATTCATTGCGGTCCAAGGAGCTAAATCATGCTAAATTTACAATTGCATGTAAATAAATGTAGAAGTAACGAATATCATGCCTCAAAAAGTTCATCAACATTTTTCCCACGATAGTGGATCCTGAAATAGATCTGTGATCACTACTCCAAAAAAAACTTCATCCATCCGAGGACATCGGGGCACAATATCACCAACCAAAAAATAAAAAACCAATTAGAACATGAGAGATCATCCTCCACCACATGGAAAGAAGAACAGGATGAAAAATGTGATCAGAATGGGTGAAACCTTTAAAAAAATAAGGAAAAAACACACCATAGATAAACCTAGGTCAGTACAAATCGAAGATGGAAGCTCGATACCGATTCTCGCCAAAGGGATCTCTAAAACACCAAAGAGGGGACTGTCAGGTTGCATGGGATAAGAGAGATGGAAGCTGGAGCTATAGGGTTGGACAACATTAGTGGCTGGAAGATGCTTAAAACATTACAGTATTGGGGGATTACATGACATGTAATCCCCATTCACATCGTTTAACACTTCCAGAACAATTTTCACCAAAAAAAATGTTACTTTTTTAAGTTATTTTATTTTTAAAACCTAGAAATATTGCATTCTGTGAAACCCTCTTTTGCATCGTGTAACTTCTCACGACATGAAATCCTTCCCTGATTAAAAATCTAGTAACTGAATTGTTCTAGGCTTCCATCAAGCCTTCTAAGAGTACCTTGGTCTTCAGAAAAACGTAAAGGGCCAATCCACATAGATTCGGGAACATATAGTCTTTTCATTAACTAGTGTTTTTATTATAATATGTTCATGTGTGTATCTAAGAGAGAGAGAGAGATCCTTTATTATAACTAGTGTTTTTATAAAAACATGTGTGTGTGATTGTGTTGAGTTGATGAAGAACACAAATGTAGAACACAAATTGTGTGTGTGTGTGTGTGCGTGCATGCGTGTGTGCGGGTGTAAGTGTTTGTTTATGAAGCATAACATATATGTTTTAGTGACTCGCTACTAGTTTTGTACATGTTTTTGTAAGTTATTTTGAGATGGTGTGTCTCTTTGTGTGGGAATGACGAAAAACACCAATATTTGGGAACACTACTATACAAAACTTATTACTTCATAATTATTTTTGAGATATAGAAAATGTGTATTTTGTACTTATTGTTCCCTAGATGGGAGGGATAGATAGAGAGTGTGTGTGTGTGTGTTTGTGTTGATGTAAAAAAACACCAATATTTGGAAACACTATTAATATATTATTTCATATCTATTTTGGGATGGAGAGTCAATTAGAACTATGTTATAACCCCTTTGGATTTATGTGAGTCATTGGTGTGGTGGTAACATCAATAAGATTTCATGGGGGAAAACTCATTATTTCTAAACAAACCCTTTATTAAAATATGAGAAAAATAACATAAAATGAACCAACCATTGAGACACTTCTATATATTAGTCATTCATCAGTGCTAGAATTTATGTTTAACAGTGCTAAAAACATTGATGTTGTAAGCACACTTCAAAGGTGATTATTTTATCAACGCTAAAAAAATGATAAAAGGGAAATTTTATAAGTTCTAGAGACTAGTGTTGATAAAAGGAACTTTTATCTACTCCATTTTTCTAACAATGATAATAGATTTTAAAATTAGTTTTTTAAATAATATTCTTTCGAAATATTTTAAAAAATTATAGGAAAATATTTGTTGAAAACCCAAACCACACACATGGCCCCACCTCAACCGGGATCCCATGCCCACACATGACCCCAAGCCTGCAATATACTTGGGACCCCATCCCTTAAAATCTAGAATTAATTCATATGTTGTGATATTTGAACCCTTACCCACTGAAATCCCAATAAGAACCCTTACAACTTTCTCATCAAATTTTGCATTTCAAATAATGAAATATATATATATATATATCAATATATACTCATTTATATATACACACACATATTTATCAATATATTTACATATATTAGAACATATATAAATATATATTGGTTTATTAATACATGTCCCTAAATTTCATATAAACATATATAAACTTATATAGGTATATACAAATCTATAATTTTTTATATGATAAATAAAATGATTTTTTTTATTATAAATAATGTGAATTGTGGTTTTTTTATTTTCCTTTTATCGTGCTTGAGTTATCATTTGAGGGTTTTATCACCGAGCCTTTTATATATGGAGTTGTAAAAAACACTAAAATATAAAAAAATTTAAAATTTCAAAACCATAATATATATATATAAGAATGTAATATAAAATAAAAATATTAGTCTCTTCAAGAAAAACACTATAATACCCTTATATATGAAGCTAAAAATCCTTTAAATGTAAAAAAATTAACGGATCTCAACTAAAAACAAAGTTTTATAGGTATTTCGGGACATTATGGGCATTTTTACCTAGAAAAAACAACGAAAAAGGTTCTCCTAGACCATAAATCGTAATTCAATTCATAATTATTTATTTGACACCTTATAGAGATCAAATAGACACCCAAATAAAATGATATTTTCATTGGTATATCAATCATTTTTATCAACTTTTGAAAAAAAATTATTAATTTGATAATTTTTGCTATCAGAAAATTGATGTAAAATGTTTTTTACTTGATGAAAATTAAAAATTAATTAAATAATTTTAATTATTAATTATTTTAAATACCATTATTTCACTAAATATATCATATATAAACTGTAAATACATATTTAGTATTATATAAATCATATTTCAGAAAATAGTATATAAATGTGTGTGTAAATATTAATATATTTATAAATTAAAATATAATTTTCTATAATATATAATTATTTTTATGGAGGAGATATTTTAAATGTTCAAAAATAAAATGGTTTTACACTAATAAAAACTTATATATTTCCACGTTAAAAAATGGCTGATAAAGGGAGTTCTATATTCACAATTTAAGATAACACTGATAAAAAAAAGTCATTCATTAGTTCATTTTTTAAATTGTGATAATGGGTAGAAATTAATATAATCAAATCTATAGTATTGATAATTCAATGAATTTCTACTTTTATATAGTATAAATTGATCATTGTGGATTTTTGTATGTTAACTATAAAATGGGTGAATTATTGGGGTAAATGTGTTATATGATATGTGTACTAGGAATATTATTTAGACATGTAATTTTCATGTTATCTTTATTTTTATTTTATAGACATCTTAAAAAATGATTTTGTTTTTATTAAATTGCTTATTTTCATTTTATAAAAATTGTTCTTTATTCATATAATCTGATGCATTTTCCATATAATTTTAAAAATTAAACAAATACATTTCAAAACTGAAGAAACTTATGATTTCTAGGGTCAATAGATTTCATATTCTTTGTTAAATTAATTTAAAATAATGGAATATATATAATATGAGAATAAAATAATTTCTACACATATAGAATAGAGAACAATAAAAATGTAGAATACTATGTAGTTTTCCTGTCTAATTTTACCATCACTGTTTATTAACACATTAAATATGTTTTCTGTAAAACTAATCATTAAATTGACATCCAAACACACCAAATGATGTCAAATCATCCATAACCTATATAAAATATATTGATTTGACAATCAGTTGGGTTCATAGCACTTTTGATTAAGTATTTTCATTTTTTAAAAATAATATATTGAAATTAACATTGATTTTCTCATGTATATTAAAATATTAATAAAATTAAATTTACATAATTTTGTATCAATTAAAAAGAGATTAATTTTTTATGAAATATAAAATAGATTTTTGATGATCTTAAAATGAAAATAATATGTATATTTTTTCTTGAATGTGAATAAAAAAATGAAAACTAAAAAAATGAAATTAAATATTACATATACAAGTTCTATAAATAAATAAATGTAAAAGTTAAATTGTATAAAAACAATTTCTAAAATATAAAAATGTAGGCCACAAATTTCAAATGACAACTCACACAAAATACAATGAAAACACACAAAAAGTAAACTAGTTTGGGAACTTGACCTCGATATTGTCGCCCCAAACCCCAATCTATCATGTCACCCCAGCCGCCTACATGGTTTGAGTATATTTATAAAATATAAATTACACATGAAATGATCTTTTGGGAGTTAATTTAAAATTAATAATACAAATTTCATAGTTTTTCAAATCAAATGTTGGAGGGTGTGTTGTAGATTCTAGAATAATGGAGCATGTGAATGTTGATTTACTCATTAGTTGTCTTGTCTGAATTTAATATTTATATTTGTTTTAGAATCATCATGACATATTATATTTTCTTATGCTCAATTAATATTTGCGAATTATTTGGCTATGATTTTCTTTATATACTGAGTTGGAAAACTAGGAGGCTCACATAGCAGGATCCATTCCCTTCTGTCAGCTATCTTCATTAGTCTTGATCTTGATTTACTTATTGTGATATATGCATGTCGTTGATAATATATTTTGTATGGATTCATCCAATCACCAGTTGGTTTGCTTTGTAGAAGTGTAGATCCCAATGTCTTGAGATCTCATGGAGAACAAAAGCTCATGTCCACATGAGAGTTTTTTCATGTATTATTCCGATTCAGGGACAAGAATATCATCCTCCGAAGAATCTGCGAAGGACTAAAAGATAGTTGTATGTTATCCATCTTGAATATTCTATTTTTTCATATGTTTCTTTGTGTAACTAATACTACTGCAAATCAGATCATTATAAATGCTAGTAAAATAGTTTATCAGTGCTTTAGAAGCATTGATATTGTGAGAGGGGTTAAAATCTGATATTTATCAGCATTTTTTTAACTGTTAAAAAATTAGAAATAAATAAATCTTTTAGCTATCGAGGCTTATGCATGCCATTAGTAATATTGTTTGAATGGTATCATCTATTCACCATTTTTGATTCATTGGACGTATAGATCCCAGAGTCTTGAGTTACCATTGAGATCAAAATCTCATGTCCACACCAAAGTCCTTGACGTGTAAGATTCCGATCCAGATACAAGAACATAATCCTCTAAAGAATCAATAAAATACTACTATATAGTAGTAATCTTTCAACTTATAAGCTATCTTTTTTTCCTTATTCATTTTCATGTAATTAGCACTGCTGAAAATTGGTCATTTAATAGTGCTAGTAAAATGGTTATATCAGCACTTCAAAAGCGTTGATATTGTGAGCGATGTTAAAAGATAACCTTCAGTAACCTTAAAAAAGGTCAAGTAATGGTTTCATTTATCAATAATAAAAAAATTATCAATACACCATCTATCAATGTTTTTTATTATGCATCTAATATTTTATGAAAAAAATTGTTTTCACACCCCCAACACTCCCATTTCACAGTGTTTTAGCATTGATACGTTTTTTTAAAAAATTTATGTTTTTACAAAACTCCAACACTCCCCATTCTCAATGCTTTCTACACCACTAAAACCATCATACCCCCCTTTATCAAGGCTAGAATGCTCCTCTAAATGCCTATATGCGTCTGGATTATATCCCAATACCTCTCATAGGCGATTGAATGCACTTTACAAATATTTGAATTATTAATATTTTATGAAATTTCTATTTATTTATATATATACAGAAGTGTGTGATATATATATAAAATTATAATTATTTAAATATATTATATATTATTATTTATTTATATATATTAAAATATAAATATAAATATAAAAACATTTATTAATACACCCACATATGTATATACAAACATTACATATACATGTTATCACATTTTTTAATCTTAATAAAATAGATAATTTTTTACTTTAAATAAAATGAATAATAAATATTTATTTCCATTTTGAATATATATTTAAAAATAATCATGTATTTAAATACGTTTAAATTCGTATTTTTTTATTATAAGTAAATGTAATAAAAAAATGAATATATTTAATTATAAATATAACTACATTATGAAAAATGATAAAACATCAAAACCATAATATCTATATGAATGTAAGACCTGAGAATAAATCCAGTCTCTACCTCAAAAATACAATATGTTCCCCATAAATGAGGTTAAAATCCCATTGAATGTTAAAAAAATGGGATACTCGGACTAAAAACTCAATTTTAGAGGTCTTCTAAGACTTTTTTAACCTTAAATGACATGAAAAGGGTTCCAATAGTCCCCATATCATAGATCTCTTCATAGGCTTCAATTTGATATGTGGTAGAGCCCAAAAGACACACATATCAAATTTTATGACTGTTTGAAGTTCAAGTCATATTTTTAACAAATATTACACCCTTTAATAATTCATTCAGTTTTTATATCATAAAATTGTTATTAAATGACTTTTACAATGTAATAAATATGAAATTATTAATTAATATTATTTTTTAAATTATTTTATAAGCAATTTTTACCGAATATCTTATATATTAAATGTAAATGAATATTTAGTTGTATCAAAATCATATTTTAAAATATATATTATATTAATATCAATATCAATATGATTATATATAATTAAAACTATATATTATTATAATATTTTTACTGAAATATTTTTTGATATATATACCAATTATCAATTCTAGAAAAAATAATTGATAAAGGGGGACCTTTATCAACATTGATAAAAGCCCATATT
Source organism: Viscum album (assembly GCA_963277665.1). Lineage (NCBI taxonomy): Eukaryota > Viridiplantae > Streptophyta > Magnoliopsida > Santalales > Viscaceae > Viscum > Viscum album. The sequence goes on along the minus strand of OY728127.1, from coordinate 220,976,383 downwards.
TATCAGCAATGTTTTATTGGTCTAGATAAAACATCCATTTATCGGAGTTTTTTTGCACTGATAAATGCCCAATTTGTCACCTCTTTTTCTAGAGCTGATAAATGAGGACTTCATCAGCACATTTATCTTGTGCAGATAAAGCCTAGTGCTGTTAAACGCCAATTTTGTAGTAGTGTAGTGTCTCGTTAACCTTGATGTTGATTTTTGTTCTTTCATATTATCCTTTGTTTTTCATTTCATTTGATAATTAATAAAATGTGTGGGTTTGATTTATCATATTGTCATGAAAATTGAACCAAAATAGTATAAAACATGTTAAATCATTACGTTATTTTTCGAGTTTCATATTTATTTCTTCGCATCAACATTATTTCAGTTCTGGTTTTCTCTTGTCTCGACTCACCAAACATTATTTTTATTTTTTCCTTTTTTCAATGCACATCTATACATTTTATATTTTCTAATACGGAGAACATATTTTTTCTTTGCTTTCAGACTAATAAAGAATATGGTTTTCAAGAAGAAGTCTTGTTTTTGGTGTTGACTTTATCTTTAAAACTGTAAAGCACAAAACATTTCTGAGCCTTATTTATAATGTTTCTGGATGGAATATTCCATATGGAGAAATACGAGTCTATTAGAGTAAGGTGATAAGATGGAATATTGGAAAATTTATTTTTTTTAAAATGTACTCAATGAAACTAGACTGAGTTTGTTGGGAATGTAAATTAGACAACATTTTATTGTTTATCAAAGTAACAAAAATCATTATTTCTAATAGATCTCTTGGTTCAAACAATGTTCATTTATGAAGTTACATGATTGAGTTTAGTGGCCCAAGTTAATCATATAAATTTGTTTCATAATGGTAGAAATATGAAGTCTACCGGATGACCTTTTCATGTGTTCACACATGCGTGTGTTCTTTTGTTTGATTACATATGATTTTACATTACAATTGGTTTTAACCCTTTATGATTTTTTTGATTACGTGTGATTTTATTTTAAAGATTTTTTTATATTTTGATAATATCTTAAAATATAGAGTTTTTTTATTCTTATCACTTTTTATACAGTAGAGATTTATCTAAACATCATTTGTTTATGAGGCAGTCTAAAAATTCATTTCATGTACTCTAAAAATTCAACAAATTTTCTACTACACTTTTCGAAACTCCACAGTTTTTAGTTTTTAAAAGTCATTGTATTTAATTTTCCACATGTTTTAAAGATATTATATTCTAAAGGAAACTTGTTTTTCAAGAAATACAATGTATATATATTGATTTCACTAGTTTACATCCAAGTCTAAAAATTTATTTCTTATTGTCAGTTAATTATATGATGTTACGCAATGCCGATTCATAGTATTAGTTTTCCAGAATGTTATTGATATTATTTTTCAATGATTTTTTGAGTTTTATATGTATGATTTATTTGAATATTGATTCATTGGAAAGATAATAAGTTTTTCTACAATTAATTTATTTTTTAAAAAGGATAAATCTACTTTTAAGAGCCTCTATTTTTTTTAATTTTTTTCAATGTATGTTGTAATATTTTTCGAAAAGTGAGGATTAGTAACACTACTTTAAAAATATTGAAAAGTATGGTTCAACAATCCTAATTCTCAATAAATAAAATAATGGTTCAACAACCATACTTTCTCAAAGTACGGTTCGTTAACGCTACCTTTGCAAAATATGCTTTAGTAACCCTACTTTTTCAATGTATTGTTTGGAAACCCTCATTTTCGTAAAGAATCATTCGATAACCCTAGTTTTGAAAATTAGGGTTCGACAATCATACTTTTTTATGAAAACTATGAAACTTTTGGGATGAAACCTACGCTACTTTGGTGATGAACCCTATGCTACTATTTTGTTAAACCCTATGTTACTTTGATTATCCTTACATTACTCTGTATTCCCTATATTGTTGTTCATGCACTAAATTACATTTATGAACCCTACATTACAATTAATACCCAAAGTTATTTTGATTAACCATATGTTATTGTTCATACCCTTGTTTCTTTACCCTACATTGTTATTTATGCTTTGAGATTTTATGCTAAAAATTGATCTGCATAATATATATATGGATTATTTTCAAATGTTTTTCTACTAGAAATTTTCACATTAAATATATGGATTATGATTGTAGAGTTTTTATTGATATTGGTTTGATATTTAATGTGAAAAATCAATAAATTATTTCCACATATTTTTACACTATTGACGGAGGTTACAAGGTTATTTAAATTTAAATATTTGAAAATACTTTTGGAATGTTCTTCTAGTTTTTTAGAACAGTTTTGACTATGTTTAAAAAGGTTTGAATGGTGTTAAACTATAGTTTTAAGATCATTAGATGTTATTATTTTTCTAGATAAATTATTGAAGAGTTATTAAAATTATTTTAAATTATTTTTTAGATTTATTCTACTGGAATAAAGAGGGAACAATGGTGCGACTTTCAAAGAGATATTTATGAATGTTCTAGAATCAATTTATATTGAATATCAGAAGGAAGAGGAGCTGTTGAAACTGCCAAATATTTACTCTCTATATATAGAATTATTTCTTATATGTTATCTACATAATAAAAATACACAAAGACACATTGGAAAACATATTTGAAACTCTTTTTTTTAATAGAGAATGTGTTGTGAACATTGAACCTATTGGGTATTGGCAACGACAAGTGACACTCTATTTCATCACAAACATGATCTCTCTTGGGATACATTTATTCATCGTTGACTTTTATTTCCTTGAGGAGATGAGCTAATATAATACTCAACAACTAGTATCTATGCTTAAATTATTTATCTTCTCATTTGTATGGTTTTAAGTCTGGAACACTACTGTGTATCTATCACACACTCTCTATTTTTTGTTTATGATTTTACACACAAAAGCATTATTTGTTATTGTTTTACTCATGTTGTGACTCCTGAATTATAAAGATATGATCTATGGCTGGTGAATCCCTATATCTATAGTCTGGAATATTAGATTTGTGACTCCTTGTGTCTACTGTCAGGTTTTAAGGGTTGTGACGCCCAATAAAAATAGTCAGTGTCTTGGATATCCCTCCACATGAAAAGAATTCTATAACTAGTTTATGATTCCCCCTTAAAAAAAATATTAGTACACACATATCTCTCATTGAGAAAAGAGGTTTAAGATTATATTAGGCTCACTTTGTACTGAACTACTATAAAAAATTCTTGTGTTATTTACTTTTCCCAGTACTGTGTTACCTTAAAAATTAACTTTGATAATTACATTAATTAATCTATTAATTTGTTTAAATATTTTAATATGCTTTATTCACCCTTTCTAGACCATATTTCATTACCCATCCTGACCTAAAAATTAGTTTAAGAGAAATAAATTCTTTAGAATAGTGTACCTAATTCATACTCTTTCTTGATACCATACTTCGGTATCATTGCTTGTCCCTTTCAGTATAATCCAATCCCTCAGTAGAGTCTGATTTTATATTTAATTATGATAACCTATTCCTTGAACAAACATTGTATGGATAAGATCTTATAAGATGGTATGATTTAACCTGAATGATCCTTGGATTCCTCAAAATCCACCACACTCTGATGACAACAATTATGGTTACTGGAGACCTTGAATGATGGATTCCCTCAAAAAATTGAGCTTTGAGCAATGGTCAATCATGTCAAAATAGTTCTCACAACCTAAAGCTGACCCGAATACTCTTACTGATGTTTATGGCAATATATATGTTTAAAATTACAATGTTGATAATATTTATTATTGAGATATTTACAGAAGTGTTTTTATTTATGTGTCTACTTATAAGACATCTCATGAGATTTTTAAGATTTTACAAGTTACTAATCTTGGATTAGACAAATTTATCTGATCCAAACATTTAATTCTTCATGTTGAGCACCAAAAAATCAAGATGGGTGAAGATAAAACAGTAAACCTAATGTTCCACAAATCCAAAAGCAATGGGAATTAAATGAATTCACATGGGAAAGTTCTTGAATACCATATACTATGTTGAAAGAGTCCTACGAGCATTAACAAGAAACTAAAAAACAAATAAGGTTACCATTAATGACTGTATGAACATTAAAGACTATACCATTGATGAATAGATTGGGTCACTACTCCATTATTGTAACACCCCAAGATTTTATAGTGTGTTATTTTTCAAAATAATTCAATAACATTCACTACACGCAACACCAAGTTCAATCGCACCATGACTTATCAAACAAGACATTCAAAAGAGGTTATGAATAGTGTTAACTAAATTTTAAACTTTATATAATCCTTATAATTTTAGAATCCATATTATGAGTTTCTTAGATATAATGCAAGAACAAATTCATTTTCAGTATTGCACTTTTATCAACTTTTAATAGTGAACCCTTTTTAAATACAATATTTTAAACATTTTGACTAAATGGGGACATCAAAAAATTTAAAATGAAACATCACAAGCTTCCACGGTACGCTTTCCTTTGAATAATACAGTAGCGTGTGTTGTACGCAACTTCGAGTTTTAACACACACCACAACCGATCAAACTAGCCATTATGAATAGTAATACCTACTTTTCGAAATTATATATATTTTATATTTTAAAATGGACTTCATTTCTGGATTTGGAATATCTAGTTTAGCCTAAGGTGAAATTTTGGTACTTTTCGGATAACTTTCATATTTTGATGAATAGTGAAAATTACTAAATTTTAATTAAAAACAACTTTTTTAATCAAAATAATTAATAGTGATAAATTATGAAAATGAGTGGTTTTAAAGTATATTTAGAATATATTTTTACCATTTAATATAATTTTGGTCATTGGACATAATTTTACAATTAAACCGAACATAAACAAGTGTCAATCTTTTGATAGTTATTATCTCTTAAAAACACGCTTTTTGTTTTGACAGCAGGAATTAATTTTAAATTAATTTCTGCCACTTCTGTGTTTTGAATTTAGGAAAATGGATTCCATATTTGGAATCAGGATGTTCAAATTGTGTAAATAGGTAACTTTTATTTTTAGACATTTTGAATAATAACTGCGGTAAATATTTTATTTACCATGGTTAAGGGTAAATCCAGTAAATAAGGGTTAACAAATAATATTATAATAATACTAAATTACCCTAAAACGTGTCCTAACCCTATTGGTTGATACATGGTCGACCATGGGCATATTTGGGTAGATTTTGGGACCCCATGGATCCACTTGTAAGTGATAATAACACATTATTTTAATTAAGTTAAAATGAATACAAAAATGACACAAGCATATATCCTTTAGAAAAACAATTGTTACATAGGGTTATATATGTTGGATTTTAGATTATAAATATTAATTAGAAAGATAAAAAGATTTCCTACATAATTATATTTTATTTATAATTTTTAAACATTACATAATTTATTTTATTTATGACACAATGATGATGCAGTAATTACTATAATAGTGAAAAATTAAAATAATTGATATTATAAATACCCAAATAAATATAATATGAAACTTTTAATGAATTAAACTAATTTTATAAGATAATATGATATATTAGGATTGATTTAATTGACTTTTTCGAAGTAATCAATCTGTTATGAGTTTCACAAAAATCAACTATTGAATAGTGTCAAAATTGACATAAAAGAGTTCTTAAGACAAATATTATATTATTAATTGATATTAAATTCCTAAAAATATAAGGTTCGGCCAAGAAACTTATATCATGATAGGTTCATCATTAATGTACCTCTTGGGGGTCTCTTGGATGTATTTAGTAAGTTTATTAACCATATTATATAAAAATACAAAGAGACATTGTAAAAGTGAAACTAATTATCTTAGAGTTAATACTTAAAGATAAGGTTAATATATGTACCCAAACCTGTCTAAATTCTATTGGTTGAGTTGTTTTCGACCCATTCCCAACTTAAACTTTGAATAATCAACTTTGGAGCCATTAGAAACCGAATATGAATTTATTATAAATTAATATTTCTAGCTTTTCCAAAGGTGCCCCTCACCCCTCTTATAAAAGGGCACTCCTCCTTCTCATTTCATCACAACTTCAAAGCCTTTTGGTTCGGCCAAACTCTGCCCAAATACTCTCCCAACTTCTCTCACTACAACCTAGGGGCCTTAGATTGATCAGAAAGCCAACCTAATGAGCCTTTTTGATCAAATCAAAAGGAAGAACCCGAAGAAGAGGTAATGATTTCATCACCCTTTTCCAAGTTCATTTCTTCTTCCACTTCTTCTTCCTTTTTTGTTACCATTCTAAAATAATAACTCCAGTATCATATATATACTTTGATGTTATTATAAATATGGTACAACCATATTCAGTAGTCTATCCACCCTTTGAATAACATGTCACCATACGTGCGTACGTACGGCTTACCGTCTCCACGTCGTGGTGTAACTGTTATTCAATATAATATTATTTGGATGGGTATACTAATGATGTTTAACTCATGTAAATAATAAATATAACATGTTAATTATTCTGTATATATGATATAACATCCATTTATATATTATATTAATATCAAAAGAATGATATTGTCGCTCGTGTGTACGTAGGGACTACCGTCTCCACGAACGCGATGAGATTCATTCTCCATCGTATCCATTCAAGTATAATTATCATTTGATGATTTAAAAATGATGTTTAAGGACTTGATATCATTCTGGATATGAATAATATACAACCTATCCATTACAAACATGGGTTACATAATAAAACATATAAAATAAAACGAGTAAGTTAACACCCGAAACAACGATAATACTAAGACATTATTAACAAAGCAAAGTTAAAAGATCATATATGATATCATATTAATATATATGATTCTTGTATAATTTAATAACAATTATTTCACTATTATACAGGAGTTTAACCTACCCCAACCAAGTAAAAGTACAAGGTAAGGGGTTTTCATCTCACTCCTTATTCTCGTGAGATTCATGTCATATTGCCACCATCACATTTTGTGTGGTGTATGTACTGCCCATAATTATATTCTTTGTGTAATACACTCTAATTTATGTGTATTTACATATTCATTGTATGATACCTCTTTCATGGGTTGTATGTTTCATAAGTTACCAAATTGGTAAGGGTTATTTCACAATCTCTTCATTATCCGAGGTTGTTTATACGTAATAATCTACTGGGATCTCTTTATCATCCACATCCATGTTTTTTAATAATGTATTTCATAACATTTTTACTATTTACAAGAATATGGGTTAAAGTCATTTATACCCTTATGTGTTTCTAAAGGAATCTTTCTGTTGTTTCCAAACAAGGCACTTTTAACCTTTTCGACAAATTTAAGGTATGAATGTTTTTTTAACTTATACGGCGGGTGCGGCTATTTACCGCCGTTATAAAATAGTTAAAGATTACCTCACAAGATTATAAAGATATTTTCAAAATAAAGTTTTTCATTATAATTATGTGATTTGTAAATGATTTCAAAAAAGAGATATTTCTCTAAAATAGTTTTGATTTCATCTATGTCAACATCCTTTGATGGATTTTAAGCTTATTTGAAGTTGATTTATTATGATACAAAACATCCTTATTTTATTTATGGTTTTGTGATATTTTTGACTGTGGATAAGTTATTCTTATGTCACTCATGGTTTTTGTTTAATGTATTGACATTTTATAAGTTATTTTTAATCCAAATGTTTATGTTATATTTAAACCTTTCATTCAGATGAATGTGTTAGACATGTATGTTCCGGGTTGGGGACCGGTAAAAGTAAGCCCTCCGGTTTGGTCTCCGGTTATTAGAGGAACTCTGGTTTGGTCTCCGGTTATTAGAAGGACTCCGGGTTGGTGTCCGGTTATTAGAGGCACTCCGGGTTAGTGTCCTGTTATTAGAGGCAGTCTGGGTTGGGTTCCGGTTACAGTTTGCCCCAAGGTCTTGGGACGAGGCCTTGACAATGAAATTAAAGTTTAGCATTATGCATTCCAACATTATGAAAGTGGTTATTGATTTTTTCATGTGATTATTCGATTAGTAGAATATCCATGTGAATAAGTAAATAGAATTATTTCATTTTATTTATGCCATACCATGTTGAAAGTTCATGTTTGAAAGGATTTCGTTTTAGTTATACATTGCCTTAAATGTTTATTCTTATTTATGAAAGTTTCCTCTATATTGTTATCCTTACTGGGCATTTGAGCTCACCCCTTTTCTATGTTTTATTTTTCCCAGGAAGTGAAGAAGTAAGTTATGAATGACCTACAGGGATATTATGTGGGGATATGAGTGTGGATTATGGAGTAATTATGTTGTTGAAGTAGTTTTTCATTTTATGATGTAATGTAAAACTTATGAATATATCTAGTGTTTCCAAGGCTACTAAATCAATCGGTCTTTCGAGATTTGATCTTTCTTGTGATCATGCCAATGTTATGTAATAATGCACCGACTCTGGGTAACTAGGGTCGGGGCGTTACAGTTGGTATCAGAGGAAGTTTAGTACAAACTTTGGAAGCTATATTTAGATAAACTCTGATTAGAGCACGTAGACCTAAGATGAACATTGATGATTAGTATAGAAGAACTTCCTAGAATTTTGGTATTGTAGAGATTTTGTGAGTTTTCCGAGCAATACATCCCTGTCTGGATACGAGCAGGTAGAGGCCGCTCTGGCATAGATGTACCTAGGGGTAAAACCCGAAAACACTTCTTTGAGCTAGACTCAAACGGGAACTGGTGCACGACAACGGGCCATGCTGCACTCTTGGTTACGACACTCCCGGGGGATATGCTTAGGATAACTCTCATTTTCTTTACAAATCATTTTGAAGGGATTATGAGTATATAATTTCTCAAAGAAAACATTTTTATGATTATGGATTATATCCATAAATAGTTCAATTTAAGTTAAGTGTTTTATAAGTATGGGATTATGTATTTTGATTCATAAACTGATCTAGTGTATGCCATTGTTTAGAAATGGCGCCCAGTAGAAGGAATTAGAACTCCAGAAATGCACATGATTCAAAGAGAAGGAAGGATCATATCTTTCATGGTCTTAATCTAGACTTTATAAGAGAAATAGTCTCCCATGTATTATCATCATATGAAGAAATAATATCATGTGTTGATAAGATAAGTAAAGAGTTTACTGAGTCCTATGGATTTGAAGGGAAGCAAGAGAAGAAAAGGATGGAAGAGAGAAAGATGGATAAAGGGAAGAGGGAAAAGAAGAATTTTCCCACATGTGGTAACTGTGGAAAGAAACACCCTGGAACTTGCCTGAAAGGAATGGGAGTTTTTTATAAGTGTGGAGGAAAAGGGCACAAAGTACGTGACTGCAAGGGTAAGAAAATGGTTTTAAATGTACAATGCTTCATTTTCAAGGAGTTTGGACACTACGCGAACCTATGTCCCAGTCATCAGACTATGCCACAAATGATGTTATTGGATAATAATCAAGTTATGATACTACCACAGATGAAGAGGAATGATTAGAGCTCTTATTTTGATTATGTCAATTGAGTGTTGTATCAACAATGTACTTGTTATAATAATTATGGAGTATATAAGGATTGTACTGCAGTACTATTTCATTAAGGACTTGAGATTGTGTGGAACAAAGAAAAGTGACTCAATAGAAGGTTAAATTTTTGGAAAATATATGGTTGAGAGAAAGATAAACCATAATATGGTTCTGATACCAAGGTAGTGATTTTAGAATAATACATGATTGATTTGGATAAATTATATTGGATATTCTTGATTACCTTGAAGCTGGTTAATGATTTGTGTATTCCATAATTGATGGGTTTTAAAACATTTTTGGATTGATGAAGTATAACCAGCATTCTATATAAGGGAGAATGAATGTAATCAATAAGGAATATGGTAATTCAGGATGTTTCAGTGTATTAAAAGAATACATGATGAAGGTATTAATATGCTATTACAGGGTAAAAAGGATCTACATTATGTTTACCTTCCTTATAAATGTTGGACTGTGAGTTTGGACAGAAGTATTTTGGATAGTTCTAGTTTGGATTATTTTGGATTGCCATAAAAGGACAACCCGGAGGTCGGGCGGCAACCCGTCGTGTCCGGCAAGGCTGTGAGACATGAACCCGCAACCGAAGGGCGACAAGGGTGTATCACCTACCACTGGCCCACGAGATGTCCTGGATTAAATAATGTAGTTTTTTTTAAAAAATATCTTGTAGATGAATCATAAATTCGTTTATTTTGGAACCCTATACGAATAGTGTAAATAGAAATTTTTTACGTTCTATTATCTTTTAGAGTGAAAGATGAGTTTCTGGTAGAAATTTATTAATGGATAAAACTCTAATTATAAAGTAAGTATATCTCCTTATGATCTTATCCAATCTCATAAATAAATTCCTCATCATTAATAAAAGGAACTTAGAACAAAAATTTTGTCCTAGATGGTACCTTAATGCATCACTAATTTATGGCTTTGGGATTTTGGCCTTTTCATAGCCATGTTCTCTACCACTCTCCATCAGATAATTGATGGTTAGATTTCTCTTCCATATCCATATTTTCCTACATGGAACCCTAGTATGTGTTATTTTCGGTAATCTTCATACTTTACACTATTTGTTTTAAATAGAGGCCTCATTAATTCATTTTTCGATGTGGGATTTCAACTAAGATATTTTGAAACGTCAAAAATGTGTTATCCCAATACCCTATGTGTTGTTGAACCGATGGTATTTCAAATCATCATAGATTGATGAGTTTAAGGACCTCAATTATACACTTGTATGTGATTGATGACCTCAATCACTAGCTATAAATATTTACGTTTTTCCTCCAATTATATGTCTCTAATTGCCACCAATGTTCCCCTAATCGAGATCATAATTTGGTGGTGACCCTTTCATTTCTCTTTTCCTCATATTAAGACTAAATTTTAGTAACCTAATTTCCGATGTGGGTTTTCCCACAAATATATTTTCTATTTTCATCCTTTTATTTTCGATGAACAATTTCAAATTGCGAGGACGCAATTTATTGAAGGAGGGGAGAATGTAACACCCCAAGATTTTATAGTGTGTTATTTCTTCAAAATAATTCAATAACTTTCACTACACGAAACACCAACTTCAATCGCACCATGACTTACCAAACAAGCCATTCAAAAGTGGTTATGAATAGTGTTAACTAAATTTTAAACTTTATATAATACTTATAATTTTAGAATCCATATTATGAGTTTCTTAGATATAATGCAAGAACAAATTCATTTTCAGTATTGCACTTTTATCAACTTTTAATAGTGAACCCTTTTTAAATACAATATTTTAAACTTTTTGACTAAATGGGGACATCAAAAAATTTAAAATGAAACATCCCAAGCTTCCACGGTACGCTTTCCTTTGAATAATATAGTAGTGTGTGTTGTCCGCAACTTCGAGTTTTAACACACACCACAACCAATCAAACTAGCCATTATGAATAGTAATACCTACTTTTCGAAATTATATATATTTTATATTTTAAAATGGACTTCATTTCTGGATTTGGAATATCGAGTTTAGCCTAAGGTGATATTTTGGTACTTTTCGGATAACTTTCATATTTTGATGAATAGTGAAAATTACTAAATTATAACTAAAAACAACTTTTTAATCAAAATAATTAATAGTGATAAATTATGAATTAGAGTGGTTTTAAAGTATATTTAGAATATATTTTTACCATTTAATATAATGTTGGTCATTGGACATAATTTTACAATTAAACCGAACATAAACAAGTGTCAATCTTTTGATAGTTATTATCTCTTAAAAACACGCTTTTTGTTTTAACAGCGGGAATTAATTTTAAATTAATTTCTGCCACTTATGTGTTTTGAATTTAGGAAAATGGATTCCATATTTGGAATCAGGATGTTCAAATTGTGTAAATAGGTAACTTTTATTTTTAGACATTTTGAATAATTACTGCGGTAAATATTTTATTTACCATGGTTATGGATAAATCCGGTAAATAAGGGTTAAAAAATAATATTATAATAATAATAAATTACCCTAAAACGTGTCTTAACCCTAATTGATGATACATGGTCGACCATGGTCATCTTTGGGTCGATTTTGGGACCCCATGGATCCACTTGTAAGTGATAATGACACTTTATTTTAATTAAGTTAAAATGAATACAAAAATGACACAAGCATATATCCTTTAGAAAAACAATTGTTACATAGGGTTATATATGTTGGATTTTAGATTATAATTATTAATTAGAAAGATAAAAAGATTTTCTACATAATGATATTTTATTTATAATTTTTAAACATTAAATAGTTTATTTTATTTATGGCACAATGATGATGCAGTAATTACTATAATAGTGAAAAATTAAAATAATTGATATTATAAATACCCAAATAAATATAATATGAAACTTTTAATGAATTAAACTAATTTTCTAGGATAATATGATATATTAGGATTGATTTAAATGACTTTTTTCGAAATAATCAATCTGTTATGAGTTTCACAAAAATCAACTATTGAATAGTGTCAAAATTGACATAAAAGAGTTCTTAAGACAAATATTATATTATTAATTGATATTAAATTCCTAAAAATATAAGGTTCGGACAAGAGACTTATATCATGATAGGTTAATCATTAATGGACCACTTGGGGGTCTCATGGATGTATTTAGTAAGTTTATTAACCATATTATATAAAAATACAAAGAGACATTGTAAAAGTGAAACTAATTATCTTAGAGTTAATACTTAAAGATAAGGTTAATATAAGTACCCAAACATGTCTAAATTCTATTGGTTGAGTTGTTTTCGACCCATACCCAACTTAACCTTTGAATAATCAACTTTGGAGCCATTAGAAACCGAATATGAATTTATTATAAATTAATATTTCTAGCTTTTCCAAAGGTGCCCCTCACCCCTCTTATAAAAGGGCACTCCTCCTTCTCATTTCATCACACCTTCAAAGCCTTTTGGATCGGCCAAACTCTGCCCAAATACTCTCCCAACTTCTCTCACTACAACCTAGGGGCCTTAGTTTGATCAGAAAGCCAACCTATGGAGCCTTTTTGATCAAATCAAAAGGAAGAACCCGAAGAAGAGGTAATGATTTCATCACCCTTTTCCAAGTTCATTTCTTCTTCCACTTCTTCTTCCTTTTTTGTTACCATTATAAAATAATAACTCCAGTATCATATATATACTTTGATTTTATTATAAATATGGTACAACCATATTCAGTAGTCTATCCACCCTTTGAATAACATGTCACCATACGTGCGTACGTACGGCTTACCGTCTCCACGTCGTGGTGTAATTGTTATTCAATATAATATTATTTGGATGGGTATAATAATGATGTTTAACTCATGTAAATAATAAATATAACATGTTATTTATTCTGTATATATGATATACCATCCATTTATATATTATATTAATATCAAAAGAATGATATTGTCGCTTGTGCGTACGTACGGACTACCGTCTCCACGAACGCGATGAGATTCATTCTCCATCGTATCCATTCAAGTATAATTATCATTTGATGATTTAAAAATGATGTTTAAGGACTTGATATCATTCTGGATATGAATAATATACAACCTATCCATTACAAACATGGATTACGTAATAAAACATATAAAAGAAAACGAGTAAGTTAACACCCGAAACAACGATAATACTAAGACATTATTAACAATGCAAAGTTAAAAGATCATATATGATATCATATTAATATATATGATTCTTGTATAATTTAATAACAATTATTTCACTATTATACTGGAGGTTAACCTACCCCAACCATGTAAAAGTACAAGGTAAGGGGTTTTCATCTCACTCCTTATTCCCGTGAGATTCATGTCATATTTCCACCATCACCTTTTGTGTAGTGTATGTACTGCCCATAATTATATTCTTTGTGTAATACAGTCTAATTTATGTGTATTTACATATTCATTGTATGATACCTCTTTCATGGGTTGTATGTTTCATAATTTACCAAATTGGTAAGGGTTATTTCACAATCTCTTCATTATCCGAGGTTGTTTATAAGTAATAATCTACTGGGATATCTTTATCATCCACATCCATGTTTCTTAATAATGTATTTCAAAACATTTTTACTATTTACAAGAATATGGGTTAAAGTCATTTATACCCTTATGTGTTTCGAAAGGAATATTTCCGTCGTTTTCCAAACAAGGCACTTTTAACCTTTTCGACAAATTTAAGGTCAGAATGTTTTTTTAACTTATATGGCGGGTGCGGCTATTTACCGCCGTTATAAAATAGTTAAAGATTCCCTCACAAGATTATAAAGATATTTTCAAACTAATGTTTTTCTTTATAATTATGTGATTTTTAAATGATTTCAAAAAAGAGATATTTCTCTAAAATAGTTTTGATTTTATCAATGTCAACATCCTTTGATGGATTTTAAGCTTATTTGAAGTTGATTTATTATGATACAAAACATCCCTATTTTATTTAAGGTTTTTTGATATTTTTGACTGTGGATAAGTTATTCTTATGTCACTCATGGTTTTTGATTAATGTATTGACATTTTATAAGTTATTTTTAATCCAAATGTTTATGTTATATTTCAACCTTTCATTCAGATTAATGTGTTAGACAAGTATGTTCCGGGTTGGGGACCGGTAAAAGTAATCCCTCTGGTTTGGTCTCCGGTTATTAGAGGAACTCCGGTTTGGTCTCCGGTTATTAGAAGGACTCCGGGTTGGTGTCTGGTTATTAGAGGCACTCCGGATTGGTGTCCGGTTATTAGAGGCACTCAGGGTTGGGTTCCGGTTACAGTTAGCCACAAGGTCTTGGGATGAGGCCTTGACAAAGAAATTAAAGTTTAGCATTATGCATTCCAACATTATGAAAGTGGTTATTGATTTTTGCATGTGATTATTCGATTAGTAGAATATCCACGTGAATAAGTAAATAGCATTATTTCATTTTATTTATGCCATACCATGTTGAAAGTTCATTTTTGAAAGGATTTTGTTTTATTTATACATTGCCTTAAATGTTTATTCTTATTTATGAAAGTTTCCGCTATATTGTTATCCTTACAGGGCATTTGAGCTCACCCCTTTTCTATGTTTTATTTTTCCCAGGAAGTGAAGAAGTATGTTATGAATGACCTGCAGGGATATTATGTGGGGATATGAGTGTGGATTATGGAGACATTATGATGTTGTAGTATTTTTTCATTTTATGATGTAATGTAAAACTTATGAATATATCTAGTGTTTCCAAGGCTACTAAACCAATCGGTCTTTCAAGATTTGATCTTTCTTGTGATCATGCCAATGTTACGTAATAATGCACCGACTCTGGGTAACTAGGGTCGGGGCATTACAGTTGGTATCAGAGGAAGTTTAGTACAAACCTTGAAAGCTAGATTTAGATAAACTCTGGTTAGAGCACGTAGACCTAAGATGAACTTTGAGGATTAGTATAGAAGAACTTCCTATAATTTTGGTATTGTAGAGATTTTGTGAGTTTTCCGAGCAATACATCCCTGTCTGGATACGAGCAGGTAGAGGCGGCTCTGGCACAGATGTACCTAGAGGAAAAACTCGAAAACACTCCTTTGAGCTAGACTCGAACGGGAACTAGTGCACGACAACGGGCCTTGCTGCACTCTTGGTTACGACACTCCCGGGGGATATGCTTAAGATAACTCTCATTTTCTTTACAAATCATTTTGAAGGGATTATGAGTATATACTTCCTCAAAGAAAACATTTTTATTATTATGGATTATATCCATAAATAGTTCAATTTATGTTAAGTGTTTTATAAGTATGGGATTTTGTATTTTGATTCATAAACTGATCTAGTGTATGCCATTGTTTAGAAATGGCGCCCAGTAGAAGGAATGAGAACTCCAGAAATGCACATGATTCAAAGAGAAGGATGGATCATATCTTTCATGGTCTTAAGCTATAATTTATAAGAGAAATAGTCTCCCATGTATTATCATCATATGAAGAAATAATATCATGTGTTGATAAGATAAGTAAAGAGTTTACAGAGTCCTATGGATTTGAAGGGAAGCAAGAGAAGAAAAGGATGGAAGAGAGAAAGATGGATAAAGGGAAGAGGGAAAAGAAGAATTTTCCCACATGTGGTAACTGTGGAAAGAAACACCCTGGAACTTTCCTGAAAGGAATGGGAGTTTGTTATATGTGTGGAGGAAAAGGGCACAAAGTACGTGACTGCAAGGGTAAGAAAATGGTTTTAAATGTACAATGCTTCATTTTCAAGGAGTTTGGACACTACGCGAAACTATGTCCCAGTCATCAGACTATTCCACAAATGATGTTATTGGATAATAATCAAGTTATGATACTACCACAGATGAAGAGGAATGATTATAGCTCTTATGTTGATTATGTCAATTGAGTGTTGTATCAACAATGTACTTGTTATAATAATTATGGAGTATATAAGGATTGTACTGCAGTACTATTTCAATAAGGACTTGATATTGTGTGGAACAAAGAAAAGTGACTCAATAGAAGGTTAAATTTTTGGAAAATATATGGTTGATAGAACGATAAACCATAATATGGTTCTGATACCGAGGTAGTGATTTTAGAATAATACATGATTGATTTGGATAAATTATATTGGATATTCTTGACTACCTTGAAGCTGATTAATGATTTGTATATTCCATAATTGTTGGGTTTTAAAACATTTTTGGATTGATGAAGTATAACCAGCATTCTATATAAGGGATAATGAATGTAATCAATAAGGAATATGGTAATTCAGGATGTTTCAATGTATTAAAAGAATACATGATGAGGGTATTTATATGCTATTACGGGGTAAAAAGGATCTACATTATGTTTACCTTCCTTATAAATGTTGGACTGTGAGTTTGGACAGAAGTATTTTGGATAGTTCTAGTTTGGATTATTTTGGATTTCCATAAAAGGACAACCCGGAGGTCGGGCGGCAACCCGTCGCGTCTGGCAAGGCTGCGAGACATGAACCCGCAACCGAAGGGCGACAAGGGTGTATCACCTACCACTAGCCCATGAGATGTCCTGGATTAAATAATGTAGTTTTTTTAAAAAAATATCTTGTAGATGAATCATAAATTCGTTTATTTTGGAACCCTATAAGAATAGTGTAAATAGAAATTTTTTACATTCTATTATCTTTTAGAGTGAAAGATGAGTTTGTGGTAGAAATTTATTAATGGATAAAACTCTAATTATAAAGTAAGTATATCTCCTTATGATCTTATCCAATCTCATAAATAAATTCCTCAACATTAATAAAAGGAACTTAGAACAAAAATGTTGTCCTAGATGGTACCTTAAATCATCACTAATTTATGGCTTTGGG
Source organism: Viscum album (assembly GCA_963277665.1). Classification (NCBI taxonomy): domain Eukaryota; kingdom Viridiplantae; phylum Streptophyta; class Magnoliopsida; order Santalales; family Viscaceae; genus Viscum; species Viscum album. The sequence continues at coordinate 220,958,927 of OY728127.1, read as the reverse complement.
ATTTTTGGCCTTTTCATAGCCATGTTCTCTACCACTCTCCATCAGATAATTGATGGTTAGATTTCTCTTCCATATCCGTATTTTCCTACATGGAACCCTAGTATGTGTTATTTTCGGTAATCTTCATACGTTACACTCTTTGTTTTAAACAGAGGCCTCATTAATTCATTTTTCGATGTGGGATTTCAACTATGATATTTTGAAACGTCAAAAATGTGTTATCCCAATACCCTATGTGTTGTTGAACCGATGGTATTTCAAATCATCATAGATTGATGAGTTTAAGGACCTCAATTATACACTTTTTTGTGATTGATGACCTCAATCACTACCTATAAATATTTACGTTTTCCTCCAATTATATGTCTCTAATTGCCACCAATGTTCTCCTAATCGAGATCATAATTTTGTGGTGACCCTTTAATTTCTCTTTTCCTCATATTAAGACTAAATTTTAGTAACCTAATTTCCGATGTGGGTTTTCCCACAAAGATATTTTCTATTTTCATCCTTTTATTTTCGATGAACAATTTCAAATTGCGAGGACACAATTTATTGAAGGAGGGGAGAATGTAACACCCCAAGATTTTATAGTGTGTTATTTCTTCAAAAGAATTCAATAACTGTCACTACACGCAACACCAAGTTCAATCGCACCATGACTTACCAAAAAATCCATTCAAAAGAGGTTATGAATAGTGTTAACTAAATTTTAAACTTTATATAATCCTTAAAATTTTAGAATCCATATTATGAGTTTCTTAGATATAATGCAAGAACAAATTGATTTTCAGTATTGCACTTTTATCAACTTTTAATAGTGAACCCTTTTTAAATACAATATTTTAAACTTTTTGAAGAAATGGGGACATCATAAAATTTAAAATTAAACATCCCAATCTTCCACGGTACGCTTTCCTTTGAATAATACAGTAGCGTGTATTGTACGCAACTTCGAGTTTTAACACACACCACAACCAATCAAACTAGCCATTATGAATAGTAATACCTACTTTTAGAAATTATATATATTATATATTTTAAAATGGAATTCATTTCTGGATTTGGAATATCGAGTTTAGCCTAAGGTGAAATTTTGGTACTTTTCGGATAACTTTCATATTTTGATGAATAGTGAAAATTACTAAATTTTAATTAAAAACAACTTTTTTAATCAAAATAATTAATAGTGATAAATTATGAATTTGAGTGGTTTTAAAGTATATTTAGAATATATTTTTACCATTTAATATAATGTTGGTCATTGGACATAATTTTACAATTAAACCGAACATAAACAAGTGTCAATCTTTTGATAGTTATTATCTCTTAAAAACACGCTTTTTGTTTTGACAGCGGGAATTAATTTTAAATTAATTTCTACCACTTCTGTGTTTTGAATTTAGGAAAATGGATTACATATTTGGAATCAGGATGTTCAAATTTTGTAAATAGGTAACTTTTATTTTTATACATTTTGAATAATTACTGCGGTAAATATTTTATTTACCATGGTTAAGGGTAAATCCGGTAAATAAGGGTTAAAAAATAATATTATAATATTACTAAATTACCCTAAAACGTGTCTTAACCCTATTTGTTGATACATGGTCGACCATGGGAATCTTTGGGTCGATTTTGGGACCCCATGGATCCACTTGTAAGTGATAATGACACTTTATTTTAATTAAGTTAAAATGAATACAAAAATGACACAAGCATATATCCTTTAGAAAAACAATTGTTACATAGGGTTATATATGTTGGATTTTTGATTATAAATATTCATTAGAAAGATAAAAAGATTTCCTACATAATGATAGTTTATTTATAATTTTTAAACATTAAATAATTTATTTTATTTATGACACAATGATGATGCAGTAATTACTATAATAGTGAAAAATTAAAATAATTGATATTATAAATACCCAAATAAATATAATATGAAACTTTTAATGAATTAAACTAATTTTCTAGGATAATATGATATATTATTATTGATTTAATTGACTTTTTTTGAAGTAATCAATCTGTTATGAGTTTCACAAAAATCAACTATTGAATAGTGTCAAAATTGACATAAAAGAGTTCTTAAAACAAATATTATATTATTAATTGATATTAAATTCTTTAAAATATATGGTTCGGCCAAGAGACTTATATAATGATAGGTTCCTCATTAATGGACCACTTGGGGGTATCTTGGATGTATGTAGTATGTTTATTAACCATATTATATAAAAATACAAAGAGACATTGTAAAAGTGAAACTAATTAACTTAGAGTTAATACATAAAGATAAGGTTAATATAAGTACCCAAACCTGTCTAAATTCTATTGGTTGAGTTGTTTTAGACCCATCCCCACCTTAACATTTGAATAATCAACTTTTGAGCCATTAGAAACCTAATATGAATTAATTATAAATTAATATTTCTAGCTTTTCCAAAGGTGCCCCTCACACCTCTTATAAAAGGGTACTCCTCTTTCTCATTTCTTCACACCGTCAAAGCCTTTTGGTTCGGCCAAACTCTTCCCAAATACTCTCCCAACTTCTCTCACTACAACCTAGGGGACTTAGTTTGATCAGAAATCCAACCTAAGGATCCCTTTTCATCAAATCAAAAGGAAGAACCCGAAGAAGAGGTAATGATTTCATCACCCTTTTCCAAGTTCATTTCTTCTTCCACTTCTTCTTCCTTTTTTGTTACCATTATAAAATAATAACTCCAGTATCATATATAAAATTTTATGTTATTATAAATATGGTACAACCATATTCAGCATTCTATCCACCCTTTGAATAACATGTCACCATACGTGCGTACGTACGACTTACCGTCTCCACGTCGTGGTGTAATTGTTATTCAATATAATATTATTTGGATGGGTATAATAATGATGTTTAACTCATGTAAATAATAAATATAACATGTTAATGATTCTGTATATATGATATACCATCCATTTATATATTATTTTAATATCAAAAGAATGATATTGTCGCTCGTGCGTACGTACGGACTACCGTCTCCACGAACGCGATGAGATTCATTCTCCATCGTATCCATTCAAGTATAATTATCATTTGATGATTTAAAAATGATATTTAAGGACATGATATCATTCTGGATATGAATAATATACAACCTATCCATTACAAACATGGCTTACGTAATAAAACATATAAAAGAAAACGAGTAAGTTAACACCCGAAACAACGATAATACTAAGATATTATTAACAAAGCAATGTTAAAAGATCATATATGATATCATATTAATATATATGATTCTTGTATAATTTAATAACAATTATTTCACTATTATACAGGAGGTTAACCTACCCCAACCAAGTAAAAGTACAAGGTAAGGGGTTTTCATCTCACTCCTTATTCTTGTGAGATTCATGCCATATTGCCACCATTACCTTTTGTGTGGTGTATGTACTGCCCATAATTATATTCTTTGTGTAATAAACTCTAATTTATGTGTATTTACATATTCATTGAATGATACCTCTTTCATGGGTTTTATGTTTCATAAGTTACCAAATTGGTAAGGGTTATTTCACAATCTCTTCATTATCCAAGATTGTTTGTACGTAATAATATACTGGGATCTCTTTATCATCCACATCCATGTTTCTTAATAATGTATTTCAAAACATTTTTACTATTTACAAGAATATGGGTTAAAGTCATTTATACCCTTATGTGTTTCGAAAGGAATATTTCCATCATTTTCCAAACAAGGCACTTTTAACCTTTTCGATAAATTTAAGGTAAGAATGTTTTTTTTAACTTATACGGCGGGTGCGGCTATTTACCGCCATTATAAAATAGTTAAAGATTCCCTCACAAGATTATAAAGATATTTTCAAAATAAAGTTTTTCTTTATAATTATGTTATTTTTAAATGATTTCAAAAAAGATATATTTCTCTAAAATAGTTTTGATTTCATCTATGTCTACATCCTTTGATGGATTTTAAGCTTATTGGAAGTTGATTTATTATGATACAAAACATCCCTATTTTATTTAAGGTGTTGTGATATTTTTGACTGTGGATAAGTTATTCTTATGTCACTCATGGTTTTTGTTTAATGTATTGACATTTTATAAGTTATTTTTAATCCAAATTTTTATGTTATATTTCAACCTTTCATTCAGATGAATGTGTTAGACAAGTATGTTCCGGGTTGGGGACCGGTATAAGTAAGCCCTCCGGTTTGGTCTCCGGTTATTAGAGAAACTCCGGTTTGGTCTTCGGTTATTAAAAGGACTCCGGGTTGGTGTCCGGTTATTAGAGGTACTCCGGGTTGGTGTCCGGTTATTAGAGGCACTCCGAGTTGGGTTCCGGTTACAGTTAGCCCCAAGGTCTTGGGACGAGGCCTTGACAAAGAAATTAAAGTTTAGTATTATGCATTCCAACATTATGAAAGTGGTTATTGATTTTTTCATGTGATTATTCGATTAGTAGAATATCCATGTGAATAAGTAAATGGCATTATATCATTTTATTTATGCCATACCATGTTGAAAGTTCATGTTTGAAAGGATTTTGTTTTAGTTATACATTGCCTTAAATGTTTATTCGTATTTATGAAAGTTTCCGCTATATTGTTATCCTTACTGGGCATTTGAGCTCACCCCTTTTCTATGTTTTATTTTTCCCAGGAAGTGAATAAGTAAGTTATGAATGACCTGTAGGGATATTATGTGGGGATATGAGTGTGGATTATGGAGATATTATGTTGTTGTAGTAGTTTTTCATTTTATGATGTAATGTAAAACTTATGAATATATCTAGTGTTTCCAAGGCTACTAAACCAATCGGTCTTTCGAGATTTGATCTTTCTTGTGATCATTCCAATGTTATGTAATAATGCACCGACTCTGGGTAACTAGGGTCGGGGCGTTACAATTATGAACACAAACTGGCGAACATAGCTTATGAGGAGACATCAAAAAGAAACTGTGTAGATTTTTATTATGTAAATATAGTTTCAACTAAGTCTTTTGATTCTGATCTACAAGACAATGAAAAATAAGATATGGCCCATATTTTGAATGGAGTTGTACAGAAGAGTCTCTTTCTATTGAGCAATCTGAAAATTAAAAATATTTTTCAAACTTGTGCTTCACGGCATCACTATATATGGTTAGTAATTCTATTTATAATTCTGGTTGTTTTGATTCAGAACATGATTCTGATAATCTTAATATTTCTGAATTACATGAAGAAATTGAAATATTAAGAATATATATTTTCAAATAGAATGATTTATATAATAACATTAATGAAAACAATGAGAAAATTGTTTCCAAAAATAAAATAATTTTATAGAATAATTAAATAATAAGTAACACTTCTTCTACATCTCATTCAAATGTTTATGAAAATTTAAAATATACTCAATATTTGAATGAAAAGTTGAAAAATGAAGTTTAATGTATTAAAAAATATTATATATGTTTTATTTAATGTAGTGAAAAATATCTTAAGTTGATTTTTTTAAGTAAAGTTGATAAAAGTATAGATGGTTTTGGATATGAAAATAGATTACCCTAAACTTATACAACTCATTTGTTGGATCGAATATTTATATATGTATGTCTATTAGATGGAACAATACAAGAGGGGGGTGAATTGTAGGTTTAAAAAACCATTGACTTTTAGCACTTAAGAGATTAGTTTAAATGGTTTTAAACTAATACAAATACAAACACCCGCAATTGTATTGAATATAAAAGGGTATGATGTGTTATAATACTAATGTAATGTAAACCAATTGTATTCAAGATGAACACAATAATCAGAGTAATACTAGGATGAATGATTCTACCTTAAAGCGTATAGAATCAATCAATACAATATGTAATAGAATGATTGTAATTGAAACAATTACAATTGAATATGTAAAGAAGAAAGGAAACAATAGAAATTCCTTTCTAATACAAGTAACAGTGGAAATGTAAAAGAATTACAATTCTTTAAACCCAAAGAGAAAGGGTTATCCTTTCGGCTTGGATAAAAGGTATGTCTCACCAACACCTTGGTGAGCCCTCGATACGATGATCGGACTGTCTGTCTACCTATCACTCGCAGCCCTCGATACAATGATCGGCACGTCTGTCTGCCTATCCCCGGTAGCCCTCGATACGATGATCGGCACGTCTGTCTGCCTATCCCTAGCAGCCCTCGATTTTGTAAGTAATCGGCACCTCTGTCATTCAATTTCTTGAAAGCCCTCGATATGATGATCAGACGCACAAAGCAGATGAGAGAAGTCACAATATCTCTCTCTAGAATCTTGATTGAAGCAAAGTATCACAGTTGTTCCACAATGTCTCATTCGTTCTCTATTGTGTTGTTGTACTCTCAGCTTCAAATGACCTCATATTTATAGGCCTCGGGTTCCAACAGTCACAACTCATCAAACGGTCATATTTCTCTGAAAAACTCGGAGGGACATGGACACCTAGAATCATAACGGTCAAATTGAAACAGAAATCACGACATCATTTTGATTAATTTGTAACTAACTCAACGAAATCATATTGGTTAAAACATGATATATATCGATGATAAGAAATGGTACGATTCATATGAAAGAAGTGTTTTTGTCTAAGTACCAAAACAGGTAATGAACATATGAAAAGTAGTTAATGCAATACATTTGACAGAGTAAGTACAATACGATTGACATAGTCAGTACGATACGATTGACAGAGTCAGTACGATACGATTGACAGAGTTAGTACGATACGATTGACAGAGTCAGTACGATATGATTGACAGAGTCAGTACGATTATAAAGACAATTTTGATTTCCAAAACAAGATATGGAAGTAAAAAAGGGAACTTTTGACTCAACAATCTCCCCCTTTCTCGAAAGCACAACACACAAAGTAAATAAAACAAGAAATACTTATCTCCCCCTGAGTTATTGGAAACTCTTCTGAATATGAATTCGAATACAACTAACTCCCCCTTAGGTGTATACTTTCCTCAGTATTGTATTCATAGTTTTTCCTTAAGCGTTGTAAAGCATTCTCCCCTCGTAAGCATTCTCTACCTTTGTAAACATTCTCCCCCTTTGTTATTTACAAAAAGAAAGGGTTAATATTGAATTGTCTAAAGGAGTTAGAAAATAAACACAAGACAATGGATAAAATAAAAGAATCATAAAAGTTATTAAAAAACAAAGACAACTTTCAAAGTAAAACAAATACTAGTCATTTGTTTTCTCTTTCCTTCTCCTTCTTTATGAGATCATGAAGAACATCTTTCATCTTTTTTTTTCTTTCTTGTCTTCAGAAATTGATTCACCCTGAGTTCTGAGAAGCTCTTGTTGGTCCGCAAAAATATGATCTTGATTCTTGATAGTCTCTTCCTGGACTCTGATTACTTCTTCAAGAGTATCAATTCTGTTTTGCAAATTCTTGTTATCTTTGGATAACACAGAATTTTGTTTCTTCAACAAAATCATTTCATCCTTGATAGATGAAAGCTTCGAGAATTCTGATTGAAAATCGTTCATTCTCTGTTGCAAGTATTTCACTGAAGGAACATCGGCTCTTTGAGAAGACAAAAGATTAAACCTTTCAACCGTTTCTCTGTCAAGCTTATTGAAAGAAATTGAAAGCTCATTTGACAGCCTCTTATTTTTTCAATATCTATCTCATGATCATTGATTGAGCTCTCTGTTTTGTATGACCACTTGGTCACCTTGTTGTAGGCCTTTTTATGAGCAACCGAACTTTCTGAAATAATATTCAACTCGGCTTCAACTGACAAAACATTCTTTCTCAACTCTTTTACAGAGCCAAACTTCTTCTTTTGATTATCAGTAATAAAATCAATCTTCCCTTCCAGCCTTAGAAAATAAGGAATAGTCTTCTCAACCCTTCTCAAAACATGAACAATGTAATCACTCTTCTTGAGAGAGATTGCATGTTCTGAATCAGTATCTTCATCATATGATGCTAGTTCCTTTGATCGGCTTGAATCTACAACTGGCTGTTTTCCTTTTTCTTTTCCTTTCTGCTTTATTTCTTCATCCACTTTGTCACTAATGACAACAACTTTATCTGTGTGAGAGGATTGAGAACCTTTCTTTTCATGAGATGACATTCTGTCCGGAGTTCGTGCTTGATCAGCATGAGGAGTTTGTTGAACACCTTCACTCAGCTTTTTAAATGATTCCTCTTTACTCTTCTTCGAACATTGAAGAAATTCTAAAATGAAATCTCCTTCCTCTTCATCCACTTCTTCTATATCTTCCATCACTTGTTTTCCTTTTTCTTTCACATGATGGCTATGTACGACGGGTTCTTGATGCACTCCTGTGGTAATTTGAGCACTAGCTTCCTCAACTGCTTTCAAGACATGCAAATCACTTTTTTGGATTTTTAAAAAGTCGGTGTGAGGGTTATCCTGAAAATCAAATGCTTTCAAGACATTAGAGATATCAAAGTCATGAGCCTTTCTTTTCAAAATATTTTTCTTTTTCTTTTCAGCCTTAAGGGTTTCTTCTACCCTTATTCTTTCTGCAAAAGCCTCAGCCGGGTCAAGACCGAACTTTGGATCACCTTCTTTTCTCTGTTCCTTATCTTTTCTCCATTTGGATACAACCTCATTACTATACCTTCGCTTCTTCTTTGGCTTTGAACTAGTTTGCGAATCATACTTTTGAGTAACACCAGTAGATTGAATGTCTTTGGCTGGCATAGGTGCCGATTGATTCTGAGCCAATTCAGCTTCCACATCTTTGATAAAAAAATTTGAATTCTAATCAAAACAAACATTAAACTTCTTTATAATACTTTCTCTAATCCAAGAGGGCGTCAAATCTATGGGGTTTCCTTTCAAAGTAATGTTACAAAACTTCATACTTTCGAGAATGAACTTCGTAAGGATGGCTGGATACATAATCATTTGGGACATAATCCCTCCTGTCTTGACATTCTTAATGGTTTCAAAAACATACCCCATGAGATTTACTTTTCTCATATTCACAAGATAGTCAAGAATAAATATATCAGAAACTTTCAGAGTTTCTCTATCCCCTATCATTGGGATAAGAAAACCTTGAATCCATAAAGTCACGAACCGATTGTCGGGATAAATATGAGACACTTTTCTCTTTTCTTCATTAATAACAATCAAATACTTTTCAGCACTTTCTCTATTAAACATACCAACTTCCTCTGGTAGTTTATGAGATGGACAGAAAGAATCCCCTTCTATTGGGACATTCAGAAAATGAGCCACTTGTTTCACAGACATAGACAACTTTCTATCGTACACAGCAAAATTTATAGTCATGTCTTTGTCGAAAGATATAGTTTTATAAAACTGACAAACTTCATCAAAGAGAACCGGATCTCGAGAAACAGGTCTTTCAACACACAAATGTTCCCATCCTTGAAAGAGAATGATTCTTCTTATAGTGGAATCATACTTATCAAAAAAGTCTCGAGAAACTAACTTTTCTCTGTTAAATTCTTTATCTGTAAAAGTCTTTGAAGACATTTCGGTGGGAGTGTTAGCAAAGGATTGAGACATAAAGATGATACCGATGATAGATCGTACTATGATTTAAAACCAGTGGAGCAGAGCTTTTCCTCAAAACCTTGATAAACCAATGTGGTTTTGGGGATGGGGGGCTATTTATAGGCGAAAAAAGGGTGACCGTTGATCTTCTATGGTTAGGATTAGAGAAAAACAAATCAATGGTTAGGATTAAAAACGAAAAAGAGAAAAAAAATCGAAAGTACCTACAGGAGAACGTAAGATTGTTGTTGGTTTTTAGGATTAAAGAATACACAACCATACAAAATAAAATAAAACTATCAATCGGTATGCGGATGGAAAACAATAACTTTACCATCATCGGTTTGTACGATGGAAAAGAAATTCGTTACCATCATCGGACAGTACAATGGAAAAGAAATTCATTGCCATCATCGGTCGATACGATGAAAAAGAAATTCATTACCATCATCGGTCGATACGATGGAAAAGAAATTCATTACCATCATCGGTCGATACGATGGAAAAGAAATTCATTACCATCATCTGTCGATACGATGGAAAAGAAATTCATTACCACCATCGGTCGATATGATGGAAAAGAAATTCATTACCATCATCGGTCGATACGATTGAAAAGAAATTCATTACCATCATCGGTCGATACGATGGACAGAAAAAAATGAATGATACGATAAAAATTGTCAATACGATAAACAGAAAAGTAAAAACACATACCCAGAGAGTAAATAGTTAAAGAACATAAGATAAAAAGAAGCATAAAAATCATAGAAAGAAATGTCCTCCCCCTTTCAAAGGGAGTTTTTTAATGTTAGGAGAATTGTAAAACATGAACTAGATATGAATGATTATTTTAATGTAATCATTCCTAGATTCTGTTTTATAAACTCAAATCTATCGGAAGGTAATGGTTTTGTAAAAATGTCAGCAAGTTGTTCTTGCATTCCGATAAATTGTAAAATAATATCTCCTTTTTTTTGTGTGATCTCTATGAAATTGATTCCTAACATCTATGTGTTTTGAACGAGAGTGATGTGCTGGGTTCTTACTAAGAGCTATGGCACTTGTATTATCACAAAGAATTTGAGTTTTGGAGAAACTCAACCCATAATCAGTGAGTGTGTACTGCATCCACAATACTTGAGCACAACAACTTCCAGCTACCACATATTCAGCTTCAGTAGTGGATAGTGCTACTGAGTGTTGTTTCTTGCAGGACCAAGAAACCAAGGAATCTCCTAAGAAATGACATGTTCCATATGTACTTTTTCTATCCATTCTACAACCGCCAAAGTCCGAATCTGAAAAACATTTTAAAAAAAATCATTCCCAGAAGAGTAAAAAAGACCTCAATGAATAGTGCCTTATAAATACTAAAAGATTCTCTTTACGACTTTTAAATGAGACTATTTTGGATTAGATTGGTATCTTGCACATAAGCATACAGAAGACATTAAGTCAGGTCGACTAGCTGTCATGTATAGCAAACTTCCTATCATACCTCTAAAGATTGTTTGATCTACCGGTTTCCCAGTTTCATCAAGATCAAATGTATTTGAGGTACCAATTGGACTGCTAATACTTTTAGTTTTGTCAAATCCATACTTTTTGAGTAAATATTTTATATACTTATGTTGAGATATATAAGTTCCTTCTGGTTTTTGAGAAATTTGAAAACCTAAAAAGAATGTTAACTCACCCATCATACTCAATTCAAACTCAGATTTCATTAAATTTTCAAAAGATTCAGTTAAGGATTTCTGAGTTGATACAAATATGATGTCATCATCATAGATTTGAACAATAGAAACATTTTTGTTTTCTCTTTTTATAAAAAGGGTTGGATCTGCTGTACCTTTTGTATAGTTGTTTTGTAAAAAAAATCATGTAAGTCTATCATAACATGCTCTAGGGGATTGGTTAAGACCATATAAAGCCTTGGTAAGTTTCAAAACATGATCAGGATGTTTTGGGTCTTGAAAACCAGGAGGTTGTTCAACAAAAACTTCTTCTTGAACAAAACCATTTAGAAAAGAACATTTGACATCCATTTGAAATAGTTTGAAATTGAAACATGCTGCAAAGGTTAATAGAATACGAATTGATTCAAGTCTAGATACAGGAGCATATGATTCTTCATAGTCTATTACCTCTTGTTGAATATAGCCTTTAGCAACAAGTCTTGATTTATTTCTTACAATGATTCCATTTTCATCACATTTGATTTTGAAAACCCATTTTACACCAATCACAGTTGTTTCTTTAGGTCTATCAACTAAAGTCCAGACTTGATTCCTTTCAAATTCATTTAGTTCATCTTGCATTGCTTTGATCCAATCATCATCACCTAAGGCCTCACTTGGGCTTTTAGGTTCAAATTGGGAAAGAAAAGAAACATGTTCTATTTCATTTCTTAAGGAATTTCTGGTTCTTACAGGTTGATTTACATCACCAATGATGTTATCACTAGGATGATTCCTCAGAAACAATTGATTTGGGTTTTTTAAAACCTGTTCATCAACATATGGTTGAAAATATTCTATGGTAAATGTTTCAGAAATACTTTCTTGAAAATTTTCCTTATCATAGTGATCTTTTAATAATGGTTGATAAACATTTTTAGAATACAAATCCGAGGATGTAGGATTGGGTTGGTTAAAAAAAAGGATCAGTTTCATCGAATTTTATATGTACTGGTTCTTCAAGAGTATAAGTGTTTTTATTGAAAACCCTATAAGCCATAGAGGTTGTAGAATAGCCTAGAAAGATTCCTTCATCAGATTTTGGTGCAAATTTGTTTAGATTATCTTTTGTATTCAGAATGAATACTTTGCATCCAAAAACATTGAAGTATGAAACATTAGGTTTTCGGCCAGTCTATAACACATAATGGGTTTTATTAAGAAATAGTCTAGTTAAAACAAGATTTATAGTATAACAGGAAGTACAAACTTCTTTAGCCCAAAAGTGATTAGCAATCGAGTATTCACTCAACACGGTTCGAGTCATTTCCTGAAGAATACGATTTCTTCTTTCAACAACACCATTTTGCTGAGGATTTCTTGGAGCTGAGAAGTTGTGAGTAATACCTTTCTTACTACAAAAAGTTTCAAAATATGAATTTTGAAATTCAACACCATGATCACTATGAATAGTTATCAATCGTAGGTTTTTCTCATTTTTAACTTGGGCTCTAAATGTTTTGAAATAGGAAAAGGATTCAGATTTCTTTGTGAGAAAGTAGACCCATGTAAATCTAGTAAATTAATCAACTAAAACAAATACATAGTATTTGCCTCCAATGCTTCTAGATTGTGAAGGACCAAAAAGATCCATATGCACTAGCTGTAATTCATTAGAAGTTGTAACTTTATTAAATGATTTAAAGCTAGTTATATGTTTCTTTCTAAATTGACAAGGATCACAGACTTTTGAAGAATCATATCTAAGGTTAGGTAGCCCCTTCACAAGTATTTTCTTTGAGAGTTTACTAAGGTTTCTCAGATTACAGTGTCCTAGTCTTCTATGCCATAGCCACGATTGGTCTTATATTGCACTTAAGTAGGGTATGTTTTGGCTCCTAAGGTATTCTAAGTTAATAGTGTAAACATTCTCTTGCCTATGGGAAGATAGAATGAACTCAACCTTGGAATTGTGAACTAGACACTTATCATTTCTAAAATTCACAAGGTAACCTTCATCACATAATTGGCTTATGGTGATGAGATTTTTCCTAAGACATTTAACAAACAAAACATTTCAGATAAGAACTTTTCCAAGAAAAACAATATTACCTATACCAACAATCTTTCCTTGAGCATTATCTCCGAAGGTAACTTTTCCACCTTTTGTTTTGATAACTTTTTTAAAGTGATCTTTGTTTCCAGTCATGTGTCGAGAACAACCACTATCCATGTACCAAATATTCTTATTGGTACACTTCTCATTTTCCTGAAAAAGAAACAATTAGTTTTTCGGAATCCAAACTTGTTTGGATCCAGAAGGGTTAGATAAAAGAATTTTAGGAATCCATAATTGTTTTTTAAAATGAGCTTTATGAAATCCTAAAGATTGCGTTTTGTTATGAGAAAAATCTCTTCTCTAGTGTACACCATATTGACACTTAGAACAGAAAGTTGTTTTTTGAGGAACAAAATAGTTATTGCAAAAAACATGTTTGGAATAAGTATAACCAAGAACAGAACGATTTCTCAAAGGTCTAATTTGAGAATACATCCTGTAAATGTTTTCTTTTCCATGAGTAAAGTTTGAAAAACATTTATTCAAGGATAAAATCTCTGACTTTAGTTTTAAATCCAAATTCTTATTTTCCAATACATTTGAATTTAAACTAGAGTTAGGCTCTAAAATATTTTTCTTTGAAATTACAGTTTCAAGATCCTTCGAAAGTTTATCCTTATCAGATTTAACTTTGTCAAGAGTTTTTAAAATACTTTCAAAATTAGAAGTTTTCACATCATGATATTTAGAAAGATCTGATACTTCTTTAGTCAAGATTGAAATTCTAGAATTTTCTTTCACAAGTCTTTTCTTGAATTTAGAATTTTCATTTTCATGTAATTTAGCAAATCTAGAGACTTATTCAAAAGAAGGTAATGTATAATATTCTGATGATGAAGATTCATCATTTGAAGATTCATAATATCTATTATCAGTACAATTTGAATTTAAAGAGACATTTTTAATTTCTTCAACATTATATACCTTAGCCATGCGACATTGATCTTCAATTGGTAATCTGGCTAAGAGTCTGATATTCCTTTGTCCCGATGTCTCATATTCTGAAGAATCATCTGAGGATTCACAACCACTTGCACTCCACGGATCATTTGCCTTTAATACTTTCTTTGTCTTGTAAAACCTTTTCTTGTTTCTTTGAGAGTGTTTCTCCTTTCTGTATTTCCTCTTCAGTAAAGGACAATCAGTCCTAATATGTCCGGATTTTTTACATTCATAACAAGTTACCTCTGAATCTTTCATATCCTTCCTATCTTTCTTTTTGAACCTGTATTGAAAGTCTTTCTTTCCCACAATCTTGTTCATTCTTCGAGCAAGATTGGATAACTCATTATCTGAAAGATTACAATCACTTGAATCAGATATAACATTCTTGGCTTTGGATCTTGTTATCCTTTCAGGTGTTTTAGCTTTAGATGCAAAGGCTACACTTCCATTCCCATTCATCTTCTTGTTGATATTAGAATCTCTCTTCATTATTGTCTAGTGCTGTAGAAGAGTTCCAAAGAGTTCATCAAGAGTAATCTGGGAAACTTTTCTATTTTCATCAATATCTGTCCTTTTTGACTCCCATTCATTTGGCATTATATCTATAATCTTATCGACTAGAGCTTCATCATCAAGACCTTTTTCTCCCATAGATTGTAAGCTGTTGAAAAATGTCATAAACCTTTGTTGTACATTAAATACTGGCTCTCCATAAGGAAAAACAAATCCATGATACTCAGATCGAAGAATTGCTCTCCCTGTTTCTATAACCTTGGATGTACCAAAATGAGTGACTTCTAATTTCTTCCAAATACAGTTGGTTGCTTCACATGAAGATATCTAACTGTATATATTCCTGGTCATAGAGCATAATAAATTATTGAGTACATTTTAATTCAGTTGATATTCTTGCTTCTCTTGGTTGGTGAAAGTACTGACTTCTTTGTCAGGAATTTTGTAACCTCCAGTAAGCATTATAAATTGTCTACACGAGTATTGATAACAAAAGTCTTCATATGATCTCTCCAATACTCATAATCATTCCCATCAAAGATAGGTGGTCTAGAAGGATTCAGATTGTCTATTGACCCAATATTCACTCCTGCCATCTAGAACAACAAAAACGTTTCCACTCCACACGTTAGTGTAGTAAGAATTTAACATAGTAATATGAAAGAAATAAAGCTAGTAATAAAAGTCATTGAAAAACCTCATTTGATACCAATTGTTGGATCGAATATGCAGATATGTATGTCTATTATATGGAACAATACAAGAGGGGGGTTAATTGTATGTTTAAAAAACCTTTGAGTTTTAGCACTTAAGAGATTAGTTTAAAAGGTCTTAAACTAATACAAATACAAACACCCACAATTGTATTGAATATAAAAGGGTATGATATATTGTAATACTAATGTAACGTAAAACAATTGTATTCAAGATAAACACAATAATAAGAGTAATAAAAAGATGAATGATTCTACCTTAGAGCGTATAGAATCAATCAATACAATAAGTAATAGAATGATTGTAATTGAAACAATTACAATTGAATAGGTAAAGAATAAAGGAAACAATACAAATTCCTTTCTAATAAATGTAACAGTGGAAATGTGAAAGAATTACAATTCTTTTAACCCAAAGAGAAGGGTTATCCTCTCACCTAGGATAAAAGGTATGTCTCACCAACACCTTGGTGAGCCCTCGATACGATGATCAGACTGTCTGTCTGCCTATCCCTAGTATCCCTCGATACGATGATCGGCACGTCTATCTGCTTATCCCCGACAGCCCTCGATACGATGATCGGCACGTCTGTCTGCCTGTCCCCTATATCCCTTGATTTTGTAGGTAATCGGCACCTTTGTCTTTCAATTGCTTTAAAGCACTCGATACGATGATCAGACGCACAAAGCAGATGAGAGAAGTCAAAGCATCTCTCTCTAGAATCTTGATTGAAGCAATGTATCATAGTTGTTCCACAATGTCTCATTCGTTCTCTGTTGTGTTGTTGTACTCTCATCTTCAAATGACCTCCAATTTATAGGCCTCAGGTTCCAACGGTCACAACTCCTCCAACGGTCATATTTCTCCGAAAAACTCGGAGGGACTTGGACACCTGACATCATAACGGTCAAATTGAAACAGAAAGCACGACATCATTTGGATTAGTTTGTAACAAACTCAATGACATCGTATTGGTTAAAACATGTTATATATTGATGACAAGCAATGGTGCAATTCATATGAAACAAGTGATTTTGTCTACGTACCAAAATAGGTAATGAACATATGAAAAGCAGTCAGTGCAATAAATTTGAAAGAGTCAGTACGATACGATTGACAGAGTCAGTACGATACGATTGACAGAGTCAGTAAGATACGATTGACCGAGTAAGTACAATACGGTTGACAGAGTCAGTACGATACGATTGACAGAGTCAGTACGATATGATTGACATAGTGAGTACGATTAAAAATCCAATTGTGATTTCCAAAACAAGATATGGAAGTCAAAAGGGAACTTTTGACTCAACATCATTTTCTTAAAAGTAAAAATTGTTTACTTCAACCGTTAGTTGATTTAAATGTGGCATGAAAGGTCGCTAGGAAAATAATTGTTCTTTTAGAATCAATGAATATTTAGGATTTAAAAAAATTAAAATTTATAAATCCTTTTTATCTATAGTACCTTATAATACATATTTAAATTATATATGGGTACCTAAAAATATTATTTTTAATCCCACTGGTCCAAAATTAGTTTGGGTTCCAACAATTGTCAAGTAATTTATTTTTGTAGGAAATGTATCTTGGATGTCTCAAAAACAACAGATCTTACATGGAAAGTGGATGACATTTGAATATGAATATAGATCTGTTAAATTTTACCACCTACAACACATGTTATGGAGGCAATCTTACTTTTGGAGACAATTCCAATGTCAAAGTAAAATGTTTTGGTAAGATTTATATTGTATATTATACTCATACTTAAAATGTTTTAAATGTTAATGGTTTAAAAAATAATTTAATTAGTATATCAAAATTATGTGATGATGGAATGGAATTTAAATTTCAAAATGATAAATGTTTAGTTTTTAAAGATGATTCTTTATTATTTTTTTCTAATAGAAATGAATAATATATATACTATTAATTTTGATGAACTAAATCTTGAACATGTTAAGTGTTTGAATGCTGTATAGAATGAAAATATCCTTTGGGATTGATGTTTAGGTAATGTTAATTTCATAATGTTACACAATCTCTCAAAACATGGGAATGTTTTAAAACTTCCTTCCTTGCAGAAAAAACATCTTCATATTTGTGATGCTTGCATGAAAGGAAATCTACTCAAAATTTCTTTTAGACCCATCAATTAGATAAGTATTAATATACCTTTAATGTTAGTATGTATTGATTTTTTTCCACTCAAATTTCCAACATTGATGCAAAGAAATATACATTATTTATTGGTGATGATTATAGTATATTTACAAGGGTATAATTTTTTCTCATAAAAATTATACTTTCTCTACATTTACTTTTATTAATTAGTTCAAATGAAAAGGGCAGTATGATTATTTCTATTCTTAGTGAAAAAAGAGTTGATTTTCATAATTTAAATTTTGAAAAATTTTGTGAAAAGAATTATTATTTTCATAACATTTATTTTCATTGAACACAACATCAAAATGATGATTTAGAAAAAAAATAAAACTCTTATTGAAATGTCATGAACTATGTTAAGTGAATATAATTTTCCTAGATATTTTTTTCTAGGGATATTTTTTCTTCATGTTTTATTTCAAATATAACTCTCATAGGTCCTTTTTAAAAAAAACTCCTTAAGAATTATTTAAAAATGAAATATATAAAGTTGGTTACTATAGATTTATAGATTGTAAAGTTTTAATTTTAAATTCAAAGGATAATTTAGATAATTTTGATGATATGGGTGATGAAAATATTTTTCATGGATATTATAATAATGTTAATGCATATAGAGTTTATAATAAAAGATCAATAATTATTGTATAATTCGTTTATGTTGTGTTTGATGAAAATTATGTTAAATTAAATTTTGATTCAATTGTTTTTTATGATGAGTTTAGAGATTTTAATTTCAGTCAAAAAATTACTAAAGATAATATTGAATTAGTTTAGGGGGATCATACTTCTTCTCATCCTCGTACAAAATCATGGAATATTGACAAAGATTATCATATTGAAAATTCAATTAGTAATGTTGATTCTGGTATGAAAACTCGAAATTCTATTTTAAATTATTGTTCCAATTCTACTTTTATTTATGATTTTGTTCTGTTTAATGTTAATAATGATTTTTAAGAGGAATATTGAATTATTTCTATGCAAGATGAATTAAATTAGTTTGATTCAAATAATATTTAGACATTATATAATTTCAAGAGGATAAACAGGTGATTAGAATTAAGTGTATATTTTGAAAAAAGCTAGATGAATCTGGAAAGATTTTCAAAAATAAATATAGGCTTGTTTCTCTATGATAATGTCAAGAATAAGGTATATACATTGAAGATTCATCTTCAATAATTTCTAGGTTCGATGAAATTAAAATTTAGTTGGATTTTTATTATTTTTTGGGTTTTAAATTATATCAAATGGATTTCATAGTGATTTCTAAAATAGTTTTATAACTGAAGATGTTTATTTTTCTCAACCCTCTGGTTTTGAAAGTGAAAAATTTCCTTACCATGTTTCTAAATTATCTAAAGCTTTGTGTGGTCTCAAATAAGAACCTCATGCTTGGTAAGAAATAATTTCATTATTTTTGTTAAATAATGGTTTTAAGAAAGGCTATATTAATCAAAATATTTTTATAAAAAGAACCACTAATGACATTTAAATTTCATAAATTTATATTGATGATATAGTTTCGGGATTATCTAGTGAAATAATTTGGTAGGATATTTCTACTTTGATGTCTTCTGAGTTATGCATGAGAATAACTAGAGAATTTAAATTCCTTCCTAGGAATCATATTTTTCAAAGATAATATGGAATATCTAATAATAAATATAATTATGCTAAATATTTGGTCTTGATTCCTCTAGTTATATGAAAACTCATATAAGTACAAATTTTAAATTAGATATTGATGCAGCTAGTAAATTTGTTGATATTAAATTTTATAGAGCCATGGTATTTATCTTTATATTTTTAACTGAATCCAGACATGTTATTATTTTTAGTATTTGTTTATGTGAAATATTTTAAGTTGATCCGAAATAATGTCATACTAAATATTTAAAAATAATAATTAGACATGTAAAAGGAACTGTTGATTCTGGTTTATTTTCTCCAAAATATAGCTGTTTTGATTTAATACCTTATTCTAATTGAGATTTTGGAGGATGTTGAATCGATAGAAAAATGACATAAGTTTTGTTCCATTTTCTTTGATAATCATAAATTTACTTGTCATCTAAAAAAACAAATATCTGTTTATTTATCTAGTGAAGATGTTGACTATATCTCTGCTGCTAGTAGTTGTCCACACAGTTTATAGATTGTGAAAATATTATGTAATTTTGTTTTTTATCCTAATAAAGTACATATTAATTGTGATAATACTTTTTCAATTTCCATTTCTAGAAACCCCTTAAAACATTCTAGAAAAAATCATATTGATCATAGATTTCATTTTACTAGTGATCATTTGAACAAGGGTGATATTATTTAGAATTAATTCCTTCTAAAAATAATCTAGCAGATGTTTTTAAAAAGATTTTAGATTCTTCTATGTTTGAAAAAATTAAATTTGATCTATGTATGTCGGAATTTTAATTATTTTATTACTATATTTGATTAGGGAGGCCTTGTTTTCACTTTTTTGATTATATACAAAAATATGGTGAAATAATTTGGTTTTAATTTTTTTTTAAAATTGGTATTAAATACATGGAGTTTTTTTCTTTTTGTAATAAAAAAAGAGGCGATTTCATGTTCATTTACATGTTATTATTATTTTTTAAATTACATATGAGTTTACTTTACATTTGTTTTTTAATGGTTTATAATTTTGTTCGATTACATGAGATTTCCTCTTAAATAATTTTATGTATTTTTATAATATATTAAACTACAATGTTTCGTTTTGTGTTATTCTTATCATGTTGGATAAATAAGAGATTTATCTAAATGTAATTAGTTTATGAGGTAGTATGCAAATGATTTTATAGTACTCTAAAAATTCAGTGATGTTGTTTTTGTAGTTTCAGAAACCCTATAGTTTTTAATTTTGAAATCTTATTATATTTAATTTACAACAAGTTATACAGATATCAGATTCGCAAGAAACATGATTTTATAAAAATTAAACATGTGCATATTGATTTCATTAGTATACATATAATTATAATAATTTGGTCTAAATAGTCCATTAATTATATGAAGTTATGCAATGTTGTTTTATAGTTTCAGTTATCTAGAATGTTTTTCTAAGATTTCGGGAGCAATAGAAGTCGAATTTCATTTATTATAAATTCATTGGAAATATAATTAGTTTTTATAAAAATGTTTATTGTTGACCAAAGTCTAAATATACTATTAAGATCCATTAAAAATATGTTTATTTCTGTTGATGTATGTTGTCTAGATTTTCACAAAGTATGGTTCAACAACACAAATTTAGAAATAATGCAATATATGGTTCAACAACCCAATTTTCCCAATTATTAAAAGAATGGTTTGGAAAACATACTTTGTCAATGTATGGTTTGAAAACCCTAATTTATCGATGTATGGTTCGACCAACATATTTTTGAAAAGTATGGTTCAACAACCCTACTTTCGAAAAGTATAGTTTGGAAACTCTAATTTTGTGATGAACTTTATGCTAATTTTATGATGAAAATTATGCTACTTTGGTAATTAACACTACAATTTTTTGTGATGAACCATCTGTTACTTTAGTGAACCCTATATTAAAATTCATTCTCTGTGTTACTATTGATTCCCTACATTTTTTTCATACCATATGTTACATTGATGAATCCTATATTACTGTTTATACCCTACGTTACTTTGATGAACCATGCATTACTGTTCCTACCCTATGTTACATTGATAAACCCTACATTACTTTTCATACTCTATATTAATTTGATGAAATATACATTATTGTTCATACCCTACTTTATGTACCCTACATTGGTGCTTCTTCTTTGCGATTTAATGTGGAAAATTGATATGTTGGATATATATATATATATGAATTATTCATAATGGTTTTTCGGCTGCCAAAATTCACAATAAATCTATAGATTATGATCGAATAGTTTTTAATAATTTTTGTGCAATATTTAAAGAGAAAAAAAATAAATTGTTTCAAAGACTTTTTCTAATGATATCAGAGGCTAAAAGATTATTTAAATTCATATAATTTCATTTACTTATGGATTGTGCTGTTAGTTTTCAGGAATATTTTTGACTATGATTATAAAGGTTTAAATTGATTTAAACTAGAGTTTTAAAAGCGTTCAATGTTAATATTTTTCTAAATATATAATTAGAATAGTTATTAAAATTATTTCAAATTATTTTTATCATCTATTCTACAGTAATTAAGAGGAAACAATGCTGTGATTTTCATGGAGATATTTTTTAAAGCACGTGACTTAATTTATTTTGAATATCCAAAGGAAGTGGAGCTACTAGTAGTAATGAATATTTATTCTCTATATATATCATTATAATTTCAATGTTAGATAACCAATAAAAATACAAAAAGACAAATGGATTGATATATTTGATACACTTTTTTTCAGTGATAAATGTTATGATCATTGAACCTATTGTGAATCTTCAACGTCCAGTGACACTCTGTTTCATCACCTGGACAATCTCTCAAGGTCTGAATTTGTTCATATTTTATTTCTATTTCCTTAACAATATGATATGATATAATCCTTAACAACCCATATATGTTCCTAAATTAGTTATCATATCATTGGTCTAGTTCGGAGTATGCAACACTATTTCCCATATCCAACACACACTATTTTTATTTCTATTCTTTCACACACAAAGCTTTTTTTTATTCTTTTTCTTCTGGATGTGACTCTTATATTGTAATTTTAGGATATAAGGGTTGGGAATCTCTGTATCTAACATCATGAATATTCAGGATGTGACTCCCAATGTCTAAAGTCATGTTGTAAGGTTTGTGACTCCCCTTACAAAATTCCGTTTCATTGTTATCCCTCTACTAGAAAAGAATTTTTTATTTGTTTAATGATTCCCTCATAAAATCATATTAGTGCACACATATCTATCATAGAGTACAGAGGTATAAAAGTAGATTAGGATCACTTGGTATTGAACTACTATAAAAACATACTTGTTTGATTTACTTTTTTGGATGATATTTAACCTTAATAATTAACTTTTATAATTTCTTGAATAAATAAATTTATTTTTAATTTTTTTTAAACTAGTCAATTAAATCCATATATATCGTCTTCCATTACCTCTTTGGACATAAGTGTATGTTCATCAGATAGAGTAACTCATGATTCTCCAAACATAATTTCTCTAAATAGAGTATTCCAGACAATGTTTTCGGAATGAAGTGATTTTTTAAGTTTATAGGATGGAGGGAATTTTTGAATCCACCATACAAAGTTTCTTTGTGAAAGTACCAAAGAAATAATAGATTGTTAGTCTAATGGAAAATGCTTTTCAAAGAGAGTCATAAGACATAGTAACTTGAAAAGCTCTGAATATGGAAAATAAGTATGGATTATTAGATGAATCGTTACATTGAAAATTGGTTATTATAAAGAATATTCTTATGAGGGAATTCTTAATGATGCTTTACCATATGAAGGAGTTGTTATGAAGATGAATCCGTTTAAGGTTTTAGGATCTTTGAAATGTTTTTGTCATGTCATACATTATGATGAAGATGCACTGGATGATTAATTCCTTAATAATCATAAATGAAAGATCATGATTCTAGTTGAGATTTCATTAAGCATTGAATATAATTTGAACCTATATTTGAGGAAATATCTAACAAAATTTTAAATCTAATATGATTAGAGGCTTTGAAGGTGGTCAACTATAGAAAGACTTTAGTGGAGAAATTCAGATTTTGATTTGGAACTTCACCCTTAATTTTTTTAGAAACTGAGAGTATATAAATGGGAGAAGGTTCATTGTGATGTAGTTGTTAAAGAAGTGATGTACTGATTGAGTTGCTTGAGATATCCTATTTTCAAATCACTAGACAGAGAGGTACCAAATTTAGAGTTAATGGATGGAGATGTACTAGATAGAGAGGTACCATATTGATAGGTTTAAAAAAAAACAAGTACATTATGGAGATATTTAGAATGAACATGATCAGACCATTAATTTTTTCCTAAATTCTATCAATCTATTTGAAATAAATAAAATAAGATGAACATTCATAAAAAAATTGTAAAAAATTCATGTAGCGAAATGATTATGTGTGGAAGCCTCTTGGTGAAGATTCTTTTCATTGATATGATATATTTATTATCATGTTATCTTTGTATGAAGAACATACAATGTCAAGGGTCTATAGTGATATTCAAGTTATAGATATACATTTCATTCTAAAAACCCAAAAGGATTTTTTTTCCTGTGTATGTGTGGTCTTGTATTATTTCCATACCACTCTACGGACTAGATTTTATTATTTAGTAGAAACAAATTGTAAATTCATGTGTTCCTGTGG
The DNA here is from genome assembly GCA_963277665.1 of Viscum album. NCBI lineage: Eukaryota > Viridiplantae > Streptophyta > Magnoliopsida > Santalales > Viscaceae > Viscum > Viscum album. Next base: position 220,934,867 of record OY728127.1, on the reverse strand, counting down.
GTGTTTTTGTGTTTTCTGTTTTATAGGATTCAATTTTCTCTAACCATTGGAGAATGTTGTTTGAAAGTAACAAAAATAAAAAGAATATAGAACTAATTCATAACCTATCATCCATCAGAACAATCATTTATACCCACGAAATCAGTATCAATGTCATGTTGCTTCATTGAATTTTTGGTATTTGAAGTATAAATTAGGGAATGTTGTAGTAGATTTTTAGAAATCAGTTAATAATGGGGGGATTCCGATCTTCTAAGGGATGAATTATCATATCTGAAAAGGAAGAATGATACCCTATCTATCATACATTAGTTATAATGTTATTGATGTTTATATATAAGTTTTCACTCTCTTATTGAAGTGTGATATCTTAATAGATAAATAAAATAAATTTTTTGAGAATGACAGGTGACCCAAAAATGTTATATTTTCCTCTATTTTTGAATGTGAAATCTATGGTTTAACGGAATTGGAATAACTAAAGGCATGTAAGAGAAGATGAAAATTATTTATAATGTAAATATTAATGTTGTGAAATTCATATTACTGGTTTGGTAATTGAATTATAAAGATCTCAAAATGGGACATGATCAATCTATTGATGAGTTATTTTAAAAGGGTTAATGATATTATAATCACCGAAAAAAAATTTGGTGAGAAATTATTTTATTCAACAATTGTGGAAATGATTCTAATAATTCTTCCTGGTAAATATGATTATATGGTATCATACTTAGAATATATTGATCCTAAAACTCTATCTAAATTATTATCATATTATTACAATCAAATATGAAATTAGAAGGTAAAAAGATATCAATAACATTGAAAATGATAATCAATAAGTATCTTCCAATCCTACTAAGTGAGGAATGTAAAAAAATTTGAGGAATAATACACATAATATTATATTGAAGATAAATAAAGTAATAATTTCTATAAATTCATGTCATTTAATATAGAATGGATAATAGAGACACAAGAAATTTTAAAAGAAAGTTACTGTTGAATTTCTTCAATTGCATAGTTGATAGAAATTTCCCAACTCACTATCCAAGGCTAAAGAAAGATGGAGATAATTATATATAAGGTGGAAAAGAAAGAATAAAAGTAAAGAATAATATAAGAAAATAAATTTTCAATTCAAAAGGAAAGGATAATAATTTCTCTAAATGTAAAAATAGAAACATTTTGTTCTAATACAATAATGATGGTGGCAATGAAGTGGGTGTTAAAAATTACAGTTATGATGGTGCAGACATGTTGCTTATTGAAAAAGTGAATGGTGGGAGTTTTTTCAATGATGAATGAATAATATCATAAGAATAATGATAAGAATAAGAGTAAAGTAAGATATATTTTATGCCTAAAAGATAATCTAATGAAATTTCCTTAAAGACATTTAATCATGAGAAAGATAACACGAAGATAAATAAAGAAGAACTAACAACAAAAATCTGGAACAAGAGCTTGAAGAAGAATATAGGTTTTTAAAGGAGACAGATGATTTAAATAAATTACATAATTAAGAGAAAAAAACTAGAACAAATATTGAATAGTAGATAAGGGTGAAGGAGCATAAATTTTACACTATACAACATAAATTATTTGAAGCTAAATAAGAAATGTTAAAATTCCAAAATTCAATTCATGCAGTATATAAAAGAGCTAAGAAGAGTAAATCTCATAAGGATCAAAAAATATCTTCATCATAAGTTAATGAAAATATTTAATATATTCAAAACAAGAATAATTAAGTCAATAAGAACATGTATTTATAAAAAATAGGTGTATTCCAAAATTGTATAATTTTTGAGGAATCAAACATTGAATAGAAAACTGTTACAGGTAGAGACTCTATTAAGGATGGTAAAGAGTATAATTTAAAGAAGAAGATGTTATTAGTATACCAATTTATTAGTTAAAAACAAGGATATAAGGTTTATGGTCATAAATACAATGTAAAATAGATACACAAATTGTTATAACATGTAGGATAACAAGGAAAATTTGACCTCTATGGATATTTCTGGTATTAGAGAGGGTTTTGGTATACAAAATTTTTTTTTGTTTCAATTATCAACTCATTAATGAATACTATAGGTATTAGAGGAAACTTTTTAGGGAGAGTCTATGAATTCAAATAATTTACCCTAAAAATCTAGTTTAAAAACTAAAATTAGATTTTAATGACAGAAAACTATTTGTGAAAGATGTGATTAAACCAAAACAAATTCTCAAAAATCTCTTGTAATTCTACCATCAAAATAATTTTTATTTGAAAGATCAAAAATTAGACATCTAAAGGAGGGAAAAAGTAATGATAAGTCCTTAATTGATGAAACTACTCACAAGGACACAAAAGGAAATCAACCTTGGAAATTGGATACTAGGTGTTCTTCATATATATCTAGAATATGAAATTCATAAAAAAATTATAATAATTAAAATAAGGAAAAATGTATTTTGAAAATGATGAATCACTTGGAATCAAAGTCACTTGATTTCTTGTCGTTGGAAAAGAAAAATTGAAATCCAACGATGCATTATTTGTTGACGGTTTGAAACACAACCTCCTGAGTGTTTCATTGCTTTGTGATGAAGGGAAAAGTTTTTAAAAAAAAAAACATACAGCTTTGTTATTTAAACTATTTAAGATGGAAAAATTGTAAGATGTGAAAAATAAAATAATATAAATTCGATACAAGTTGGAAATTCCCTTAGTTTATGCTATCTAAGTATGAGGGGAGAGAATTAGTTAAGGCATAAAATACTTGAACATATGTGGCAAAAAAATATGAACAATAAATAAAATGAGTAGAAGTATTAATGATGTTCCTGACAAAAAAATAATAATTTATTTGTGGGTTTTATATGCCAAAATGTAAAGATTTAAAATTTAGTACATAAGATGGTTGAGATACATACAACTCAATCCTTTGGGTTTATTAATTTTAATATATGTGGGACCATGAGAATGATATTGTAAATTGAGGATAATTATTTTATTTCTTTTATTGATTATTTAAATCATATTATATATATTAGCAATTTGAAACAAAAATTTGAGTCCCTAAAAATGATTAAGAGTTATAGGAGAAGTGTTGAAATGGAATATAGATGCCTCGTGAAGTAGAATAAAACTCATAATGAAGCTAAATAAAAAATGGATGGTTTATAGGTTATCTTTAATATTACGACTTTCATCACAAACATAGTTCACCATACACAATATATAAAATGTTGTTTCTTAAATATAGATTATATGTTTTGTTGAGAAAACCTAAGTTAGGATGATTTAACATGATTATAATTGTTTATATGGGAGAGAGTCTATTAGAACATCAATTAAAATTTATAATAATTTTTACTATAGGATCAAATCTGATACGACTCTATATGAGTTGAATAACATAGAAATACTAGGTTTAAAATACTTATGTGTGTTTTTTATACCATACATTATTAAAATCCAACGTGATAATCTGTGGATGTTTGATCAAATAGGTGTTGATGGTATCTTTAAGAGACACCCTCTTAATGGTAGAGGATACATGTGTTATACTAACGAAACTAGAAAAAACATTAACGCTATAGATGTGAATGTGCAAGAACATTTTGATTGAAAGGTTTTACTAATAGCTATAGATATAATAAAACCAATATAATATACTGTTTTTATTAATCAATATAACATCGATTCTGATATATTTGATGATATAGAATCTATAAAAGAAAAATATATTTATTCATCCCTTTCAAGAGATGATTCACAATTGTGTTCATATCATATAAGGTCGAGGAAGAAAGTGGATTCCTAAAATGGTATTGGAGATCAAGTAAAACATGTATAAACTATAATAACATCAAGGATGGTTTCACATACCTCATTTTATTTAACGGTTGCACCAAGAGATGTTGAAGAAGCTTTGGAACATCAAGAGGGTATTTATTTCCATTGTAATTATTTATTTCAAATTGAGAAAAATTGGACCTCTAAAAACATAAAAATCTGATTAAAACAAAGTGATTTTTTTGGAACAGGATGAGTGAAATAGGTAAAGTGATAAAAAAAGATGGGTTTGTAAGGGAAAATCACGGGTTGATGACATTTATTTTGATACGACATTTACCCCATTATAAATACATGAAACCATTATAATATTTTCTTCTATTGATGTAAAAATAAAATATATGTTATTCCAAATGGATTTAAAGTGTTATTTTCTCAATGGATAGACAATAGATGAAGTTTATATTGAGAAACAATATGGATTCTTGAATGGTCATTATTGACACTTTTTTTGAAAGTTGAATATGGATTTGTAAGTGTTGAAACATGATCTCAGAGCCTGCTATTTTATGCTAGACACTTACTTGAAGAATTTTAATTTCATAAAAGGAACAATAGAAAAAAACATCTCCATAAAATAAAATCAAATTACTTCTCTCAGTATAATTGTTTATGTTGATGATATCATATTTCTAAGGAATAATGAAGAAAATTATGAATAATTTTCTCGAGACACAATGATATTGATCGAAATTTCTATTCTTACAAATATTTCAAAAGAACTGTTAAATTTTCCTTTCTCAATAGAAGTATGCTAAGTAATTTTTGAAAATATTTTTAACAGAATATTCAATGCATGTTTCCACACCTTTTTCATTGGGAGAAAAGTTGTTTAAAGGTGAAAAATTAAATGTTGTTGATCTTAATGATTTTTGGTTGTTTATTGGAAGCATGCTTTATATTATAGCTTCAAGGCCATATATAGTGTATATTGTTATAATTTGTTTTTGGTATCAATGTGAACCAAAAGAGTACTATATAGTATCTGGAAAAATAATTATCAAACATATTAATGGAAAAATTTATTTTTAGTAGAGATATTAAAATATTGGAATGATTAATCTATTTGGTTATTCTAATTAAAATTTGAAATGTTATGTCGATGATAGAGGATCCACATCTTGTGGAATTTTTTTACTGGGTGAATGTTCTGTGCATTGGCACACTAATAGGTTGATTTTGGTGAATTTATATATCTATCTGGAAGAATATGTTGCTACAACTCATGTCATAACTTATTTAATATGGTTGAAGTCAGAATTAAAAGACTTGAATGTTATTTTGAAGTTACCTCTTCTTTTGGGACATGATTACAAGTGTGCTATCAATTTATCAAAAAATCATTTTTAATATTCTAGGTGAAATAACATTGATATTAAATAAATCATTATTAATAAATATGTGGAAATAAATAAACTAAATCTATTGTTTGTACCCAAAAATGAGGAAGTAACTAATATTTTCACCAAACCATTACTATAAGAAACATTTTAGAAGCTATGGTTGATTATTTGAATTCAACCTCACTCTCTTCAATACTAAGGTATGTGATATATGTCCCCACTGTCTTATTTTCTTAGGATATTTTTTTCAATGGTGATGAAAATATGACAACATAAATCTATCCATTGATATGTGATTTTACTATCATGGGAAAACATATATCTGGGGAGTTTAACAGAGGAAATCTATAATGATTGCATGTGTGAACTATTTTAACAGTTTGTAGAAGTTAGTAAACGAACGTTTTCTTTATAGGCTAACGTTTTTTTGGATTTTCAATGTAGAAGTTTCGAGTTTCGGAGGAAGTTTGGAATGACTTTTTATCAATTCAGTATAGAAAACATGATATATTTGTTCCACAATTAATTTCTCCTGCATCAATTTTTCTAATTTGTTCTAAGAATTTTTTTACCATAATATGTTTAATGATTTCCCATCATCAATGCATTATATTCTATTTTTAGAAACAAATTATAATGGGATATATTGATGGGACTAAGTGGTTTAGAGTTTTTGTTGAACTGATAAAGTATCTTGTTTTCAATAATAATTTTTTTTGGTGTTGTATTTTTTTCAATACATAAATTACTTAATGATTTAGTGGATTATTTATAATGTTTATGAATGGAATATTCTAAATAGATAAATATTATTCTTATGAACTGAGAAATTCAAATGGAAGTCCATAATTTTTTTTTGGAAAAGTACTCACAGGTACATCAGATTATGTTTACTGGACAACGTAAATTAAGAGATTTTTTATGGTTCATTAATGTACCGAAAATCATGATTACAAAAAATATTATGGTTCAAGATGAGTTTATTCAATAAGTTTCCCACCTACGTTTAGTGGACTGATTTGATTGGATAAACTTACATCATACAATGAGAAGTATGAATTATACTAGATGAGCACTGTATGTTCATTAGATAAAGGATCATGAGATATTGTAGATATAGTTTTTGTAGAAATAGGATTATGGAAATATTTTAACAAAATAAGTGATTTTGAAATGTTACTGAATGTATGAATTCATTGTATATAATAGACATTGTTTCAATTTTGAAATAAAAAAGAGAAAAATGTTTTTGAGCCCATCAGGTAGAGTTTTCTAGATAGATTCATTAGACATAGTAACTCAAAAATTACCGAATAGAGGAAATACGTAAGGCTTATAAGAAAAATAATTATTGGGGGGAGGTATTATTATAAATAATATTATTATAAATGAATAATAGATGGATAATTACAGGATTTAGGATTTGTTACCAAGTTGAATCAGATGATGTTTTAAGGATATTTAAAATGATTATTTAATGTCATACATTGTGACAATGATAAGTTGTAAATTCAACACCTAAATAATCAAAATACAAATAGCATGATTATATATGAGTTTTCAAGAATCATTGATACTAATCTTCATTAATATTTGAGTAATGATCTTATGAATTTTCTTGAATCCTATTAGTTTATAGGTATTAAAGTGAGTCAACTAATTAATTACTTTAGTGGGAAAATTCAAATTTGGATTTATCAATTATACCTTATATGTCATAGAAACTACAAGTATATATAGAGGAGTATGTAATTAACAAACTCATTTCAACTAAACCATCCTCTCAATCTAGCTGTCACATACTGAGGTATAACAAAGATAAGGGAAATAAATCATGAATATAACTAATATAAGTCATAAATCCAGAGTAAAAAATTTGAACAAAGAGATAAAATAAGATCCATATAACTATATCCAAACAAGCTAAATGATAAAAGAAAAGTATACTAGACAAAACAAGTCTCCATGTGACCATTTGTCACCACCAAACCATCCCACAACTAAAGTGAAATAAGACAAGAGAACATTATATGATACATGGTGAAATTACCTTTCCCTAAGTACTTCAAAACAAGGTCTACAACCGCCCAATGGAAAAAAGATGGGTGTGATCATAGAATCCTATAGAATACCACCAAAGAATCCATAAAAGTTATAATATCAATACTTCACAAGTTATATATTTTGTATCAAAATATTGTATATAAATAATTTTAATAAATAATATAATATTAAATATTTATTTTATTTTCCATAAATTAATATCATATTCACTAAACCCAAAATATATCTATTATAGAAGAAAAATAGCTAAATTAAACATGTGAAAAGTACTCATCAAATAAACTCTCTTGGGATAAACTAGATATAAATGACAAATCAACCCAATTGGTATCCAGCCAATGTGAATACGTAATGGACATTAAATAAGCCTAAACTAGGATTATGTTGGTTTTAATTGATATCAATTCTTTCTACATTAATTGATATCAAAATATTAACCTCTTGTGGTGCCACAAACACTAGGGTCACCTATGTCTATTTTCCATCTCACCCAAGCTTCTTAACGTTCTATGTTTTTCAAAACCATTTCATAAACCATGCCCACATTTTATTAAAACCCTCTTTCACTAAAGAAAATCCATTTCAATGAACAACCCAATGGGATCAAAAAGTGTATATAAAAATTTATGAATTAGAAACTTCATAATAGATAAAACTACCTCATGAAATATGGGAACCAATTTGACATGGACAATGGAGATAAAAAACCGTGGATTGACCTTCAAAGGACAAGGAATGACAAAAAACTACAAAGGGTCGATAGAAAATACCTATTGATCGGGATTCTGAAATAAAAACAGAACTGCTTTTGGTTCTATTACCAATGGTAATGAATAAGTATAAATACTTCTTACTAGGGATAAGAGATATAACCATCACACGAATCAAATATTGAACAGATCTATCTAGATGTAGTGAGATCACCTAAAATTTACCACAATTTCTATAGGGTTCAAGTGGAAATCATGCACACTGGTTGAAAAAAATAGGTGTGAAATGTGTTTAATAAAACTAGAACAGATGATTTCCTATCTTGAATAACTTTTATGGTGTGATATCTAATGTATTATAAATATATCCCAGAGGAATCAACTCATATTAATTTAAATCCCAATAGATTTTTTGATGAAAAGTAAAGCATTCAAGGCCTATAAAATTTTCACACATTTATGAGATTCAAGAAAATACCTTATAACATATTCACATTGTGTATCCCAATCATGAACTGAATTTTCCACCAAGTAGTACTCATCACAATTTTATATATAAAACATTTTAGAAAATTCAAAATGTTATAAAGTCATGAGGAGATACTTTTAAATCCATTTACACATTACTACCTAGACTATATTAATTAAAAAAAATCCCCTAACATTACGCAATATTACCCATTAAAGACTCTCCATTACCAAGAAGCCCTCAATGATCCCATAAAATGGAAAAAAGACAAATAATGACATAATGAAGGTAATGGGGTTTTATAATCTCCCCACTATAATGATTTTTGTGACCTGAAAGTCCATAGGATCCTGCACTTGTAAAAAGTGAATCCTACTAGTGCCTCATCAACAATTACTACTCAAATGTCTCATAGATTTACCATCTGCACAACAATTGTACATGGACAAAAGGAATAATTTTATGATTCAACACCTTATCTTAGGGATCCATAATATGATATGGTTTCTAAACAACAGTCATATCAGGCTCAACTTTGATATCCATATATTCAATCACATAGGAAGGATCCATTCAATACCTACTCAAATGGGAAACAAAAAACACATCATTTAAAGAAGTTAAAAAGAATGTTAAGTCCAATTGATAGAACACCTTTCCCTGTCATCCAATGATCTCAAAGGGTCCCAATAATATTAGTGCCAACATATCCAACTTACCCAACTAATGATGTCCCATGTGAGGACATAATCATAGAAATAACTAATCAAAAACCTCAAAATCCCATGGACAATGAATATGGTTTTCATTGTATTTCAAATGAATATGTGTCATGATTAATGTATAATTACACCATCTTTGTTATATACTACGCAAGACATGGTCCATCCAAGGACTTCTCTCTCAACTCTTCTCAGTATAAGGGATATCTACATGACCACCCATGCAAAGCCTAAAAGGGAACAATTTTGATCAATACCTAATATCTATTCTTATAGGAAAACATGATGAATGTAAAATAATTTTCCCAATAACCACCGAAATCATGCACACATAACTATAGAAAATCCTCAAGAATATTGATATCTATCTCTGTCTATCCATCCATTTTCAGATGACATTCTATGCTCAATTTCAACTATGAACCCATAAAATCCTATATAACATTCACAAAAACTATATGTGAACATCAGTTTCACGTCAAAAACCACCACAGAGGAAACCACATGATGTCTCACAATCTCTTAGACATAAAAGTCCTCATACCGTTCCACCTTCATCATCTCCTTGATAGGTGGGAATTATGATGATTTTATGGGTCGATTAATGATCACCAAAATCATATTTATACCACTATGAATCTATGGAAAAACAATGAATAAATATCGGGAAATATCACCCAATTACAAAATTGTAGGGTAAGGGATACAACAAACCATATGGTCTCAGGTGTGCTTCCTTATTTGTATGAAATTTGAGACACCGTGATACAAAATCTACAATCGACCATCTCATCCCCAACCACCAATACCAATATCTAATGTAATGATTCATCTTGTTAGTACCTGGGTGTACATACCCACAATAACTATGTCCACTATCCATCGACTCCTACCTCAAGGATGAAGGAACAACCAATATATTTTGAAAACATGAAGCACCATTAGTAGAATGAGACCACTCACCCGAGCTCTCCCCACCATAAATAATTTTACAAAATATCTGGAACTTGGGTTCATATATATATATGATCCTAAAATGCTAATAAAATGATAAGTTGACTATCATTAAATCTAGACATACCCACCCATTAAATTCTTCCATTCCAAATCTCATCTCAAAAAAAACTCATCAAATACCACACTTCCACTGATTACTTAACTGGTTGGGCTGGTAATTTCCTACTAAGCACATTAGTAACTAGAATCCCTTTTACATGATTATAATAAATATTAAAAACAATGTATGGAGATACTACACCCAATGTATCTATTGTATGTTTATATCCCTATGAGTGAAAATATATCCCAGGGTTTTATTATTAGAATATACTATAAAATTCCATCTGAAGAAGAAGTGAGACCATGTTTTGAGTGCATTCATAACCACATCAATCTCATGATCATGGGTAGGTAGTTTTTATAATGAGGTCATAAATATTGAGATACATATGATAACACCTATCTCCCCTGCATCAAGTCACACCATAAACCCATACCGTAAGCATCGTAGAAAACATCATAATCCAAAACAAGATATGTAAGATTTAAAAATAGAGTTGAAGTCAATATCACTATTAGTTCTTAAAAAAATTTATGATACATTTCATTCCACTCAAATCATAGACCATTATGGGTTAAATCTATCGTTGAAGATGAAATCATGGAGAAGTTGGAAAAACATTCCTATAATTACCATCCAACCCCATTAATATTCATATCTAAAACCCATTTCTATGCCACTCCCAGGACATCACTACCTATACCTTTTCATGATCCAATAATATTACACTCTTAGATATAACATGCCGTGTAAAAATTACTTTATTAATCCAAAACTCACACATGTAAATATTACGATAAAAATATGTCCCCTCGTACGTATGTGAATAATACCCAAATGATCCATGTACTCATCCTCAGACTTAGAGTATACCAAAATACCATCCATGAACACACACAAAACGACTATAAAAACCGATGAAATATTCGGTCCATTAATTCCATAAAAATCGTGTGAGTGTTAGTTAGTCCTAATGACATAACCAAAAACTCAAATTGAAAATATCGGCTCATAAAAGCTTTCTTAAGTATATCCTTTTCTCAAAATCATTACTGGAAGTACCCAAGAAATATGTTAGTATTTATTTTAGAGACCCAAATCTTGACGTACATAGAAATTACACTACATTTTCAGTATATCTAATACATAACAAAAACATACACCAAAGGACCATAATAGTTTAGTGTCTTTGGAAACTCAGAATATAATTTTATATTCTTGGTGAAAGATCTTCAACATATGCAATAAAGATCTTCTTTTTTTGTCTTACCTAAAACCATTCTATATATCCTGGGGAAAATAAAGCATATAAAGGGTGAGCTCAAATTCTCAGTAAGGGTAAGCATGGAGAAAAATAAAACCAACCATATACATTTTAACTTCAAAACATGAACCTAATATTTAAACATCAAAATCTTGATCCGTGGAAAAAATCATGGCAGTGCATAATGCATAGATCATAATGGATCATCAATAATGTTAAAATATCATGGGAATAAATAATGTAATTGTGGAAACCGTTAATCACATATTATGATTTCTATAGTAGCCAAGGCATTGCTTCCAAGACCATCTTACTAGACAAAGTCCCTTTCTGATTCAAGTTTACTCCTCGTTCCAGTCCTGTATCACTGAACCAGATTAACTTACCGTTCCAGCCATGTCTATCTCATGAGATATAAATCTTTACCCAATGCATCAGATGGAGATATAGGTCCCACCCATCTCATAATGAAATCATTCTAACATGTGCCACAACATAAACATAAATCATTAATCATAACCAAAAGAATAAAATGGGTTTCATAAACATCATCTCATCATAACATAATCAATATAAAACAAATGAATATCATTTCATCATAAGAAAATTGAAACCATATATATCATAGAGACATTATTCTTGGAAACATAATCATACTAAATATTGTCATCTTAGATGGAATATAGTGTTGAAAAAACACTTGAAATGAATTCTTGATGAAAATATCCTTTCTTCTTCAAAATCATTTTCTTTTCAAAAAATTCCATGATATTTTAAAAGAAAATGATTTTTTTGAAAATAATAATAAAATATTGTAGAGGAATCTTCATGAAAATAAGGCATTATAAAACCGTAAAAATCCATTCATTCCATATAAATTAAATAAAACATTCTTCTCGTACATTTAACAGAAAAGTCAAAAGGTACCACGTATGGTAAACAAAAGAAAGATTCCTTCCATAACAAAATGTAAAAGTCATGATGGGTAAAAATACATTTAAACATACATGGAAGAATATTATATACTTTATGAAAACATTTTTATGGGCATGAAAAAAAATATAACCCCAGTAAATACTTACATATAAGCAATCTCGGATAAAAATTAGATTGCAAAATTATCCATTACCTTATGTCCAATTTCTTCCTTATGTGTCCGAGACTCATGTATAGTGGGTTGAAACATATTATTAATATGTAATAGAACCATAATAATATTTATGATATCATATATGATTCACTTACGACTTTATATTATCCGTTAATTTGTCAATTCCATGTTAATGCAGCGTTTTGGGTAAAACCATTTCATTTATCGTCCTTGTTTTGACTTGTATTTATTAATATGATTAACTATATCACGATTACATAATTCCATAATATAAAAAATGATTTATATATAATAAATATTCATAATATACATATATATAATAGAACGATAAATGGAATTAAATACACCATTCATGGAGACGGTAGGTCGTACATACGCATGAACATTGTTTTTCGTTTCCTTATTGAATTGAATGGAATTAAGTAGATGAAATACATACATATATATATATACATAAATACAGTAGAATTATTATGTAATATATTTCATGATTACCTATTATATATACATTATAATCATCTTTAAATTGTTAACAAGGAAAATGAATCTCATCGCGTCGTGGAGACGGTAATCTGTATGTACGCACGAGCGATGATATCATTCCCATATTTATTGAATGGAATTTTAATGGATGATATAATATCTTATAATCAGTATGATTTTATAATAATCATATATAGTTATTATTCACACCATTATACACATCCATGTAAGGTGGTGGTCGAAAACAGATTACACCATGACGTGGAGACGGTATTCCGTACGTACGCATGCGCATTGATTTCGTTTTTCATAAGATGGATAGAAGGTTAAACAAGTTTTTTTAATATTTATAATAACATATCAGTATATTATTAATAATGATGTTATTACTTTATAATGATACAACTAAATAAAAAGAAGAAGAAGAAGAATGAAACTTGAGAGAATTGGAAGAAAATATTACCTCTTCTTCGACATACCTACTTTATGCTTCCTCTTAAGGAAGTAGAGTTGGTATTTTGAGAATAAACGAACCTCTAAAATGTATCTAGGGAAGTGTATAAGAGAAGTGGGAAGGGGTTTTTTGAGATTCAAGGTTCAAAAGGTTGTGAAGAGAAGAGGGAAGGGGTGCCCTTTTTATAAGGGAGGAGAGGGGCACCTTTGTAAAAACATAAACTATTATATTGTAATAAAGTAATATTCAATTTATAATAGCTCCAAATTGATTTATTTCGAAGATAAAGTGGGGATGGGTCTAAATCCTCTCATCCAATAGGTTTTAGACAAGATTAGGTTACTATTGTAACCTTATCATTTAGATTTAACTCTAAGTTAAATAATTTAACTTTTACTTTGTCTTCTTGTTTTCTTACACTATATGGTTAATAAACTTACAATAACAAGACAAAATAACCCCAAGTGGTTCATTATTAATATATATAACCTTATCTAAGTCATTTGGCCGAACTTTAGAATTTTAAGAATATAATAACAATTAATAATATAATATTTGTTTTAAAAACTATTTTTTGTCAATTTTGACACAATTTGGTAATTGATTTTTTTTAAAATATTATCAACATGATTAGTTCGAACAAAGTCAATTGAATCAATAATAACATGTCTTATTAACCTATAAAATGAGTTTAATTCATAAAAAGTCTCATATTACATTTATTTCTGTATTTATTACTTCAATTATGTAAATATTTCATTAAAAATGTAATTACTGCATCATCATTTTGTCATAAATAAATTAAATTATTTAATGTATAAAAATTATAAATAAACTACCACTATTTTGGAAATCGTTTTAGCTTTCTATTTAATATTTATAGTGGAATTTATCTTATGTATAACCCTATATTAAAAATTATTTAGTTATTAAACATTGATTTTAACTATTTTAACCCTCCTTTAAATAAATTAATAATAAATGTCTTAGTCTAATCCAAGTGGACCTAAATGGTAATAGTTTATTCGTAAGGTTTTTTTTGGTCTAATTAAACTTATCCAATAGAATTAGGACATGTGTTATGTAATAATAATATCATTTTTACTCTTAATTACTCTATTTACTTTTAACCGTGGAAAAAAAGTAAAAAGTTACTATTCACCAAAAATTATTTTTATCTTATTGAACCACATTTAACTCATTAATATTAACCATGTCTCTCGGATTTTTGAAATTCCACTCACAGAAGTGGTAAAATTATGTTTTATGTAAATTTTCAAATTCTCCTAGGAGGTGGGTAAAACACGGTGAAAAGTTCAATAAAATTTTTATATATCTAAAATTATTATAAAATGACTCAAGTGAATTAAATTGAACTTATATAGGTATTATGTATCAATTTGTTCCTAAAATAAATTTAAATAAATTATATAATTATTTAAATAGAAATTCGGTTTTTAATTAGTAACCCATTGTTTTCACTATTCATCAAAAATTGAAAGCTTCCAGAAAATTACCAAGACATCACCCTAGGCTAATTTAGATATTCCGAATGCATAAATGAAGACCATTTTGAATGATAAAATATATAAAATCTTGAAAGTGGGTATTACTATTCATAACAGCTAGTTCATAATAATATTATAATAATATCTCATTTAGTGAAACTTGGTATTGCGTACTACACACGCTATCGAGGAAGGTCTTGATTGCGTGTAATGCAAGCCAAGTCAGGGATGTGTGTAGTGAAAGCTCAGTTTGGTGTTGTGTATAACATAATCAAAACTTATTTGATTTGTGCATTAAACAAAATCTATACTTAATGTTGCGTAGAATAATTTCCACAAAATGAACTTGAAATTGTGTGTAACACGAGCCAAGAATAGTGTTACGTATACTACAAGCTAATACGATGTTGTGTATAGTACAAGATAATTTTAGTGTAGCATACAACACAAGACATCAATGAAATTAAAAACAATAATTCTCATAAAATCTCGGGTTGTTACATTCAGCCCCCCTTAAAATTAATTTCTCCCTCGAAATTCGTCTGAGTTATAAATGGTTTACTACTTGACAGTTTCTTTCAAATAAACCCACATCATAAAAAGGAATACAAAAACTTACTTTTAAAAAATGAATGTTAGAAACAAAATGGATACCCAAAGTAACTCATCACTTAGGTTCCCACATAGGAGATCATCAGTGAAAATATGGATATGGAAGAGAAGTCTAACCATCACGTTCTGATAGAGTGGTAGAGAACATGGCTATGAAAAATCCATCAATCACAAATCCATAAATTTTGGATGATCGAAGGTACCATCTGATTCATCAGATATAAGAGCACTTTGACAAAATTTTTGGTTTTCATGATCATTTCCCTAATGTTGATGAACTTTTACTTGAGGAGAAACACTTACTTGATTTCAGTGTAATATCAACCTTGGTCATTCCATGAACAGTTTCGACTTCATCTCTATTTAATGAAATGAAGTTGAATTTTTCATTCATGATGTGTTAGCAGGTCATGTTATAGAATGATAAGTAATCCCATCTGTTTCTATCATAAAAAGGTTAGCATAAGTTATTAAATATATATGAGTCTGTCTATGGTGAGATAAATAGTATATGATTCCGAAAATTGACTTATACTTCATCTATCATACCTCTTAATAAAATAAAACTAGTTCTACTAACCATGGACTTCCTGTATGCTAGTGGTAGGTGATAAAGGCATGTCGCACTTCGGTTGTGGGTTTGATTCCCGCAACCTTGTCTGACGTGACGGGTTGTCGCCCGTCCTAAATGTTTTCCTTTTTTCTAAAATTATACTATCATAACATTTAAGAAATAAAAACAAAAAACTATAGCCTTAAGAAATACTATATGATGTCAATTCTAACCATTAGGCTTATCGAAAATACTTCTGTCTGATTACTAGAAATTTCATCTACCGAGCATGTGAATTCCTTAATTTTCCCCCATAAATCATAAGATATATCTTGTTGGTGGTCACATTCCAATCATGTTAATACATTAATCATGTATTCTCTTGAAAAATGAATACCTATTGAACTTTAGTGAAAACATGAATGCTGTCAAAAATTAACACTTTCCACATACCAAAATCCCAAAATTTTAATATACTCAAACCATGATATCACATTGTCCTTATATCAGTCATGAGCTCATTAATACTATCAAACATCTCACTATCTCGTTATCCCTTGATTATGTGCATATCATCTACTTTCCAAAAATATTTGAATAACCTTTCAGGGTTACTGGTACCATTTAACATATAATTTCAAATACTTTAGGAAAAAAAATATTGTAAAAATCATTAGATGTGTCATTTTTTCAAAGTACCATCACCTATAAAACATGAATCTTGATAAACATAAATCATTCCACTATCTTCTTAAACCATTGACTAAGCATCAACACTTCTTTCACCTCTTATATCATTTGTAGTCTCCTCATCATCATCCACATAAGTACTACCCATATGACCATGCTGATTCTCTTCATGAGATTTTATCTTAGGGAATTGGTTTGCATAATGCCTATATTTTCCACATTTAAAACGTCTAATCATTGTTGATGTCGTAGAAATACCATTATCCTTCTCTATGGTGTTAACTGAACCTTTTCTTTTGCACTTAGTGGATTTGTGTCTTTATTTTCCTCACCCAAAGCATCTTCCAGTTCCTTTGGAACATTCTCCTTGATGCTTCTTCCCAAATGATTTACATGAGAGAAATTGAACTTTCTTTCCTATATGATCATCATGAAACTCCATCTTTCTCTTATTAGCTGAGTCGGGAAACTTACCAAAGTTGATATTATTGATCATATTATGAGATTTCTGATTAGGAATAATAACAATATGTAATCTTCCAGATCCAATTTCATTTGGTTTCTCATGAAGAATATCATTCAATTGCCCATCATATCCTCCATTATCGTGAATCTTCATATTTCCATCCATTTTCTAATACCCAAAAAGAATACTGTGAGAGGAAAAAATCATTCTAGGGAAAACAACATAATAAAGGGGGAGTACTGTCAATATCTAACATCGTAGGTTAAATTCTAAGATCCTTATATTAATTCTAGGACTATAACCTACATGTATACTTATCATTTGGGACATCCCTAGATATACCTTAGAAATATCTCTAGGGATTTCACTAAAGTTTTCACATCCTAGTTTCCAATGGTTAACTAAGCATTTCATCTGAATTCAACTGTAGAGACCCAAATCTTGACGTACATAGACATTACATTACATTTTCAAAAAATCTATTACATAACAAAAACACACACCAAAAGACCGTAATAGTTCAGTGTCTTTGGAAACATGGAATATAATATTCTAATCTTGGTGAATGATCTTCAACAACTCCCATAAAGATCTTCATTTTTTTCGTACCTAAAACATTTCTTTATATCCTAGGGAAAAGAAAACATTTACAGGGTGAGCTCAAATGCTCAGTAAGGGTAAGCATGGAGAAAAATAAAACAAAACATATAAATTTTTACTTCAAGACATGAACATAATATTTAAACATCAAAATCTTGAGAAATGACATAAAAAATGGAAGTACGTAATGCATAGATCATAATGGATCATCAATTATGATAATATAGAATGGGAATAAAGAATTTAATTGTGGAAAACATTAAACACATGTTATGAATTCCATAGTATCCAAGGCATTGCTCCCAAGACCATCTTAGTGGACAAAGTCCCTTTCTAAATCGAGTACACTCCTCGTTCTAGTCCTATATCACTGAACCAGATTAACATACCATTCCATCCATGTCTATCTCATGAGATATAAATCATTACCCAATGCATTGTTGGGAGATATAGGTCTTAACCTCTCATAATGAAATCATTCTTACGTGTGCCACAACATAAACATAAATCATTCATTATAACCCAAAGAATAAAATGGGTTTCATAAACATCATCCCATAATAAAATAATCCATATAAAAAAAATGGATATCATTTCATCATAAGTAAAGTAAAACCATATAAATCATAGATACATTATACTTGAAACATAATCATACTAAATAATGTCATCTTAGATGGAAAATAGTTTTTCCAAAACACTTGAAATGAATTATTGATGAAAATATCCTTTCTTCTTTAAAATCAATTTCTTTTCAAAAAATGTCATGCAATTTTAAAAGAAAAGTATTTTGTTGAAAATAATAATGAAATATTGTAGAGGAATCTTCATGAAAATAGGGCTCTATAAAACATTAAAAATATTTTCATGTCGTATAAGTTAAATAAAACATTCTTCTCGTACTTTTAACAGAAATGTCAAAAACTACCACGTATGGTAAACAAAAGAAAGATTTCTTCCATAACACAAAGTAAATGTCGAGATGGGTAAAAATTAATTTAAACATACATGGAAGAATATTTAACACTTTATGAAAACATTTTTATGGACATGGATGATAAATATAACCCCAGTAAATACTTACGTATAAGCAATCTCGGATAAAAATGAGATTGCAAAATTATCCCTTACCTTATGTCCAATTTATTCCCTATGTGTCCAAGACTCCTGTATAGTGGGTTTAAAAATATTATTAACTTTTAACAGAACCATAATAATATTTATGATGTCATATATGATTCACTTACAACTTTATATTTTCCGTTCATTTGTCAATTCCATGTTAAAGCAGCGTTTTGGGTAAAACCGTTTCATTTATCATCCTTGTTTTGACATGTAATTGTTAATATGATTACCTAGATCATGATGAATTAATTCCAGAATGTTAAAAATGATTTATATATAATATATATTCAGAATATACATATATATAATAGATCAATAAATGGAAATAAATACACCGTTCACGGAGACGGTAGGCCGTACGTACGCATGAACACCGTTTTTCGTTTCCTTATTCAATTGAATGGAATTAAGTAGATGAAATACATATATATATATATACATAAATACAGTAGCATTATTATTTCATATATTTCATGATTACCTATTATATATACATTATAATCATTCTTCAATTGTTAACTTGGAAAATGAATCACATCGCGTCGTGGAGACGGTAATCCATACGTTCGCATGAGCGATGATATCGTTCCCATATTTATTGACTAGAATTGGAGTGGATGATATAATATATTAGAATAAATATGATGTTATAATAATCATATATAGTTATTATTTACACCATTATACTGATCCATGTAAAGTGGTGGTCGAAAACAGATTACACCACGGTGTGGAGACGATATTTCGTACGTACGCACGCACAATGATTTCTTTTTTCATAAGATGGATAGAAGGTGAAATAAGTTTGTTTCATATTTATAATAACATATAATTATATAATTAATACTGATTTTCTTACTTTATAATGATACGACTAAAGAAGAAGATGTAGAAGAAGAAATAAACTTGAGAGAACCGGAAGTAGATATTACCTCTTCTTCGACGCACCACCTTTAAGCTTCCTCTTATGGAAGTAGAGTGGGTATTTTGAGAGGGCCAGAACCTCCAGAATGTTTCTAGGTAAGTGGAGAAGAGATATGGGCAGGGTTTGGTCGAGATTCAAGGATCAAAAGGGTGTTATGAGAAGAGGGAAGGGGTTCCCTTTTTATAAGGTAGGAGAGGGGCACCTTTTGAAAAACACAAAATATTATTTTATAATAAAGTCATTTTCGGTTTATAATAGCTCCAAATTAATTTATTTCAAAGCTAAAGTGGGGATGGGTCACAATCCTCTCAGCCAGTAGGTTTTAGAAATGTTTAGGTTACTATGATAACCTTATCATTTAGATTTAACTCTAAGTTAAATAATTTAACTTTTACCGTGACTTTTTGTTTTCTTACACTATATTGTCAATAAACTTACTATAACAAGGAAAAAGAACCCCAAGTGGTCCATTATTAATATTTATAACCTTATCTTTTTCAATTGGAAGAACCTTATATTTTAAGTAAAATAATAACAATTAATTATATAATATTCGTTTTAATAACTATTTTATGTCAATTTTGACACAATTTGGTAATTGATTTTTTTGAAAATCATAAAAACATGATTAGTTCGAAAAAAAAATAATTGAATCAATAATCACATGTCATATTAACCTATTAAATTAGTTTAATTCATAAAATGTCTCATATTACATTTATTTGGGTATTTATAACATCAATTATGTTAATATTTCATTAAAAAGGTAATTATTGCATCATCATTGTGTAATAAATAAATTAAAATATTTACTATCTAAAAATTATAAATAAAATACCATTATGTAGGAAATAAATTTATCTTTCTATTGAATATTTATAGTCTAATTTATCTTATGTATAAACCTATATTAAAAATCATTTAGTTATTAAACATTGATTTTAACTATTTTAACCTTTCTTTAAATAAATTAATAATAAATGTCCTAATCTAATCCAAGTGGAAATAAATGGTCATATTTTATTCCTAAGGTTGTTTTTGGTTTAATTAAACTTATCCAATAGAAATATGACATGTGTTAGGTAATAATAATATCATATTTACCCTTAATTAAACTATTTACTTTTAACGGCGGGGAAAAAAGTAAAAAGTTACTATTCACCAAAAAAATATTTTTATCTTATTGAACCACATTTTACTCCATGATATTAACCGTGTCTCTCGTATTTTTGAAATTCCACTCACATAAGACGTAATATTAAGTTTTATGTAAATTTACAAATTCTCCTAGGATGTGGGTAAAAGACGATGAAAAGTTCAATAAAATTTTTATATATCTAAAATTATTATAAAATGACTCAGATGAATTACAGTGAATATATATAGGTATTATGTATCAATTTTGACCTAAAACTAATTTAAATAAAATATATAATTATTTAAATAAAAAGTCGGTTTTTAAATAGTAACCCATTGTTTTCACTATTCATCAAAAATTGAATGTTTTAATAAAATTACCGAAGCTTCACCCTAGGCTAATTTCGATATTCCGAATCCAAAAATGAAGCCCATTTTGAAAGATAAAATTATAATATTTAAAAAAGTGGGTATTACTATTTATAATAGCTAGTTCATAATAAAATTATAATAATATCTTGTTTAGTGAAACTTGGTATTGTGTACTACACACGCTATCGAGGAAGGTCTTGATTGTGTGTAATGCAAGCTATGTCAGGGTTGTGTGTAGTGAATGATCCATTTGGTGTTGCGTATAACATAATCAAAACTTATTTCATTTATGAATTAAACAAAATCCATACTTAATGTTGCGTATAATAATTTCCAAAAAACGAACTTGAAATTGTGTGAAACACGAGCCAAGAATAGTGTTTCGTATACTGAATGATAATATGGTGTTGCATATAGTAGAAGTTTATTTTTGTGTAGCATACAACACAAGACAACAATGAAATAAAAAAGAATAATTCTCATAAAATCATGGGTTGTTACATTTATAACCATCAATCCCCTCAAATATGAGCAAAGAGATCATCAATCCTAGGCACTGGAAATTCAATCTTGAAGATCTCTGAATTTAACTTATGTTAGTAAATACATGATTTGAGGCTCCCGTATGCCTTCTTAGAAAAGAGGAAAGGTGAAACAAACATCAACATTCTAGGATGAATAAATCCCTAAGCCTGAATATCCAAAATCTATAACTTATGTTCTACCAATATATCAAAAACCATATGGTAATATGGCATAGAAATGGAAATCATTCTAGGTAGAAGATCAATAGAAAACTAGAACTCTCTCTCAGGCGGTAAACTATGAATATAATCTAGAAAGACCTCGACATGTGTACACAAAACAACAGGTAGATAACTATCCATAAAATGGTCAAATACATTATGAAACATCTCTAAAAAGTGTCATGATATTACCCTAGTATAAGGAATAAAAGGCTCCAGCCTTCTGAATCGAGAATCACACTCACTCTAAAACAACGAGTGAACCCATAGATAGATAATAACTAAAATAGATGGTGATAATAGTCTATTAGGGACTTAACATTGGTCATCCAATTCATGCCAATAATAAAGACAAAGATGTGAAGATCATGAACTATGATGTACTGTTACACCGCATGGCCTACTATTATCATTTGACACGATGCTAACATATAACCATGTTCGGACCTCTTTCTTAAAGGAATGGAAAGATCTAATAATAATGTCATAAGATTTGAACACAAGATCATCATTTAAAATAGTTTTTAAGATATAACATTGTGTGTGTCACTTGAATCAATAAAAGATATCACATTAGAAGATGAAATAAACCCCATACCTCTAATGATTACTGGCCCTTCTTTAGATTCCTCTAAGGCATACTCTACTACATAAAGACATCTTGTATAATCTCCTCCTTGATATTTCATTCCTACATGAACACCCCTTATCCCGAGGGTAAGATCCACCACCGTTGGAAGCATTTATATGAACCTATGGTCCCATGATGAATGTGGATCTAGCTTTACTACCCTAGGAAATCCTTTCATAAAGACGTTTTATATGTCCGTATTTCCCACGAGGATGAAAATTATTGGGTGTCTACACACAATTAGTCTTCGTATTACTAGAAGACCAAAATTGACAAAAAAACATCCTATTGTTTTCTAAAAAAATCCTTCAAAACCATCTCTAAAGAAAACTAGATATCTTTTCACTTCATACATTGTCTAGAAAATTCACCTAATCTAATTACATAACCAACTGAAGCTCCTCCCAAATAAATTTTCCTGCTATTTGACCCTCTTACAAACATACCTTATCTTCAACCTATATTATGGTTAGAAAGAAAATGATAATCAACATCTTCCAAATACTTTCCCTCAACCCCTACTCAAACCATCGAGCCTTTAGGTAATCATTACTGAATAGATCTATTGTCAAGTGAACCAACATAGAAAAATGGGTGGAATACTACAGAATGGTATGATCTAACTACTCTATGGTCAAAAACTCTAGGTAAATTTCCCAACATAATATCTCATTTAAATACTATGATTCAATGGTTTTCATTAAATGGGACTAGGTAAGAACCTCAAGCAACTTAAATTTCACAATAGAGTCACACCATCTCCTTCCCAACCCTTCACGTATATACATGAAAACCCCCACCATAGATTCCTAATGATTATATTGAAATTTGAGTATCCTTTAATCTACTCAATCCATCTTTTATATTCCATCAATAAATTTTAACCATGAAAGGTAAGTGGATGTTGCTCTATAAATTCTGAGCTTCAATCTACAACTCATCACATGTTCGAGACACCTAGTCAACCCAAAGTCTAAATGGTGTGTATTACATCTTCTACCAAAAAAGGTTCCTCCAAATCATTTTCCTATAGATCCTATCTCATTGATTCCTCACTCATATTTTGAATATCCCTACTAATAGGAATTATCTAAAAATAATAAAATAAAAATCAATAAATCATGAGTGGATTCTAAAATCATAGGAAAACCTTTATGTAGTAATATCAATTATATAAACCAATACAAATTAAATGGAATTAATATTTCATCAAACAAGGATGAATTCTTAATAAAAAAGGTCCATTTGTATAAACTCCATATCTGGTTCATTCAAAAAACCTCAAACAGTAAGTATCATGATTGAAAAAAATCTTTTTCCACCCATGGTAACTTGGATTCAATCAGATAAGTGAGTTATCCAAGACAATTTTACATAATTACAATCTAAATTTTGATGGTCGCAAATCCTATATACCTATAAACCCAACCACACCCAGGTAGCATCAATGAAACATTAGTCTTGGTATTCCATCTGATATTGATTTTTAATTAACCAATCGAGGTTATATAAACAATCCACCTGAGCTGGCTATCACATGATGAGGTTTAAAAAGATAACAGAAACAGGTCTTGAATATATCCAAAACAAGACATCAAACATGAGTAGAAAGTGTAAGAAATAGTACAAAAAAATCTATATAAACCAAGATAAAAAAGAAAATTAATGCAGACCAGACTAATGAAGACCACATGTGATCATCTATCACCACCAAACAATCCCACTACAAAGGATATAGAAGAAAAGAGAACCTAGAATGATACATGATGAGCTTACCATTCCTTTATTCCTACAAAACAAGGTCTACAACAACCTAAATTAAAATTTATGGTGTGATCATATATCTGAGTAGGACACTGCTGAAGAATATATTCATGCTCTAATATCAAGAATTCTCATGTTCTAGCTTTAAAATATAATCCAATTTATAAATAATTTAAATAAATAAATCCATTTGTTAGAATTTTATTTTTTTTCCATAAATGAATACCATATTCACAAATAAACAAATATATAACGTATATAATAACAATAGATATATTAAATATGTTAGCAAATATCCATTAAATAAACCATCATTTGATAAACTATGTATAAAAGATAATGTAAACAATTTAGTTTCTTGCTTATGGGAATACATACTAGACATAAAAATAATCCAAAACCATATTTATGAAGGTTCTAACTGATGTGGATTCCTTCCATATTCTATCATTATCACAAATGTAACCCTTGGTGGGGATACACACACTAGGTCCAACTTTGTCTTTTTCCTGGCACACCCAATGTTCCGAATATGCTATGTTTGTTCAAAAACATTTCGAAAAACATGATCACATTTAATTTAAACCCATTTCAGAAAGAAAAGTAAATTAAAATTATTATCCCAAAGGGATCAACAAAAAATATATAAATTATCGAATTAGAAACACTTTGATAGATACACCGACCTCATGAATTATAGAAACATATATACCTTTGGAAAAAAGATAAAAAACCAGAGAATGTACATTGAAAGAAACTGCATGGAAAGAAACTGAAAAGAATCTATAAAAAACACACATCAAGAATAAATATGAAACAGAAACACAACCAATTCCTCTATTGTGACCAATGTCAACAAAGAAGTATAATGTTCACATACCAAGGATTTTCAGTGTAACCAGTATCGGAATTAAAAGCTAAATAGAGTGATCCAAAAGGAGGTCGATCACCTAAAATCCCCAAAAATTTCCATAGGGTTCAAGAGGAAATCATTCAAAATGAATGAAATAAGATACAGGCATGAAGTATATTTAAATCCATAGGACCCTAAGAATTCATGTTGTGAATCCCTTTCATAGTATGAAATCTCGTGTATTAGAAATATGTTGACAAAGGAAAGGAATTAGGTTAAATTATATCTCAATTTATATTTTCATGGAATTTAATGATTTCAAGACATATAAAATTTTCATACCCAACACAATATTCATGATATCTTCCCTACAATATATTCACATAGTGTAACCAATTCTTTATGTGAATGTGTCCAAAAAGTAGTACATACCCCAATTTTCTATAGAAAAACCTCAAACAAAAACACAATGCTCTCCAATCCAAAGGAGAACATTCTAAATCTATTCAAAAAATTATACTTGGACTCCTTTAATTCAAAAAAACATACATCCTTGAACATTAGTTTATTTTTCCAAGAAAATGATCTCTATTCTTAAGAAGCCCACAATTCACCCAAAGAAAAAGGTAAACAAAAAAATACAATGAATATATAATGGAAGGTAATGTGGTTTACAATCTCCACAACATAAAAAATTAAAGTCCCCATAAATTATTAATGATCCTAGACTCATAAAAAGTGAATTCCACTACTGCCTCATCAATAAATCTCACTTTGACATATTATATATGACTCATACACATAGCCACAATACATGGACCAAATAAATTAATTTACCACACAACATTATCTCTTGATGTTCCATAATCAGACCTCGTTGAACAACCATATTGATGTCAAGATTAAGATCAATATCATCTTATCCAGTCACAAGGGATGGATTCAGTCGACACCTACTCAGCAAGAAAACATGATAATACTCTTAGACTGATGTAAACTGAGATGTTAAGTCCAATCTATAGGCTACCATTCCTGGTTATCCCATTCTCTCAAAGGGGATGAAGAACCTCGGTGCTAACATACCTTGATTACCTAGCTAATGATATCATAAATGAGGTGAAACACTATGAAAAACCAGATCACCCACATTAATCTCCATCAACTAATGATGATGGTCTGTATAATAGTTTTGTAGAATTAAAACCATGATCAATCTATTTTGGATCAACTATACCCTATCCATCATCTCTTGAACAAGACTTGGCCCAACCAAGGACTGCTCCCCTAACACTTCCCAACATTAGGGAGATCTACATAGCCACCCATAAAAAGCTGCAAAGGAAACCATTTTGGTCAAAGACTGATAAATATTGTTATATTAAAACATGACTAAAAGAAAATGATATTAACAAGAACCACTAAAATCGAAAAAAAATCCTAGAGAATATCCTGAAGAACCTGGATACCTCTCTTTGTTTATCCATCCATCAAAGGATGACATGTTATGCCCAATTTCAACTTGGAACCCATAATAACTACTAAAAAATTAAAAAACATATGTGTGAACTTTGTCTCTCTGCTAGAAACAGCCACATAGGGTACCCCATGATGTCTTAGAATCATTCAGGAAAATAAGTCCCTAATTTATTTCACCTCCACCATATCCTTAATATGTAAGAAATGTGTTGATTTCACATGTCAATCAGTGATCAATCATGTTGCATCATTCCCACTATAATTATATGGTAATATAAGGAATAAATCCATGGAAATATCATCATAATGCTTTACTATAATGGGTAAGGGTTTCAAAAAAATTGAAGGTCTCTCCTGTTTAGACATAATTCTCTACCAAGTAAGAAAATGTGATAAAAATTACACAACATACTATCTCATCCCTAGAAACCAATACTGACATCTCAAATCATGAAACATCATTGTAGTACCTAGTTGTATAGACTAGAGAGAAAAATTTACAGAATAAATAAACTAATTATTTAGAGAAAAAGAAACAACAAAACTATTTTAATAACATGAAGCCCCACTGGGAGACCGAGACCACTCACTTGAGGTCTCCCCACCATAAATTTTTTTATTAAAGCTCTAGTACTCTGGGTCAGTTAGCTGATCCTGCCAAACCTACTCATCAAATGATGATTCAGACATCATCAAATCTAGACATACTTTTCCACCATCTTCTTCAACTCTAATGCTCATCTCAACCAACAAACTAATCAAACACCACTCATCCACTAATTCCTTAAATGCGTGTTTTAGTAATGTTCTACTCAGGGAATCTGTGCCCACATTCACATTTTTAGAAATTTTTGAAATATAAAAATGAAAATTCTAGAGATTCTCCACTCAGAGTCTATGTTGAATGTTTATATCCCTCTAATTTAAAATATTCCACAGGTTTTTATGATAAAAATATACATTAATTTGTTCTCTAAAGCATTAGCGACTCCATGTATGGAGTGCATTCATAATTTTTTCCAACTCAAGATCATGGGTTGGGTAGTTCTTCTCATGAAGGAATAACTATAGAGAGACATTGGCAACTAACCATCTCCCCTACATTAAAACATACACCAATCCAATTCACAAATCATCATAGAAAACATCATAACCAAAACATGGTTCTATAAGAATAAAAATTATTTATTATTTCAATCTAAAATTTATTTACTCAAAAGTTCCCTAAAAATTATCATTCCACTCAAAATTTACACCCTTATAAATAAAATCATTCATGAATGATGCAAACTAGGAGAAGTCTCGAAACAACTGCTTGTAATAACTTGACAACCCCAAGAATCATTAGATATCAAACACATTTCTAGGACACTCCCATGATATAAGTTCCTATAACTTTTTAGGACATACTGAGATGCCCATATCAAATATTACGAGGCCCAAAAACATTACTTCATGAATTTAAAACTCACATTTGGAATGCTTATAATATAGACTATGTTCCCTCAAATTTTCATGAATGGTATACAAATGTTCTATGTGATCATCCTCTGGCCTAGTGTAAACCAAAATATAATCAACACAAAAAAATAGTCCAATAACCGATGAATGATTTGGTTCATCAATTCCATAAAAAACAGGAGATCTAGTTAGTCTAATTGGTATAACAATAAAAGTAAAATGATCCTACCAACTCTTAAACATAGACTTGGGTATATCTTCTTCTCGAACTCTTAACCGGTAGTATGTAGACTACAAGTCAATATTGTAGAACTAGTGGTCCAATATAATCAATTCATATAGACAATAAATCCTGGGAAAATGATATTTGTTCATGATGACCCCATGCTTTAACATCTAAAAGCCAATTAAACATATAAGCCTCCCATATTTCTTATTAGAAAATAGGATAGGCGAATCCCATGGTGACATACTAGAAAATATAAATCCTTGAACCAAGATATCCTCAAGATAAAATGTAATTTATTCCTAATCAATAGGAACTATAGAATAATATAGAATAGAAATGGGAATCATTCCATGGAGTAAGAAATTATTAAACTCGATCTATCTACCAGGTGGTAAAATAAAAAACATTCTGAAAGATATTGAGGTTTGTAGACAACACTATGGATAGCTAACTGTCTAAACAAGGGTCAAAAAAAACTAAGAAACTTTTTTTTAAAAAATTGGCATAAGATTACCCCAATATAATAAAAAAGGCCCCTCCCTTTCCGATCTAGAGTCCCACTCACCCTAAAAAACATGCATGATCACATTGACAGATAAGAACATAAATCAATGGTGATAACAGTCTATATGGGCCTTAATAATAATCATCCAATCTATGTCGATAATCAATTCAAAATGTCAAAATCAATAACTAGGTAGAACCACTCCACCACATGGTCCTCTATAATCACTTGACATAATGGGAACTTGAAACCTTCTTAGTACCTCTTTCCAAAATGTGTGTAACGATCCAGAAAGAATGAAATAATATCTGAATGAAATCCCCACATTTAGACTATATATGAAAATATAAAATAATCAGTATCACCAGTATCAAGCCATACTAACACCATAAAAGGTAAAATAAACTACATACCTATAACAATGGATATCCCTACCTTAGATTCATCTAGTACATACTCCATCGCATAAATAAATATTATCTAAAATTCTCCCTAAGATTATTTTCAACAAGAGCGTCCCCCTTAGCCCGAGAATAAGATCCACCACCCTTGGAAGAATTTATCTAAACCAATAATCCATTAGCGAATATGGATCCAGCCTTACTACCTTGGGGTATTCTAACACAAAAACATTTTAATTTTCATAATTTTCTATAATAATGAAAATTATTTAAATCATCTACATAACTTGGATTGGTATGACCTGGCCTACCATACTGATATCAAACAACGTGATTCAATTTAGGGAAATACCCTAAAACTAATTCCGAAGAAAACTTGATACCTTTAGGATTCCTTTTATAGACAGAAAATACACCCTAGAGAATGATAGTTTCAACTGAATCTCCCCTCAAACCTATTTCTCACATATATTTCTTCCTCTTCAAAATCTTCATTACTGAATACCACTACAATGGTTGGAAGGCACATGATAATCATTATTGGATGAATATTAGGCCTCAAACCTAACTCAATCCTCCAAGCCTTCAGGTAATAATTGGGGAATTGATTTGGTTGTAAGTATCCCAACTAAGTAAAATGGGTGGAATATTCCCGATTAGAATGCTCTCCCTACACTATGGTAAATAAATAATAGTTCTTTTCCATACATAATGTATGAAGATAAAATATATGGTTGAATTTTCCCTTGAAATAAGCCCAGGTATGTTCATCAAGAAGATTCTCTTGCACAACAGAGTCATTTTTCCTTCTTCAAAATCTATCTAGCATGTACGTTGAAATACCAACTTTATTGTTCTTATTAGTCTTTAGAAAGTTTAAGATACTCTCAATCATATCAAGGCACTATTAATACTCATATGTTCCTTTTTCACCAGAAAATGTAAGGGGATGTTTCAAGGTAAATCATGAGTTATTATCCACTACTCATCTCAGGTTCCTAACACCAACTTGACCTAGAGTCGAAATAGTGTGTATTAAAACTTCTACTATATAAGGTCCCATAAGGGAATTTTTCTATTGTACGTATCATGCAGCTTCCCCACTCAAATTTGAAAAATCTATCCTATGAGTCATATTCTATTAATCACAAGACAAAAACCCAATAAATCACAAGCAGATTCTAAAATCATAGAACCAAATTTAGGTATCCATATCAATTATTTAACCCAATAATAATTTAATGAAATTATAAATTCTTTAATCAAGGATGAATACTAAATAAAATAACAAGTCTTTTTGAATAAACTGCATATTTTGGTGAATTAAATAACCTTCAAACATTAAGTCTCATGATTGGAAGAATTCCCAAACAACCCTTGGTAACTCAGATTCAGTCATGAATGTGGGCTATCTATCCCCCTTTTCAACACTTAATATCCATATTATGATAGTCCTAAATCCTATCTACAAAGACACAAAACCATACCTACATAGTGTCTACAATACTTTAATTAGGTTATTTCCTATGATACCAATTTGTAATGAACAAGCCTTGGTCAACTAAACCTCCTTCCTGAACTAGAATTCACATGGTAAGGTATAACAAAGATTAAAAAAAATAGTCTTTAATATAACCAAAACAAGACATACAAGAAGACTACAAATAAGAAGAAAGAGAAACAATAATATCCATACAACTGAATCCAAATAGTATAAACTATAATAGTCAATCATAGCAGACTACAAAAGTCTACATGTGACCATTTATCACCACTATACCATCCCACAACAAAAGCAACATATAATAAGATAAATTGAATTTCTACATGATTCCCTACCCATTCTAAGATTTCATGAAAACATGGTTTATAACAATACAAAATAAAAAGTTGGGTGTGATCCTAGAGACCAATAGAATACCACTAAGGAATCTATACAGCTTCTAATACCAAGAATGAACTAGTTCTATATTTTAAAAATATCTAGTTTATAAATCATTTCAATAAATAAACCCATTTGTAATCATTTCATTTTTTAAAAATGTAATCAACAATCCCTAAACCAATAATATATTAAGATTAAATAGAAAACATGTAAATTAAATATGTGAGAAAATATCCATGAAATAAACCACCATGCAATAAACTAGGTATTAAAAACAAATAATGCCATTTGGGCTCTAGAATATGGGATTACACAATAGAAATTAAATAAGGATAAACATGAATATATTAGTTTTACAAAATGTTGAGTTCTTCAATAGTCTATCGATATCCCAAAAGTAATACCTAACGGTTCAACACACACTAGGGTCACCGATATCTATTTCATGACACAACAAATGTTCCCAATGTGGTATGTTTTTTAAACCATTTCCAAAACCATTCTCAAATTTAATTGGATACCCTTTTAACCAAATAAAATATATTTCCATGAACATCCCAAAGGGATCAACAAGAACATATAAAAATTCATCAATTATAAGTACTTGAAAAAATACACCTCTATTAAGAACAATGGAAAACTATCATCCTTTGACAATGAAGATAAATTAATCATGGATTGGCATTTGAAAGACAAAGCACAATAGGAAACTATAAATGATTGATAGAAAACACCTATAAATCAGGAATCTAAAACAAAAACAAATCCAATGTCACTTCCATGAAAAAAAGTCAATGAATAAGTAGAAAGAATACATAGGAGGGATATGTAGTTCCACCACCAAAATAATCAAACACCAAATAGAGTGATCTGTAAGGAGGGAGGTCACCCATAATTTCCAAAGGGTTTTAGAAGAAAGCATGTTCACCAAATGAAACCAAATTTTGGTGTGCAGTGTGTATATAACCATTGGACCTGAGGAGTTTATATTTTCTAATTCCTTTCATGGACTGAAATATAAATTATTAAAAATAGGATAAAAAAGGAACCCCATAAGATTAAATTAAATCTCGATCGATGTTTTCATAATGTTTAATTCTTTCATAGCGCTTCAAATTTTCACACCCTGAATGAGATTCAAGTAATTTTCCTTATAATATACTCACATTGTGTAATGCATTAATGATGTAAATGAGTCCATCATTTATTACACAACCCATGTTTCAGAAAAAAACCACAAAAACATACGGATTTATCGTCCCAAGGAGAACCTTCTAAATCTATTTACAATTTTATAACAAAAATCCATTAATAAAATCAAACATAAATCTAGGAAGTTTATGTCATTTTCCATAATATAATAACTCCATTACCAAGAAATTCAAAATGCACCCAAACAAAAATGGAAACCAAAAATAAAAGAAAAAATTTATTTAAGGGAATGTAATAGGGAGTTACAATGTAGGAGAATTGTGAAGTATTTTTTTTAAGAAGTGAGGCACCATATAATAATATTGATAGATCCTTTTGTTGAATCATAAAATATATAGATAACAGATAGAGATGTACTAGACGTAGAGGTACCATATGGAGAGGTTCTGGATAAACAAGTATCGAATAGATGTGTTCCAGATGAACTTGACCAGACAGATAAGTTCTAGAAAAACGTATGCAAGATGCTATGAAAATAAGAGAGGAAGGATAACATATGGAAACAAAAGTGTGAATAATTCAAGAAGAACCATAATGATGTGTCGAAGATTATTGATGAAGGTTCATTTCCTTATTGTAAAATAGTATTATTGTATTACCGATGTATGAAGCATATGCACTATTGAATGATTATTTTTGCCTGAAAGTGTTGGATATACCCTACAACATGTAACCAAAATAGATTTTTTTCTAGTAGGTGTATGGTCTCAGATTGTTTCCAAATCTTGTCAAGTACTAGTTACTATTATTGAGTAGTGAAACATGTAAATTATAATGTTCATATGAATTTACTTGTGTATTTTGTTTCAAGGAATTCAATTCCCTCTAACAAAATAATAAGATCATTTAAAAAACATTAAAAGGGAATATAAATGATTCACCACCCTATCAACGGTCAAAAAAATCCTTACTGGCCCTTTCAGTTATGAAAAAAGAGAAATAAGTCTCATATCTAGATGATCCCAAGATTTCATGGGGTAACTCCACTCAACATCATCCCCAGGAATTTATATTATAGCTACTAGATAATATTATTTCATATACTAAATATGAAATAGAAAAGATTAATGAATATAATAATTTTAATATTTTTTGAATCACAATTAGAGACCAAATTGTTTAACAGAGGATCATATATTCCCTTCATGGGTGAAAGAAACCTTTTATCAACTGGTGTGGTGATGGTCACACCAATATTTTTATATCATAATGTGAGATTTTATGAAACTCTAAGAGGAGTTAATTGATCTTTTTAAATAAATTTAATGAATTATTATAAAATTTAATAAGAAAATAAATATAATTAAAAAGAAATGAACACAATGAGAAATGACACCCAATAAATATAGAATCTATGACCTTTGTGGTGATTCAAAACCCTTTAAAATTTCATTTTTAATAATTACAATTAAAAAAACGATTAATTTTACTCAGTAGGACTCACAACCCACTGGTTATTTTTTGTCACCTAGAGTGAAAACAAAATTACCCTAACTTTACACACCTAGGGGGAAAACCCAAAACCTACCTTTTTAAAGGGGCAGTATAACCTGGCTTTAATATTTTATTGGTAGTGTAATCCAAGAATGATAAATCACATAGATATAAGAAATTATTAAGAATCACCAGAAACCATAAGAACACGAATTGATTAGAGTTTTGAGGCAGTAGTGTTATTTCTAGTAGTAATGTATCAAATGATTGAAGTTTAGCTGAGAGTAGTAATTGATTTCCCAAGTGTATTGTGTAATATAGTTCAAGAATATCTACAACCCTAATATCAAAACAATTTTTTTCAGTGTCTTTCTATAGAGTTCCTTCTTACAACTCATATGAAATAAATGGTGATCATTTCATTTTGTCCTTTCCAAAGAAACCCATGATTTATTCATTTAATGTTCATAAAAAATATTCCCATGTGAGTTTACATACCTAAATTTTGACACTAAAATAGGATATAAAATGACAAAAATTAATAATAAATAATAAATAAGTGAATGAACTCATAAAAACTAATATCAATGTTCTCGGAAACTTCCCATAATCTATGAAAAATAGACTTTTGATATCTCAAGTAATTTGAATTTAAAAATTTTATATTATAAGAAAATAGTGTCTATATTAATGAGAAAATTATCACATTTAGTGATGATTAATTACAAAAGAACAAATCATGACATGTATGAACACTAATATGAGGTGGGTAAATTAGTGGTATTCTTATTTTAATGTTTTTATTATTTAATTTTTTTCCCTCTGGTTAGGGAGAATTGACTACGATGATAAACAACTCCGAATCACACCCATATAAACATAATAATTTACATGGTTAACTACTAAATATAAGTATCATTCACATTGAATGGTTTAAAAATAATCCATGATTACACATCAATTATTAAACAATATTATGTGATTTATAACTAGAAAGGATTATCTATAAGATTTAAAGAACTATGTTCTATTTATAGTGCGTGTGATTTTATCATGGAGAATATATAAGAACAATTTTTTCAAAAATGACTGGAAATTTTACCAACACGTTTCAATAAATTTCCCCATGACTCTTGAACATTCGTAGTGAATTCATTCCTATAATTTATTCTTCCTCCTCTTCAATTTCATACACAATATTGAGAACTAAATCCTGTACGAACATCATTATTGAAACATGCCTATCCAACAATAAACTATTCAGTATAATCAGTTGTATATGCATTGTATGGTAGAATTTATCTGATACCCTATCCATTTTATATCCTCTTTCTGAAACCCTATATTATGTATCAATATTTTAGATAAAACTCAATCTAATACCACTCTATTTGATATCACCCCATTTAAAGATTCTGTGTCTGATTCTTCAAAAAAATATCACTAAATATATTTGATCATTACCTCACTTTTTCAATATTAGTACAACATCAAAAAACTTCTCAACACACTTTTTTAACTTTATATTGTCATAGTTTCTCAAAAAACATAGGGAGGAGAATGAACAATAATGATTTAATTCCCACACTAAATTTTAATTCCTTCTTGATCCTTTCAATATTTTTTTGACTTTAAATCCTCTAAGTAAATAAGATTGAAAAAAATATAAGAACATCCATAAATATTATAATTAATTATCTATTAAAAACATCTTAAAATCTATTCTTTGTTGATGAATGTTGAAATAAATTATCATCATCATCATAACTCATGAATTAAAAAAAAATTTGTAATGATTGTGACACATTCATATAATAAATCTTCTTATGAATATCTATTTCTTCGAAATGTTCATCTGATAACTTTATTTCTGATGAAATTTCTGTTCGATGGATATTTGTAAAAAACTATGTTTGATGACGATTTTTGAAAATATTTTCTGAAAAATATGTTTGAAAACCCTATTTGATGACTTTTCTAGGAATCCCCAATTTGATAACATTATTCAGAAAACCCTGTCTAATATCTCTAAACTCTCTACTCGATGACTCAAAAATTACTATCAAATAATTTGAGAATATTTATCTAATAAACTGGAAACCTATATTTAATCATTTTGAATCCTTTGTATATTAAATTCTATTATAAACCTCTGTCTTATAGACTTTCATTGAAACCACAGTCTAATGCCTTCACAAATTTTTTTATGTGCTACTTATTTGCATGTTTCCTCTATCTGATGACATCGAGTTACTTTATCCAACAGATTTAAAAAGTTTATACAATAGTATTTGTAAATATTTAATTTATGTACAACTCCATTCAATAATTTTAAACTAAATCTTGAACCAAGATAGAATTTATTACTCATGATGATTAGTACTTTGAAGGATATAAAATCAGCACATGATTTAGTTTTTCGGGACAAATCAGTTCATTAGACTCCATCCCTTCACCTCATTACTATAATCTATCTCTAATGTAACAATTAATACAGTCACATTTTTTTGGCTCTATCCATTATCTAATCACATCAATTTTTTCTACTCAAAATTCTCTATCTAGTATAATAACACCTTGATATTTTATTATAAAAACATTATGTTTGATAACATATAAGGCATGCATCTTCGAGCCGAAACGAAATGTAATATATTATTTAATCATGATCCTTATGAACTACATATTAAAATTGATTGTATGAATAGTAATAAACACTATATTAAAATTATACATAAATAAGAATCAAATGTATTTGAAAATATGGACTCATTTTTTATTAATGTCTTTGTTTTCATTACAAATATATTGTTCATAATTTTTTTTATTTTCATGAGAAAATAATATAATTAATTTATATAAATCTTATAAATTTTAATGTAGAAAATGAAATTCATTTTTTATAATATCATTTCAAAATTAACTATGTGTAAAAAGTTAGAATTTTTCAGAAAAGTTTTATTTTTTATTAAATACTGGAAAAAACTAATTTTTGTAAAACCATCATTTCAATTCAATAAATTAAGTAAATTAAATTTTACATTATTTTTTTAATTTAATTTAAAAGTAAGATGAGAATATTTTTTTGTATTTACTATAATTAATTAAATTTTAATCATGTTTATATAGGATTTTGAACAATGTTTTTTTAGGCTTAAAACCCATTTCTCTAAAAACAGTTTTTAAATGCATAATGTTCCACCATTTAATTAATTAATATAAAAACTAATAAATAACGAGTTAAATTAAAGGTATAGATTAAATATATAATTATTTTAATTTAAATATATATAATTATGATCTCTTTTCATATAGTTAATGTAATATAACCTTATGCATGAAATAACACATTTCTTAAAAACCAGTTTTTTGACAAATTTTGATGGTTTATATTCAAATTAAAATTTTACAATTTTGTGAATTGATTTTGATAAAAATAGTTTCCATATTTTTAATAATAATAATTCATATAATGCAATAATATCAACAACATTATTGTTCATAATGTTGAGAAAAAATAGTAAAACTATTTACTACGATTCAGGTTAAAATAGTGTTTTTTGCATTACATGAGACTGTGTGGAAATTAATTTTACACACACATAGAAAATTTTATTTGATAAATTGGATTTTATATTTATAATTATATGGTCATAAATTTTTAGTTAGGATATTTTTTAAGTCTTAAAATAAAAAATTTCTTAGGTTAATAAATAATAAACTAAATACCATAGTGAAAAGTAAAATGATAAAAGTAAGTAAACATAAAGGATAAGGGAATAAGATGTTTTAAATATGTTTCCTCTTTAATAGAGGTATGGATAAAACATAACATAATTCACTATTTTATTTTAAAAAAATTAAGAACTTGGGTTGAGAATGACTTTCCGTTATTCAATAGTTTTTAATTATTTTTAAAAATGCCTCTCCTCTTCAATTATAAAAGGTAAAACACTCCCATCCCATACCCAAAAATATAAATACATTTATCTATACAAAAACCTACCAACATATATCCCCAAAATAATTATAAAAATTCTAGATTAACTGGCCTTACCAAAATAACAACCATAGGGTTTTTAAAAATAGATTGAAAATAGGGTTTTCTAAGCTAAAGTAATCATCTTCACTATTCTCATTATTTTATTACTTATACCATTTACACCTTAAATTATATATTTATAATTATAATATAATATCAAAAATATCTCACATATATTGATATATTATTATGTTTATATAATAATATTTATCCTCCTCTTTCTCCATCAAATTAGAAACAAAGTCATTGCTCATGTGTACGACGGACTACCACCTTGTGAACCGATGCATTTTTTTCCGTCACCAAATCCGATGTATAGTTATAATGATGTAAATAATAAATATATATGATACTTATGATATGATATTTATTAAATTAAATTAATATATCATCCACTCACTTACACTTTTACCAATTAAGGAAATGATATCGTCGCTCGTGTATACATAAGGCCTACCTTCTCCAAAAAGAGATGTGATTCAATTTCCTAGTTTAAATTTAAATTGTCAATATAAATATGTATCCAATGAATGAATATGATATTTATAACATTAATATAATTATTTAGATGATTTAAATTTATCAAATGCACAAGAACCAGAAATTCTATAGCAAAACAAGCATGAGAAAATAATGCGGTTTAACACTTAAATCATTAGTAACAATGAAATATTATTAATGAACGGGTGATAAGATGTTATAATAAGATCATATTTGATATTATAAATATGAATATGGTTCTTATTTAAATTAATAACATGTTTTAAAAAACTATAAAATTGTTTAAAGGTAGTTCATATAGAAGTAAACATGGGGTAAGAGATTCCATCTCAATTTTCTTTTAATGAGGCATATTTTAATGTTATGAACTTAATTAATTTTTTATATTGTATATGCTAAAAATTTTAGATGATATATAGTGAATCCTTCATAAATTATTTAATTTTATTTTTAAATTAAAATTATTTCATCCAAGGTGATATTAATTGAATGTTACTAAGTGGTAAGGAAATTTATAACTCAATTTCTTTTCATTAGATTATAATAGATTTTCACTGCCTATGATATTCTAAGATTATGTGTTTAAGGAAATATGGTTTTTTATGTTTTTTACACTTTTTTTATGTGTATTTGTATTTTATACCCATGATTAATTAATTTATTAATCCCCACTTCAATGGTATAATCATTGTAAGAGACTTTATCCCAATTTCATCTCCATTGAGTTATATTTGGTATTATGACCATTTTCATATTTATGAGGTGTATCTATAGACCATTTTATTTCATAAATATTGGATCTATTTATATTCATTGTATTTAATTTTTCATTTTAATTCATTTATTTCATGGGTGTAATGATTCAAAATATTACAAAGAGAGAAGTGTTTAATCGTCAATCTCATTATAATCGGGATTGTTTACGGTTGAATTTCTATTGAAGGTATTCATTTAGTAATTTACAAATAAATACATTTAATTTTATTCTACTATTTTTATTCATTTAATGTTCATGTAATAGTACCATATTCCTCCCATTGTTAATTGATATTATGGAAAAAATGTTATTATGAATAGACTAGTTCATTTATCTTTTCATTCGAAAAAGTTTTTTCTTCCATATATATATTTTCTATAAAATAGTATAAATAAATATTTATATTATCCAATGATTTGTTATGTAAATTTTTACCCATGTTTTTATTTTTTAATTTCCTTTAAAACAAACCTTTTTTTCTTTTTATGAATAAGGTACTTGTTTGATGTTTTAATAAAAATGTGAAAGGAAATTTTTTTTAACATACTTGACATGAGAAAAATATTCCCACAATCATGGATGCTAATTGATTTTAATATTCCATTAAAATTTTAAAAGGTTATTTTGAAATAAAAAATTTCCCTATCATTTTTTTTAAAAAAATTAATGTGATTTTGAAAGTAAAAAAGGGAATTTTTCCCAATAATGTTTTAATGATATTTTATTGGTAGTTCTATTCATTTATGATGATAACACTTAGATTTAACTTATAATTGACTCTGGATGTTTTTTATTTATACCATAATTTTTCATTATTTAAATGGTTTATGATTTTTATACTAGGGAAAGTATTTAAATTCACTTTCTTGATTAATTTTGTATTCATTAACTTTCTCTTGAAATATTTACTTTCTTGTGTTCATTGAACATTACATTTCCCTTAACTATCTATATTATTTTTATAATGAATATGATTATTTCCAATACAATATATCAATTATATATATAGTGTTTTTATTTGAAATTTATTTTAATGAAATTGAATATATTGATAAGCTCTATTCTTTACTCAATATGAATATTATTTTATAAGACAAATTATTCATGAATTAAATCGATCATTTAATATTTCAGGAATGAATTAGAAATGCAATGACGGGCGAGGAATGTTATTAAAAATCCCATTAATGTAAAAATGGGTCTTATGGGACAAATCAAGAACCTTGAAATAAATGGTTTTCTAGTGAATACCTGCCCATCGATTAAACTGTCATGGAATAAGGTCTTAACATTACAGATTTCATGATGTCTAAGATAATTATGTCCAATATTAAGAATTTTCTTGATCGAGAAATCACTATTTATTATCCAAGAGATTTTCTGTATTGTTTTTATCCATGGATGCATTATTTTTCTCAAGTTATAGATTAAATGGAATGTGTTTTCAATTATTTACCTATAAATATTAACTATGCTTTATTAATTAATGTAAAATCATATTATATGTAACGCTTATTAACCATTAGATCTCACCCTTATTTTGTTTCCTTTCCCCATGATATAAAGATTGAATCTATGAATGAATTTATGGATACACAATATCAACATTCCCTATGTTTCTTTGTTTCATGTTTTCAAATATAAATTGAAATTCATGTATGCATCAAATTTACCTAGAATACGAGACTATGTGGTCCTTTCGGGATGTGATCTATTGTATCGTATAATACTGTAATAAATTAACCACCAGCTCCAGAAAACTAGAGTCAAGGTCTTTATAGTTTGAATCAGAGAAATATTAGTAAATACATTAGTAACTAGATTTATGAAAACATAGATTAGAAAAACATTACTCTATTAATGAATTTG
This sequence comes from Viscum album, assembly GCA_963277665.1. NCBI lineage: Eukaryota > Viridiplantae > Streptophyta > Magnoliopsida > Santalales > Viscaceae > Viscum > Viscum album. Next base: position 220,893,580 of record OY728127.1, on the reverse strand, counting down.
AGGATACCTCTATGTGATGCATACATTATAGTTTCAGTAGGGTAGAGATTATGTCTTTTTTCAATGAATAAATCTGTATCAGGATCCTTCATGGGGATGTGGCTCTATTATAGTTTTACCTAGGAGTAATCACTATAAAAAGGGAACATTGAGTTTTACTGGATCCTCACCTGGTGCATGACAACATGCCATGCTACAACCTTGGTTAGACAATCTCAATGGATATTCTTTGGTTAATTCACATTTTCATTATGAACTGTTATGAATGATTTGAAAAGATGATGGTAATGAATGACCCAATTTACAAATAATGTGTCCTAGATTGAAAATATTTTTTCATGATTTAGATATCCTATAAATGATTATATGTGTTATCACTTTGATCATTGTTTCTCACACAACTCTTTTTAGTTTTAGTCAATGGATAAAACCCAACGAAATCAGGTTAACATTGAATATGACGAAATATATAGTGATTATAAGATACCAAATGGGATGTTGAATGGAGTGAAAGATATCATGATTATTCATAATGAGTTATCATGATATATGATTTAAAATCATCACCTTAACCAGTTCTCAAACACACCAAAAAATAGAATGATATAGTCTTCAAAGATCTTGAGTGGTGAAAACCATAGAATAAAGAATTTTGTATTTCCTTCATGTCCTATATGTGGAAATATACACCTTGGATAAAGATTCAATAGAACAAGAAAATGTTTTATGAGTGGAAAATAAGGAAATATAGAAATTAATTATTGAGGAAAAGTGATGTGTTTTGTGGATAGAGATAAATTTCATCCTAGAAATCCATTTATACACTACTGCCAAATAGACCATTAACACCATTGGTGTTTATGAGCACTGATAAATGTCACTGTTATCATCACTAAAAAGAGAGCTAAAAACCATTACCTTTTATCTGTGCTAAAAAAACACTAATACATTATCAATGCTAAAAATAAAGCGATGATAAAAGTCCAAAATAAAAGGAAATAATAATAATAAAAACAAAAAAAATTAATTATTTGATTAATTAAATAATTATTTATAAAAATGAATAAATTTATTATATATATATATATTATAAAAATAAATAAATATTATATATTAAAAATATAGATATATAAAATTAATAAAATAAAAAAACCAATAAAAATCAAAAATATTAAATTAAGAAATGTATAAAAAAATTTATTAATTAAATATTTATTGATAAAAATGAATAAATTTAATATTCATATATATAGATTTTAAATATTAATAAATATTATGTATTAAATATAGATATTTAAAATGAGTAAATTCTAATAATTAAATAAATAAAATTAAAAATGAATAAATAAAAAAATTATTTAATTTTTTATGAATAAATTGTTAATAAAAATGAATAAGTATAATAAGTATATATATTATATATAAATATATAGAAAATGAATAAAATGTAATAATTAAAAACATATTAATGTATTATTCATTTCTAATGTTGAATGATTTTTCAATTTAACGTATACCAGACATGTGTTACATTGATTTCACATACATATAGGTAATTAATATATTTTTATATTCAGAACACACATGCAAATATTTACCTCATTAATGAAATATTATATAGTAACTCATACACCTAACATATATATAATTTATTCAAATTTTAGTATATTTTATAATTTCATTATAACATGATACATTTTATATATTATGTTTCTAATCAGTCAAATTTATTTATTTAATTTTAATTTCATTTTAGTTAGGTATTATTTATTCATTTTTAAAATATATTTTTTAATTCAATCATTCTATATTATTTATTTATACATATTTATTTACTACGATTTGGTATTATCAATATGTATTTATCTTTACATTAATATATATATCCATATTTTTTAATAATTTATATTCATTTAATAAACTTATCAATTTTTTTCAATACTTTTAGAGTGTAGTCATATTTACTTATTCAATTATAATAATTTTTAAAATTCATTCATTTAAGACTATATATTCATTAATAATGTTAAAAATATTATTTTTAAATAAATATTTTTAAATAAATATATTTATAAATCTATATTTCCTATATTTATAATTATAATATATATATATATATATATATTATTTTTTAATAATATTCTTCAAATATTTATACATAAATATTTATATATTTATATAATTATAAAATTATAATAAATATATTTTAATAATCATTATATTTATATTTATATTAATTTATTAAATATATATATATATATATAATTATATATATATAAATTTAATGACATATATATATTTATAATTAAAAATTTATAATAAATATATTTAAATAATGAAAATATTTACTATATTTTATTTATATATTTACTAAATACCTATAATTATATAAATATATATATGATGTAAATATCAATAAATTTATAACTAAATAAATAATTATAAAAATATTTATAAATGTATGTTTACTATATTTATAAAATTATATATTTATAAATATTAGAAACTATTAAAAACTATTAATGTAGATATAAATAAATAATTATATATTTAAATATCTATAGAATCATAATAAAAAAATATATTATTTACAGATATGTTTATAGTTTTTTTATTTATAAGTATAATTATAAATCCATTATCAATGCTAACACATTAGTTCTAATAAAGCCTGATCTTTATCAGTGCTTTTTTGAATGTATTGATAAAAGTGACCCCGGTCAATATAAAAGAAGCCTAACTGTGAATCATTCAGTCCTAATTCTAAAAACCATGCCGAAATCCCCTACATCTAGCACTACTCTTCTATGTTCATTCAGATGAATTAAGACTAGAATCCAAGGTATGTGTTGTTTCCCTTTTCCTCTCTCGTTGTTTAATTTTTGGGGTTACACAGTTTGAGTTTTTAAATTGATCTTAACCATTAAGAACCCTACATCTCATCTTTCACTCTATGTCACTAACCTATACCAAAACAATTCCACCTCTACTCTGTATACTCATTACAACATTATATGATACCATCTTGATCTACATCACCATCCACTCTTGAAACTAATGGTGATTTTCTTGATCATTCCTTTATATTATTTCTTATTTCCTTCTTGATTGTGTTTAATGTCCTTTTTTGAATCTAGTTTCAACAGTCTGACATGAACATGAAGATGAAAATTAGTTTAAGTAAATAAGAAGAATCATGAATATATGCCAATCTATTGAGAAAATCTTCTTCATAAAATTTAATAGAATGATAGGTGTAGATTTTTGAAAAATTAATATTGAATTATTGGTGTCACATATGTGAATTATATTTTTTATATAGTTCATACAACCTTTTCATTGTGAGTAACAATAATGTGTTGTTTGATATTTTTCTTTGATTATGATTATGGATTTAGAATTCATAATCATTATTAATAATAAAAAGGACCATGGGTTTCACAAATAAGGTTGTGTAAATATGGATTCATTTTGGTAAGATGGATATATAGTACAATTCATGCATAAATTGAAGTCATTTTCCTACATCTTAAAGAAAAAGTATTATTTTCATGAATAGAGATATAATACTTCAATACCCTGGTACAAATAACCTTCACTAACTTTATTTAATCTTTCATCATACTCTTAATTTCCTTCCATATCTTGATGATGAATTAGACTTTCTCTTTCAAACAATCCTTCCTCCGATCATTGGGGTTCCAATGTTCCTTGATGACACGCCTCCCACTCGAATTGTATTCATTAGTCTCCATCAAAGATGCTTCCACAACATTGAATACCGCATCATTCATCCCATTCTTCTACTCTTTCATCCTTTCATCCTCTTCATTTACTACTTCTCGAGAACACCAAAAATGACACCAAAAAAATAATAAAAACACAATGAAAGAATTTTTTGTTTCTTGATATGGATTTTATTATGTGACTAACTCTGTAACATTTCAGAATTATTTAAGAATTTTTTCACTATAATTGGCTTCTTTGGAGAAAAATAATGTTGTATAAATTTTCACTAAATTTTTTTTCTCCAAATATTCTAATTGCAGTGAACAAGGTTTCTGAAAACACTAAAAGAAGCTAAAACATTGGCTATGTTTAGGCAGAAAAAAACCAGTGATATAGAAAATTTAATGGAATAGGGAATAATTTATTTTATTGATTATGGGAATCCGAATTCATTTCAATTTGTGTTTTTAGGTTTATTCCATCATTTTGGAAATGAAATATGTTGAGTCCGTAATTCAAATGTCATTTAGGTTATTTTTGAATATGAGCGGGTTTAGAGTATAAACAGGATGAACATATTTTTATAAAAAACATGTGTAACTTTTATGTGAGGGATATGTATGGTATGTTATAATGCGAGTTACTATAGGATTGTTAATGATTAATTGTGGTCTAGATTAAGGGTGATGTAACATTTGTGTTTTTTTAGTTCTTGTTTATGGTTTTTTATACATTTGGCTTAAATAATGTATTGTGGCACCCATTGTGTGGATCTTTACTAAGGGAATCAATTATGTTAATACATCCCCATATTTAAAATGAAATTACTAAGAAATAAAGGCCTATGTTATACCCATTTCATTATTTGGATGTAGTAAGTACATGTGATGGTTATCTCTGAGGGATAATGTTGGATTTATAGGGTTTCTGGTCGAATCTCATGGTACCTGTGATGTGGTTATTTCTAGGAGGAGATAACTATTTTCTTCTCCCCCTATGATTCAAATGATAACATCTTATTAGTGAAATGATTTGAATTTTATGGAATAACCAAGGTATAAAATTAGGGTATGATTATTATAATTTACTGTTATGAAAAAGTGTTAGTGCATTTGATTATTTTGGTGTCCTGGTTAGTACACAATGACTAGTCATACATATATATTTTGAGTGTTCCTACATTTAACATTTACCAAAATATATGTGTTTTATATTTTATGGACACTATTAGTACTTTTTTACTTTAATATAGACACAATACACATGAATCTCAATTGATATGTATCTCCTATATTTGAGATACAGGTGTGGGAAAAGATCTGGTAACATATATTAGAGTTATTGAATCTTAGTGGTGTTGTGTTGATGTTCTTCTAGTTTCATCAGGGATATTTTATAATTTGGAGATGATATTTTAATTTTTAAATTATGTTCTTTAAATTTAATATGTTTTAAGGTGAAAACATTCATCTTGACCATATTCATCTTCTGAATAGTTATTATTTTATTTTGTGGCTTGATACTCATCAACCAACCCTTCTATATTGCTCAAACCACTCTGAGTATTATTCATCCAAAATGATTACCAGTAACTGATATGGGATGAATTTTGGATAGCGTAGGTCCAGAAACATATGTGTATGTCTATAAGAGATGAATTATGAGTATCAATAATCAAAATGCAATAATAATTTCTCGGGAGATGTAGATGATGAGGTTGACAGTTGTCTATAACTTTCACCTTTGGATGAATTCAGAGGGAACCTACCATAGTGTGTTTAATATTTTCTTAAATTCAATCACACATTTCCATTAAAATGGATTCATGATATAATTTGATAAAATATCAGGAATATGGTGTTAAAAGGTTAAACATGTTTGTAATAGAGCATGCATGCAACCCTTCTCAAATAATTTCATTGTGTTTACGTGGTTGTTATTCACAAAAAATTTAATGTTTGACTACTCATGAGAACAACATCTTATGCACATGATTATGTCACCAATCCAAAGAAGGATCATACTATTTATGATTAAAATGAAAAATTATTAGGAGATCAATAAAATGTTTATGTAAAAACAATAATGAAACAACATCATAGTGATGAAAAAAATATCAACAAAAGAAGTCAGGGTATAAAATTTGAGGTTGGTTAGAATAAATGTGGCCAAACTTTTGACCACAACAAGTCAATGTTCATTAGTTATATTGGTTTCAAAATGAGGATTAATATGTCTATTGATATCGATTCATGATGCCACATCCAACCTATATTGAACGAAATCCTTTGGAAAGACATAATGGTAATGTTACGGTATACATTCTATTTTTAATTGAAAAATCATGTAATGAAAAGTAGATTTATTTTTCATAATTACTCATAGTTCTAATTTATTTTAGAAACTTCAATATGAAATTGGGATTAATGGCCTCTAGAAATGCCCATAAGGGCTTAAAAACTCTTCTTATGAAGTTTTATATCAGATATGTAGAGGGGAATGTAAATCCTTATCCACTAGTTTGTTATGCACACATTATAAAGTAACAAACGTGGACTTATATAATCAGTTATGATAATGAGAAATCATTTCAATTGAATTAAATTTGATAATATAATATTTGAAGATATTTATCTTATCTAAAGTGATTCAAAAATGTTAATTTATGAATCAAAAAATGACTTTAGAAAATAATGAAGATTCATAAAAACCAATGTACCAATATCCTAAAGCAAGGATGTTGTACGCTTCAGTTGAGTATAATTTGCTATATATTTTAAATTAAAAATAAAAGTGTAATTATGTGATATAAAACAACATATGTTTGATTGATTATGTGAATATTAATGAGTCAATATATAAAGCCACTTCCATCCCATGTCATGTGTTTTGGAACGATGCTCGTGTAAATAAGTTCATTAAACTCGTTGATGAATACACATATACAGTATGGAAAAGGTGTGTATGTATGATATAATTGGAATTAATTATGATTTAAAAAAGTATTACATAAAATACTTATTTGTATTCAATTTTTTGTATGGTTTTGTAACATGAATAAACAACAATCATACTAGAAGAAACTATACTTTTAGTTTCTCAGAAGCAGCCATAATAATATCACTATGTTAGAGGATTTGGTTTGGGATAATCTCCTCAAACATATTTTTAGAAGATAAAACCACATGAAGATACATATAATATGGTAAGATGATTGTAGACACAAATAGACTCACTACCATATATTATTATTTAGTATGGTTTGGTAGACCAATGTATAAGAAAAGATCAACATAAATCGGCGGTAGAACTAAATATCCAAACCTGAACCAAATGATACCACTATATTTGTGGCTTTTAATTATCTCCGATTGCATACCATACCTGAGTTCATTATTTTTTCGTTACTCTTTCTCCAAAATGTGAATAAAAAAACTTTTGATTAAATTATATTACTAAAATTATAAAAGTTACATTTCTATGTGATTTGTATCTGTCAACAACCACACAATTCCTTTTTATGATGGGTAAAATATATAATATACTAGGAGAAAAGTTACAAATTAATTTTCTCCCAAAATATTATATGAGAGTGGGGGTTGAGGTTTCTCATGAGCCAACTACTGAGTTGCCTATTACACTTGATGATCTTAATGTTACAATGGTCATTGATGTTATTTGTGCTTTCATAACATGGCCATATAATATTATAAAGATACAAGAGGTATGTATTTAAAAAATCATATGAAAAAACTATAACGTCTGATGATAAAAGGTCTATACTGAGGTATGATATTATAGATCGATATAGAAGAAAGGAAAATGGAAGGCTAGATCAAGAAAATATAGTGAATCACCCAAGAAATCAAAAATATATTTGTAGAGTTCCTTCTCCCCACTAGTTCTAGAGAAACGTTTATTATCATTAAAAATAAATGAAGAGAACGCATTTAAAGATGAGAATATTCCTTACATTCCTTATGAAAATGTAATTTATTGAACATCTATGATAGTCATAATTGGTATTGAGAGTAAAAATCATATCCTCAAGCATGAATGGTTGGGAACCTTAGTTTTGAATACATACATAAGGTACCTTTTCATTATATGTATGTCCAAATAGTGATAAAACGTGTTTATTAAAGTAAATAACTATTCATATTCTCTGCAGAAATTTATATTACTACTATATAAAGGTAAAATCATCGGATGCACGATTTCGATTCATTAATCCATATATCATTTCTATGTCAAATATTAATTTGGATAATACAAAAATACATAGGGAAACATATGAATTACTCAAAGAGTTTGAGAAAAAACATCAAATGAAAAAATCATTTAGAATCATAAAATAAAAAATAAAAAATATAGACTATAATCAAATATTTAGTTTTTAATTTTTTATTACATTTTTTCATTTTGTTTTTTAGGTAGCACTAAAATCAGATTATAGTCAATTTGGGTACCTCAAATAATTAATTTTTTGGATCCAAGACATGTATATCAAAGCAAATTACCACACATTATGTGTATTTTGAATATTCAATACACTTCAATATAAATTTTATAGATAAAATTAGAATTATATGTTTTAGTATGTTTTTTAATACAAATTATATTATGATAGGGAGGTCAGTAAATACATGATAAATCATGGAATAAAGTTGGTTTCTGAAGAGATAAACCCAACAGATTACTAAAAAATAAAAAAATGGGTATATATTGAAATATTTAAATATAAAATAATTTCAAAACAATTTTATTATTTTGGTCATTGTTTCTACTGTGTCTTATGTAATCCAATGACATAAATTGTGGATATTATGTTCAGAATTTTTTGGGAGAGACCATAAAGCATGAAAAATTAGAATCCCCCAAAAAGATAATCTTAAAAGGTAATTAAAATCCCATTAAATATATTTCATAATTATTTTTCAAATATTTTCTTAGTACAATCAAGAATTTCAACAACCTTAATACTCAAAATAAGAAATTAATTTGTATAGAGATGAGTGGGAAATGTACTTCTTGTCAAAATGGATGCAGACAAAAATTAAGGTAATTCCCTCTTATATTTATGATCTAATCTGAGTTATGACATTCAGAATATATTTGGTGTGTGAAAAATTAGTGTCATAATATATATATTGTATTTTGGATCTATTTATCAAGGAGATTTAACATATAGGAAATCAATTTATTTAGAAGTGCTGACATGAAAACAATAAAATTGTTCAGAAATCGAAGAGGTGGAGGTATAGTTGGAGTCAGAGACTAATGTGGAGGAGGAGGAATAGGTAGAGATCGTGGGGGAGATCAAGGAAATGGCTGAGGAATAGTAGGATATGAAGCATTGTTTTGAAAATAGTAAAATTATTGGGCACAACACTTTTCACTTAATATAATATCGGTTGTGTAATTTTTTCTTGTGGAATATAGGAAAAAATGTTTTTGACCACTGGTTGAAGTAATTTTATACATGAATTTATGTGGAATAATTTTTTCCGAAACAAAAAAAAAACCCTCTTCTATTTTCAAACTGGCTATCATAGAAAATATTTTTTATTATCGCATTCCAAGTACAATAAAATATTACCAAATTGTGAAAGAAATCCCACACTATGAAAAAACTGAACAATAAGAAAAAAATAGATAAAATTTATTTCCCATAAAATGTCAACACTACAAATAAAGGGTCTTAGTAGTGGATCCAATTGTCACTTGAGATTCATACAACACAAATACAATCATAAAATAAGTACATAACACAACTTAAATTTATGAATAAGTATGTTTGTAATCAGCCATTGAATCCATAAGATATATGGTAGAACTATTGGAGGAAAATCAACATTGATAGATCATAGTCATCGATAAGGGATGGTGTCGAAGGAAACAACACATCAAATTAAACGAACCTTCTTTATGAAGAAATAACAAAAAATGAAAAACCTATTTCAAATGAAATTTTGGACATTTGATGTTGGGAGTTTTTTGAGACTTTTGGATGTGTATAAATCATCCTCACATTAATTCAATGTACGTTGTGACTACAAAGACTCTATGTGAATCTCTTTATTTAAAATTAAAATAAATATTAGTAAAAATGAAATCTAACTTACTCAAAACTAATAAAAGTAAATTAAATTGTTTTGATAATTTATAAAAATTAGCCATAATTAATTTTTGATGTGTAGGAATCAGACTCAACTCAATCCAATATACGATGTTCCCAGTAAGACATAAAGTGTCTGTTATTAGTTTAAAACTGTTATTTTAGTTCAAAAAGAAACACTCACTAAAAACCAAGAAAACACACTGATATTATATTTATATTTCATGAAAAGAATTATAAATCATTTGTGAGGTGTAGGAATCATTCTCACGTAAAACCGATAAATTATGTGGCTGGTATGAGTCAAAGTGTATGTTTCTAGTTTAAGAAGGCATTTTAGTAAAAATGACAAGTGAATAATCAAATCCAAGAAAAATAAATAGAATTATTTTTATACATTTTGGAAGATGATATATAATACATTTTAGATATGTATAAACCAGCCTCACCTCAATCTGATGCATAATGTGATCGGTATGACTCCATGTGCATATTTTTATTTAAAATTGACATCAATTTTAGTAAAAAAGAAAATTGACCTACTCAAATCAGAGAAAGAACATTTGGATTGTTTAGATACATTAGGAAATAAATATGTATGTCATTTTTGATGTTTATTCTTTAGCCTCACCTAAATCCAATACAAAATGTTTCTGATATGACTCAAAGTTTCCGCTATCAGTTTAAAATCGACATTTTAGTTCAAAAAAAGTCACATAATGGAAAATGAGAAAAATTACTCATATTTCATGATAATTTAGGTAAAAGATTTATAAATAATTTTTTATGTTTACTATTTAGTATCATATCAATCCAATAGAATATGTGATCAGTATGAGTCAAAGTACGAGTTTCTAGTTTAAAATGACATTTTGGTAAAAAAGAAAAGCAACAAACTCAAAATTGAGAATACACAATAAAATTGTTTTGATGCTTTTTGAAAATAATCCGTAATTTATTTGGGACATTTAGGAATCATATGTACCTAAATCTGATGCATGGTGTGACCAGAATAACTCCATGTGGTTCTTTTTATTTAAAATTAACATCAATTTTCATAAAAATGATAAATTACCAACTAAAAAATAATAAATCCAAATAGGATTATTTTGATACTTTATGAAAATTCCCAATAAGTCATTTTTAATATTTAGGAATCATCCTCACTACAATATGATACAATATTTTCCCTAAATGAATAATAGTGTATGTTATTAGTTTAAAATTGACATTTTAGTTCAAAAGGTGGCACTCACAAAAAACTAATAATAAACACTCATATTGACATAATAATTTAGGATAAAAATTCATAAATTATTTGTGACATGTAAGAATAGGTATCAAATTAATGAGATGCTTGATATGATTGTTATGAGTCAAAGTGATACACTTTGAGATCAATATGAGTCAATGTGAATCCTTTTTCTCAAGAAGGGGTGGTTGGTTTTATAACAGAATGAGTTGGGGTCAATAACAAAATAAAAAGGAACATTGATGTTTTTTAATGTATGTAATAATTTTTACATATATTATTTTATAAACTAAAGCTTGAAATACCAATGATATAGTGTTTTCTCTTGTATTTCTGTTGTAAATTTCATTTCATTTAAATTCTGTATTGTTACATGATTTTGTTGATATATGGTGGTGTTTCTGGTTCTGTGATGTGTTGTTAAAACACCCTAAATTGGGGTTGTACAGTGATATTACTACACACTACAGTATGAATCATTATTAATTCTTTTAAAATCAATTATAAAGGGGACCTTTATCATCACTTTTCTTTAGTATTGAAAAATAGGTACTTTATCAGCACTTTTACAAACCCTGATAAAGGACCTCTTTATTATGTCTAAATAAAAGTACTAATAAAATCATGTTTCTTTTAGTCTCACTCCGGTATTCAGCGCTTCTCTAGCATGGATAAAGTTTCATGACCTGTCCTCGGGGCCCGTGTCGTGACTACCCCAAGCCCACCTTCCATAGGCCTGGGGCTGGCGACTAGCACCAAAGGCGTAAATCCCGATAACTGGGAAGGCATTTCCTTTATAAAAGTAAACAAAACACCACAGAGTACAAGCGTATGTAACACACTAAGTACAAAAGAATGTTCTGAAATGTACGTGGGCCAGAATAAAAACCCAACTGAAAGTACAACAGAAAAATAAAAACAGCTGGAAGAAAAGAAGAAGCAACACTTGGGTTGTCCGCCACGGATCCTACCTGAAGGGGAGGTACAGATAGCCTCCACAATGTTCTCTCCCGTCAATCTCCTCCGAGTATCGTCTCGTCGTAAAGTCCACCTCCGGATACTGACTCTTCGTGAGGTCCACCTCTGGGTATCGTCCAGTCCATGAACACTCGGCCTCTGTCAGCGCTGCCCGTCGTCTGCAACCAACACAACGAAGTGCAGGCATAGCCCGTGTAGGGGTGAGTATTCGATACTCGGTAGGGACCCTGATACCCTCAAGGTCTCACTAAATTCAACAAGGATAACCAAAAAGAAGAATCTCAACAGATAACCCTTACTTAGGTATAAGCCCATACATATTCGTAAGTTATCAAGTAACCCATCTCAATCATGAGGAAACACAAAGGTTATGAAATCAACAGATAACCACTACCTAGGTATATTCCCATACATATACCTAAGTTATCTGGTGACCCATCTCATTCATGAGGTAAACACAAAGGTCATAGACTCAGATCTAACCCGGATTTTCATTATTGAAACCGTAACTGCTGAGGAGGCCCATCTCTGGAGAGTACAGTGATCCTGTCACAACTTCGAGGTACTGCTCACTAACCTATGACTGCTGAGGTGCTCCTCATGTCGAGTACCGCAGGTCAGCCACCCAAACATTGTAGTGCTTCCCTCTGGGGTATGACACCCAAAACATAGCAGTGCACACCCCCTAATAGGCTCCATAGGTACTCTCTGGTTGAGTACCGAGGTTCAACACCCAAACTCAGTAGTGCTCCATCCACCACGGGTCTACACCCAAACAAAGTAGTGATCCTTCCACTGGGCTAGTCGACTCACTCCAAGTCGAGTCTGTCAAGAAGTTGTCAGGTCTCAGCTAGCTACACGGTCTCTGTACTCCGTACGCTCATCTACGAGAGGATCCGCTCCACGAGCTACTGGTTGATACTCCAAGTATCTCAAAGTCCCACGAATAAGTATCTGAAAGGACCGCCTGGTCATAGGGGTCTCAGCACACCAGACGGTGCGTCAATCAGACGCACGGTCTGTGAGTTATTAGCCTTTTTGTCCTAGGGGCCCGGTAGGTTTTGTGTGTGAACCAACCCGGCCGTATCTCAACTGTACCCCGGACACTCATAGGGTATACTTATAGGGACCGTTTCTCAACATGATCACCAACGCCACTGACGGTTCGTCAAACGGACGTCCGGTCTGAATGTTATTATGTTTTCCATTCTAGGGGCCCGGTTGGATTATGGGTTCAATCCAACCCGGCCACTATCCAACTGCGTCCAAATCTTAGGTGAATTAAGCCAAAAGTTCCATCTCATCAAGAGGAATCCAACGAAGTCAACAGCACGTCAATCGGACGTCCGGAGCTGAAGTTATAAGTGTTTCCACTCCGAGGGCCCAGTTGGTTTCGTGATTGAACCAACCTGGCTATGCACAAAGTTCCACGAAACCTTGAGTATAATATAACGAAATGACGGTATCGATCCAAGGATATCTACACAACTGACGGTGCATCGATCGGAGGTCTGTATCCCATGTTATGGGAAAAAAGACCGAAGAGGTCCGACAATGGGGGGTCTGGGCCCCTGGATTGGAGCTGCGGCCCCGCATGGTGGCCGACCCTTGCCAGTGGACGTGGAACGACGTTGTGTCCCTTCCTCGGTCCCACGCGGCTATGGGACTGTACGCCCGCCGCCGCGGCTTCCGAGCGGCGCACCGGGCGCCGCCAGTGTACTCCGCGGGCCACTGCAGTTTCCCCGGTGGTCCGTTTTCAATTCCGTTTGCACCGGCGTCCATCTCGGGTCTCGAAATTTACTGCAGAATCATCAAACCGCCTCTCTGGCACGTTCCGTCATCACCCGACGATCCGCCAACAATTAAAAAATTTGCGAGGCCTTCGAATCGCCACCACGGCGCGGCGCGACAGCGCCACGCTTCTTCTCCCGTTGTTCGATTGATTCCACGCGGTGTCGTTACACCATTCCGCCTTTACTCATGCTGCAACAAGAACAACCATCAAAGGGGGGGGGGAGGGTCGACCATGTTCATGCGGTTTGACCTCCTCCTGTTATTACGATAACAGGCTGATCAAGTGACTAACAACAATGTAATCAAAGGTCGAGGTTATAATCCACATAAATTAAGCCAAACCCCCTACCTTGAAGAACTCATCGAACGAAGGTTCGTCGAGGAATTGACCATCGCAGAAGAAGGCGTCGCGGAAGGAGAGGGTCGTTGGTTTTGTGGTACATGGCGTCGCATCGTCAATCTCCAAGGAAGGCGTCTCTCACCGTCGTTCTTCGTGGGAGGTCAGCGTTCTTCGTCGGTGACGGTACGTTCTTCACGTTCTTCAAGGAGGAAGAACGTCGCTCGGAACATAGATCTTTCCTCTCCAAATCCTCTCGCACCACAAACTACCCTCCAATGAAATATGATGTCGTCTTATTTAATTAACACAGAAGCCAAAAATTCATTTGAAATTTAAATGAATCTAAGAATTAATTACTTTGAAAAACCTACTCAAATAATGAGTTGACTTTATTTAAAGGGGGGTTTTCTTTTTGAGAGCTTCAAATTTAAGAGGGGAAAAGTTACGAATGTTAGGGGAAGGTGAGGGGTTGGGATCGTGTGCGACCCACCCCACTTTAATCCTCTAAATGGTAGTTAACAACAACTGGGTCCCACCCCCAACTACCTTACTTAGGATATAACCACATAAGAGAGGGGAAGGGTGTTGTGACTCAACACATAACCACTTAGCAAGAAATAAAAATAAAATTTTAAAACAATTAGATTTTTATTCCTCACCTTTTTTAACACCTCCCGAGTAAACGCAACTCTAGGAAGGGTCTTCTTAAGCAATTACCGGTGCTGCAAGTTCATCGGTGCCCTAGGATTTCAATTCCGAGTACTAGTTCAAAAGTTAGAAAATCCCCCCTCATTCGTTCACTGAAAGTACCCGAGCCTAACTTCGGAAATTGATTTCGGGCACACCGGGCCTCGAAATCAGGCGCTGTCAGAAATTGCGTTCTTATAAAATCCCAAATAAAATTACGAAAAAAATTCCCTTGAAATTTCCGTGTCCTTACATTACTCCCACCTCAGAGCTTTACGTCCCCGTAAAGCTTTAACACAGACTAGGGAAACAAAAGAGTTACTGAGCACGCAACTGAGGTGGATGGGTCAAATGGTAAGCCACATCACCTAAACTGTAAAGACCTAGAAATTTCAAGGAAAATTTTTTCTTAATTTTCTTTGGAATTTTACAACAGCGCAGTTTCTGACAGCACCTGATTCTGAGGCCCGGTGTGCCCGGAATCATTTTCTGAAGTTTAGCTCGGGTACGTTCAGTGAACGAACGAGCGGGTTTTTTTAACTTTTGAACCGGTGCTTGGAATTGAAATCTGAGGGCACCGATTGAATCAAAGCACCGGTAATTTCTTAAGAACACCTTTTTTGGAGTTGCGTTTGCTCGGGTGGAGTTTTACTTAATTGGGTTTACTAAAGAATAAAATAAAATATTGTGCAATAGAGTTTATTTTTATTCAAGGAAGTGTTAACCTAAGGTAAGTGGTCAAGTGGGAGCCACATCCTAACTAATCTTCTAGGTAGGATATTAGTGGGGTGGGGCCCACATGAGCCCCACCCTTTCAACATCCTTAACCCCACCTTTATTTCAGTAACGCACCCGCACCCCCCCCAATTAATGAAAGTCAACTCGTGCGTTTATTTAAATATTAAATGCCTCTATTAATTGGGCGATTTAAAGCATTGTAATTAATTGAGTTAATTTTTTGATTCACTTTTGAATTTCAAACTGAAGGCTTGAGTAATAAAATAATAAGGTGTCTTATTTTATTATTGTTGGAGCTTGTTGTGGTGAGTTTTTGGGAGAAAAAGGGGAGTCTTGATGTTCTTCGTTCTTCGTCGAAGAACGCTAAGAACACCGACCTCCGACGAAGGTCGAAAAGAACGCCGGATCCTTTAAGATTGACGATGCGATGCCGACGAATCTTTTCTCCGCGATGCGACGATCCTCCTTCCGCGACCTCTCTTTCCATGACGAACAATTCCGCGACGTCCCTTTCCATGAAAAAACTTGTTCGACGACTACTCTCAAGGTATGGGTTTAATTTTAGAATATTAATAATATCATGATTGTTCTCCCTCTAAAACTAGATTTCAGATCATATTATTATTATGTTGATCCCCAAAAGATTTTGTTTGAGGGATTGTAATTTCCTTTTGATTCCGGGAAAACCGTTGGGAGATTATTTCTCTTGTTCCTAATTTCATACATCGATGTTTATCGTCCTATTTGAGCCGCCTGATATCACAATAACGGGAGGAGGTCGGACTGCAAGAACACTATCGACCCTCCTCCCCCTTGGTTGTTGATTTGTTGCGGCACGTGTAAGGCGGCGCGGTGACGTTGAACCACACGAAAGCTATGAGTTTTGCCGAAGTAGCACGGCGCCGTCGCGCCGCACTATTGAAGTCGAACAAGTCGCGGCGCCATCGCGCCGCGCCGGAGAATCTGTAAGAGACCACGGCTGGAGCGGGGCTATGGAGGAGGGCCGCGACTCCGTCGCGCCGCCCCATATGAACCAAGGCTGCGGCCATAGGCCACAGCGGAGCAGGGAACGTCGGACGGTTTTCGGCCGCCGGCGTCGGAGCAGGCGGACGGGACCCACCGGTCCCGTGGCAGTAGCAGCCGGCCGGCCGGAGCGGGCCGACCAGTCATGGGGAAGACCGGGGGTTCGAAACCCCCAGCTGGAAGCAGAAGCAGCCCCCACGTGGGGGGTCCGCGTTTCTTTCATCAGGGGGGAAGAACCTTCCCCACCCCAACCGCTCGGTTGTTTCGGCCGAGCCGCTTGGCCACGCCGGCCAGCAAGCACATTGGGTCGGGCCGCGCCTAGGCCGGGCCGGGCCACGCCGAGGCCCGGCTGGGCCGTGCCACGCCGAAGCGGGCTGGAATTAGACCCGGTTCGGGCCGACCAGGGGGTCTGGGGCTGGGTCAGTCCGGGTCCGAAACCCCCTCTTTCGGACCTCATCCGGTCCTTTTCCCATAACATGGGATACAGACCATCAATCGACGCATCGTCAGTTGTGATGTGATCCTTGGATCGAGACGCTCGTTTCTGTATATTACACTCAGGGTTTCAGAGAAATTTGGGTATGGTAGGTTTGGCTCGAACACGAAACCAACCAGGCCCTCGGAGCGGAAATGCTTATATCTTGAGTTCCATACGTCCGATTGACATGTCATCGACTTTATTGGATTCCTCTTTATGAGACGGAAAATTTGGCATACTTCACCCGAGTATTGGTTTCAGTTGGATAGTGTCCGGGATGGATTGTACCCAAAATCCAACCGGGCCCCTGGAACGGAAAAGCTGATAAAATTCAGACCAGACATCCATTTAACGAACCGTCAGCAGTGTTGGTGTTAACGTTGAGAAACGGTCCCTATGATCTTACCCTATGAGAGTTCGTGGAACAGTTGAGATACGCCCGGGTTGGTTCGCACACGAAACCAACCCTGCCCCTAGGACGAAAAGGCTAATAACTCACTGGACGGGCATCTGATTGACGCGCCGTCTGTTGCATTGAGACCCCTAAGATGAGGCGGTCCTTTGAGATACTTCTTCATGGGAATTTCAGATACTTGGAGTATTGTATAGTATCTCATGGTGCGGACCCTCCTGGAGATGAGCGTACTGAGTACGGAGACCGTGTAGCTGACTGAGACCTAACGACTGCTTGACCGACTCGACTTGGAGTGAGTTGACTAGCCTAGTGGACGGAGCACTAATTTGTTTGGGTGCAGACCCATTGCGGATGGAGAACTACTTGTTTTGGTGAAGACCCGCAGTACTCATCCGGAGAGTACCTATGCAGGCTATTAGGGGGTGTGCACTAGTGTGTTTGGGTAGCATACCCCGGCGGGAAGCACTACTGTGTTTGGGTGGCTGGCCCACGGTACTCAACAGGAGGAGTACTTCAGTAGTCTTGGGTTAGTGAGCAGTACCTCAGAGTCGTTATAGGATCATTGTACACTCCAGAGACAGGGCTCTTCATAAGTTACGGTTTCAATAATGAAAATACTGGTTTGAGATGAGTCTATGACCTTTGTGTTTACCTCCTGATTGAGATGGGTCACTTGATAACTTAGGTATATTTTTGGGCATATACCTGAGTAGTGGTTATCCGTTGATTTCATAATCTTTGTGTTTCCTCATGATTGAGATGTGTTACTTGATAACATAGGTATATGTATGGGCATATACCTAAGTAGTGGTTATCTGTTAAGATCTTCTTTGTGGTTATCCATATTGGTTTTTGTGAGACCTTGAGGGTCTCAAGGTCCCAACTGAGTATCGTTATACTCACCCCTAGACAGGATATGCCTGCACCTCGTTGTGTTGGTTGCAGACGACAGGCAGTGCTGACGGAGGCTGAGTTTTCAAAGACTGGATGATACCCGGAGGAGGAACTCACGACGAGTCAGTACCAGGAGGCGGACTTCACGGAGAGACGATACTCGGAGGAGGTTTATGGGAAAGAGCGTTGTGGAGGCTATCTGTACCCTCCCTTAGGGTAGGATTCGTGGTGGATGATCAAGGAGCTGCGCTATCTGTACCTACCCTTCAGTTGGGATCTGTGGTGGACGATCCAGGAGCTGTGCTATGTGTACCAACCCTTCAGGTAGGATCCAAGGAGGAAGACCCAGGAGCTTATTCGTTTCTTCCAGTTGTTGTTTTTTTCTGTTGTAATTTTGTTCAGTTGTAGTAGTACTTTCGATTGGGTTTGTATCCTGGCCCACTTACTTTTCAGCACATTTTTTTTTGTTCTTAGTGTATTACTTCCGCTTGTACTATTTGTGTTTTTTTACTTATATAAAGGCAATGCCTTCCCAGATATCGGGATTTATGCCTTCGGTGTTAGTCTCTAGCCCCTGGCATATGGAAGGCGGGCTTGTGGTAGTCACGGCACGGGCCACGAGGACGGGTCGTGACAAATTGGTATCAGAGGAGTTCGGTTCTACCACAGAACTTATAACTCTGATATTTTCCTTCTGTGAAGTGATAGTGTTAACAGTATTGAGTGTGGTTTTTAGTTCAGGGAGTCCAGTGTTGGTGCGGGCGGCCAACGTATCCATACACCAGGACCTTGACAACGGATTTCTGACTGTGTGCACGAAAACACTGATTGCATGTGTTTTTTCAAAGGTTTTCCCTTAAAACAGGTCAAACCATGTCAACTCACCAAGTATAAATCGTTTGACTGTGTCACGTTGTTTCTTGAGGATTCCTTTTCACGGGTGACCAGCTAGTGCCCAGAGGGATGTGCCTACTGACAGCCTGCCGAGCGACGAGGCTTCAGTACAGGGCCCTATTGTAGTTGAGGCACCAGCAGAGGCACCATCGGTACTACTATACATTGGGCCACCGATGCCACCAGCCCCAGCAGTTGGCGATGCACGCCTCTTGAGTGCGATGCACGAGTTCCAGCGCCAGAGGCCACCCAGGATCCGGGGAGAGATGGACCCACAGGCGGCTAAGGAATGGCTGGAGGCTATGGTGAGTGTCTTCAGGCTAGTGGGGACGCCAGCAGATTTAATGGTGATATTTGCTACCATCCTCTTTCAGGCAGCATCAGGCAGGTGGTGAAGCCACATCTTCCAGTTTTGCGACAGGATGACCTTCACATGGGGAGACTTCGAGACATTCTTCAGGGTGGAGTTTGTACCAGTAGCTCTGCACCTCGAGCGTGTTCATGAGATGCTCCCTTGGCCACATGTTTTCCAATCAGTAGCCGAGTCATCTGTAGGTAGTAGACAGATGATGCATAGGTCCAGGAGGACCAGACCAACCGGTGGGCGGCCTCGGGTTATAGGATCAGTAGTGCGGGGAACCCGAGGTTGAGTCAGAGCCATGCATGCCAAAAACGAACAATGTTTCTCCTATGGCAGGAAGGGTCACATGGCACGTGACTGTCCGACTCCTCGCACAGTTTATCCGCAGGCATTGGGGGAGCCACTGAGACACAAGCAGTGGCGGGTGCTTGAGCAACAGCCGAGCAGTGGACAAGGTAGTAGATCTCCGGGTGCATGTGGATAGGGGCCGAACTAGTGGATTACTTTTTGTTCATGGTACTTCTAGTTCCATGTTGCTGTTGTACATGTGTCTTTATACGATGAGCTGCAGTAATAAAAAGACACTTATCTTTATGATGTTTTCTTTCCTGTATTTTGTACGGTTGATACTGAGTGGTTCCGGTTAAAAATTGTTGACTTGACCCTCACATTCGAGATTTCTACTAGAGGAGACCCAGTGACCTCACACTAATACCGACAGTGTGACTCGACCCTTGGAGGCGAGAGTGACAGGTGGATCTCTTGGTAGTTACGTCGAGGCCTTATGACGTCATCCATGGAATGAATACATCATTCATGTCAAGATTGACTGTATTAGGCATGGGCGTGGTTCATCCGGGGGATGAGACTGAGTTCCTCTTTTTGGCAAGGGAGAAATCTTAGCAACTCTTTCAGATCGTAGGCAAAGAATGTGAAGATCATCCAGGAGCAGATGAAGACTGCACAGTGTAGTAAGAAACAAGAAACTGGCACCAGTCTTAGAAACTCGAGCGTGTTAAATGTTTCAAGAAGGGGAAGATTTAAGGAGAGATGATTCTGTGAAGCCGAAGACGTGGAGGCGGATCTAGGAGAACAGCATTTAGTGGTGTACATTTTAACATGCTACAACCACCCTACTTAGTTGTCCCCGCCAGGCTAAGGGAGCTGGAGGGCGGAGGAAGAGTGTGGCTGCATGCGTTCAAGGAGTGTGACCCAATGGCTCTAAAAATGATTCAAGGGATAGTCTGTGTCCACTACTAGCTGCCGTAGTAACAGACGTTGATATGAATCATTCCTTCCTTACAAGAAACATGTCCTAGACCTAGAGTTTCCAATAATCCATGGACTTGACCCTCACTTCTTTAGATACCTTGGAAGGAGACTCGATAATCACACTTATGCCGACTGTGTGGTCAGACCATTGGGTGAGAGTTTCGGTTGGAATCTCTTGGTGGCAGCATCGAGGCCTTATGACATTGGTTTGATTATAGACTGGGCAATCACATTTCAAACACAAATTGATAGTATTAGGCAAAAATTTGTGGTTTAACTACGACTTCGAGGTGTGTTTTTCTTGGTCAGAGAAAAAGAAACCCCAGTTAGAACATGATAAACTCAAGCACAGGAGGGTGTGACCGATCATTATTGAGTCAGTCAACCTTACCCTCATGGCAACAGTCGTTTTGAGTTTCAGTTCTAATAGGAATTGGTGACCTCTATAGTTCGAGGATGATGATCACATCCTTATACGGGTCTCACCTCGACGAGGTTTACGGAGATGTGGCCGAGGCGACAAGTTATCTCTGAGGTTCAATGGATGTTTCTAGGTCCTCAGTAGGGTAGGAGAGGTGGTTTACTGCTTGACCCATCCACCTCAGTTGCAACAGGTGCACGACGACTTCCACGTATCTCAAATAAGGAGATACATGCTTGACCCAACACATATCATCGACCATAGGAAGCTGGAATTTGGCAATGGGGTGACCTTCAAGGAGGTTCTAGTGGGGATCGAGGATCGACAGGAGCGGATCCTATGAGGACGGTCGATTCCTTGGGTGCACTTTCACAGGTGAGCACATGGGAGCGTAAGGCCCAGATGCATGCTTAGTACCGCTTTTGTATCCCTAATTTGTGTTAGAGAATTACGGGGACGTAATGACTTGAGGTGGGAGTAATGTAAAGACCCATAAATTTCTGGGAAATTTTTTTCTTAATTTTCTTTGGAATTTTACAAGAGCGCAGTTTTTGGCGCCAAAATATTGCACGAAAGGAAGGGATGAAAAAGAAGTCTGGCACGCTGCCTCACGAATCACCGACGCGAAGCACCGACGCAAAGCCCCCCGAGCATCGTGGTCTCGCAAAGGTCCAGAGGCGGTAACTCTCCACGAACGCATTTGACGTTCGTGAGCCCACCGCGAAGCTCCAGCAGCAGTAAATCTTCGCGAACACATTTGACGTTCGTGTGCCCGCCGCGAAGCTCAAGATGTGGTAACTCTTCACGGACGACGTTGACGTTCACGAGCGCGCCACGAAGCTCCTGAGGCGGCGTGCGAGTTCTGCTTCGCGGTGCCCCTTCCCTATAAATACTCGACTCCCCCTGAGTCCCGGGGACGGAAAATCCAACCTTTCAGCTTCTCCTCTCTCGAATCGTGAAGCACCCTTTTCCCTCGGGAATCATGAGCTATGCGAGGTACTTCTACTTCGCATGATGCCTTTGCTTTGAATCGTTTTGAGCCCCTCTTTCGATAGAGATTCCCTTCACGAAGCTCAAGGGAATTCGCGAAGGAAGGGGATTCCCAAGGGAACCCCGGCAGTCGCGGAGCATTTATGCTTCAAGAAACACCCAACCTTTACTAGTGATCCCTATGCTAAGGCAGGATCGCTACGCATTGCGAAGCACACTGCTTCACAGGACCCTGCTTCGCGAGGCACCTCTTCTTCACGAGGCAGTGCTCCGCGAACATTGTTCCACTTCGCGAAGCACACTCCACTCATACCTATACCCCATGCTAAGGCCAAGGCACTCCACTTCATGAAGCACACTCATTTTCTTGGCAATTCCTCTTCCCGTGTGACCCTCCAGGTTTGCACGATGTGATTTCAAAGTCCCACGGACAATACCACTCATAGCGTTGCTTCGCCTAATTCTTCTTCACATAGGTACTCTAACAGCTATTGCTTCTTCGCATATCCACGCTAACGTTGACCCCTTGATGGTTCGCTCCACAACCCCCCTTGACCATGGCCTTCCCAGTACCTTCCCTCCCCCAAGGACCAGAGGGTACCAGTTATGTAAGTCCTAGGGGTGCGGAGTAAACCCACCTCGTCCGAGATGCAGGACGTTAAACTACCAAGCACCACGTCCTCAACACATGACGTTAAACTATGACCCGACCTTGTGCCTCTCACGAAGGGTCCCCCCAGCTCAACCATTTTTTACGCCACTCTTCTCCACAAGAGTGGAATCACCCATCCACAAGGGATGATATCCTCCTTATTGGAGTGGCGTATGATCTCAAGAGAAGGGAGACCCTAGTTCCCCAACGGATGGTTGCACCCCTGTATCTCCGTACTTCCCCACTACAAAGTTCAGTGAAGGGCGTGATAGGGAACGAGGCACCTCCCATCATTGGTCCCAAATCCCTCTTTCGCTGCACTTTGTTTCACTCCAGGCCTCCATCCTGGAGTAAGTCTCAGCACCATGGGCCGCCTAACACGTAATCCCCCTTCGCTTCTCACGGACGCATTCTTCGCGACGTGATTGTCAGGTCCTTGCAACCTCTTGTTTCTCACACCGAGCATGACTCACGTGGGCTTAGAGTGAGCACTGAACCTAACCCCCACCCTCAGCGAACTACAAGGACTTTGATCTATGTCAAGGCATGGTACGTAGGAAGCCTCCATGAGGTTCAAGCCACATTACTCGGTCGTTCAATTCACGTCGAGTTTCCCCCTCGTCCAACATGACATTAAACTGCATACCCTCATCCAGCATGATGTTAAACTGTATGCCCCTCGTCTCGCGTGACATTAAACTGCACACCCATTTGAACTACGAGGTCTTTGATCAATGTCAAGGTCTGGTACGTAGGAATCCTCCCAGAGGTTCAGGACCACCCATCATCCAATTCACGTCGAGTTCCACCTTCGTCCATCATGACATTAAAATGCATTCCATCCCGACGGCAAGCCCTTGCGACCAACCCGAACTACGGGGACTTTGATCCGTGTTAAGGAATGGTACGTAGGAATACTCCCCGAGGTTCAGGCCCAACAATCATTGGCCCAGACCATCTACTTGTCGGTTTGCCAAGCCCCCCCCCCCCCCCCCCACATCTTCACTCGAACTACGAGGACATTGATCCATGTCAAGGCATGGTACGTAGGAATACTCCCAGAGGTTCAATCCCATCTCCCATCGGACCAAGGTCCCCCGTTTACGTCGGTTCACCGACACTCACCGCCCGTCGATTATTCACGTCAGGGTTCACTACCATCCCGCATGACGTTAAACTGTATTCCATCAATCCTTCGAATTATGAGGACTTTGATCCATGTCAAGGCATGGTATGTAGGAAAACTTCCCAAGGATCAAGCCCACCACTAGTGGACCCACAAGTTTACTTTCACGTCGGTTCACCGATTAAACCCTTTGAACTACGAGGTCTTTGATCCATTCCAAGGCATGGTACATAGGAAGACTCCCTGAGGTTCAGGCCCATCTCTCATTGGACCAAGGTCCACCCTCACATCGGTTCACTGACGCATTGGACCAGGGTCCGCCTTTACGTTGGTTCGCTAACGACATCCATTGGACCAAGGTCCAATTTCACGTTGGTTCGCCGACGAAGCCCCTATGAACTACGTGGTCTTTGATCCATGTCACGACATGGTACGTAGGAAGCCTCGACGAGGTCCAAGACCATCACCACGAGGACCCTCCTGGTCCTTCCCATTCACGTCAGTTCGCTGATGATCCCCATCGGACCAAGGTCCACCCTCATGCTAGTTCACCGGCACCATCCCAAACTACGCGGACTTTTATTCCCTACCACGGGGATACGTAGGAAGCCCCTTCAAGGCTCAAGCCCAAATTCACCGTTTCCCTTGAGATGGTTCCTTGCCATCCCCCCCCCTCCACTTAATTCATCCATCCATCATCCATCCTGATTCTCACCCGGATCATCATATCCCGGTGAGACCATGTCGGTACGCTCCTCCTTACAGCCGCCCATGGGCTGGCCCTGGTATCGGCATCCCTTCAATGGAAATCCCTCAATACAATCTATTCTAGCTAATGCTCCGATCGGGCCGATCCGTCTCCGCTGGACGTTAAACTCGCGGTGTACCCTGTGTTAAACATGTGATGCTGAGGAAAACCTCATATATGTGCCTATGCAATATAATTCCCCACGCTCGATGTGGGATTCCTTGGGCTTCCACGCCCTCGAGAAGCCCTGTGACCAGGGATAATAGACAGACATGCCTGGCTCCCCAGCATCCAGACATGATACTGATGCCTCAACATGACTACTCCCCCGACTGAAGGTTGCTGCCCTGATCGGACCATTTGGAATATCCCGACAGAAGCAGTGTAATTAACCAGCGACCATGGAAACATGGCACTGGGAAGAGTTTCACGAACAACGTATTAAATCTATGAGGGAGACCTGGACTAGGTGACGAGTTCTGAGGAGGAATCCACAGAAGGAAGAACCGACACCCCATCATCCCGTTTCGATCAAGGAGTAGACGTCCCTGAATAAGGAGCGAATGCCGCCCACCATTGGAAAGCGGGAACGCTGGCCAACAAGCGCAGCGTGTCCTCCTCCGCGGACGGACGGATGCGCGCGCCCCGGAGAAAGCATCGGAAAAATAAATGGTGAACCCGATGTGAAATTCTTCTCCTCAATATGGAGATTAGTAGAGTTTGAGACACCAGTAGATTGACGTGTCACCGGATCCAGATATCCGGCACCTGGTCCCACCATGCAAATAGCGGGGCTGTCGTGAAACTCACCAGAAGTCGGGGCAGTAGAACATGGGGCACTCCGTTCTGCAGCGTGTTGGCATGGATCCTACTTAAATACGTGGATAATGGAAGGAAGCTAGGGCACTGGTTGTCAATCCTTTTCCTCTCAGTGATGATGAGTTGATCACGGAGATCTATTTTGGCGGACCACAGGGTGCCCACGTCCCCTTTCCCATTCAGAGGTCATCCAGAGACGGGTGATCAACAACCTCGTGAGTAGGTATGGGGAGGAAGGGGTAATCCCAACTCGGAATATGGCCCGCTTGGACCTGGAGGCCCCCAGGCCCCGCCGTCAATGCTGCCCTAACAGGCCGCGCAGGGAGCCCCTGCTCCCCACCCCAACGTTCAACCGTTTCGGGAGCCTGTCCCCAGAACGCCTTGACGACACCTCGTCTTACGCTCAGGAGGCGGGCACCGTCCGGCTCAGCCCACTCTAGGTCCCGACCCAAGGGCTCCAGGAAAGAGCTCCCACCTGGCCGCGTCAGCACCGCCGTCCGACTCTGCAGGAAGAGCAGGCGGGCCATGCCCCAGCACCACCTGCGCCAGCTCGTCTGACCCGATGTCAGCGCCGGGCCCGGGCTGAGGACACTCGGCTAGGTGCGTCAACGTCAACAGCTACAGTGGCCCGCACCACCACCAATGTGCATCATGAAGTCCCTACACACACTGAGAAGGGTCACTCCTTCACCCAACCAGGATCGAGACCCCAACCGCCCCACGAGCAGGCTGGGTTGACTCTCCGGGTTGCAGGCCCGAGTGGTGATTGCCGCGAACTAACCCGCGGTGATTTCACCCTGTACGGAGGCCCTCACCGTGCCAATACTCCACAGAGCATGGGCCTTCCCCGCTCCGATGCTCGTCATGGAGGTATGCCTCTTGCTACCCCCATCCCGAAGGAAGACCTGCCCCGCGACTGTGATGCTCGGCGCGGAAACCTTTCCTGCGCCCACTATACAGGGTATGGAGTCCATCCTCCTTCCCCCGATCGCCGATCTGAAGGTACCATCCATCCGGTCCTTCTCCAATGCGGGGGAACTCTCTACGTCCTCTCTACAACTGGCGAAGGTCCTCCTCACCCCAGCAACTCGAGGAGTGAAGGTCAGCCTCACTCCGCCCGTATCGACCATGGAGGTCCTCCCCATGCTTCTGCCGATTCCAACAGAGGCTCCACCCACATGGGTGTTGTCCATGGATGTCCTCCCCATGTACCCTTCGACATTTTCCCTGGTGCCCCTCTCACCTCGGCTATCTCAAGTGGGGGCCCTCTCCTCCATGGCGCCAACACCGCCCCAGGACTACATGATACAGATCAACCCTGTCCCGAAGAGCCACCCCGGGGCAGGAGAGCGGGTTGTCGCCGCTACAAGAAGAATCCTGGGAAGGCCCGGGTGGAGATCAAACCTACCCGCTTCTCCGACTCTAATGTGGAATGCGACTCAGTGATGGAACCGTATTCCCGCTCCTCCGTATCAAGGTCTGGGGTAGGAACCAGACGCGTTAGCCTCATTCTCCCGGAATATGAGGTCCACCAAATTCCCATCTCTCTCTGCAGGTACATCAAAGAGGAAGAAATCCTCGGAATTCCGCAGGTCTCGACCGCACAATCACCGCCACTGTCCCTAGAAGCGCCCTCTACCTCTACCAGAGATCACGAAGATCTATTTTGGGGGCCAACAGCGGTAGAGCGACGACATGGCCTGTCGCTGATAGCCGCGACTCCTGTGCCGGAAGCTATGGATATCATCCCATCGTATCCTAACATCGTGTCCAGGTCACCTCACTCTTCAGAGGATGACTCGGAATTCGGCAGTCAGTCATCTCATTCGCCGTATTCTCCGTCGTCGAGTTTACTATCCCAGAGGTCTGCCTCGGTACCACTACCGGTCCCTCAGCCGCCCCCGGTTGATGAGTGGGGCAATACAGGGCCAGACCCCGAGTCCGAACCCAGGAGCTTCTGGAGTATTCTTGTAGCGGATTACTTCCCAGAGAAGTTCTGGACGACGGAGGCGCTGAATTTTCGCACACCAGAGACACTTACCCCTGATGAAGTGGGGTGCTTTTGTCGAACCCTATGGGCGACACACTTCCGCCATCGTTACGAACAGGTGGTGTACCCCATAAGTCGAGAGCACTTCGAATAAATCGGTGAGCAATGCCGCCTAATCGATTCGGCCGCACTCCTTGTGGCCCAGCACCCCGAGTCGTCAGGCCGTCAGAGCTCCCTTCAACGGAAATGTGTTCAGAGTTTCAAAGTACTCTGCAGAATCGTCAGGGAGGCTACCCCCCATGTGAAAGTCCGCGGTTGGGGGCTCCATGCCGCTCTCCTCTTCGACCCTATCGGATGGCAGCCCGATTCGTTATGCGAAATCGAGGACATGCCCTCGAGAGGGGTCGCGGTCCACATTGCTGACATAGTGGACAAGGTAGACGAGCATGAACTCCTTGATGGAGACTTACCCCCCGAGGGAATACCGCCACTGCTAGACCCATCAAGGAGGGTTACCCGTCAGCAGAGGAACCTGCTAGGCCTCCCTGTACCCACCGAGTCACTAGTACTCAGTTGAAACACCTGAAAGGGTAAGGAGAACGTTGGAACTGTCAAGCACTCTGACTCGTCCGCCTCTGTACAGAAAACGGACGAAAATCTTGAGAAGGCCACATTACGCCAGCAGCTTACTGAGCAGAAGAGGCTGGTTGGCGAGCTCTTGGCTGAGCGCGCCGCAGAGCAGTGACCCGTCTATGGTAATCCCAGGCCAGGGCAGGAACAATTTCCCCCCGATGATATGCCTCCGGGAAACCCTAATCATGCTACTTCCGCAGACAGGGCAGAAGCCGGAACATACGGGAAGAGGGCGTGGTACATCTCGCCATATCCCCTCGAACGACGGGGCAACCTGAAGAATCCATTCCGAGTTCCCCCTATCGCCCCACAGGTCATTCTGCCAGTTGATCCACGATCATCTAAAGCCATCTACCATGTTGAAGAACCTGGAAATGCATTTGTGGTAAGGGATCCCTGTCAAGACAGGGAACCCCACTTGGACGATCTTATAGCGGCACTCACAGCCCGCATCGAGGCGTTGGAAACACGGCAGGTGGCCATCCCACCGGATGGGAAGTCGTATCCCACGTGGGTGGATGATATGCCCACACCTCCGGGTTTTGTGAACCCCACGTTCTCGACCTTCAACGGGACAGGGGACCCGCCGCAACACATGGCTCATTTTTCTTCCAGGTGTGGCCCCATGCTGGGGACCCCAGCTCAGTAAGAAGCCGCCAAGCTCCGATGTTTCGTACAGACATTGGAAGGTCCAGCATTCGTCTGGTACAGCCAGCTCCCTATCGGATCGTTGGCCGGTTAGGAGGATATCCATCAGCAGTTCCTAAACCAGTTCAGCTCCACCACGCGGAAGACCAGTATTGCAGACCCCTTCAAGTGCAAGAAAAGTCCTGATGAGCGAGTCGCGGATTTCATCGCCCGGTGGAAGGGACTTACATATTCCCTCGATATGCCACTGAATCAGGAGCAATTACTGACAATGTGTGTGGGGAACATCAAAACGGAGCTGGTAACCTCCCTGATTACCCTGAACTACCCTAGAGGCTTCAGAGATTTCTCAGATAAGGCTCAGCATCTTGACGAAGCTCTGCAGTAGGCTAGTCAGGCACGTTCGTTGCCCCATGTGATCCCAGTCAGGAGGACCGCCAGGGCTGAACCCACCGTGGTGGTCCAAATAGAGGCCCCTAGGAAGCTGTAATTACTGTCGGTGGCACCATCCCCGCAGCCCCGCAGAGGTCCTCCACCTCAAGCACAGGCTCCTGCCCAGCTGCGACCGCCTCAGAATCAACAGGTTCCCCCGCGCAATGCGCCACCGCCACCCAGGCGAGACAATCAGGCGCCGCCTCCTCGGTAGGCCCCTCTGGCACCTCTTCAAGGCTAGGCCCCCAGGGCCCCCTATCCAGAAAGAAGGAACCAGACTTATTAGTTCAACAAAAATCAGGTCCCTGGTTACTTCCGAAGTGCTCTATAGCAAGGGATTGTGCGCCTGCCCGAGTGCAGAAGGCCGGCAGAGGTGAATCTCACCGATCACCCCAACTACTGCCCTTATCATTGGATTCTGGGGCACACCCTCAAGCAATGCCATGTGTTTAAAGACTGGCATCAATACCAGGTCAACAACAACATAGTCAAGTTGGGCCCGGCACCAGCACAAGTGGCGGGTGTCTTTTTAGGGTCAGAGATCGGTAGCGACAGCGAAGGCGAGTGGCAGCAGGTCCCCAGCCGCGGATCCCAAAAATACGATGACTGGATGGCTCGAAAAACTGTCGTTCGTGCCCATGGTATCATCCGGGCATGCCTGAAGCAATTGGAACCTTCATAAGAAGTAGCCGGTACCTCTGCATCGTCTTCATAGTCGGCCTCTTCCCAAAAGGGCAAGCAGCGGCGACGCAAGAAGAAGCATCGTGCTCTGCCGGTGTCGTCGTCATCCCGCACTCTTGGCAACTTTATGCCCCCTGAAATGGGGATTCCTCCCAGAATCCACCCGATGGTGGATGACTCCTTGAGCGACAGCCAGTGGTACGCTTCGGTTAACACTGTGGAGCTGGTAAAGCCCTATATGGCTCCCGACAAGGGGGAACGCCCGGCGAACCTCCCCAACGTTGCCAGCCGATGTCAACGTCAGCGGAGTCGCAACCATGCCAGTCATCGAGGTACGTCAGCGGGAACATTCAGCCAAGACGTGCACGCTACTGAGACCAGACAGCAGGCTCAGCGCAGAGCTCAGCACGCGTAACCCCATCTAACGCCTTCAGCTCTACCTCCACCGCTGTTTCTGCTACGAGATCAGGGAGAGCTTCCTCGTTCATATCACAGTCAGTCATGCCCGGCTACAGGCCAGCCATTGCTTTCAAGTCCTAGTCCGGCAACTACTCTCCGGGCATCAACTAGTAGGCAGCAGGATGTACCCAGTACCAGCCAATCGCCGGTTCAACCGGCAGGACCCTCTATGCCTCCAATTGTTGAACGACCTCCTGTAAGCATATGTTCACGTTTGGCACGAAAGTATGATGTCATGATGCACCTGTCCGGCATTCTGGAAAGGCTTTCTATCCTTGAGGCCCTTCGCCTATCATCCGAAATGCGTGAGGCACTTTCCGAGGACCTAAGGAGCCCCCTCCAGTTTGAGACGGAGGTAGCACCTGCAGAAGCCTTCCATACCGAGACGATTGAAAACGCCGAATGTCAAGCGGTTATCTCTTTATTCAGTGAAGATGAGGACCCTCCTATACAGTGGCACATTCACCCGCTGTACATCACTGGCCACTTCAATGGTGTGGAAGTCCGCTGCTTCCTCGTTGACACAAGTTCCGGAATCAACCTAATTCTGACTCGGAAGTTTCGAATGTTGGGTCTGTCTGGAGGTGATTTAACTCCCTCTGACCTCAGAATCCAGGGGTACGATAGTACCGGGCAAACCCCAGTCGGCAAGATCCGCCTGAAGACTCAGTTTGGTGGCTTAATTGCCAGCACCGAGTTCATGGTCGTCTCTCAGGACACCGCCTACAATGCATTGATGGGTAGGCCATGGCTCCATCTGCATGCAGCGGTCCCTTCGTCGTATCACCAGTGCCTCAAATACTCACTCAACGGTCGAGTAGGCGTGCTCCAAAGAGATGTGTCTCCTTTCCCTTCTTGTGAGGCCCACTATCTGGATGCAGGTTATTACAAAAGTAACGATACGAAAATCCTATTAAGTGAGGATGAACCCGCCCCGGTCATAAGTGATCCCTGGGAAAGCATGGATGATTCCTACATCCTCCCGATCCAGCGGATGGAGGCCCCGACCCCCAACATGGGGAAATTTTTTGTTGTTTCGAGTACACAAGGAAGGCATGTTCCCGTGTCCAAGTGACGGCGGAAAATCACCTCGTACTCCTACATCAACCATGCTCAGGTGATCCTGGAACCTCCTACCCCTGTACGGTACCGGAATGTCAAGCTTATGACAATGGCAGTACGCCATACGTGTCTCTTCCGCCGGGGTAGAATCCACCGACTCAGGCCAACACGTCACCACTACTTTGATATCATCAAATGTGGCCCCTTAGGCCGAAGGCCAGATGGGATAGGGTCGATTGCCTTCATTTCTATAGTCTCAATGGAGAGTGAGTCCCCTAACATTATGACCACTGCTGCCCAAGCCGGCACCAGCTACCCCTCAGGTTTTGATAGCCTAGTAGTATCTCCCGTCGCGGGAAATCCCCCCACGGGTGGGGAGGAAGACCTAGAGGATGCTCCCCCCTCCTTTGAGGAAGGCGTCTCTACCACGGTTGATGAGATGATATAGGTGAACCTTGGTAGCGAGGAAGATCTGAAACCCACATTGATCAGGGCAGCCATGTCCCCCGGGGAGTGGCAGTAGTACGTAGACTTCCTCAAACAACATCGTGACGTGTTTTCCTGGAGTTACAACAAGATGCCAGGACTAGATCCCCAGGTAGCAGTTCACCGTCTGGGCCTCCCAGAAAGACATCGTGGGTTTAAGCAGCGTCCCAGGAAGATGCAGCCTTCTCATGGTTCTATGGTTGAGGCCGAAGTAGACAAGCTTATCAAAGCCAACTTCGTGAAGGAGGTCCAGTACCCAAAGTGTCCCACCAATATTGTGCCAGTCATGAAGAAGAATGGGCAGATCAATGTCTACATCGACTTACACGATCTTAATTGCCACTTCCTAAAGGATGACTTCCCAATCCCGGTGACAGAGTTATTGATTGATGCCACAGCCAGGTTCCAAGCTATCTCTTTCATGGTAGGGTATTCCGGGTACAACCAGATCTGGATGGCCCCCGAAGACGAGGAGTCCATTGCCTTCAGGGCTCCCCAAGGTACCTTTTGCTACCAGGTTATGCCATTCGGTTTGAAAAATGCAGGTTCAACTTATCAGAGGGCCATGTATTGCATATTCAAGACAATTCTCGGGACATTGGTGGAATGCTATGTAGATGATCTCATAGTCAAATCATTTCAGCGCGAGGACCATCTCAAAGACCTTGAGAAAGAGTTCGGTTTCCTCTGTTCCCGTCACCTGAAGATGAACCTATTGAAGTGTCCCTTCGGGGTCACCTCTGGGAAGTTTCTGGGCTTTGTTGTCAGATGCCGAGGTATCGAGGTTGACCCGGAGAAGATCAAAGACATCAACCAAATGCCTCCCCCGACCAACATTCTAGAACTTTGAGGCCTTCGAGGCCACTTGGCCTATATACGCTAATTCATCACGAATCTGGCCGGAAAGTGTAAGCCCTTTTCCTGGCTCATGAAGAAGGGCGCCGCCTACGAATGGGATGAGGAGTGTCGGACCGCCTTCGAGGAAATCAAGCAGTATCTGCTCCAACCTCTGGTCTTGATGCCACCCGTCTCCGGAAAGCCGCTGGTCCTTTACGTGATTGCCCTGGAAAGATCCCTCGGTGCGTTGCTTGCCAATAAGAATAATGAGGGTACTGAGAACAGTCTCTACTATCTCAGCCGCATGCTTCTCGATACAGAGTTCATGTACTCCCCTATCGAAAACAGATGCCTTGCGTTCGTCTTCACTGTGCAGAAGTTGCGACATTACCTCCAGCACCATGAGGTGCAATTGGTCTCCTGAGTAGACCCACTGAAGTACATCCTGAACCGCCCCATACTGAATGGCCGACTAGCACGGTGGGCGGTGATTCTCCAGCAATTTGGTATCAGGTTCGTACATCAGAAGGCCATTAAGGGACAGGCGTTGGCAAACTTTTTAGCTACCCATCCAACATCCGCGAATCAATCCCTGGACCTGGATTTTCTTGATGAGATGATCCTCTCAGTCGATCATGTCGTCCCGTGTTGGAAAATGCATTTCGACGGCTCCTACCGGAGCCCCACTGGTAGGAGGCTCAACGATCCTAAGCTTAACAGAGTGGGCCTGGGTATTGTCTTCATTACCCCGGCGCAAGCCATCCTACCATACTCATTACTGTTGTCAGAAAGCTGTACGAACAATGAGGCAGAGTACCAGGCTCTCATCACCGGCCTCGAGTTGTCCCTTGAGAACCATGTGACCCATCATCATGTGAAGGGAGATTCCGAGCTGGTAATCAAACAGGTTAATGGAGACTACGTCGTCAGGAATACGGAGCTTGTACCGTTGCTGGAGTACACCCTCCACCTAATGGCCCAGTTCTCTTCTCGACCAGAGGTTACCCATGTCCCGTGGTCACAGAATGGTCAAGCAGACGCCTTGGCTGGCTTAGCTGCGTCGCTCGCAGAACCCGAGCAAGACGATTTGATCATACATGTGGCACACCAGAGAGTCATTGCCCCTGTCACCCAAGAGGACAATGATGGCCTGCGGGTATGTCATCTCACCGCCAGACCCTCCCCGCCAGGGGTCTCGGGTTCGTCAAACACAGTGGTTGAAGCCACTCCCGACTGGAGGGCACCTTTTGTCGAGTATCTCTAAAATGGTCACCTCCCGGACGACCGGGCTGAGCGTGAGCGAATCCGACGACGTGCACTATAATTCACCCTCCAGAGCGGCCGCAGTCTTGAAAAAATCCTTTATAAGCGGAGCTTTGATGGTGTCCTACTCCATTTCATTCAAGGAGTATAGATCCCTCAAGTTATGCAAGAGGTTCACGCCAGTTCCTGTGGCGCCCAACAAGCTGGGCCGAATCTGTCCCATCAAATCCGGAGGTCGGGGTACTTCTGGCCCTCTATGATCCATGATTGTATTGGGTATGCCAAGAGATGCCACGAGTGCCACGTTCACGATAACTTCCTATATCGGCCGCCAAAGCCCCTCCACCCCACCAAGTACTCTTGGCCATTTGCGGTATGGGGACATGATGTAGTGGGACCGTATCCACCGGCAACAGCCCGCCAGTGTAGGTTCATCCTGACTGCTACAGATTTCTCCTCCAAGTGGGTAGAGGCAGTTCCACTCAAAGAGGTCAAGGCCTGTTCCATCATTGACTTTGTGAGCTCCAATATTATCCACTGGTTTGGGGTCCCTCACACTGTCCTCACCGACAACGGTACCAACATCCAAGCGGCTGAACTAAAGAAATTTTACGCCAAGTACGGCATTCGTTCTAACCATACCACCCGCTACCACGCACAGGCAAACAGAAAGATCGAGGCGTTCAACAAAACTCTCTCTAAAATTCTGAAGAATATGGTTGGTTAGAACAAGAAAAGTTGTCCGGATAAGCTCCCCAATGCCCTCTGGGCTTATTGGATGACGACTCGCAACTCTACCCAGGTGAACCCATATTCCCCGGTTTATGGAGCTGAGGCCATCCTACCCATTGAGATCCATCTGCCATCGTTACGCACTGCAGTCTATGATCACCATACATCAGATGAGGTAGCCGAAATCCATCTAGCTGAATTAGAAGCACTGGACGAGAACCAGATTCATGCCCTGCACAATCTGGAAAGTCATCAGGGTAAGATAACGAGGGCCTTCAACAAGAAGGTTCGTCTCCGTTATTTTCTATAGGGCAACCTAGTACTGGCCCGTCGAGCGCCAATGATTCCCAGTAGGAAACCTCCCTAGTTAGAACCCAAATGAGAAGGGCCTTATATCATCTATAAGGTTTAGCCCAATGGAGAATACTCCTTGGTGACCACGGATGGAGAGCGCATAACCTCTCCCACCAATGCCAAGTTCCTCAAGCGATACATTGCCTAGGGAAAAAGGGTCCTGCACGACCTTAAACTTCATCTTCGTCCTGCAAGACGATAAACTGTGAAATGGTCCCGCATGACCTTAAATTGCACGTTATGTTCCAACACGACCTTAAACTGTAAAGTCCTGAACGACCTTAAACTGCATCTTCGTCCTGCAAGACGCTAAACTACAATATGGTCCGAGATCTATGACTTGAAACTAAGATCCCCCCCCTCGTCCTTACTGCATGACGTTAAACTGAAATCCAGTCAGGCCTTCCTGACCGAGGCTCAGCCTCAAGCCCCTTGGCCTCCTCGGGCCCCCGACCCCCCATCCATACTGCAAGACATTAAACTGCAAGCCAGTCAGGCCTTCCTGACCGAGGCTCAGCCTCAGGCCCCTTGGCCTCCTCGGGCCCCGGCCCCCCATCCTAACTACAAGACGTTAAACTGCAAGCCAGTCAGGCCTTCCTGACTGAGGCTCAGCCTCCGGCCCCTTGGCCTGCTCGGGCCCCCAGCCCCCCATCCTTACTGCAAGACGTTAAACTACATGCCAGTCAGGCCTTCCTGACCGAAGCTCAGCCTCAGGCCCCTTAGCCTCCTCAGGCCCCCGGCCCCCCGTCCTTACTAAAAGATGTTAAACTGTAAGCCAATCAGGCCTTCCTGAACGAGGATAAGCCTCAGGCCCCTTGGCCTCCTTGGGCCCCCAGCCCCGTCTTCACCGCGAGACATTGAACCGCAAGCTGGTCAGGTCTCCCTGACCGCGGTCCAGCCTCAGGCCCTTGGTTTTCCCCGACTTACCCTCTTGAGGGATTGCACGGTATGGTGTGGGACTATGTCCTCATTCACTTCGGATTGCTAGATGTACCTTACATATCCCCAAATGAGATGCTCCTCATCCCGTATGATGTTAAACTGCATCTCAAGAACTACGTGTGTCTTGATTCCCATCTTGATGGGATACGTAGGAACGCTCAGATGCCTCGTCTTGAGCCCATCCCAAAGCTTTTCTCTTCCACTATCCCCCCTGGGAATAGTTTCCTTGGAGGATCCTTATGTAGCGGGGAGTAGGATTTCTTAACCTCGCTCATACAAGGGTTGTAAGGGTTGTACCATGTGCCCACTCCCGTTCTTCTATCCTCCCATGTCCTCACCACATGACGCTAAACTGCATGGCCTTAAAGGACTAAGTATGGCTTGATTCCCATCCTAATGGGATACGTAGGAACGCCCGGGAATTTCGTCTGTTGGCCCAGCCCAAAATCCAAAATCTTCCCCTCGGGTCAAGACATATGGCAGGGTTCACACCTCTTCCCCAACTCACATCGAGCAAGCCTCGACCCGGCTGCACATCCCCCCTGGAGATGTTTGCCTCCTTCATGGATGGATACAGCTATGCTTCACCCACTCCTTGACTGGGATTCCATCATGTTTTTACACCCAGAGGGACCCCCCAAGAACGGCCTGGATACTACTCCCAAGGGATCTCCTACCGATACGGGCCAACGCCCCTGAGGGTTTTCAAGAAAGAAGCCGATACAAGTCCCACGTTGCGAATTTGGTCAGCGGTCGACGCTCATTTGTTGCTCCCATATCAGGTCACCATAGGAACATTGTGTATCGAACATGGTCAACAGTGTCCTGGATCTTCGGGTCCACCCCGAGAGGTCCCAAACATCGAGTGCAGTGATTCGTTCTGCCCCGTCCTAATGTGAGAAACTTCCCCCCGGGTGGTGCTAGCGATCGGGCCCATGACCCCGATTCCCCATAAGGTTGTACGGTGTGGTGTAGGACTATGTCCTCATTCACGTCGGGATCATGTACCATGCCGTAAAACTTCCCTTACGAGGCCCAGCCTCAGGCCCCATGGCCTTCTCGGGTCCCCGACCCCCGTCCTCTTGTAAGACGTTAAACTGCAGACCTGTCAGGCCTTCCCGACTGATGCCTGACCTTAGGCCCCTTGGCCTTCTTGGACCCCTCCACCCAACCTCTTACCCAGGGTGTATGGTGTGGTGTAGGACTACATCCTCATTCACGTCGGGATCATGTACCATGCCGTACGCCTTCCCTTATGAGGCCCAGCCTCAGGCCCCTTGGCCTTCTCGGGACCCTGACCCTCGTCCTCATGTAAGATGTTAAACTGCAGACACGTCAGGCCTTCCTGGCTGATGCCTGACCATAGGCCCCTTGGCCTTCTCGGGCCCCTCCACCCAACCTCTTACCCAGGGTGTACGGTGTGGTGTAAGACTACGTCCTCATTCACATCGGGATCATGTACCATGCCGTACGCCTTCCCTTACGAGGCCCAGCCTCAGGCCCCTTGGCCTTCACGAGTCCCCGACCCCCGTCCTCATGTAAGACGTTAACTGCAGACCTGTCAGGCCTTCCTGACTAATTCCTGACCTTAGGCCCCATGGCCTTCTCGGGCCCCTCCGCCCAACCTCTTACCCAGGGTGTACGGTGTGGTGTAGGACTACGTCCTCATTCACGTCGGGATCATGTACCATGATGTACGCCTTCCCTTACGAGGCCC
Source organism: Viscum album (assembly GCA_963277665.1). Lineage (NCBI taxonomy): Eukaryota > Viridiplantae > Streptophyta > Magnoliopsida > Santalales > Viscaceae > Viscum > Viscum album. Next base: position 220,855,615 of record OY728127.1, on the reverse strand, counting down.
AGCCTCAGGCCCCTTGGCCTCCTTGGGTCCCTGACCCTCGTCCTCACTGCAAGATGATAAACAGCAAGCAGGTCAGGACTTCATGACCAATGCCTAACCATCAGGCCCCTTGGCCTTTCCAGGCCCCGGCCCAGGTCCTCTCTTATAGGAGTGTATGGTGTGTTGCGAGATTATTTCCCCATTCATGTCGGTTTATTCACCGTACAGTACACCTCCTTTGTTTGGGGGTATATTACTCCCCCCTCATCCTGTATGACGTTAAAATGCATCTAGAGAACTACGTTCATCTTGATTCCCATCCTCATGGGATACCTAGGACCACCCGAATGTCTAGGAATCGGGTCCAGCCCCATCTCTCGGGAATCTTCATCCCATCTTGGCCCCTTGGCCTACCCTTCCTCCATGAGAGGATTACATGGTGTGGTATGGGATTATTTCCTCATTCACATCGGTCTCGTAATGACCATGCCATGTATCTCTCCCTACTTAGTTGTTTCATCGATCCCTTTTCGGCAGTTCACCGATGTGCCTAAGAGTACTCTGGTTTATTACCTGGAATGCCAAGCTTTACTCGGACACGTCCGCACCCGCTTTCCAGGCATTGTGTATCCCTGCATCAGGGCTTCCATCATCTTTCCCACCCAGAGGGTCCCCCATGAACTGCCTGGATACTACGCCCAAGGGCTCTCCTACCGTTACGGGCCAACGCCCCCGAGGGTTTCAGACAACAAATCGATAAAATCTCACATTGCGAATATGGTCAGCGGACAATGCTCATTTGTTGTCCCCACTACAGGCTAACGCGATATGGACGATGCGTTTCCACCTTGGTTAACAGTTTCCCTCTATCTCCACGCCAACCCATTAAGCCCAAAATTTCAGGTGCACAATTCACACCCTTCATCACTTCACCGTGTCCAAGTAGAGTCTCGGAACTCATGGTACTTTTCCACCGTGCACGTCTGCGCGTTGGGGAAACAAGCCGCGTCAAAGGTGTCCTTCGGGGCTCTCTGCCGACTTCCCTCATATGGACACCCCATGTATGCGATAAGGATCTCCCCCCTTGTTTCCCACACCGAGTTTATCTCACGTGGGATTAGGGATCGGGTTGACGTCTGTGCTAACTTGGGAGGTGGTTACTATTCATGGTCCAAGCTCTAAGACCATAGACTAAGATCCATCCAGAACTAAGTTCAACATGATTCACATCCTCATGGGATACGTAAGACCGCCCAGACACCCCGTCTTCGGGTGCAACCCATTTAGGGAGCCAGTCTCTCCCCTTGTTTCACCTCTTACCTCAATATAGGCCCCTCGGCCAAAGGTCTCCCTCTCTGAGTGTCGTACAATGTGATGTTGGATCATGTCTCCATCAATTGTGTTTTATAACACTGCACACATTCCCCATATACCATCGTCTCTACTATGTCTGCGCTGCATGACGATAAAATGCATGCTTGGTCCTATCATACGACCCTAAACTGTGACATTATCATCCTGGCTGCACGATGAAAAACAGCACTGCATTGTGGTGACCTCGTTGTATAGGACATCACGCTGGGTATTGGTCTTTTTCCATGCCATTTGTCAACGCCTATCATGGATTGATGCTTGTGGCGACACCATGGCCTACTACTCCAGGTTTGTTTATTCAAACAAAAAAACCACTCACCTTAATGAAAAAACAAGATTTATCAAATTCCGCTTCTTTTAGTGCAAGGGCCACGACCGCGCTCCCCTTTTCCCCTGGCACTGGTACCTTACCGTGCCGCCCTTCAGAACTACGTATGGATTGATTCTAATCCTTATGAGATACGTAAGTGCACCCGAGCACTTCCCCGCGGGCCCAGCCTAACCATTGTGTTCGGTCCCTCGACTCGAGCATTTCCCCAGAGAACGCATGGTAAGTAGGGCTTAGGTCCTCCTTCACGTCGAGTCTTGATGCCATGCGTCCCCTTCTCCCTTTACCCATTTATGGTCTAAGGTCCATCAAGAACTACGTGAGGCTTGATTATCATCCTTATATGATACATAGGAGCATCTGGGCATTTCCCTCGGGCCCAGCCTAACTTTCTCTTTCGGTCAATTGACCAAAAACCTCTCCTATGGGAGTCGTGCGGTGTGATATGGGATTATGTCCTCATTCATGTCAGGTTGTTCACCACACCGTACACACCCGTTATTCCCATTTATGCCAGGTGTTTGAGTTACTCCACCATGCGCCTCTTATATCTCTTCCCATCCATGGTCTGGATTCTACGACCCTAAACTAGGATCTCCTTATGGGAAAGGAATCTGCTCCCTCTATCTAATACGTCTCGCTGTCGTATTCAGATGTGTTTTGACAAAGAGCCCTAAGTGTGGGATTTTCACGGGGACATCCTCCTCATCCCATGACCATGCTTTGTGAGATCGCTATTTGGATCCTCATCCTCTTCCACATCCAAAGGACCCTCAGATGACTTGGATACTAGGCTTAAGGGATCTCCATGAATGTTGTACCTAAGGGTCCTCAAATCGTTTCGGGCCAATGTCCCTATGGATATCTGACAACATTTGTGACATGGTCCCGTGTTTCGAACATGGTCAACGGTCAACCCTCATTTGTTTGTCCCCATTCTAGGCTAACACGATATGGATGTTGGTTTTCCGCCACGGTCAACAGTTATCCTCCATCGCCATGCCGCCACCATCGTGATCTGAATCTTGGGCGTCATGATTCACACATTTCCACTTCCTTATGTCCAAGTGGAATTCCATCATACTCGGCTCTTTCTCTTTGCGCATCTAGGTGCGCTAAATGATCATGTTAGTGTCACTGGGCCGGTATTCACTGAGCATCCCTTTGCCCTAAACTTCCCCTTTTTGTGTTGGGAAATTCCCACCACTACTTCTTGTTTCCCACACCGAGCACGACTCACGTGGGCTTAGTAGTTTTGGCGGGATGTGTACCAACACGGCCAGGCTTCTCATCATCCCACAAGACGTTAAACTGCGCTTTCAGAACTACGTATGGATTGATTACCATCCTCAGGGGTAATTAGGAATGCCTAACCACTCTGCTTTGGGCCCAGCCTAATCCTCACTCTTGGTCCCTCGACCTGAAGAGTTTCCTTCGGGGGTACGTGGTGTGATTTGGTCTCTAATCTCTCATTCACATCGGTTTCATATCTACCGCACCACACACTCCCTGGTATCTTCCCTTTTATTCCACGTCCTATCATATGATGATAAACTACAGGAGTTCATGTGTCCTCAGCGCATGACACTAAACTGCAGTTCTACCCTGAGCAAGCTTAGGATGCCCCATGTTAATCATGGGATGCACCAGAGCCTCTAACAAAGAGGATTTCACTTGCCATTGTTGGTCTATGACTGCATTGTCCCTCCAGAACTATGTATGGATTGATTCCCATCCTCATGGGATATGTAGAGACACCTGGGCATTTCACCTAGGGTCTAGCCTCATGAATGACAAAATTTTGTTCCTCCCCATTTCTGGCCCTCTGGCCTGACCCCTCGGGGGGAACTATGTAGCTGTAATTTTTCCCCGAACAAGTTCAGGATGCCCCAAGATCCCATTGGGAAGTAACAGACCCCCTTTTCCAGAGAGGCCCTGTCCCAAATAAGGAATGATCCATGATCAAACTGATGTGCCCATCTTGTGTACTCCCACCACGGTGGTGTAACTACCTAAGTGTTGTATTCTGTTCGTAAAAACCATCACTCCATATTCCACGCTTTGTGTGCCCCTTATTCGGACCATCATCCCCTTTCATGTCTCACGGGACCCCCTAACGGCCTGGTCTCTTGCCGCATCAGCTCACCTACCGTCTTGGGCCAATGTTCCGGAAGACTGGTCATGTTTGGAAGGATCCCCTAATAGTATGGATGTTTGACCTATGGTCCTCCAACTTTCCTGGGTCAATGTCCCAAAAGATTGACCGACAATACTTGTGACATGGTCCCGTGTTTTGAACATGATCAACGGTTGACCCTCATTTTTGTCCCCATTACAGGCTAACGGAGTAAGTATACCACTTCTCCACCATGGTTAACGGTTGTCCTTTATTGTCAAGCCATCCCCACAGTGCTCCGAATCTTGGGTATCGTAATTCACACTTCCCATTTTCAGTTGTTTGGACCGATTTCAGCACCCCTGGTGTTGCGCCGTTCATCCATAAGAGCACACTGAAGAAACAGTAATTCGGTTGTCTTGGAAACTTCCTTCTCCAGTCAAGCCTCTCCCATCTTTCGGAAATCCGGACTGGCAATCCGAATCCTGGATGCCCAGAGCATGGTCTCCACTCCTATGTTATGTGGGACGAGAAGGCATCTATCTCCTGTTTCTCACAACGGGCTCAACCCACGTGGGCTTGAGGAATTCTCGCCGAACGTCCCTCAAAAATTGTAGGGATGTAACAAGGCAATTCAAACAGTGGAAATTGGGCGCGCTACGGCATTCAAAACAAAGAAAGAAAAAATTGAAGCACGAAAGTAACAATAAAAGGATTTTGGTTTGTTACAATACCCGGGGGTCGACTCCCCCCATGGACGGGTTGACCCCGTCAAAAGAGCGTTGCAGCTCCGCCACCCGTTGGCATGTGGCGTCTAAGGCTTGATGCCTCTGACTTAGCTCCTGCTCCTCCTCAGCAGCGGTGAGCCGTAGTTCGTCCGCCTTGGATTTGGCCCTCTCTACGCCAGCTTAAACAACAGTCATCTTTCCAGAGGCCTGCCTCATATGCTCTTCTGCCTTTGCCATCTGGGCCTACCACCGTGAGACCAGCTCAGATTGTTCATTAAGAGAGGCTGAAAGCTCATCTGCCTGGGTCTGCATCTGTTGTAACTTGCCTTCATCCTCCTGGAGCTTCTTGATGTTGGTCGCCTTCCTCTACTGCCTGCCCATGCTGAGCCCACGATCATGCTCCCGGATCTTCTTGGCCATGAGATCTCGGATGAGTGTGTGAGGATGTTGGGCATCCACTCCCCTAGCTCACAGTTCGCGCAACCGCGAGCGGAGTCTATCCATTTCGGCCAGCCATTGCACTTGGTGGGGGTCCTTCATAAAGTGTGTGATTAGCTTCCACAACCGGCGGCGTACTATGCTGAAGTCTTCATTGTCAGAGGCCGTTTCGTCCCAGTCTGCGCGATTGGCAGGATCGTACACGGGATACGCCTTCAAGAAATCCTCGGCAGGATCTAAATCTGGTGTTGAATCCAGTACGACACCTGGCGCCGAAGCAGGCATGATAGGACTGGGACCGACCGGTTGATCTTCTTCATTGGAGTCCACCTCGATGACCTCAAGAACGACCCTGCTAGTGGTCCCGCCAGTGATGATGTGTGTGGCAGCATGAGGGGATGGGGGGACTATCGCCACCATCACCGACATGCCCCTAGGAGGGACGCCACCAGACATCCCGACCAGTCTTGCCGCAGCAGCCCACGCCAGTTGGAGAACTGTACGATAGAGAGGGACATAAACGTTAGTTGGCATAGTCTACATGTGACGACGAGGAAACCGGTAGAGGAAACTTATGGAGATCGACCTCCTGGAACTACTCTTGAGCCGGTACTGATGGCACCCCGAGGCGAGGCCCTCCGTATACTGTTGGAAGGTCTGGAGACTCCGGAGGAGCCACCTCGGGTGATTTGGTCCCACCATACACGGAACTGGATGCAGCCATAGGCGCGGGTTCTGAAGGTCATGCATCATCACCCGCCGAGGGGTGAGAACGAGGCCTGTGAAAAAGTTCCTCCTATATGGCTCAAACATCAGTGAGAAGTCCATAGTGACCCAAGAACGGTTCATAAGGAAAGAAGTTCAGAATGATACCTTGAGAGCCTCCACGAAATCGTCAGAATCTGAGCCCTGATCTCCGACCTCTCCCTCCTCCAACAGACTCCCTCCTCCAGCCTCATCCCTTCGAGAGGAGTCCTCTGATTCTTCCGGCAAGGGGAAGCGCTCCCTCAGATCGGCAGTCGATAACTGTGGGGTGACTGTTTGATTCCACAGTACCCTCACCCGGTCTGTCATTGGGTGAGGGAAACCACTAGAGTGGACGTAATCCTCCATCTCATCTAGGTATTGTTCTTCCTCTACTGGACACACCATGAATCTAGCCCGGACTAGGCCTATGCTCGGTAATTCCATCCCAAGGCGATTATGGTGGGCCCATATCTCGGGTGGGCTGAGGAATTTCCGGTTGACATGCCAAATGTCCCAGGCTTCCGGGAAGATGACATCCTATTCCATGTCTATATGACGTAGACGCTTCCCCGGAGCCTGAGAGGATATCCTACGAAATCCCCTCGGTGGCTGCCCCTCCGGATGGCCCTGCTCTTCTGGAATCACCAGATCCACCGCTGCTTCCATACACTCAGCCGGTGTGGGTCTCGCCGCCATGGCAGCCCCGCTACCGCGAGCGGCCCTAGCTGCCATCCGACCCTGACCTCGAGATAGAGGAGGCCCACCATCACCGACCCGAATAGTTGGTTCCTTCAGCATCTCCCCTGGGTAAGCAGCCTCCCAACTAATGGCATACTCCCTCACCAATCCAAAAGCGGCGGTGGATGGAGGCAATGAAATTCGCATCTTCCCATCTTCCCGTGTGAACATGAGCCACAACTGCCTCATCACACATGGGTGCTCCTCGTGACGCACCTCCCATTAGACCTGCGGGGTCAGCCGCTGGAGGCACCAGAACTGCCTCACAAACTGATGCGGGGTGTACGGTTCGCAGAGTGGCTCACGATCCACTCAGGCCACCAAAATTCCACCTCGAAAGGCCAGGGGGTAAGCCTGATGTTTTTCCGTTCCCCGCCCGTCATCAGTAAGTATCCCCGTCAGCAATGGGAAGGGGTGGAAATTAAACTCATCCGCCCTCCACACCCGATTTAGCTCCATCGGCATGGCTAGTTTGAATGGGAAGCTCCCGACCGCGTTCAGGATGGAGGGGCGGAAGTTCGATCCCGGTGGCGAAATGGGGTTTGGATACTCATAAATCCCCCTGATGTGCGCTGCGATCCACCCATATAGGAGGTGGAAGGGCTCGCATATCCTTGGCGGCTTCTTGCCCTCGCTAATGTGCCGCAGTATTCTGTACAGTTTGGAGAGCATCGGAATCCCCAGATTGATCTGCTGCACCATGGCCAACATGGACGCCATAATAAATGAGTAGGGCTACACCCCCATTCTTGTATCCCTCACCGGTAGGATCCAACCGCAGATGAGAGCTACGATGAATGCTGCCAGCCTGACTATCGGCTGTTGTTCAGTGCTAACACTGAAACCCCAAGTGATCCATTAGCTATCCTCCAAGACCTACCATTACGAGTGCCCCTTGACCCGTTGGGCCGCCCTTGGACAAGTACGAGGCCTCGGAGGGAACTCTCGATTCTCTGGAAAATTCAGGAAGCACTTGAACCATCTCCTAAAGTGGACATCCCTCATGGTCTCCTTGTCCTCTCCATGGACGAGCACCATCAACGCTGACGCCATTCGCGACATTTGTTCTATATCCCCCCACGCGCTCATGACAGGGAGGAACACATCATACATGGCTCCCATGATCGGAACCCCAGAAATCTGGTGGACATCCCACATGCTGATTCCCACCTCCCTGTGATGCAGGTGAAAGGTATTGGTCCTAGACGACCATCTGCTCAGCAATTCCGGCATCAGTTGCTTTGGTTGGTAAATATAGAATTGGGAGGCCCATACCGCCTCATACAACCCCACTCTCCTCAGCTCGGCCCCAAACTCCTCGCATGAGGCACCTACCCAGTAGGCCCATGCCCAGTCATCAGTAAAGTTGCCGCCCTGGCGTAGGTCCCACTCATCGGACCATCCCCTCATCGAATCCTGCAAAGCCGCCTTCATCATGGTACAGTAATGAGGAGGGGACATCTCCGGTTGCAGTGGCTTCCCGTCAATATCGTTCAAATGGTTGTAGAGGCAGTCAGCGGTGACGGGTGTGAAGTCCTCCTGTGCATGACCATCGGCCACCCTGAACCATTGGTGCTGGCATGGTGTGCTCTTGAACCAGCAAGCTGGTTCGTCCCTACTCGCCTCAGGGATGAAGACGTCATCCCTCAACCCGAAGTCGTACAATGGCAGTTTCTTGCACTGCGGATAATCCTTCTGACCCTCTGATAGCAGATCTTTCAAAGAAGCGTGGTCTGAATGGCTTCGGACCATCTCCCCCAGGCCTGGACAGTTGGCCATCTCATCCCGACGAGTGGCATCTGCAAGCACCCCCAATACAGCCTCTTGATGGGCCATTTCGATTCCGGCACTCAGAAAAGAATTTTTTCAGAATGGATCGTGAAGTAAGATCACGAAGCCGGATCATGAAGGTCGATCGCGAGACCAAGTTGTGAAGTCTGGCCTAGGCCGATAAGCAAAAGTTCCCTTGGCGTGGACGCGGAATCGCAGACCCGCGGTTCGCCGCGAAGCTCGATTCGCGGAGGGCTGTTGTGGAGTACGCGGAGCTTCGCGAAGTCGATAGCACAAAAGACTAGGAATTTGCATGAAGACTAAAGAGGTCGACCCCCCTTTTTATAGGCGGCGACCCCGGAGCATCGCGGCGCGCCTCACCCACGCGGAGCAACGCGACGCATTCGGATCCGGGACCCCGGTCAGTACCGCAGGCCCCCTTCGTGAAGCTGCATCGCGAACCACTGGAAATTTTGGAGATTTTCCCTCAGAATTTGACCCTTCACCCTCCATGGCTCAATGTTTGAGGGGGGCATTTGTTGGTGCCAAAATATTGCACGAAAGGAAAGGAAGAAAAAGAAGGCTGGCACGCTGCCTTGCGAAGCACTTACGCGAAGCACCGACGCAAAGCCCCCCGAGCATCACGGTCTCGCGATGCTCCGGAGGTGGTAACTCTCTGCGAATGAATTTGATGTTTGCGAGCCCGCCGCAAAGCTCCAGAGGCAGTAACTCTCCGCGAACGCATTTGACATTCGCGAGCCTGCCGCGAATCACCTGAGGCGGCGTGCGAGTTCTGCTTCGTCGTTCCCCTTCCCTATAAATATTGGACTCCCTCTGAGTCCCAGGGATGGACAATCCAACCTTTTGGAATCTCCTCTCCCAAATCACGAAGCACCCTTTTCCCTCGGGAATCATTTGCTCTGCAAGGTACTTCTACATCGCGTGACGCCTTTGCTTTGAATCGTTTTGAGCCCCTCTTCCGAGAGGGATGCCCTTCGCGAAGCTCAAGGGAATTCGAGAAGGAAGGGGATTCCCAAGGGAACCCGGGAAGCCGTAGAGCATTTATGCTTCGCGAAAAACCCATCCTCTACTAGTGATCGCTATGCTAAGGCTGGATCTCTACGCATCGTGATGAACACTGCTTCACAGGAGCCTTATTCGAGAGGCACCTCTTCTTCGTGAGGTAGTGCTCTGCGAATACTGTTCCACTTCGCGAAGCACCCTCCACTCATACCTATGCCCCATGCTAAGGCCAAGGAACTCCACTTCGCGAAGCACACTCCTTTTCTTGGAAATTCCTCTTCCCGTGCGACCCTCCAGGTTTGCACGATGTGATTTGAAAGTCCCACGGACAATACCACTCATAGCGTTGCTTCGCCTAATGCTTCTTCCATAGGTACGCTAATGGCTATTTCTTCTTCGCATAGCCATGCTAACGTGGACCCCTTGATGGTTCGCTCCACAACCCCCCTTGACCATGGCCTTACCAGTACCTTCCCTCCCCCAAGGAACAGAGGGTACCGGTTATGTAAGTCCTAGGGGTGCGGAGTGAACCCACCTCGTCTGAGCTGCAGGACGTTAAACTGCCAAGCACCATGTCCTCGACACATGACGTTAAACTGTGACCTGACCTCGTGCCTCTCACAATGGGTCCCCCCATATCAAACATTTTTTAGGCCACTCGTCTCCACAGGAGTGGAATCACCCATGAACAAGGGATGATATCCCCTTTATTGGAGTGACGTATGTTCTCAAGAGAAGGGCGACCCTAGTTCAACAACTGATGGATCCACCCCTGTATCTCCGTACTTCCCCACTACCAAGGTCAGTGGAGGGCGTGATAGGGAACGAGGCACCTCCCATAATTTGTCCCAAATCCCTCTTTCGCTGGCTTTTTCGCACTCTGGGCCTCCATCTTGGAGTAAGACCTAGCACCATGGGCCGCCTAACGTGTAATCCCCTCTTCGCTTCTCACGGATGCATCCTTCGTGACGTTATCATCAAGTCCTTGCAACCTCTGGTTTCTCACACCGAGCATGACTCACGTGGGCTTAGAGTGAGCACCGACCCTGACCCACACCCTCTGCGAACTACAAGGAATTTGATCCATGTCAAGGCATGGTACGTAGGAAGCCTCCATGAGGTTAATGCCACATTACTCGGTCATTCAATTCACGTCGAGTTTCCCCCTCGTCCAACATGACATTAAACTGCATACCCTTATCCAGCATGATGTTAAACTGTATTCCCCTCGTCCCACATGACCTTAAACTGCACACCCATTTGAACTACGAGGTCTTTGATCCATGTCAAGGCGTGGTATATAGGAATCCTCCAAGAGGTTCAAGACCACCCATCATCCAATTCACGTCGAGTTCCACCTTCGTCCAGCATGAATTTAAACTGCATTCCATCCCGACGGCAAGCCGTTGCGACCAACCCTAACTACGAGGAATTTGATCTATGTCAAGGCATGTTACGTAGGAAGCCCCACGAGGTTCAGGCCCAACAATCATTGGCCCAGACCGTCTCCTTGTCGGTGTGCCAAGCCCCCCCCACCCCGCATTTTCACTCGAACTACAAGGACTTTGATCCATGTCAAGGCATGGTACGTAGGAATCATCCCAGAGGTTCAAGACCATCTCCCATCGGACCAAGGTCTCTCATTTACGTCGGTTCACCGACACTCACCGCCCGTCGTTTATTCACGTCAGGGTTCACTACAGTCCCGCATGACGTTAAGCTGTATTCCATCAATCCTTAGAGCTACGAGGACATTGATCCCTGTCAAGGCATGGTACGTAGGAAACCTTCCCAAGGTTCAAGCCCACCACTAGTGGACCCACGGGTCTACTTTCACGTCGGTTCACCGATGAAACCCTTTGAACTATGAGGTCTTTGATCCATGCCAAGGCATGGTATGTAGGAAGCCTCCCTGAGGTTCAAGAGCATCTCTCATCAGACCAAGGTCCACCCTCACGTCGGTTCGCTGACGCATCGGACCATGGTCAGCCATTATGTTGGTTCGCTGACGACTTCCATCGGACCAAGGTCCACTTTCACTTCGGTTCGCCGACGAAGCCCCTGTGAACTATGTGGTCTTTGATCCATGTCACGACATGGTAAGTAGGAAGCCTCCAAGAGGTCCAAGCCAATCTCCACTAGGACCCTCCTAGTCCTTCCCATTCACGTCAGTTCGCTAATGATGCCCATCGGACCAAGGTCCACCCTCATGCCGGTTCACCGGCACCATACCGAACTACGTGGACTTTAATTCCCTGCCACGGGGATATGTAGGAAGCCCCATCAAGTCTCAAGACCAACTTCACCATTGCCCTTGTGATGGTTCCTTGTCATTCCCCCCCTCCACTTCATTAATCCATCCATAATCTATCCTGATTCTCGCCCGGATCGTCATATCCCGGTGAGACTATGTCGGTACGCTCCTCCTTACAGCCGCCCATGGGATGGCCCCGGTATCGGCATCCCTTCAAGGGAAATCCCTCAATCCGATCTTTTCTAGCTAATGCTCCGATCAGGCCGATCCATCTCCGCTGGACGTTAAACTCACGGCATATCCTGTGTTAAACACAGGAAGCTGAGGAAAACCTCAGATATGTGCCTACGGTATATAATTCCCCGCGCTTGATGTGGGATGCCTCGGGATTCCATGCCCTCGAGAAGCCCTGTGACTAGGGATAATAGACAGACATGCCAGGATCCCCAGCATCCATAAACGCTACCGATGCCTCAACGTGATTACTCCCCTGAATGAAGGTTGCTGCCCTGACCGGACCCTTTGGAATGTCCCGACAGAAGCAGTGTGTGTAACCGGTGACCATGGAAACATGGCGCTGGGATTAGTTTCATGAACAACGTATTAAATCTATGAGGGAGACCCGGACAAGGTGACGAGTTCTGAGGAGGAATCCACAGAAGGAAGAACCGACATCCCTTCATCCTGTTTCGATCAAGGAGCAGATGTCCCTGAATAAGGAGCGAATGCCGCCCGCCTTTGGAAAGTGGGAACGCGGGGAAACAAGCGCAGTGCGTCCTCCTCCGCAGACGGATGGATGCGCGTGCCCCGGAGAAAGCGTCGGAAACAGCAGTTTCTGACGACACCTGATTCTGAGGCCCGGTTTGCCCAGAATCATTTTCCGAAGTTTAGCTTGGGTACGTTCAGTGAACGAATAAGTGGGTTTTTATTAACTTTTGAACCGGTGCTCGGAATTGAAATCCGAGGGCACCGATGGAATCACAGCGCCAATAATTGCTCAAGAACACCTTTTCTAGAGTTGCGTTTGCTCGAGTGAAGTTTTACTTAATTGGGTTAACTAAAGAATAAAATAAAATAATGTGCAACCGATTTTATTTTTATTTAAGGAAGTGTTAACCTATGCTAAGGGGTGGAGTGTGACCCACATCCTAACTAATCCGCTAGGTAGGATATTAGTGGTGTGGGTCCCACACAAGCCCCACCCTTTCAACTTCCTCAACCCCTCCTTTATTTCAGTAACGCACTCGCACCCCCCCAATTAATGAAAGTCAACTCGTGCGTTTATTTAAATATTATACGCCTCTATTAATTGGGCGGTTTAAAGCATTGCAATTAATTGAGTTAATTATTTGATTCAATTTTGAATTTCAAACTGAAGGCTTGAGTAATAAAATAAGAAGCTTTCTTATTTTATTATTGTTGGAGATTTTTGTGTTGACTTTTTGGGAGAAAATGTGAGTCTTGAGGTTCTTCGTTCTTTGTCGAAGAACGTGAAGAACGTAGACCTCCGACGAAGGTCGACAAGAACGCTGGATCCTCGGAGATCAATGACGTGATGCCGACGAATCTTTTCTCTGCGACGCGACGATCCTCCTTCTGCGACCTCTCTTTCTGCGATGATCAATTCCACGACATCCCTTTCCGCGACAAACCTCGTTCGACGACTACGCTCGAGGTTGGGGTTTAATTTGAGAATATTAATAATCTCATGATTTTTCTACTTCTAAAACAAGAATGCGGATCAACTTCTTATTAAGCTGATCCGCAAAAGTTTTTGTTTGCGGGTTGGGAATTTCCTTTTGATTGCGGAAAAACTATAGGGAGATTATTTATTTTGTTCCTGATTACTTCCATCACGGATTATCATCCTATTTGAGCCGCCTGATATAACAATAATAGGAGTAGGTCCGACCGCACGAACACGGCTGACCCTTCTCCCCCCATGGTTGTTTATTTGTTGCGACACGCGTAAGGCGGCGCGGTGCCGTTGCACCGAGCAGAAGCTATGAGTTTGGGCGATGAAGTGTGGCACTATAGCACCGTGCCATTGAAGTCGTACAAGTCGCGGCGCCGTCGCGCCGTGCCGGAGAATCTGGAAGAGACCACGGCCGGAGCGGGGCTACGGCAGAGGGGCGCGGCGGAGCAGGGAACGACGACCGGTTTAAGGCCGCCGGCGTCGGACCAGGCGGACGGGACACGCCGGTCCCGTGGCGGCAGCAGCCGGCCGACCGGAGTGGGATGACTGTTCAGGGGGAAGACTGGGGTTTCAAAACCCACGGTTGGAAGCAGGCTCGGCCCCCACATGGGGGGTCGCGTTTCTTTAAGCAGGGGGCACCCCCCCCCAAACAGCACGGCCGTTTCGGCCGAGCCGCCTGGCCCTGCCGAACAAGCCAGCGCGCCGGGCCGGGCCGCGCCCAACACGGGCCGGGCCGTGCCAACCGGGCCGAGCCGCGCCCAAGCGGGCCGGACATGGACCCGGTTCGGGCCGACCAGGGGGTCTCGGGATGGGTCAGTCCAGGCCCAAAACCCCCACTTTCGGAAATCTTCTGGTCTTTTGCCCATTACATGGGATACAAACCTTCAATCGACGCAATGTCAGTTACAATGCGATACTTGGATCGAGATGGCGGTTTTGGTATATTAAACATAGGGTTTCGGAAAAGTTTGGGTACGACCGGTTTGGCTCGAACACGAAACCAACCGGGCCCTCGGAGCGTAAACACTTATATCTTGAGTTCTTAACGTCTGATTGACGTTCCGTTGACATTTTTGGATTCCCCTTGTTGAGATGGAACTTTTGGCATACTTCGCCTGAGTTTTGGTTGCATTTAGATAGTGGCCGAGTTGAATTGTACCTGAAATCCATCTGGGCCCCTAGAACGGAAAAGCTGATAACTTTCAGACTGGATATCTGTTTGATGAACCGTCAGCGGTGTTAGTGTTAACGTTGAGAAACGGTCCCTATGAGCTTACCCTATGAGAGTTCGGGGTACAGTTGAGATACGGTCGGGTTGGATCGCACACGAAACCAACCGGCCCCCTAGGACGAAAGGGCTAATAACTCACAGACCGGGCGTCTGATTGACGCGCCGTCTGTTGCATTGAGACCCCTAAGACGAGTCGGTCCATTGAGATACTTCTTCGTGGGACTTTGAGATACTTGGAGTATCGACCAGTAGCTCATGGAGCGGACCCTTCCGGAGACGACCGTATGGAGTACGGATACCGTGTAGCCGAATGAGACCTGACGACTGCTTGACCGACTAGACTTAGAGTGAGTTGACTAGCCCAGTAGACGGAGCACTACTTTGTTTGGGTGTAGACCCATTGCAGACGGAGCACTACTTGTTTGGGTGCAGACCCGCAGTACTCGTCCGGAGAGTACCTCTTCAGGCTAATAGGGGGTGTGAACTACTATGTTTGGGTGGCATACCCCGGCGGGAAGCACTACTTTGTTTGGGTGGCTGGCCCACGGTACTCGACCGGAGGAGTACTTCAGCTGTCTTGGGTTAGTGAGCAGTACCTCGAGTCGTGACAGGATCACTGTACACTCTAGAGACGGGGCTGTTCAGTAGTTATGGTTTCGATAATGAAAATCCTGGTTTGAGCTGAGTCTATGACCTTTGTGTTTACCTCATGATTGAGATGAGTCACTTGATAACTTAGGTATATGTATGGGAATATACCTGGGTAGTTGTTATCTGTTGATTTCATAATATTTGTGTTTCCTCATGATTGATATGGGTTACTTGATAACTTAGGTATATGTATGGGCATATACCTAAGTAGTGGTTATCTGTTCAGATCTTATTTGTGGTTATCCTTGTTGGTTTTCGTGAGACCTTGAGGGTTTCGGGGTCCCTACTGAGTATCGTTATACTCACCCCTGCACGGGCTATGCCCGCACCTCGTTGTGTTGGTTGCAGACGACGGGCAGTGCTGACAGAGGCTGAGTGTTCGAAGACTGGACGATACCTGGAGGTGGACAACACAACGATTCAGTATCAAGAGTGGACTTCACGGAGAGATGATACTCGGAGGAGGTTGACGGGAAAGAGTGTTGTGGAGGCTATCTCTACCGACCCTTCAGGTAGGATCCGTGGTGGACGATCCATGAGATGCACTATCTGTACCAACCCTTCAGGTAGGATCAATGGTGGACGATCTAGGAGCTGCGCTATCTGTACCTACCCTTCATGTAGGATCCGAGGAGGATGACCCAGGAGCTGCTTCCTTTCTTCCAGCTGTTGTCTTTTTCTATTATACTTGTGTTCATTTGTAGTTGTACATTCGATTGGGTTTGTATTCTAGCCCAACTACTTTTCAGCACTTTCTTTTGTTCTTAGTGTATTACTTCCTCTTGTACTCTGTGTGTTTGTTTACTTTTATAAAGGCAATGCCTTCCCAGCTATCGGGATTTACGTCTTTGGTGCTAGTCGCCATCCCCTGGCCTATGGATGGTGTGCTTGGGGTAGTCACGACACGGGCCCGGAGGATGGGTCGTGACATACCCTGCTGAATACCTAAAAAGGTCCGCTGAACCTCGGAGATTACTTTCCGCCTCAGCCATATATCCATAGGCCCTGTCGAGGAGAGACCCGTATAAGGATGTGGTCGCGATCCTCGAACTCTAGAGGAATCCCATTCCTGATTATAACTGAAACACAAAACTCCTGCTGCCACGAGGTTAAGGTTGGTCAACTCAAGAGTGATCAGCTACACCCTCCTATGAATGAGTTTATCTTGTGCTGCCTGGGGTTTCCTTTTTACCGACCAAGAAAAACCCCATCCTAACGTTGTAGATAAACCACATCCTTTTTGCCTAATACAGTTAATCTGTATATGAACTGTGGATCCAATCCACACATAGACCAACATCGTATGGCCTCAAAGATGCCACCAAGATATTCCAACCAAAACTCTCGCCTCGAGGGTCAGACCACAATGTCGGCGTAAGAGTGATTATCGAGTCTCCTCCCATGGTATCTCCAGCGTGAGGTTCCAGTCTATGGCTTACTGGAAACTCTAGGTCTGGGACAAGATTCGTGGAAGGAAGGAATCATTTGTATCAATGTCTGTTACTACGGCAGCTAGTAGTTGACACAGACTATCCCTCGAATCATTCTTAGATCCATTGGGTCACTCTCCTTGACCGCATGCAACTACTCTCTTCCCATGACCTCTAGTTCCCTGAGCCTGGAGGGGACAACTAAGGCGGGTGGTTGTAGCTTGTTAAAATGTACACCACCTCTTGCTACTCTCTAAGATCTGCCTCCACATCTGCTGCTTCGCAGACTCATCTCTCCTTTAAGATTCCTCTTATTGAAACATTTAACACGCCCGAGTCTCTAAGACTGGTGCCAGTTTCCTGTTTCTTACTGCATTGTGCAGTCTTCATCAGCTCCTCGATGATCTGCACCATCTTTTCCTACAATCTGAAAGAGCTTCTAAGATTTCTCCTTTTCTGAAAAGAGAAACTCGGTCTCATCCCCTGGAAGAACCACACCCATTGACTAATAAAATCAATCCTGACATGAATGATGCATTCATTACATGGATGACGTCATATGGCCTCGACGTTACTACCAAGAGATCCAACTGTCACTCTCGCCTCCAAGGGTTGAGTCACACTGTCGACATCGGTGTGAGGTCATTGGGTCTCCTCTAGTAGAAATCTCTAATGTGAGAGTCAATTCAACAGTTTTAACCGAGACCTCTCAGTATCAACCCCAAAAAAGGACAGGAAGGCAAACATCATGAAGATAAGTGTCTTTTATTATAGTAGCTCATAGTAAAAAGACACAACAACAATAACATCATGGAACTAGAGGTAACAAGAACAAAAAGGTATCCACTAGTTCCTCTCATGTCCACCTGGTTCCGGAGCTCTACTTCCTTGTCCACTACTCCGCTGTTGCTCATCCACCCTCCGCTGATTCTGTATCGGTGGCTCCTTCAACACCTGCGGATCAACTGTACGGGGAGTTGGACAGCCACATTCCATGTGATCGTTCCTTCCGCAAGCGTAACACTGTCTGTTTCTTGCACACCTGGATCTAAACCCACCCCGTGTGCCCTGCACCACCGATCCTGAGTCATGCGATCGACCACCTGTTGGTCTGGTCCTACTAGACCTCTGCATCATCTGTCTACTGCCTACAGATGACTCGGTTACTGATGGAAAATCATGCGAAAAAGGCATCAGCTCTTGAACATTCTCGGGGTGTAGAGCCACTGGTATAAACTCCACCCTGAAGAAGGTCTCAAAGTCTCCCCATTTGAAGGTCATCCCGTCGCAAAACTGGAACCAGTGGCTCCACCATCTCTCAGCTGCTGCCTGAAGGAGGCTGGCAGCAATGATCACCATGAAGTCTGCTGGCGTCCCCACTAGCCTAAAGACTCTCACCAGAGCCTCCAGCCAATCCTTAGCCACATGCGGGTCCATCTCTCCCCGGAACCTGGGTGGCCTCTGGCGCTGGAACACGTGCAGCGTGCTCAAACGGCACGCATCACCTACTGCTGGGGCTGGTGGCATCGGTGGCCCAACATATGGTAGTATTTCTGGTGCCTCCGCTGGTTCCACAACTACAAGAGGTCCCTGTACTGAAGCCTCGTTGCTCAGTTGGCTGTCAGTACGTACATCTCTCAGAGCTCTAGCTGGTCTTCCGTGATAAGACATCCTGAAAGAAATATAAGTGACACGGTCAAAGATTTATACCTGGTGAGAAAACCTGGTTTGAGCTGTTTTGAGGGAGAACCTTCGAAAACACACACACAATTAAGGTTTTCCTGCACTCAGTCGAAAATCAAGAGTCAGGGTACTAATGTATGGATATGTCGGCTGCCTGCACCAACACTGGACTCCCTGAACTGAAGACAACACTCATTACCCTTAACACTATTGCTTCACAGAAAGAAAATATCATAGTTATATGTTCTGCGGTAGAACCGACTCATCTGATACCAATTTGTCATGACCCGTCCTCGGGGCCCGGGCCGTGACTACCCCAAGCCTGCCTTCCATAGGCCAGGGGCTAGAGACCAGCACCAAAGGCGTAAATCCCGATAACTGGGAAGGCATTGTATTTATCAAAGTAAACAAAACACCACAGAGTACAAGCGGAAGTAATACACTAAGTACAAAAGAAAGTACTGAAAAGTAAGTGGGCCAAAATACAAATCCACCTGAAAGTACAACCGAAAAAGACAAACAACTAGAAGAAAAGAAGAAGCAACTCTTGGATCATCCGCCATGGATCCTACTTGAAGGGTAGGTACAGATATCCCCCACAAAATTCTCACCCGTCAACCTCCTCCGAGTATTGTCTCGTTGTGAAGTCCAACTCCGGATACTGACTCGTCGTGAGGTCCACCTCCGGGTACCGTCCAGTCCTCGAACACTCGGCCTCTGTCAGCGTTTCCCGTCGTCTGCAACCAACACAACGAGGTGCGGGCATAGCCCATTCAAGGGTGAGTATACGATACTCAGTAGGGACTCTGAGACCCTCAAGGTCTCAATAAATCCAACAAAGATAACCACAAAGGAGAATCTCAACAGATAACCCTTACTTAGGTATACGCCCGAACTTATACCTAAGTTATCAAGTAACCCATCTCAATCATGAGTAAACACAAAGGTTATGAAATCAATGGATAACCACTACCTAGGTATATGCCCATACTTATACCTAAGTTATCAAGTGACTCATCTCATTTGTGAGGTAAACACAAAGGTCATAGACTCAGCTCTAACCAAGATTTTCATTATCGAAACCGTAACTGCTGAAGAGCCCTTTCCTTGGAGATTATAGTTATCCTGTCATGACTCCGATGTACTGCTCACTAACCTAAGACTACTAAGGTACTCCTCCTATCGAGTACCACGGGTCAGCCACCCAAACACAGTAGTGCTTCCCGCCGGGGTATGCCACCCAAACACTGCAGTTCACACCCCTAATAGCCTGCAGAGGTACTCTCCGGTCGAGTACTGCGGGTCTACACCCAAAATCAGTAGTGCTCTGTCCTCCATGGGTCTGCACCCAAACAAAGTAGTGCTCCGTCCATTGGGCTAGTGGACTCACTGTAAGTCGAGTCGGTCAAGCAGTCGTCAGGTCTCAGCTGGATACACAGTCTCCGTACTCCGTACGCTCGTCTCCGGGATGATCTGATCCACGAGCTACTGGTCGATACACCAAGTATCTCAAAGTCCCATGAAGAAGTATCTCAAAGGACCTCCTCGACATAGGGGTCTCAGCACAACAGACGGCGCGTCAATCGGACGCCCGGTCTGTGAGTTATTAGCCTTTTCGTCTCAGGGGACCGGTTGGTTTCATGTGCGTACCAACCCGGCTGTATCTCAACTGTACCCGAACTCTCATAGGGTGTACTTATAAGGAACGTTTCTCAACGTGATCACCAACTACACTGAAGGTTCATCAAACGGACGTCTGGTCTGATAGTTATCAGATTTTCCGTTCTAGGGGCCCGGTTGGATTACGGGTTCAATCCAACCCGGACACTATCC
Organism: Viscum album; assembly: GCA_963277665.1. NCBI lineage: Eukaryota > Viridiplantae > Streptophyta > Magnoliopsida > Santalales > Viscaceae > Viscum > Viscum album. The sequence continues at coordinate 220,835,596 of OY728127.1, read as the reverse complement.
AACTTCATCCAAATCTCATGAGAAGTATTCCCAAAGTTCTGTCTCATCAATAGAAATCCAACAAATTTGACGGCACATCAATAAGACGTCCAGAGCTCAAGTTATAAGTGTTTCTGCACCGAGGGCCCGGTTGGTTTCGTGATTTAACCAACCCGGCCATACACAAAGTTCTCTGAAACCTTGAGTTTAATATAGCAAAATGACCGCCTCGATCCAAGGATCTATACGCAACTGACGGTACATTGATCAGAGGTCTGTAGCCCTTGTTTTGGGCAATAGAACGAGGAGGTCTGAAAAAGGGGGGTCTGGGCCCGGTCCGACCCGGCCCAACCCCCACTGGGTCGGCCCGAACCTGGTCCGGGTCCGGCCCATTGGGCTGCAGCCCGGCCCGGTGGGCGCGGCCCGGCATGGTGCGGTGGGTCCGGCCTGGGGCGGCTCGACGCTGGCCGAGCGGCCACGCAAAGGGGGTGATGCCCCCTTAATTGGAGCCCCGACCACCGCGTGGGGGCCGCTCCTTGCTAGCGGACACAGCCCGACACCACATCCCTTCCTCGGTCCCACATGGCCGCGGGACCAGACGCCCGCCACCGCAGCTTCAGTAGCAGCGGTCCTTCCTGGCGGCGCGCCCGGCGCCGCCTTGCCTGCTACCCGCGCCGCCGGTGTACTCCGCGGGCCACCGGAGTTGCTATGGTGGTCCATTTTCAATTCGGTCTGCACCAGCGTTCATCTAGTGTCTCGAACGTTACTTCGGAATCATGAAACCGCCTCTACGACCCGTTCCATTATCGCCCGATGATTCACTGACAATTAAATGATATGCGGAGCCTTCAAATTTCTGCAATGGTGCGGCACGACGGTGCCACGCTTCTTTGCCCATTCTTCAATTGTTTCCGCACGGTGTCGTTGCACCGCACCGCCTTTACTCATGCCGCAAAAAAAAACCATCAAATGGTGGGAGGGTCGGCCGGGTTCGTGCGGTTCGACCTCCTCCCATTATTACGATAACAGGCGGCTCAAATGACTAACAACAATTTAATCAAAGGTTGAGGATATAATCCACATAAATTAAGCCAAACCCCCTACCTCAAAAAAATCATCGAACAATGGTTCGTCTAAAAATTGGATGTCGAAGAAGAATGCATCACGGAAGGAGAGGTTCGTTGGCGTCGCGGTACATGGCGTCACGTCGTCGATCTCCGAGGAAGGCATCTCTCACCGTCATCCTTCGTCGGTGGTCGGCGTTCTTCGTCAGCGACGGTGTGTTCTTCGCGTTCTTCAAGGAGGAAGAATGTCCTTAGGGACTTCAAGCTTTCCTCTCCAAATACTCTTGCACCACCAACTATCCTCCCTTAAAATAAGACATAGTCTTATTTAATTAACACACAATCCAAAAAATCATTTGAAATTCAAATGAATCCAAGAATTAATTACCTTGAAATACCTACTCAATTAATGAGTTGACTTTATTTAAAGGGGGGTTTTCTTTTTGAGAGTTACAAACTTTAGAGGGGAAAAGTTATGTACGTTAGGGGAAGTTGAGGGGTTGGGCTCATGTGGGCCCCACCCCACCTTAATCCTCTCAAAGGTAGTTAACAACAAGTGGGTCCCACCCCCAACTCCCTTACATAGGATATAGCCACATAAGAGAGGTGAAGGGTGTTGTGACTCAACACATAACCACATAGAAAGAAATAAAAATAAAATTGTAAAACAGTTATATTTTTGTTCCTCAACTTTTTTTTAACAAATCATCTCGAGTAAACGCAACTCTAGGAAGGGTCTTCTTAAGAAATTACCAGCGCTGAGAGTTCATCGGTGCCCTTGGATTTCAATTTCAAGCACCGGTTCAAAAGCTAGAAAAACCCGCTCATTCTTTCACTAAACATTCCCAAGCCTAACTTCGGAAATTGATTCCAGGCACACCGGGCCTCAGAATCAGGCACCGCCCGGAAACTGCGTTCTTGTAAAATCCCAATGAAAATTAAGAAAAAAAATTCCCTTGAAATTTCGGAGTCTTTACATAATGTCCATTTTTAGCATTGTGAAAGGCCTATTTTGTAGTAGTGATTGTTCATTATCTTGAATATAGGAAACCTTGGAATTATTTTACTCAATCTCTTTAATTAAAGGATAACTCCTAGAACAAGGATGTTCATATATCCATGTAAAAGGGTTTAATTATTTATTCATCAGGATTCAAGAATTAAATTGTAGATATAATTTTATAAATGGTATTTTGGTTATAATAATCAGGAAAGATATAAGTATTGTGCTAATTTTTTAAGATAATATTTGTCTACATGTAAGATTAACTCATGAATAATGGATACCATAATGGTTTTATGATTTTAATGTTGATCACATGTTCAATGTCTTATACACATTTTCTGAGGTTTTAAGTGATGGTATTTTCATGTGATTAATGACATTTTGGGATAAATTTCATTGGAATTAGGTATATGTAAGAATAGGTTCAACATGAAGTATTATTTAAGGAAGAATAATATCATAATAAGTATAATAGTATTCATAACCTTTAGGGTTAAAAGTATCATTGGTGTTAAGGTAATATTATCCAATTAATATTTTTTGATTTCATTGAAAAAATAAGTCGAATAGAAAACAATTGTGTATAAAAAGTGATTTGATAACTAGTTTTTTTAGTATAATCATTATATTTAGGGGAATGTTATAGGATTTATATTAATATAGTTTAAAAAAAGGACAAATTGCATGTCAGGAGACATCACTTCACATTTCCTGAGGCTGTGGGGCTTGAACCCACAACTGAAAGGTGATAGGGGTGAAGTTCCTACCACATGCATATGTGACATTCTAGTAAATTTGACTTTTTTAACATAAAAAATTTGACAAATAAATATATAGTTGGACTATGGGTGTTTTTTTGAGGTTTAGAGATTGTTGTATTATATTGGATAAATTTTTCTAACTATTTTGGTTTTGGTACCACTCTTTTATGGATTTTATGATTTGTTAAAAATTAATTTTAGAGGATCTGGATTTAAAAAAATCATGAATATTCATTTATTGGCGTAAAAAATGAAGTGGAAATTGATTGAAACACAACCAAAGGATGAAAATTATGTCTCATGTAATTATATTTCTCTGCCTATATGGTAAAGTAATTCCTCTACTCGAGGGAAGGGTTCTTAAATAAAAAAAAATTATCCTATAAACATCATCTCCAATGAATCGATGGTATTTTATCCCCTCACAAATTTATAATTTTTTGGTGGTAAAATTCCTATTAATAATTTTATCTATAACTCTATAGTAGTTCATGGGTGTTTGTATTATCCTTTATTCCAATTTTTTCATTTTCCATTAATATTATTTTATTTGAGAACCTAGATTTTTGATATTCTAGACAAACATAATATTATTCTTTCCCCTCTTTTAAGAGGAAGTTTTATTAACCCTCATAAAATGTAGATTTTAATTAAAATAAAATTCCAAATTAAAAATCATTATTTAAAAAAAATTAAAATTGTGAGTTTAATTTTTATTTAATGTGGGGATAATTTAAAACCTTGAGATTTTATAAGAAAAACATTATGTTCTACAATGTATGTGACATGAAACGCCAAGACTAAACGAATCGTGAAATACTCTTTAAACAAGACCATTATTACCAATCCAATAAAATTGGAGGAATTGATAAGAATAAAATATTTTTGAAAATTATATGTAAATATTAATTAAATATATTGGAAAATATGGTCAAATTTTTTTGAAATGTCTTTACATGCTTTAAAAATATAATTTTCATCAAAAATGTTTTATTTATTTTTGTGAGGAAATAAAATAAATAATTTATACAAATTTTGGAAATTATTTTATACAATATTAAATTCATTTTTGAAAAAAAATTAAAATTATCTTATATTTTTTATGGTATTATCATTAAATGTGTGACTTTTTCATGAATAATCATAAATACGTTTTTTATAAAACTGTAATTTCTTTTCAATAAACTATGTAATTTAAAAGTCCAATTATTATTCTAATCTTATTTCAATGTAAAATAACTATTATTTAGATATACTTAATCTAATTAATTAAATTTTAATCATTTTTATAAATTATTTTTATAATAAATTTAAAACTTAGTATTAGAGACTTATATTTCTAAAAACCATTTTAAGGACATAATGTTCATCCATTTTAATTAATTAAAATAAAAAATTATAAGGATATATTTAATTGAAATTTATATATTATAAATGTATCTTTATTAAATTAAAACGATACAATGATTATCAATATTCATATATTTATTGTAAGATCATTTTTCGAGAAATTTATTTGTTGAAAATCGTTATTCGATAAGTTTTGGGGGTTAATTTTTTAATTAAATATTGAAAATTATACGAATTGAGTTTGATAAAATTGATTAATTATTATAAATATACATAATTAATGTTCATTAATAAGTTCAACCTAATATTTTGTCATAATTAATATTAGGAATAGTTCAAATTTATTACTATGATTAAGGCTAAAACAGTGTTTTGTGAATAACATGTGCTTGTGTTAAAATTAATTTTCCATATAGATAAGAATTTTAATTGATAAATTGTATATAATATTTAACATTATTAATTCCGAATAATCTTATAATTATCATTATTTTTTAGGCTTGAGGTAAAAATTAACTAGGTAAATAAAAAAACTCGTTAACATAGTGAAAACTACAGTGGTAAAAGTAAGTAATCATAGAAGATAATAGAATATAATGTTTACAAAATTCTTGTCATTTTTAGGGTTTAGGTGTGTCTTGAACATAGCTCCACTTAACTCCATTAATTATAAATTTTTAAGGCACTCGGGTTAATATTGACTTCCAATTATTGAATTTTTTTGGGTATTTTATAAAATGTCACTCCTTCTCAAATAGATAATGGAACCCCTCCCCTCAATTCCTCACTCCTATAAAAAAAATATTTCAATAAAACAATATAAATATCTTCAAAACATCATTAGATAAATTATATAGTTTATGGTATTCCCAAAATACTATACCTTGTGTCCTTAATAAGAGATCCAAAGGAGGGTTTTCTTAGCGAAGTTAATCATCTTCACTAAGATCCTTATTTTTTAAATATTATTTTTCAACCTTTAATTATATATTATAAGTTATAATATAATAACACTTGTATCTCCTATATAATAATATTTTATTAGGTTTATATAAAAATATTTATCACTCTCTTATCTATCAAATCAGAAACAAAGCCCTCGCTATTGTGTACGGTGGACTACTGCCCCACGAGAAAATGTAATTTGTTTTCCATAAATTACTCATAAGGATAGAAATAATGAAAATATTATATATATATATATATATGATATTTAGGACACAATATTTCTTCTATAAAATTAATATATCATCCATCCTTTCATCCATTATGTTAATGATATCATTAATCGTGCATACTTAAGACCTATCATTCATCGATGTGATGTGATTAACGTTACATGTTTAAATATTAAGAGTGATTCTAAATATGTGTCCAATAAATAAATATGATATTTATAAAATTAATATAATTTTAGAGATCATGTAATCATATCGTATGGAAAATAACTAGAACTTCCATTATAAAACATGCATGAGAAAACAATGATGTCAACACCCAAAACAATGGTAATAATATAATATTATTATTCTATAGTTGATAAGATGTTATAAGAGGATAATATTTAATATTAAAATTATGAATATGGTCTGGTATAAATTAATAACTTGTATAAAACGATTATACTAGAGACTAACTCATGTCAATCTACAGGTAAACATGAGGTAATGGATTCTATCTCAATTTCCTTTCAACGAGGAACATTTTAATGTTATTCACCTAATTTCGATTATATGGTGTATATGTTTCTAATTTTACATTTTATATCAGAAATCCATCATAATTCATATTATTTATGTTGTAATTTAAACTATTTCATCCATGTGGATTTGATCTGAATGTTGCCATGTGGTAAGGAATTTCATAACTCAATTTCTTTTCATTGGGTTATATTACTTCTTCATTAAATTTAATATTATAAAATTACATGGGTAATTAATTTTTATTATTTTACTCTATTTTAACACTATTATTATTGGTATTTAAATTTGATACAAAAAATCAATTCATTGATTAATCTTCAGTTCAACGATATTATCTTTGTTAGTGATTTTGTCTCAATTTCAACTCTATTGAGATATATTTTGTATTATGATTTTATATATTTTTATGAGGTTAATATAATGACCCTTTATAGGTTATATAATGAGTATATTTATTTTAATGGTATTTAATGTTTTATTTTAATTTATTTCTTTCATGGGGGTGATGATTTAAAAGATACCAAAGTTGTAAGGGTTTATGCTTCAATCTTATTTTAATCAATATTGTTTATGATTGAATTTTAATTGAATAAAATTATTTGATCAATGTATGATAAAAAATTGAATTTTATTTTCATATGGTTTTTAATTAAATTTTCAATTTATTATTACCATTTTCCTCTAATTTTTATATAAAATATTTGACAAGATTTTATTAAATAAAATCCACCTTTATTTCCCTTTTCAGTCGAATGTGATTGTTTACCACATCTTTGTTTTCCATAAATTTTTTTAAAGAATATTTTTAAAATCATCAAATTATATATCAATGATCATTTTAAACACGTATTATTTCTTACTAAAGGGTTTAAAAGGAATCATATTTTTAATTTCTGAACAATTTACTTTTTATTTTTTTACACCAAATGTAAAATAAATTTTTAACATTATTTTCATGAAAAGAATTTTACCACCATAATGAAATATAAATAATTTTAATATTTATTTACAATTTTATAGGATTCCTTTCAAATAAAATGTTTTTCCTAATATTTTGGAAGTTTTTAGTTTTGAAAATTGGTTTTCAAAGTGAAAAGGGTATTTTTAAAAATGAAAAGTATATTTTATTAAATAATATTTTAAAGATAATTTTTGGTTTTTATATTCATAAACGACAATAAAACATTAATTTAATTATACTCCACTATATATATGTTGTAATTTTAATGTCCTTATCCTTTCTTTTTATTTTTTTGATTATCTTGAATAGAGAAATTTTTGACATTCACTTTCTTGATTAATTTTTATTTTATTGACTGTATTTTGAAGCATTCACATTTTTGTGAACATTGAACATTAAATTTCCCACAAATATCAATATTTTTTGTATCATTGATATAAATATTTCCTATAACATATATCAATTCAATATATAGGTTTTTAATTTTTAATTTGTTTGATTGACTATGAAATATTTTATAATTTCAATCTTTACTCAATACATATAATTTGTATAAGTCATAGTGTTCGTGAATTAAAATAAAAATTTAATATATGAGGAATGAATTGTTCTTGCAGTGATGGATGGGGACCAAAATTATATATCCCCTTGATTCATCAAAAGTTATTATGAGACAAATTTGTAATCTAGAACTAAACAGTTTTTGGTGAATACCTACTCATCGATTAAATTCTCATAGAATAAGGCATTGATGGTATATATATCATGACACTTGAATTTATGAAATATAATATTAATCATTTACATCGTTTAGAATTTAGTATTTATTATCCATGATATTTTTTTTTTGTATTATCAATGGATGATTTTTCATTCTCTTGTAACAGATTTAATGTCTTATGTTTTAAATCAATAACACTACCATATAGATTATGAGTTAATTATTAAGATTTATTATTTTATAATATCTTCTATTGTATGTAACCCTTAATGTTCATTTAATCTCGCCTTTATTTTTCTTATTTCCATAAGATATGAATATGAAATCTATGAATGAATTCAAGGATTCAAAATATCTATTTTCTCTATGTTTTGTATTTTATGTTTTCAAATGTAATGTGAGATTCAAGTATGTATTTAGCTTACCAATAATAATAAACTATGTTCTTATTTGAGATGTGATCACTTTTATCTTATGAATATGTAATAAAATAACCGCATAATTTGGTCTAATGGAGTCAGGATATTTATATGTATGATTTTTTTAGAAACACCCTAAGGAAATAAAAAAAATTTCAAGTGATTTATGAATTGAAAAAAATAAATCTCCAAGGAATATTTCGTTCCATTTAAACACAATTCAACCCCTCTCGGTCTCAATAATCTCCTCCATTGTAGTTTTTTTCATCCAAGGAATATAAATATACATATCTATAAAACACAAGTAATGGATTAATATCCAATAATTCTATAACTACATGAGAAATATCAAATTTGGAAATAACAATTGTTGTAAAAGATATCATGGTCTCCATAAAAAAGTGATTATAAAATGTTTCAAACTTCATCCTAAACTCAAAACATCATAATCAGAAAAAAAACATCACCCTGTAAATAAAAATTTCTTTCATTGATTTCAAAAAAAATATAAAACATTACAAAAATACGGACATCAATGATTACCTATTTTAATCCCCCAAAAAATATGATCTCTCATTATAGGTATATCACATATAAATGTATAGATTTATGTTAAATATTTTTCCCCCATTGAAAATGCAATCCAAATAAATGAAGGGATAGAGGAAGAAGTTCACATACCTTATCCGTGATATGCTTGAGGTTGAATTCCCATCATTAATCACATATTCTGAAATTAATCCTCTAATAATGGTTTAGGTAATATATAAACAACTTTATCCATTATATGATAAAAATCTAGTTTTAGTTCATTTATTTCCACATGTTCTTTGAGAAAGTGATATTTAATATCAAAATGATTTGATCTGAAAAGTTTTACAAGATTCTTAGTGAGGTTTACAATACTTTTATTACTACAACAAAAAAAATGGGTTTCTTCAAATCAACTAGAAAATATTATAGTTTTCCACCATCTATATTAATTTTGTTGAGGCTCGAGTGGAAGCTACATACTCAATGTCTACAATGTTGAAAGTCACTGAAATTTACCCCTTTTATGAATGCTTATATTCCATTTTCTGAAAATTAAAACTCTACCATATGTGGATTTTCTATCATTGTCACAACTGTCCCAATCAATATTAGTATAACCAAAATTCATTGTCATTCATATGATATTATATCTCAACCTGAATTCAATTATACATTTAATACATCTATGATTTATTTTTCTATCTAAAATATGTAAATTTTTTTGTACACATTTATATCATACATAAATAGTAACAAAATACACTCAATAAGGCCTCTAAGATATGAGCTATTACAATATTTCAACCAAATGTATAAACTCTTCATGTCCAACATTCATTCATTTCCCATATTTTGAAAACTTCATTCCCAATAAAATGGGATTGGTAAGAGGTTTCGAATATCACCGTACAAATATTTTATAAAATTACTTTTAATATTTTTCATGTAATTTGAAAAAGTGATCCTTATCTAAATAAATTTGATATATAAGAAACTTATTATTTTCTCCCATCTTATAAATTTCAAAAAACATTTTAATTTAATTACAAAAACCTTCACATTATCCTTCATTATTCCCTAAAAATATGATATTATCAATAAGAATATCACAATGTGGGAAACCAATTTATTTTATTTTTTTAAGATGTTGTTGATTAGGCTTCATTTTATGAAATTCAAATTATTCAAAAAATTATCCACCTTATAATATGATGCTATTAGAGATTATTTTAACCCATACAAATCCTTCTTCAAATTTACAACATAGATTTCAACCTTATGGAGAAGTAATCCACTTGGACTATTAATATAAAATTACTCATCCAAATATCCAATGAGAAAAGATGAATTAACATCCATATGGAATATCTTATATCACTATTGTATAGAAATAAAAAAATTGTATTGATGGTTTCAAGTATTGATACGAGGAATAATTTATCAAAAATTATACAATTGAAACCTATGAGTATTCTATATAAGTTAGTTTATCCTTATTTCTTATCTCTTCACCCCGTTTTTTTAAATTATTCTCGGACACCCACATTGTTCCAATCATGTTTTTATCTTCTAGTTTTGATATAAGATACCATGTACCATTTTTCTCAGTCAGATTAAATTATTAATTCATGTAATAAATCCACTAACAATTATTTAAATATTATTCAATATCTCTAATCCAAGACTTTATAAATAAATTGGTATGTGAAATTATCCTTGGTTTTGTTGTGGTTTGAACCTATTATCCTTAATATCAATTGATATTTTAGACCTCCACATGTTTCTTTATCAGAGGATGAGATGAAAATTATTATCTATCATAACTATAAATGAATTAATCAATATATTTGTCCATAAAAACATTTATATGATAACTTATTTCATAAGAAATGTCATATTTTTTAACAGAAACAACTTCATCCTCACGAACTCTTATATGTGTAGCTTACTTTTAACCCCTTATATGAGTATTTTCCAACACCTTCACATTTAAATATTCAAAAATATTTCTTGTTTACTTTCATGATACTAGTATACTTTACAATTAGTATGGTATCCAAGGAAGATACAATCTATATCTCTTTGACTAAAGTTCTAAAGATTATCGCCTTTGATTTTGATAATACATTAGATTCCAAAAACCCTTATGTATTTAATGCATAGGGTATCATTGTAATACAGATCATATGAATTCATATCAGAGTTTGTTCTCATGAATAAAAGAATCTTAATTTGAGATTCTTCTCCAATAACTATCCCCTAAAATAAATGAGAAATATCGTGTTCAATCATCATATCTTGTGCTATATCAACCAAAAATTTTTATTTCATTTTTGAGAAAACAATTTTTTATTGTGTTTGGAAGTGAAATATCATGAAGAATGATATTAATTTATATATAATATTTCATCTTCTAATTTGTTTATTAAGCACCATTACCAGTTCATATTTTCTTTATGGAATCACCACATTTCTGTTCAACAATTACCCTAAAATTCTTAAACAATTTGAGATCCTCTAATTTATGTTTCAAAAACATAATACATTTAATATGATTGAAATAATAAATAAATTAATTTAATTACATATCTCTATTTATCAATTACTTTATCATGGGCCCACATATGTTGGAATGGACAATTTCTAAGAGGTGAGTTTTATGTATCTTAACCATATTTTTGACGAATTTGAAATATTCCATTTACGAAATATCGTACAACTCCAATATATTCTTATGATCACGTCAGGAACATAAAGATTATTTCCTCTCTTTGATAGATTGTTCTTATTTCCATGGAACATGTGTTCATTACTTTTATACCATAACAGATTTTCTTCCATCATTCTCAGATAGCATGAACCATATATATATTAAACCTAAATCAGATTTCCTTGGTTCATTTTACACTTGTTACAACATTCCCATTTTCAAAACTTCTTGCAAAAAGTAATTATCTTATAAATTTTTTTCCCAATATTGAAAATTTGTGAACTGATTAAAAAATAATATTTCATTCTATAAAAAATAAGGAACTTTACAATTTCATTTTTTCTATACCAATGATAGTAGATCTAATTCCTTTGATTTTGAGAGACTCAAAATTTATAATTATTATTGAACCTTATTTTTATTATATTACATTTTTTAAAAAGTTTCAAATATCTGGTTATATGTGAAGAAAACCCACTATACAATATATAAGTTCATTCAATTTTAGTGAATTTGAGAGCAGTTTCAATAACAAATACATTATCTTTTTAATTTTTATTCCTTTGAATTTGGTTTTTTTATTTTTCATCTAGTTTTTTTATCATTAAGCATTCTAATACATCCTTTTTAAATTTGATAGGGTTGATCACGTCTTTCAAAAATTGTTTCTAGTTGTTGAAACCTATTTTTAGTTTTTAAACGGGATATTTTATGTTTTCTTTTTGAGTGGGTTCACTCCCTCTCAAACTCTTCCCCCAATACCTATAACCTTCATTTTAGTGTTTGCGATTAAACCAAAAAAATTTCATTGTATGCCAAAAGTCTATAAAATAATAATAATATGAATAGAAATCATGTTTTCTTCTATAACATGCATTCTATCCAGAACTGTATATTTGTTTTATAGTATCTTTATGACTCGCAGCCATAACCCCTTATTTGGAACAAATTTTACTTTTAGATTTCTTACAAAATCTTTTTTATCTCATACTTCTTATTAGTCATAACATATTATTCAATTATTGTGGTTCATTTCAAACTTTAATTCCTAAAATTTTTTATAATTTGTGAGTTTTCTTATTTTGGATACAAACAAGGTCCTCTTGAAATAGTTCTTATTATAAACATTTTAACCATAGTTTTTAGCCTTTGAGTATAATAATTTTTGATTATTAAATGTTTAAAATACTATGAACTTTATACATCTTCTAATACTAGGATCTGGATGTTTTTTTATCTTTCCTAGCTTAATCTAGTTTCTTTTTAAAGAGATCAAATTATTTCTCCTGCACCATTATATTTCCTTCTAGTTTTATTTTGATATTTTCCTCTCCAAAAAATATCTTTTTTTTGAACATCAATATCTTTAACAACCATCATTTTTCATCATAATTTTATTTATGATTGTTTGTTGATAGATCTTATTTATCCAAGTTCTTGTTCTATTTATAAAGTGTAATATTCTTTGAAATAAAATGTTTCAATTATATTTTAATAATATTATCCCTCAAACATTCACATTTTATTCTTATTATAAGGGTTTCTTCTTTCATCACTCATTAAATTACCGTCATTCACTTTTTAAATATGAAACTACATATCCCTCTAACCAATACAATTTTCACATTCCACTTCTCTATCATCGACTTCCTCAAATTTTGACTATTTTTTTTCTTTTTTTAGTGATCTTATTTTCCTTTTCTATTTTAAAAGGAATTTTATTTTATAAATTATACTTTATAGGTATTATTTATATTTTATATGGTCATCACTATCTTTATCTTTCTTATGCCTCAGAGAGTTTTCTATAAAAATTAAAATGGATATAAAATTAAAGAACATTAGTGGAATATTCTATTATACTTACGTATTCCTCTTTTAACCATTCCTGAAAATAAGGATACGAATTCATAAAAAATTTCACGCACTCAATCATCAATTTTGTATTCACTATGTTTTTCATAGGAACATTCATAGACTTTACTATATTAAAATATTTGAAAGAGATCTCCCAATCAACATTTTATTTATTCTGGACATCTTTTTCTTTTATCATTTCTTATGTAATGATAATACAATGAAAATCATCCTAAATTTTTTTTTCAAGATCTATATCATTTAAACATGATACATTAGCATCCAATTTATTATAACGAATTCTTATAATCATTTCAATAATAGTTTAATCTTATAACATCTCACCAAGACATCTTATGGCGCTTACAATATCATTAACCCTTGTGAATATAACTAACATTTTAATTATCTTAAATTTTATGATCATCATACTGAAATCAATAGATATAAACCATGGATTTCTTCACTTTTTTATTTCCACCATAAAAATTATTCTGCTTTTCATAGAAACCATTAGTTATTTTAAGTCCTTTAGCCCTCAGAAATTCCCTTTCAATGACTTTGTAAATTATAGTATTTATATCTTACCTGTCATTATATAAATTATTCTTATCTTCAGAAGTTAAGGGATAACCCTATATAGACGGAGTAAAACCATATAAAACAACTTCAATAACAACATATCCAATGTATAATAAACATGTAAGTATTCTATCTTTCCATATAAAATAGTATGTCCCATCAAAGATACGAATCCCCTCACAATTAATTATTTTCAGTACATTCATGGAATACTTCTTATTTTTAAAATTTAAAACTGTTAAGAATTAGTTATGGAACCAAAACTATGATACTAATTTAAAATACATCTCATGATTTGTAAGACCATTGATATGAGGGAGGGGGTAGTGAATCGTTGTTCTTCCTATTTTTATGTTCTAATTATTTAAAACAACCTTCGCTGATGGTAAGAGGGAATTTGATCTACTAAAAACCAACTCACAAGAGCATCAAAAAGAACATAATATAATAAAAGTTTCACTAATCAATAATATTATATGGTCCATTTAATGGATTAGATATAATCTAAGAACACACATCCATTAGAAAACTATTCTCTTTGGTTTATAGAAAGTTGGAAATATCTATCACACACAAAACACTATAGTCATTTGACTGTGAATCAGCTTCTATGAGGGATATTTTAATATATTTTTCTTCGCAACAATCAAATAACCCTTCATCAACAACGTCCAATTAATTTTCAATCTGCTTATTAAAAATTATTTATAATTTATTTTTAGTAACTTCTTTCTCCTCTTTAAAATATTTCACAGTAACATGTATAAAATTCTTTGTGAAAACATGTTTTCATGACAAAACAATATCCAATATACAATACTTGATATAATTTTTATAGTACCCTATATTTGATACCCTTTCCATATGATAGAATTTTCTGATACCAATTCTATTTGATAACCTATGTTCGATATCACTCTGTTTGATACAATTTTTTCTGATACAACTCTATTAAATATGACTCTCTTGGATTCTTCAACAACTGATTATTTGATAAAATATATCTTATAATTTATTTTGTAACCCCACTTCCTCAACCACAAAATCAAAAATAAAACCCTCTTCACACACCTAACCCCATTTACGTACTCATGGTTTCTTAGAAAACTTAGGGAGAAGAATAATATTTAAATTTTTATTTCATACTCTAAAGATGAATTCGTGCTCAATCCTTCATTTATTTTATTTCTTTTAAATAATTAGAGTAAACTTGAGTCAAAATGATTCATAAGAACTTCCTTATATCTCAACATCAACAATATCTCCAAAACAACCTCAAATCTCAACATGATTTACGAATATTGAAAGAAAATTTCAATATCATCACAACATAGGACATTAAAAAAGTAATCATAAAGATCATAAAAACTTCATATGGTACACATTAATAACATATTATCTATCCATTGACAATTTATTCGAAGAAAATTTGAATAAAAATCTTTCTATCTGATGGATATATCCGATAAACTCAACCTGGTGATTTTTTTTGAAAACTCTATCTGATGAATTTGTTTGAAATTTTGTCTGAATACAATTCTAGGAATCCTATACCAAATAACATCTTTCGAAAATATCTATATGGAAACTCAAAACTATATATCCAATGACATGCAATTATTAGTTTTATCATTTGGAAATTTAATTTTGGTATATGGAAACTCTTTGTATGATCATCTAGAATCCTCTATTTGATGAACTGGCTTAGATACTTATATATGATGACATACCTCATAAAACTCTATCTGATTCATTCATAATCATTCATCATTCAATAATTATTTTCTGGTTTCTTCTATTCGATGACATTAAGTTACTCTATCCGATTGAGTTATAATGATTATCCACTTGAATTCATACGTATCTCTATATGAAACAAATTCAGCTGATCAATATAAAATCATATGAAACCATGAGAACTTATATTACCCATGATTTTTAGTACTTTTGAGGATATAATATAATTACATAACTATGTTTTTACATACAAATTAATTTGAGATAATTTTTCCTCTCACCTTAGTGTAATAATCAATCTCTGATATAAATATGAAAAAAATTTAGCCTAAGACTTTATCCAATAACCATAGTTCAATCAAATCATAATTCTCATTCTGGTATAAAAATCTAAAAAATTACATGGGAATCTGAAAAGTGTCATGTGATTAATGAATTAAAAAAATACAACACCAAAAACTACTTCGTTCCATTGAAAAACACTCTAAACCTCTTCATATCAACAAAATATAGCATAAAATATATCCATAAAATTTTTAAACGGTAAAAATAATTAATAAGTACTAAATGAATAATTATATAATGAAAAAAATAAGGGAATCAATAAGTAATTTCAAATATATAATAATAATTAATATGTAGCTTGTTTCGAAATAAAAATGAATTAATTAAACATAATACTTAGGTTGATTTAGGGTATTAGTGAAATATAGGCTCATGTGACCAAAGAGGACAGAGGGGCTCTTCTTATGGTTGGTCATGCAGTGGGTTCAAGTCATCTAAAAAATTTAACATAATGGGGGATCAATACATTTCCAAATTTTCACATTTGGTTGGTCATATGGTAGGTTCAATACTTATCCAAATTCTCACTCATTGTAGTTCATAATTTAGTTTTAACACATTAAAAAATTTTCACTCATGGTATGTCATATAGTAGGTTTAACAGTTCACTAATTTTTCACTCAATGTAATTTAGATGGAAGGTTCAAAAAATTTCAAAAATTATAACCATGGGAGGTTATAAGGTAGGTTCACCACATTACCTACTTTTCACTCATGGTTTCTTATATGGTAGGTTCAATATTTATAAAATTAATTATAGTATATATCATAGTCATGCAGTCATTTAGGATTCATTATATGTTCATTTTATTAGATAGGAAAATTGTGACTACCTATATTATGGTTACTTGGCTTTTGATCTTGCGTTCAATTCAAAATATATTGAAATTTTGACTATATGTCCCACAATCAATTAATTTTGTTAATGTGGTTTCTTGACTTGTGTTCATGTGGTTCATCAAGACTTAGCCAGATTTTAAAAAAAATCACTAGAATCAAAGTACGTTGGATATTAACCCATATAGTGACTTATTTATCTCCAAAATCAGTCCAAAAAAAAACTTGAGAAAAAACATCAAAATAGTAATCAATTGTAAAATGTATCATTTCTTATATACAATGTATGCTAAGAATACATTCATTATCCCATGTTATAGAGAATAAAATAGTGAAATAAAAGATATGTGAAGTTATAATTATTTAATAAAGAAGTTTTTTAATTTTAAATACGTAAATAAACAATGTGGTTAAGATCCACTTTAACATTCTCCCCCTTTTGATAATTTTCAAACAAGATCAAAATTTATCCCCCTTTTTAAATTTATAAAAAATATTTAATTAAAAAATTCAACTCCCTTTTAATGTACACAAAGATATAAGTGAGTGGATTCTCCCACTAAATTCACGAATTCATATTCATATACAATATTATGAACTTCTTATAAAAATTATTTTATAATCCTCAAGGTGTAGTGAAAACATTTCATGATATTTAAAAATGATAAAATTTACAATTAATGGAATAATAAACAACCATTAAAGTACATACGATTAATTTAGATAAAAATCGATGAATATGAACATTGGAAGTTGGGGAAATAGAATTAATGAAATAACACCGTATTAGAATTTAACTCCGCTTAAAATACATTTTATCAAGTTAAATATTCATCATACCAAGTTCAAATTGTTTTAACAGGTTGGGGTCGATAACACTTTTTTAGGAAATAAATACCTCATTTTAATTGGGTTGAGAGATAACCCTTACATAACCCGAAACACTAATATCTCATAGGCCCATTATAATAAATCCCAAAGACCAAGTGGATCAGAGTCCAACACATGGTCCTAATGATCTAATTGAAAAGTCTATATCATGCAATATCACTAGTCTTGCATCATGCTACCCCCTATTAGTATTCATGACACCGTTATCCTAGTCTAAATGCAGCATCACCCACATCCACAGAGTATTGTATCATACCAGTTTGATGCAACATATAAGTTCAGCCATATATTCATTGTGTGGGAGGAGGGATGGATGATAGGTTTCATCACAACCATTTATCTTTCATGCCTCCAAACCAATGATTCCTACATGTCTATTATTTGCATCACATTCTTATTACTCTGCATTTTCATAATATTCTCATGTGTATATAGTCATGTGGTAGGGAACCCTTCCATTCCATATTGGTGGTCCTTTTGGAAGAAAAGATGGATTATAACATCATCCAAACTATTCCTCTTATCGAAGAAACCTACTAAACATTGCTTGCCTGCAATGTCATATAGTTGCATTGGAGATTTCTCATAGTCCCCATAGTACATAATTTAGCCAAATGGGGTTGGATCAAAAGCCATATGTCCAAAATCCCTTCCACTAACAAAGTATCATAGGCTTTATGGTCAAAATTCTAATGATGTGCCAATGGCTATGTGGCCCATAGGCCCAAATTTGTTGCCAAAATGACCAAATCATGTGAATAGTTCTAATATTATAGTACTGCTACCGGGCCTACTAAAATATTTCTATAAAACCTACTATAGTACGTAGAAATACCCCTACCCTATTTTGTAACCAGATCACTTAAATACATGATCACTAGGGTTTATGACTCAGCTACACTCCCAACTGCTCATACCATGTTCAAATATAATTTTATACAACCTAGATAAATCTATGGGTTTTGGTAAAATTTTCATCATATTGATCTTATGTACAAACATATTTTAAAATAATATTTCATTTTCAAACATGAACGCTAACAATGTGACAAATAACATCAATTTATTTATTTATAGATTGTTTTAAATGATTTTAAAAGAAAAAAATTATAGAAGTGTTATAATTATAAATTTGGAATGATAACGATGACACCATCATTCCAATGAAATATTTTTATTCCAAAAATGAACTTTAGTTCAGCCATAAGACACATATAAAACTCTTAAGAAATTAAATGTGAAAATTAATTACATATAAAATCACTAGAGAATCAAAATATATTATCATCAACATATATTTGTAAAATTAAATTATCTTTTGAATCCTTTTTAATAAAAAATGGGTAAATGTTTCCCTTTTGCAAAACAATATTTGATGCAAACAATATATACCTAATATACCATGATTGGGGATCTTATTTTAAACCATAAACATGTTTTTAAAGTAATAAAAATGATTAGAATTAGATTCACTCTCATATAAAGAGGGTTGTTTTATAAAAACATTTCACAAATATATCCATTCAAAAATAAACTTTTGACATTCATTGGAAAATGATTTATTCTATATTAAGATGAATATTCCAAAATAATTATTATATATTCTATTTGAGAATATAGGTATAAGGATATTTCAAAACCCATTTATTATTCTTGATTATAACCTTGAGTCAATAATATGGATTTGTTTCTAATTATTTGACCAAACTCATTTTACTTGTTTCTAAAGGCAATTGGGTTCAAAAAATATTTCTACCCTTATTGAGTTCAACTAAGATAATTAAATTATTCCTATCAAACATATTAAATTATTCATTTATTTACATAATATAATTTGAATTAGATAAATATCCATCCATATTTTCTGGGAAAAATCATAAATAAATTTTTGATAAGCACGAACATTTCTTAAGAGATTTTTTGTTTTAACAGTAGTAGTTATATCACCAATTACATTATCAACCTGATGATATTAATTAAATTTAAAAATTAGTTCATAAGAAAATATATCCCCTTAAATTAATGTATCCAAATTTTTATTTTTATTATACAAAAATTTAAATTATCTAATATCATTCTCAACATAATATAAAACATATTTTATTTCCTTTAAATGATTTTCATCAAATTTACCATGAATAGATTCTTCAAATGCAAATATTATCTTATTAAAAACATTATATGACTTATTATAATTAAAATAATGTAGAAAATTCCATTATCATATTTTGAATCATATTTATTAAATTAATATTTAATATTAAGAATTAATCCTTACAACTAGATACTCTGGAATAAATAATTCTTTTATACCTTCCCTTCAAGATGCCATAAGGTTTATTTTTTAACAATGGTTTATGATAAAAAAGATTTAGGAAATGAAATGTAAAATTAATAACTTCTACCCAGAAATATGTTTCAAACACTATTCATTAGATATAGTTATGAAAATTTCGTATTTTTCCTTTCTACCACAACATTTTATAATGGTTTTCTAGGAGAATAAATATTATTATTATATCCATTTACATCACACAATTTTTCAATTTATAGATTTTAAAACAAACCACTTATATCACATCTAATCGATAAAAATAGATTACATTTTCCATTTTGGGCTAATTTATAAATGGTAATCAATTTAGATAGTGAATCATATTTATTTGTAAGGGAATATGTCTATGTAAATCTACTTTATTCATTAAAAATCTCAAACACATACCTTTCTCCTCTATGATTAGCATTTTTCGTAATAAAAAACAAATAAAACGGTTTAAGGATTGAAGATGTTTTTAGCTCAAGAAAAAATATAAATGACCCTTTATATTGCTTTCCGTTTTTTCATGAATCACATACATAGTTGTTTTCCAGTTTCAACTCAGGTGGATCTAACTCCTTTTGATTTTTTGAAAGATTGTGTAATAACCAGTAATTTGGTTAACCCAATATACTATAACTCAAAACATTTCTATATTTAACAACATTTCAATATTTTAAATTATGTTCACTTAACTCATTAAAATTAGTTTTATAAATATTTTACATTATTTTTTCATAAAAAAAGACATATTCGTCTTTGAAAATATTACATTTTTTATTTTCAAATTTCCCACTCATATTATCATTAATTTTTTTTAAATGCATATTAAATTATTTTTTAATTCTTCAATGAATAAAAAATTTTAAATAAAAAATAAATTCTAAATTGTAAATTATCCAAAACCTTTAACTCTTCCATATGAATTATAACTAAAAGTAACACTACCACTGTCAAAATTACTAAAATATTTAAATATAGGGATTTCACTTGTTATATGTCATGAAAATCCACTATACATATACCACACATCCAATTTTATGCTTTTAATAAAAGTATAATTTATAGAATCATATTTAAAAAGTCAATGATACCTCTACAAAAATGGGTCTTATGGTCTTAGTATATTAATTACTAGGAACCCATATAGATTTTAAACATGTGTTCACTAGTAATCGAGAGAAAAATGATTTTAAAATAAAAGACTTAGTGTGTCCAAGATACTGTGAAAATTTTAAAGAACATTAATTTCCATAATGACCCATCATTTTAAATTTAAATCATATAATAGTAAATGATCTCCGAATTTATTGATTAAAAAAGTAAAATTTTATCATAACCAAGACCATTTTTCATCTTTTTAATCATATACAAAATCATCATATTTTAATAACATTATCTCCCGTGACAAAATGCATAGATCATCCATTATTTTTTCAATATCATTTCTAAGATTATCATTTTCTTTTAATATAGAATGTAATTTATTTATTTGATATTATTCACATATAAAATAACAATGGTTATGTTTTTTATATCATAATGGTGAAAATTTTACAAATCACCAGTTTGAGATAAAAGGGCTATTATTCAAATTTAAATTTTCAGCAATAACATCCTTATGTATGATCTTATTATTTTTAAATAATATGGTAATCTTGTTAACTTTAGGATTTATTGTATGAATATATTCATACAAATAAACTTTATAAGAATCAAAATTAGATTTATATTAAGAAGATAAATAAAATTCACATACCAAATTTTTTAAAACATTAAATATAGGTTTGATGATTTTTTCCCTATACTATATCCAATACTTGAATCTAAATATAAAATATTACATTAACACATTTTCAGTTGTGTTCCATTAATTTTTTATATTGTTCAATCTGATTTTTATTATTAAAAATTCTAGATATGTTAGGATTGATTTTCCCTCTTACTTTGTATTCATTATAGATAACTTCATTATTATCATTTCCATTCTTACATTTTTCCTGGGGAAATTATTTTTTTCATCTCCTTAAGAATACTTTCATTATTATCCATTTAGAAACATATACAATTTCATCTCTTTCATTTATTTATAATTTTTAACTTGATGATCAAGTGATAACATGAATATTTTATTTCAAATAAATATCATTATTTGTCAAATATTAATATTGACAAATTTTTTCCCATTATAATTCATATTTTATTAAATATTGGATAATATCAACTAATATATATTACTTGAAATTTTATCATTCAGTATTCCTTCATGGCCTGAAAGTTTTTCTATAACGCTCTTAAGACTATTACAGTTAGAATTCAATTATCTAGTGAATCTCTTAGGCTTCTTATACTCTTCTTAATGATATTAAA
Organism: Viscum album; assembly: GCA_963277665.1. Taxonomy (NCBI): domain Eukaryota; kingdom Viridiplantae; phylum Streptophyta; class Magnoliopsida; order Santalales; family Viscaceae; genus Viscum; species Viscum album. The sequence goes on along the minus strand of OY728127.1, from coordinate 220,813,452 downwards.
TCTATGAAACATTTTATTTAATGTTTCTTATTGTCATATTTTAAACTCATGAAACCCGTATCATAACAAGACTTGTTTAGTTCTTATTAACTTATCAAATGCCAAATGAGTAACATGAAAATATTTCCTATTTCATGATTTTTTACATAAATACATGTAGATTTAATCATTTCTACTAATTTCATAATTTAAAAATTTTATTAACCATCAATTTAAATCATACCTAATAGCACCATCAATAGTAAAATATTTTGGATCAGTTTCAAGTAGATTTCACGGTTTCTCCATGTATTTCAAAATTTTAATGATAAGGTGTTTAATAAATGATTCCATGAGAAAATTATAAAAACCATAATCAGTTCCATCGACGATCATAGTCCTTGAGGTGTCCACGCACCATTCACATTCATTAATGTAATCTTAAAAAAATAATTTTTCCTTTACCATTTATGTGAGGATTTTATTAGCATAAATAAGATATAAATATAGACAATATAGGGGGATACCTTTGATACTAATTTTATAGTATAAATGTGAGATTATATGAAAATTAAAGTGGTGATGAATTGAATCTTTTATTGTAATTTATTTAATTACTATCATTATTAAAAAGAAATGTAGTGGAATTAAAAATAAAACAACACAATGATTTTTAGTAGTTTTGATCTAAATGATCATACTCTAATATTCACACCTCTAAATGTGGGGAGAAATATAACCAACTAATTATGGAATAAATAACTTCTTAAGGGAGTCAAACCCTTCAAAACAACTTTTTTAAACCATAAAGGAAAAAATCCTAATATGAATTTTTCTCATCTAAAGTCATACCCCACTAAAACCATTCTCTCACCCTGAGTTAAAACCTAACTACACTAACATTTGCTGACTCAAAGAAAAAATATAAAACAATACATTTGTACGAGGTTTAATAACTTAAATATTTCAATTTTTTGGTAGTAAAACCAAGAACCAATTAATAAATGTGAAAATAGAAGGAAGTAAGAACCAGATAAACAAAAGGAAGAAGAATGGGTCTGAGTATCGATGTAGTATGGTTCTGTCCAGTAGAAATATATCAAAAGATTTATGTTCGGCTTAGATAAGTAATTTATTTCCAATGTGTATCACACAATATAGCTTAAGAATATCATAACCTTTTATATCATCACCAGTTTTATCAAACACATTGTATATAGTTCCTTCATGTATCACATATTTGAATAATTAATCCCATTTAATTTTATCATTATTGATGTAACTCGTTATTTATTCATTGAATTCTCATAAAATTTATTCTCCCATTGATTTTCATTAATAATTTGTAACACTAGAATAGGTTTTACAGTGGAATTAATTAATTATAATAAATTAAAATTAAAATTAACTCGGAAAAAACAATATAAATGTTCTTAAAATATTACTATAGTCTTTTCATGACATATCATTCATTCAAATAATTTAAATTTAACACTAAATGTTCTAATAATATGGTGTGAATATTAATACATTTATTATTATATTTAATATATTTTAAATATAGCAATGAACCTCTAAATATCCATAGGATCAAAATAATTAATTGGTATTTAAGGAATAATTAATTCAAGAAAATCATTTGAAAAAATCCAGTAATTCAAAATATATAAGAATAGTAAAAAAGCATTTTTTGAACTAAAACAATTTCAAAATCACGGAGTGATCAATATACTTTGATTTAATGTGAGGCTACAACGTCCTAAAGACTTGAGTGACTAAAGAGGCTTGAGTGTCTCTTCTTTTATTATAGTAGGTCTATTTGTATGTTCTTTAATTTTCCAATATTTCACTTATAATAGGTTATAAGTTAGTTTTTCCATAATTTCACTTATTTCATGTCATAATATAGGTTCAACAGTTTTCCAAATTGTAACTCGTGATAAGGAATAAGGCTAGTTTAAGAGTTTTCCAAATTTTCACTCAAGGTAGGTCATAACATTGGTTCAATCAATTGCCAAAAATTCACTCATGATAGATTATAAGGATGTTCCAAGACATTAATCCAATTTCACTCGTGTATGTTCATAATGTAGTTTAATGAATTTTCCAAAAATTTACTCACAGTAGGTCAATATTTTGTTTCAATAGTTTGAAAAATTAAAAATATATATCTCATAGTCATGTGACCAGTCATGTTTCTTCATGCTATTATTTTTATAGTTTGAAATTTTTTGAATTTCTATCTTATGTTCACTTGACTTTTGTGTATGTAGTCAATTCAATAGTTAGAATCTTTTTGACTACCCGTCTTAATATTAGTCAAAATTAATAATGCAATCACTTGGATTTTTTTCATGTGGTTGGTCATGCATTAACCATATTTTTTAAAATAGACTAATATACATAATCATTGTATATGTGATTTTAACCCATATAGTGATGGATTTTACCCCAAAATATTTTTAAAAAATACATGATAAACATGATAATAATAATAATAATAAATTATAAACCACATCATTTCTTATAAAAAATGTAATCATAAAAAACTTTTCGTAACCAATGATAGAGGAAATAAAAGAGTGAAATAAATGCTTTGATAAATTTTATTTATATAATGAATACATTTTGTAATTATCAAAAAATAAAGAAATGAAATGAGAAGGATCCAATTCTACAACCCCCAATTTTGACGATATCTTTATTGATGTACTTATTATGTCCCATAGCTCCATCTTATTATCATTAGGTGATTAAGTGTTATGGGATGTTGCTTATGAATATTCTATTGTTAATATTTGATTTAAACTAGATAAATTTCTTATGAATACTTCTTTAGATGGACGTCTTTATATAAATTATAGTTTATTTATATTCAAGTTGAATTCAAGTACTTCAATCATGGAACATCATAATCAATTTAATAATATTTTGCCCGATCTATCTATTTTTTATTCTATTGTTGATGATGAAGACTAATCTATGAATCTAAATAGTTATCCTGAAAACTTATATAGAACACATGTTCAAACTAGGATGTATGTCCAATACTCTTTAACATTGTTATAGTTTAAGTAATATTTACATTCAAAAGAAATCCATTATATATACAATGTTAGATATATGGTTGAAAATTATACGAATTGAGTTTGATAAAATTGATTAATTATTATAGATCAGAATAATTAATGTTCAGTATAAGTTCAACATAATATTTGGTCATAATTAATATTATGAATAGTTCAAATAAATTACTATGGTTTAGGCTAAGACAGGGTTTTGTGAATAACATGTGCTTGTGTTAAAATTAATTTTCAATATAGAAAACAATTTTATTTGATAAATTTTATATAATATTTAAAATTATTCATTCTGAATAATCTTATATTTATCATTATTTTTTAGGCTTGAGGTAAAAAGTAACTAGGTAAATAAAAAACATGTTACCATAGTGAAAACTAAAATGGTAAAAGTAAGTAAACATAGAGGATATGGGAATAAAATGTTTAAAATATTCATATAATTTTTAGGGTTTAGGTGTCTTGAACATATCTCCACTTAACTACATTATTTATAAATTTTTTAGGCACTCGGGTTTAGGTTGACTTCCCATTATTGAATAGTTTTGGGTATTTTTGGAAATGCAACTCCTTCTCAAATTGAAAAGGGAACCCCTCCCCTCAATTCCTCAATCTTATAAAAACATTATTTAAACAAAAAACTACATAAATATCTCTGAAACATCATTGGAGAAATTATATAGTTTATGGTCTTCCAAAAATACTATCCTGTGTGTCTTTAGTAAGAGATCCAAAGGAGGTTTTTCTCAGCGAATTTAATCATCTTCACTAAGATCCTTCTCTTTTAAAATTTATTTTTTCATGTTTAATTATGTATTATAAGTTATAATATAATAACACTTTTATCTCTAATATAATAATATTTTATTAGGTTTATTTAATAATATTTATCAATCTCTTCTCTATCAAATCAGAAACAAAGCCTTTGCTAGTGTGTATGGTGGACTACTGCCCCATGAAACAATGTAACTTGTTCTCCATAAATGACTCACATGGATAGCCATAATTGAAAAAATAATAAATATATATGATAATTAGTACAATATATTTCTTCTATAAAAGTAATATATCTTCCATCCTTTCATCCATTAAGTTAATGATATCATTGATCGTGGATACGTAAGACCTACCATTCCCCGAAGTGATGTGATTAAATTTCCATGTTTAAATTTTATGAGTGATTCTAAATATGTATCCAATAAATATATATGATATTCATTAAATTAAAATAATTATTTATATTATGTAATCTTATCATATTGAAAATAACTAAGAACTTCCATTATAAAACATGCATGAGAAAACAATGATGTTAACACCCAAAACAATGGTAATAATAAAATATTATTATTCTATAGCTGATAATATGTTATAAGAAGATAATATTTACTATTATATATATATTAATATGCTTCTGGTATAAATTAATAACTTGTATAAAACCATTATACTAGATACTAAATTATTTCAATCTATAGGTACACAATTTGTAATGTATTCTTTCTCAGTTTCCTTTCAACGAGGATCATTTTAATGTAATACACCAAATTTCGATTATATGGTGTATATGTTTCTAATTTTACTAGTTATATCACTATTCCATCTTAATTCATAGTATTTTATGTTGTCATTTAAATTGTTTCATCCAAGTGGATTTGACCTGAAAGTTGCAAAGTCGTAATGAATTTCATAACTCAATTTCTTTTCATTGGGTTATATTACTTCTTCATTAAATTTAATATTATAAAATTATATGGGTAATTAATTATTATTATTTTATGGTGTTTTAAAACTTTTTTTATTGGTATTTAAATTTGATAAAGAAAATAAATTCATTGATTAATCCCCAATTCGACGATATTATATTTGTGTGTGATTTCATCTGAATTTCAACTCTATTGAGAAATATTTCGTATTATGCTCCTATTTATTTTTTCGAGGTAAATATAATACCCATTTATATTTTATATAATGAGTATATTTATATTAATGGTATTTAATGTTTTATTTTAATTTATTTCTTTCAATGGGTGATGATTTAAAAGATTCCAATGTTGCAAGGGTTTATGCTTCAATCATATTTTAATCGATATTGATTATGATTGAATTTTAATTGAAAGAAATTATTTGATCAATGTATGATAAACAATTAAATATTATTTTCATATGGTTTTTAATTAAATTTTCAATTTATTATTACAATTTTAGTCTATTTTTTATATAAAAATGTTGAGAATATTTTTTTAAATAAAGTCCACCATTTTTTCTCTTTTCGATCAAATATGATTTTTTACCACATTTACATTTTCCATAAAATTTGTTAAATAATATTTTTAAAATCATCAAATTATATATCAGTGAACATTTTAAAAATGTTTTAATTTTTACTAAATGGTTTAAAAGGAATCATCTTTTTGATATCTAAACAAATTACTTTTTAATTTTTTACACAAAATGTAAAACAATTTTTTTAACATTATTTGCATGAAATTAATATTACCACCATAATGAAATATAATTAATTTGAATATTTATTTACAATTTTATAGGGTTGCTTTCAAATAAAATGTTTTTCCTAATATTCTAGAAGTTTTTAGTTTGTATAATTGGGTTTCAAAGAGAAAGGGGTATTTTTAAAAGTGAAAAGTCTATTTTACTCAACAATATTTTAAAGATATTTTTTTGGATTTTATATTCATAAAGGAAAATAAAACATTATTATAATTATACTCCAATATATATATGTTGTAATTGTAATGTCGTTATCCTTTATGTGGAATTATTTGATCATCTTGAATAAGTAAATTATTGACATTCACATTCTTGATTAATTTTGATTTCATTGACTGTATTTTGAAGAATTAACTTTCTTGTGAACATTGAACATTAAATTTCCCCTAAATATAAATATTTTTTGAATCATTGATATAAATATTTCCTAAAACATATATAATTTCAATATATGGGGATTTAATTTTTAATTTATATGATTGACTGGTGAATAATTTATAATTTGTATCTTCACTCAATACATATATTTTTAATAAGGCATATTGTTCATAAATTAAATTAAAAAATTAATATATGAGGAATAAATTTTTCTTGCAGTGATGGATGGGGAACAATATTATATATCCCCTTAATTCATCAAAAGGTCTTGTGAGACAAATTTGTAATCTATAATTAAATGGGTTTTTGGTGAATACCTACTCATCAATTAAATTCTCATAGAGTAAGGAATTGATGGTATAGATATCATGAAACATGAGTTGATAAAATATAATATTAATCATTTACATCATTTAGAATTTAGTATTTCTTATCCATGATATTTTTATATTGGTATTATCAATGAATTATTTTTCATTATCTTGTTACATATTAAATGTCTCATGTTTTCAATCATTAACGGTACCATATTGATTATGACTTGATGATAATGATTTATTATTTTATAATATCTTCTATTGTATGTAACCCTTAATGTTCATTTATTCTCGCCTTTATTTTTCTTATTTCCTTAGGATATGCAGATGAAGTCTATGAATGAATTCAACGATTCCGAATATCTATTTTCTCTATGTTTTTTATTTTATGTTCTCAAATATAATTTGAGATTCAAGTATGTATCTAGTTTACCAACACTAATAAACTATTTGGTCATTTGGGATGTGATCCCTTGTATATTATCCATATTTAATAAAATAACCACCGAATATGGTCTAATGGAGTCATGATATGTATATGTATGCTTTTTTTAGAAACATCCAAAAAAATAAAAATATTGTAGAGTGATTTATGAATTTATAACAAAATTAAACACCAAGGAATATTTCATTCCAGTTAAACACAATTTAACCCATATTGGCCTCAATAATCTCCACCTTTGTAGTTTTTTTTTCATAAAAGGAATATAAATATACATATCTATAAAACTCAAGTAATTGATTAATATCCAGTAATTCTATAACTACATGAGAAATGTCAATTTAGGAAACAAAAATATTTGAAAAAAATATCATGGTCTCAATAAAAAAGTGATTATAAAATGTTTCAAACATCATCCTAAAATCAAAACATCATAATCACAAATAAAACTTCACCCTATAAATAAAAAGTTCTTTCACTGATTTAAAAAAAAATAAAACAGTACAAAAATACTGTTATCAAATCTTACATATTTTAAACCCATTAAATATATGATGTCCCTTTATAGGTAGATCACATATAAATGTATATATTTATGTAAAATATTTTTCCCCCATTGAAAATGAAATCCAAATAAAAGAATGGATACAGGAGAAAGTTCACATACATTATCCTTGATATGCATGAGGTTGAATTCCCATCATTAATCACATCTTCTGAAATTAATCCTTTAATAATGGTTTATGGAATATATAAAAAACATTATCCATTATTGGATAAAAATATATTATTAGTTCAATTATTTCAACATGTTCTTTGGAAAAGTGATATTTAATATCATTATGATTTGATCTGAAAAGGTTCTCAAGATTCTAAGCGAGCATGACAATACATTTATTACCATAACTAAAAAGAATGGGTATCTAAAAAACCAACTAACAAATCTTCTAGTTTTTCCTCCATCTATATTAATGTTGTTGTGGCTCGAGTGGAAGCTACATACTCAACTTCTACAATGTTGAATTTCACTGAAATTTAATTCTATTATGAATGCTTACATTCCATTGTCTCAAAATTAACACTCTACCATATGCGGATTTTCTATAATTGTCACAACTTTCAAAATCAATATTAGTATAACCAAAATTCATATTCATTAATATGATATTGTATTTCAAACTAAAATCATGTATACATTAAATACATATAATAATTATTTTTCTATCTAAAATCTGGAAATAGTAACAAAATAAACTCAATATGGCCTTTAAGCTATAAGCTATAATAATATTTCGACCAAATTTATAAACTCTTCAGTTTCAACCTTTATTCCTTGCAGATATTTTAAAAACTACATTCCCACTAAAATGGGATTGCTAAGAGGTTTTGAATATCACCCTACAAATATTTTATATAATTACTTTGAATATATTTCATGTAATTTGAAAATGTGATCCTTATCTAAATAAATTTGAAATCTAAGAAAGTTCATCTTTTCTCCCAGCTTATACATTTCAAATAATTTTTTTATTTAATTAGAAAATATTTCAAATTATTCTTGAATATTCACTAAAAATATGATATTATCAATATATAAGATCACAATGTGTGAAAACGATTTAATTTATTTTTTGAAGAGGTTGTTGATTAGGCTTCATTTTATGAAATTCAAATTATTCCAAAAAGTATCCACTATATAATACGATGCTCTTAGAGATTATTTTGACCCATAAAAATCCTTCTTCAACTTGAAAAAATAGATTTGAACTTGAAGAAGAAGGAATATACTTGGATTATTAATATAAAATTATTCATCCAAATATCCATTGATAAAAGATGAGTTAACATACATATGGAATATCTTATATCTCTATTGTATAGAAATAGAGAAATGATTTTGATGGTTTCAAGTATTGATACGAGGAAAAATGTATCAAAAATTATACAATTTAAACCTATGAGTATTCCTTATGAATTAGTTTAGCCTTATGTATTATCTCTTCACACCTTTATTTTTAATTAATATCGGACACCCACTTTGTTCCAATCATATTTTTATCTTCTATTTTTGAAATAAGATAGAATGTACCATTTTTCTTAGTCTGATTAAATTATTAATTCATGTAATAAATCCAAAATCAATTATTTAAATATTATTCAATATCTCTTATCCCAGTCTTTATAAATAAACTGGTATGTAAAATTATCCTTGGTTTTGTTCTGGTTTGAACCTATTATCCTTGATATGAAGTAATATTTTATACCTCCACATATTTCTTTATCCTAGGATGAGATGAAAACACTTATCTCTCGTCACTAAAAATGAATGAATTAATATATTTATCATTAAAAACTTATATATGATTACTTCTTTCATAAGAAATGTCATAATTTTTTAACAAAACAACTCCATCCTCACCAACTCTTATATAAGTAGTTGACTTTGAACCCTTTATATATGTATTTTCCAACACCTTCACATTTACATATTCAAAAATACTTCTTGTTTCCATTCATGATACTAGTATCCTTTACTATTAGTATGGTATCCAAGGAAGATACAATCTATATCTCTTTGACTAATGTTCCCAAGATTATCGCCTTTGACTTTGATAATACATCGGATTCCAAAAACCCTTATGTATTTAACCCATAGTGTATCATTATAATATAGATCATATAAAGTCATATCAATGTTTGGTCTCAAGAATAAATGAATCTGAATTTGAGATGCTTCTCCAATAACTATCCTCTAAAATAAATAAGAATTATTGTGTTCAATCATCAAATCTTGAGCTATCTCACCCAAACATTTTTATTTCATTTTTGATAAAACAATTTTTTGGTGTGTTTGGAAGTGAAATATCATGAATAATGATATTAATTTAAATATAATATTTCAACTTATAATTTGAGTATTAAGCACTATTATCAGTTCATGTTTTCTTTTTGGAATCGTCATATTTCTATTCAACACTTATCCTAAAATGATTAAACAATTTGAGATCCTCTGATATATGTTTCAAAAACATAATACATTTAATATGTTTGAAATAATAAATAAAATAAGTTAATTACATATCTCTATTTATCAGTTACATTATCATGGGCCCACATATTTTGGAATGGACAATCTCTAAGGGATGATTTTTATGAATCTTAACCCCTTTTTGTCGAATTTGAAATATTCCATTTATGAAATATCGTACAACACCAACATATTCTTATGATCATGTCAAGAACATAATGATTATTTCCTCTCTTTGATAGCTTTTTCATATTTATATGGAACATGTGTTCATTACTTTTATACCATAACGGATTTTCTTCCATCATGCTCAGATAGCATCAACCTTATATATATTAAACCTAAATCAGATTTCCCATGGTTCATTTTACACATGTTACAACATTCCAATTTTCAATATAATTTGCAAATAATAATTCTCTTCTAAATTTTTTTTCCAAACATTGAATATTTGTGAACTGGTCATAAAATAATGTATCATTCTATCAAAATTAAAGAACTTCACAATTTTAATTTTTCTTTACCAATGATAGTAGATCAAATGCCTTTGATTTTGAGTGACTAAAAATTTATAATCGTTATTGACCCTTATTTTTATTTATTTTTTTTAAATTTTCAATTATCTTGTTATATGGGAAGAAAATCCACTATACAATATCTGAGGTCATTCACTTTTAGTGGATTTGAGAGGAGTTTCAATAACACATACCTTATCTTTTTCATTTTTACTCCTTTAAATAAGATTTTTTTATTTTTAATGTAGTTTTTTTATCATGAAGAATTCTAATACCTCCTTTTTCAATTTGATCGGGTTGATCAAATATTTCAAAAATAGTTCCTAGTTGTTGAAACCTATTTTTAGATTTCAAATGGGATATTTTTTGTTTTCTTTTTGAGTTGGTTCACTCCCCCTCAAACTCTACCTCCAATACCTCTGGGATTAATTGTAGTGTTTTGGATTAAACCAAGACATTTTCATTGCATGCCAAAAGCCTCTAAAATAACAATAATATGAATAGAAATCATATTTTTTTCTACAACATGAATTCTATACAGAAATGTATATTTATTTTATAGTATATTTATGACCCGCAGCCATAGCCCCTTATTTTGAAAAACATTTACTTTTAGATTTCATAAATATTATTCTTTATCACATACTTCTTATTAGTCATAACATATTCTCCAATTATTGTGGTTCTTTTCAATATATAATTCCTAAGAAAATATTATAACTTGAATGTTTTCTAATTTTGGATATGTACAAGGTCCTCTTGAAATTATTCTTATTCTAATTATTTTTACCATAGTTTTTAGCATTTGAGTTTGATAATTGTTGCTTGTAATATGTTTTAAAATACTATGAACTTTCACCAGCTTCTAAAAATGGGATCTGGATGTTTTTTAACGTTCTTAACTCAATATAGTTTCTTTTTAAAAATATCAAATTATTTCTCTTGTACCATTGTCTTTCCTTCTTGTTTGATTTCGATATTTTCTTCTCCAAAAAATATATTTTTTAGAAAATCAATATCTTTAACAACCATCATTTTCCTTCCTAAATTTTTTTTATGATTGTTTGTTGATTGATATTATTTATCCAACTTCTTCTTCTCTTTATAAAGTTTAATATTTTTTGAAATATAATGTTTCAATTATATCTTAATAATATTGTCCCTCAAATTTTCACATATTATTCTTCTTATAAGGGTTTATTATTCTTTCATCAATCACAAAATTAATGTCATTCACCTTTTCAATATGAAACTACATAGCCCCCTAACCAATACAATTTTCAAATTCCACTTCTCTATCATCAACATCCTCAAATTTTGATAATTTTTTTCTTTTTTAGTGAATTTATTACCCTTTTCTTTTTTTAATAGGAATTTTATTTTATAAATTATTATTTAGAGGTATTACTTATATTTCATATGTTCATCACTATCTTTATATTTCTTATGCCTCAGAGAGTTTTCTATAAAATTTACAACGGATATAAAATTAAAGAACATTAGTTGAATATTCTTTTATACTTACATATTCCTCTTTTAAACATTATTGAATATTAGGATAAAAATTAATAAAAAAAAATTACCCACTCCATATTCAATTTTATATTCACTATGTTTTCCCATAGGAACTTTCATAGACTTTACTTTATTAAATTTATTGAATGAGATCTCCCCATCAACATTTTATTTATTCTGGACATCTTTTTCTCTTATCATTTCTAATGTAATGATAATAAAATAAAAATCATCCAAAGTGATATTTACAAGATCTATATCATTTAGAGATGATATCTTAGCATCCAATTTATTAAAAGTTTTCTTATAATCATTTCAATAATAGTAAATCTTACAACTTCTCACCAAGAAATCTTATGGTGCTTACAATTTCATTAACCCTTGTGAAATTCACTAACATTTTAATTATCTTCCATTTTATGATCATCATACTGAAATCTATAGATATAAAACATGAATTTCATCACATTTTTATTTCCATCAAAAATATTTTTAAGCTTTTCCTAAACACCTTTATTTATTCCAATTTCTTTATCCCTCATAAATTCCCTTTTAATGACTATGTAATGTATAAAATGTATAGCTTAACCGTCATTCTATAGATTATTCTTATCTTCAGATGTTAAGGGATAACCCTATATAAGAGGAGTAAAACCATATAAAACAACTTCAATAAAATCATGTCTAATGTATAATAGACATGGAAGTATTCTATCTTTCCATATATAATAGTATGTCCCATCAATGATACAAATCCCCTCACTATTAATTAATTTCAGTACATTCATGGAATACTTCTTATTTTTTAAAATTTAAACTATTAATAATCAGTGATGGAAAAAAATCCTTGATACCAATTTAAAACACCTCTCATGATTCATATGACCAATGATATGAGGTAGGGGTAGTGAATCGTTTGTCTTCTTATTTTTATGTTCTAATTATTTTAAACAACCTTCGTAGATGGTAAGAGTGAATTGAGTCTACTAAAAACAAACTCTCAAGAACATCAACAAGAACATAATTTATTGAATGGTTCACTAATCAATAATATTATATGTTCCATGGATTGGTTTAAATATAATCTATGAACACACATCCATTATAAAACTATCCTTTGTGGTTTATAGAATGTTTGGAATATCCATCACAAACAAAACACTATAGTCCATTGATTATGAATCTTCTTCTATCTGGGATATTATAATAGATTTTTCTTCACAACAATCAAATAACCCTTCATCAACATCCTCTAATTAATTTTCACTCTTCTTCTTAAACTTTATTTATAATTTATTTTTAGTATGTTCTTTCTCCTCTTTAAATTCTTCCCCAACAAGAGGTATGAACTTCTATATGAACATCTTTGTGCAAACGTGTTTTCATGATAAAACATTATCAAATATATAATATTTGATATAAGTTTTCTAGTACCCAATATTTGATACCCTTCCCATATGATACAATTTTCCGATACCATTTCTATTTGATAACCTATATTCGACATCACTAGGTTTGATACCACTTTTTCGGATACCACTCTATTAAATATGACTCTATTTGATTCTTCAACATATGATTATTTGATAAAATATATCTTATAATTTTTTTTCATAACCCCGCTTCATCAATAACAAAAACAATAATAAAACTCTCTTCACAAACCTAACTCCATTTATACAGTCATGGTTTCTTAGAAAACATAGGGAGAAGAATAATATTTGAATTTTTATTTCTTACTCTAAATATGAATTCATGCTCAATCCTCAATTTAGTTGAGTTCCTTTAAATAATTAGAGTAAACATGAGTCAAACTGATTCATAAGAACTTCCTTATATGTCGACATCGACAATATCTTCAAAACACCCTCAAATCTCATCATGATTTATGAATATTGATAGAAAATTTCAATATCATCACAATGTAGGACATTAAAAAAGTCATTATAAAGATTTTCAAACCTTCATATGGTATACGTTAATAATATATTCTATATCCAGTAACAATTTATTTAGTGAAACATTGTATAAAAATCATTCTATCTGATAGATCTATCCGATAAACTCCACCTGTTGATTTTTTTTTGAAAAATCTATCTGATGAATTTGTTTGAAAATCTTTCTGAATACATTTCTAAGAATCCTATACCTAATATCTTCTTTCGGAAAGATCAATATGATAACTCGAAACTATATATCCAATGACATTTAATTCTCAGTTTTATCATTTGGAAATATGATTTTGATATATGGAAACTCTCTGTCAGGTCGTCAAGAATCCTCTATTTGATGAACTAGCTTAGAAACATTTATCTAATGAAATCCCTCATAAAACTCTATCTTTTTAATTCATAACCATTATTCATTCAATAATTCTTTTCTTTTTTCTTCTATTTGATGACATCAAGTTAACAATGAGAACAAATTCAACTGATCAATATAAAATCATATGAAACCATGATAACTTATAGTACCCATCATTTTTAGTGATTTTTACGATATAATATAATTACATAACCTATTTTTTACATACAAATAAATTTCATAGAATTTTTCCTCTCACCTTAGTCTAAAAACCTCTCTCTGATTTAAATTTGAATAAAATCCGAAAAACATTATGCTTAATAGTTTATCCAATCACTATAGTTCAATCGAATCATTATTGTCATTCTGGTAAAAAAAATTTAAAAAAATATAAGGGAATCTGAAAATTGTCATGTGATAAATGAATTAAAAAAATATAACACCAGAAGCTACTTCGTTCTTTTAAAAAACACTATAAACCTCTTGATGTCAATAAAATATAGAATAAAATATATCTGTAATATTTTTAAAGGCTCAAAATAATTAATAAGTACTAAATTAATAATTATATTATGAAAAACAAATAAAATAATCATTAAGTAATTTCAAATATATAATAATAATTAAAATATAGCTTGTTTTGAAATAAAAATGAATTAATTAAAAATAATACATAGACTGATTTGAGGTGTGAGTGGAAGATAGGCTCATGTGACCTAAAAGGATTGAGGGGCTCTTCTTATGGTTGGTCATGTAGGGGGTTCATGGCATTTAAAAAATTTAACATAATGTAGGTCATAAGGTTGGTTCAATACATTTCCAAATTTTCACATTTGGTATGTCATATGGTTGGTTCAATACATTTCCAAATTCTTACTCAGTGTAGTTCATAAGTTAGTTTTAACACTTTTTAACATTTTCACTCATGGTAGGTCATATGGTAGGTTTAACACTTCACCAATTTTTCACTCCATGTAATTTATATTGAAGGTTAAAAAAATTAAAAATTTATATTCATGGTAGGTTATAAGGTAGGTCCAACACATTACCTATTTTTCACTCATGGTTTCTTATATGGTTGGTTCAATAGTTAGAAAATTAAATAATTTCTATCTCATAGTCATGCTGTCATTCAGGATTAGTTATATGGTCAGTGTAATAGTTAGAAAAATTGTGACTACCTATATTATGGTTACTTGGCTTTTTTTCTTGCTATCAATTCAAAAACACTTGAGAAAAACAAACAAAAAAATAATAATAAATTATAAATCATTTCATTTCTTATAAAAGATATGTGAAGATATAAAAATTTAATAAAGAAGTTTTTTAGTAATAAATACAAAAATAAACAATGTTGTTATGATCCAATTTAACATTCAACCCTTTTGAATATTTTCAAACAAGATCCAAGTTTATCCCCTTTTGAAATTGAACAAAAATATTAAAGTAAGAAATTAAACTCCCTTTTAACATACACACAGTTATAAATGAATGGATTCGCCCACTAAATTCATGAATTTATATTCATATAAAATAGTTTGAACTTCTTATGAAAAATATTTTATAATCCTCAAGGTGTTGTGAAACCATTTCATTATATTTAAAAAGGATAAAATTTTCGATGAATAGAAAAATAAACCATTATTAAAGTACATATCATTAATTTAGATAAAAATAGATGAACATGAACATTGGATGTTGGGGAAATAGAATTGATGAAATAATACAGTATTAGAATTTAACTCCCCTTAAAATACATTTTGTCAAGTTAAATTTTCATCATACAAAGTTCAAATTGTTTTAATAGGTTGGGGTCGATAACACTTTTTTTATGAACAAAATACATCATTTTAATTTTGTTGAGAGATAACCCTTACATAACCCGAAATACCAATATCGCATAGGCCCATTATAATAAATTCCAATGACCAAGTGGATCAGAGTCCTACAAATGGTCATAATGATCTAATTCAAAAGTCTAAATCATGTAATATCACTATTCATGCATCATGCTACCCTCTATTAGTAATCATCACATTATTATCCTAGTCTAAATATTGCTTCACCCCCATCCACTTAGAATTGTATCATACAAGTCTGATGAAACATATAAGGTCACCCTTATATTCACTGTGTGGGAAGAGTGATGGATGATAGGTATCATCACAACCATTTATCTTTCAAGCCTCCCAACTAATAATGCCTACTTGTCCCTTACTTGCATCGCCTTCTTATTACTCTGAATTTTCATAATAGTCCCATGTGTATATAGTCATGTGGTAGGGAACCCTTCCATCGCATATTGGTGGTCCTTTTGGAAGGAAGGATGGATTATTACATCATCCAAAATATTCCTCATATCGAAGAAACCTACTCAAAATTTCTTACTTACATTACCTTATAGTTGCATTGGAGAATTCTCATAGTCCCCGTAGCACATAATTTAGCCCAATGGGGTTGGATCCGAAGCTGTATGTCCAAAATTCCTTCCACTAATGATGTCTCACATGCTCTATGATCCAAATTCGAATGATGTGCCAATGGCTATGTGGCCCATAGGCCCAAATTTGTTGCCAAAATGACCAAATCAGGTGAATAGTTCTAATATTATAGTACCGCTACCAGGCCTACTAAAATATTTCTATAAAACATACTATAGTACGTAGAAATACCCATACCCTATTTTGAACCCAGATCTGTTCAATACATGATCACTAGGGTTTATGACTTGGCTACACCCCCAACTGCTCATACCATGTTCAAATATAATTTTCTAAAATCTAGATAAATCTATGGGTTTAATAAAATTTTCATCATATTGATCTTATGTAAAAACATATCCCAAAATAATATTTTATTTTTGATCTTGAACACTAATAATGTGACAACTAACATCAATTTATTTAGTTATAGATTGTTGTAAATGATATTTAATGAAAAAAATTATAGAAGTATTATAACAATAAATTAGGATCTTCTCAAACTGAAAACCAAAATTAGAAACTAATTTTTTAATCCATAAATAATGTGAACAAAATGATTCATTAGTAATATACTCACTCTAAATAGTTGATAAATCCAGTGAATATTTTTTCTTAAGACTCTGTGTAACTAAATATTGATCATGAAAGTGACACATGCCTATTTTTGTTTTTCTATTTATTTTCAACTACCAAAATTATAATATAAAAAAATAGTTAGTTCAAATGAATAATTTTTAATGTAAAAAAATTTTATATTCACAAATTATTTAACATACTTAACTACTTTTTCAATATAGTTCGAATGACTTATTTTGGATTATATAAGAATCTGGATCAAATACACACCAAAAACATAAAATTTGGTCAAGATGAAATCAAATAAATAAATATACCAATTATAGATCTAAAATTAATATTATCAATATGTTACATGTTTCATCATAATATTGCTTATAATAAGTGCAAATTATAAAAATTTAGATTATACAACCATCAAGAACAAACATTATAACCAATTCATTATCATATTTTGATTGATAACGAAGACACCATCTTTCCTATGAACTATTTTTAGTCCAAAAAAGAACTTCAGTTCAGCCATAAGAATCATATAAAACTCTGAAGACATTAAATGTGAAAATTAATTACATATAAAATCACTATAGGATCAAAATATATTATCATCAACATATATTTGTAAAATTAAATTATCTTTTGAATCCTTTTTAATTAAAAATAGATAAACATTTCTCTTTTCAAAAACAATATTCCATGGAAACAATTAATACCTCTAATACCATGATTGAGGATCTTATTTTAAACCATAAACATGTTTTTAAAGTAATAAAAACTGATTATAATTAGATTCACTCACATATAAAGAGGGTTGTTTTATAAAAATATATCACAAATATATCCATTCAAAAATACACTTTTGAAATTCATTGGAAAATGTTTAATTCTATATTGAGATGAATATTCCAAAATAATCCGTATATATTCTAAATGAGCATAAGGGTCTTAGGATACTTCAAAACACATTTCTTATTCTTGATTTTAACCTTGAGTCAATAATATGGATTTTTTTTCTAATTATTTGACAAAACTAATTTTACTTGTTTCTAAAGGCAATTGGGTTCGAAATTATTTTGATCCTTATTGATTTCAATAAAGATTAATACATTATTCCTATCAAACATATAAAATTATTCATGTGTTTCCATAATCTAGTTTGAGTGATATAAATATCCATCCTTATTTTGAGGGGAAAATCATAAATAAAATCTTGATATGCACTAACATTTCTTAAGAGATGTGTTGTTTTAACTCTAGTAGTTATATCGCCAATTACATTATCAACAAGATGATATTAATTACCATTAAAAATTTGTTCATTAGAAAATATATCCCCTTAAATTTATGTATCCAATTTTTTATTTTTATTATACAATAATTTAAATTATCTAATATCAATCTCAACATGATCAAAAAATATTTTCTTTCCTGTAAATGATTTTCATCAAATTTACCATTAATAGATTCTTCAAATAATAATATTATTTTGTTAAAAACATTATATTCCTTATTATAAATAGAATAAAATTGAAGATACCTTTATCATATTTTGAATCAGATTTATCAAATGAATATTTAATATTAAGAATTTAAACCTTACAACCAGATAATCTGAAATAAACAATTATTTTCTTCCTTCCCTTCGAGATTCCATAATGTTTATTTTTTAACAATGGTTAATGATAAAACGATTTAGGAAATTAAATGGAAAATTAATAACCTCTACCCAGAAATATGTTTCCAAACTCGATTCATTTGATATAGTTTTGAAAATTTCGTATTTTTTCTTTCTACCACACCATTTTATAATGGTTTTCTAGGAGAATAAAAATTATGATTAAATAAATTTAAATCACAAAATTTATCAATTTATAGATTTTAAAACACATAACTTCTATCACATATAATCGATAAAATTAGATAACATTTTCCATGTTTGTCTAATTTATAAATGGTAATCCATTTAGATAGTGCATCATATTTATTTGTAAGGGAATATGTCTATGTAAATCTACTTTATACATCAAAAATATCAAATGCATATGTTTCTCCTCAAAGATTAGAATTTTTCATAAGTAAAAACAAATAAAAAATGTATTAAGGAGTCAAGAAGTTTTTACCTCATGAAAAAATATAAAAGACCCTTTATATTGCTTACCTTTTTTTCATGCATCACATACATAGTTGTTTTCCAGTTTCAACTGAGGTGGATTTAACACATTTTTATTTTTTCAAAGATTGTGTAATAACCTGAAATTTGGTTATCCCAATATTCTATGCCACAAAATATTTCCACATTGAACAAAATTTAAATATTTTAAATTATATTCTGCCAACTCAATAAAATTAGTTTTATAAATATTGTACATTCTTTTTTCATAAAAGAAGACATATTCATCTTTGAAAATAATACATTTTTCATTTTCAATTTTCTCACTCATATTATCATAACAATATTTTTAAATACATATTAAATTATTTTTTAATCCTTAAATGAATAAAAATTTTTAATAACAAATAAATTTAAAATTATAAATTATCCTAAACCTTTAACTCTTCTATTTGAATTGTCATTAAAAGTAACACTACCACTGTAAAAATTATTAAAATATTTAAAAATAGATATTTCTCTTGTCATATGTCATGAAAATCCACTATGCATATACCACACATCAAATTTTATGATATTACTACAAGTTTAATTTATATAATCATATTTAAAAATCCAATGATACCCCTAAAAACATGGGTCTTTTGGTCTTAGTATATTAATTACTGGGAAACCATATAGATATTAAACATGTGTTCACTGGTAATCGAGAAGACAATGATTTTAAAATAAAAGACTTAGTGTGACCAAGAGACTATGAAAATTTTAAGGAACATTTATTTCCATAATGACCCGTCATTTGAAATTTAAAACATGTAATAGTATATTATCTCCCACTTTAATCTTTTAAAAATAGTGTTTATACCTTTTGGGTAAAATTTATTCATAACCAAGACCATTTTTCGTCTTTTTAATCATATAAAAAATCATCATTTTTTAATAACATTATCTACCATGAAAAAAATTCATAGATCATCCTATATTTTTTCAATATCATTTATAAGATTATAATTTTCTTTTAATATAGAATTTAATTTAGTTTTCTGAGATTATTCACATATAAAATATTAATTTTTATGTTTTTGATCATCATGGTGAACATTTTCCAAATCATGAATTTGAGATAAAAGGACTATTATTCAATTTTAAATTTTCAGCAATAAAATCCTTATGTATGATCATATGATTTTTAAATAATTTCGTAATCATGATAACTTTAGGATTTATTGTATAAAAATATTCATAAAAATTAACATTATAAGATTCAAAATTATATTTATATTCAGAAGATAAATAAAATTCACTTACCACCCTTTTGGAACAGTAAATATAGGTTTGATGATTTTTTCCCTATACTATATCAATTACTTGAATATAAATATAAAATATAATATTAAAAATTTTCATTTGTGTTCCATTAATTTTTTATATTTTTCAATATTAATTTTATTATTATAAATTCTTGATGAGTTAGGATTGATTTTCCCTCTTTCTTTGTATTCAAAATAGAAAACATCATTATTATAAATTCCTTTCTTATATTTTTCCTGGGGAAATTATTTTTTTCCTATCCTTGAGAATTCTTTAATTATTATTGTAACACCCCAATATTTTATGAAAAATATTCTTTTCAATAATGTCTTGTGTTGTACTCTACACCAAAAGGAGTTTGCACAACACGCATCTTTGACTTGCCTTGCATTACACGCAATCACGACCTTCCTCGATAGCTTGCGTCATACGCAATACCGAGTTTCACTAAACAATGATATGCCCTTAAAATATTATTAAAACTAGCCATTATGAATAGTAATAACCATATTTTTAAATTTTATAAATTTTATTTTTCAAAATGGACTTCATTTTTGGATTTGGAATATCGAAATTAGCCTAGGGTGAAATTTTGGTATTTTTCTGAAAACTTTCAATTTTTGATGAATTGAGAAGCCACTAAATGGTAGTTAAAAAACTGAATTTTTCATAAAACCTAATTTTACCGCTTCTTTGAGTGGAATTTCGAAAATCCAAGAGACATGGTTAATATCAAGGACTAAAATGTGGTTCAATAAGATGAAAATAATTTTTGGTGAATAGTAACTTTTTACATTTTTTACCACGGTTAAAAGTAAATAGGGTAATTAAGGGTAAATATGATATTATTATTACCCTAACACATGTCCTAATTCTATTGGATAAGTGTGATTCGACCAAAAACAAACTTAGGAATAAAATATGACCCTTTAGGCCCATTTGGATTAGATTAGGACATTTATTATCAATTTATTTAAAGAAGGGTTAAAATAGTTAAAATCAAAGTTTAATAACTAAATCATTTTTAATATAGGTTTATACATAATATAAATTAGATTGTAAATATTTATTAGAAATATAATAAGATTTCCTACATAATTATATTTTATTTATAATTTTTAGACATTAAATAATTTAATTTATCTATGACACAATGATGATGCAGTAATTACCATAATAGTGAAAAAAAGAGAATAATTGATATTATAAATACCCAAATAAATTTAAATTGATACTTTTTATGAATTCCACTAATTTTCTAGGTTAATATGACATGTTATTATTGATTTAATTAACTTTTTTTTGAACTAATAATTCTTTTATGATTTTCACAAAAATCAATTACCAAATACTGTCAAAATTGACATAAAATAGTTTTTAAAACAAATATTATATTATTAATTGTTATTTTATTCTAAAAAATATAAGGTTCGGCCAAATGACTTAGATAAGGTTATATATATTAATAATAAACAACTTGGGGTTTTTTTGGCTTGTTATAGTAAGTTTATTAACCATATAGTGTAAGAACACAAGAAGACGTGGTAAAATTAAAATTATTTAACTTAATGTTAAATCTAAATGATAAGGTTAAAATAGGAACCTAACCTTGTCTAAATTCTATTGGATGAGAGGATTTCGACCCATCCCCACATTAGCTTCGAAATAAATCAATTTGGAGCTATTTAAAACCGAATATTACTTTATAATAAAATAATAGTTTTAGTTTTCCAAAGGAGCCCCTCTCCTCCCTTATAAAAGGGAACCTCCTCCCCCTCTTCCTCACACCAATTTGAGCCTTCATGCTCGGCCAACCCCTGAAAATTTCTCCTCTCCACTTCCCTAGAAACATCCTAGAGGTTTTGGTCTTCTTCAAATACCTATTTTAGTGCCCTAAAAGGAGGTCTCAAAGAGGCGCTTCAATGAAGAAGAGTTTCAGACACTTACGAAGCAAATCAGATCTACGGTAAGGGAAATATCACAATCTCATTTTTATCCGAGATTATTTATACTTTAGTATCTACTGGGGTGTATTTTATCATCCATATCCATTTTTCCTCTATATGTAATATTATTTCCATCCACCTATAATTGTTTAAATCCAATTTTACCCTTCGGTGAGTTTTTAGTAAAAGATATGAGAGGAATTTTTTGTCGTTTTTCGTACGAGGTACTTTTTGACTTTTCCGACAAATGTACGAGAAGAATGTTTTTTTAAATTATACGGAATGAATGGATTTTTAAAACATTATATCCAAGAATATTCCTTTAAAAGTTTTCATGTTTATTTTTAATCAACTTCTTTTAGTTTATAATTGTATGACATATTAAGAAAGGAAAAGTGTTTTTGAAATAGAAAGGATTTTTTCCTTAAGAATGGAGTTCAAGTGTTTTATTAAAATTATTTTCCATCTAAGAATAATAAAGGGTTCTGTTTTTATCCCTATTATTACATTGATTTGATTATGTTGTGATGAAATTATTTTTATGAATTACTTTATATTATATGAATTGTTTTATGATGTCACGATGTTTAAGATTACCATTTTTATTAAATGGGTTATGCTATGATGTATGCTTTATGATTTTGTGGCACACATAAGAATGGTATCATTATGAGATAGGTGGGACCTATATCTCCCTCTAATGCATTGGGTAAATATTTTATATCTCATGAGATAGACATGGCTGGAACGGTAGGTTATACCGGTTCAGTGAAACAGGACTGAAATGAGGAGTGAACTCGGTTCAGAAAGGGACTTTGTCCACTAAGATAGTCTTGGAAATGAGTCTTGACTAATAAGAAATGATTCTCTATGATTATGTGTGTATGCCACAATGTTTCATGTTTTATGTTATGATTATTGGGATTATATTTCACTACTATGATTTATCCCATGTTATGAAATTGTGATCTCGTTTGTAGGTTAAGATTTACAAAAGATATGTTCTTATGAATATGATGTGATTGATATTTCTTTTGTTTACCCTTACTGAGCATTTGAGCTCACCCTTTTATGTTTTCTTTTCCCCAGGGTATATAGAAAGGATTTTGGTTTTTTTTAAAAGAAGATCATTATGGGAGATGTTGAAGATCTTTCACCATGATTAGAAGATTATATTCCGAGTTTCCAAAGACACTAAACTATTACGGTCCTTGTGTGTGTGTTTTTGTTATGTACTAAGTATTCTGAAAAAGTAATGTAATTTCTATGTACGTTAAGCTTCGTGTCTCTACAGTTGGTATCAAAGGAAAGGTTTAGTCAACCTTTGGAAACTAGGATGCAAGAACTTTAGTGAGATCCCTAGAGATATTTCTAAGGTATGTCTAGGGATGTCCCTAAGGTTAAGTATACGTATAGGTTATAGTCCTAGAATTACACTAACGATCATATAATTAAACCTAAGATGTTAGATATTGAAGGTACTCCCCCTTTATTATGTTGTTTTCCCTAGCATGATTTTTTCCACTCAAACTATTCTTTTTGGGGTTTAGACGATGGATGGAACCCGAAGGAACCGTGTTGATCAATGCAATGGACAATGAAATTATTTTCCTCCTGAACAAACAAATGTTATGGGAGATGGAGTGAAAAATCTTATTGCTATACTTACACAAGCTATGAATCATTATGGACTTCCAAATGAGCAGATAAGGGAACAATATTCTATTGAGTCCTTCATGAGGCAACGTCCCCCTTCTGTCAGTGGGTCATCTGGTCCACTTGTTGTTGAACAATGGATTAGTACCACTGAACAGATATTTTCAGTTCTTGAATGTTTTGAACATGATAAAGTCATCTTAGTAGTATATCGTTTGGAAGGTGAAGCTGATCAATTGTGTAATCTTATCAAGAATATGAGGCAAAGAGATGAAATTGAGTCCATGGAATGGGAAGAGTTCAAGAACATATTTTTCAATAAGTACATCCCTTGTATTCTTCAAACAAAGATGGAGAAGGAGTTTCTTGAACGAAAGAAAAAGGATGATTAATCTGTTGGTATATACGAAGCGAATTTTACAAGGCTTAGAAGGAATGCATCTGGATTTATCATCCAACCTGAAAGTAAAGTTGATTGATTCTCCAGTGGCTTAAATCCAAGTATTCGAATGGAATTAGCTATAAGAGACTTCAGTAGCTATGAAGAAATTGTGCGTTGTGCTATCAAGGTAGAAATGGAAGTTGGTGTTACATATCCATCTCATCGTTTTGACAAGAAATGAAAGATGGAGTTCAAGGAGAAATCTCAGAATAATGGTGAAAAGAAGATGAATGTTTCCTTATGCTAAAAGTGTGTAAAGAATCATGGTGGAGATTGTCTTAAAGGGACAAGTGAATGTTTCAAATGTGTAAAGGAAGGTCATAGGGAATTTGAATGCCGCAATTATGGGAAGAAAATGTCTAATGATGCAAACAAAGGAAGGGATACACAAAATGAACCTACTACACTTCAATGTTTCAAGTGCAAGAAGATGGGACATTATGCCAATAAATTCCCTAATCCAAGGGTTAGTGATGATCAATATTAGCAACAACATAAGGCAAAGGACAAAGGGAAGTTGCATGCGACCACCATTGGCGATGTTGAATATGACAACGATGTGGTGGAATGATTAAGTGTTTATGTAATGGGATTACCAAATAATGTTGAGTGTTGGAATATTTATGTATTGGTCTATTGTGGTCTTCAATAATTTTATGGTACCGGTAACCATGGAAAGTGATTGAGATATTTTTGGAAAAAATGATGATATGCGCATAATGAAGGGAAAATGAGAAAATGACATATTCGACAGTATTCATGAGCTCATGATTGATATAAGGACAAAGTGATATCATGGTTTGAGTATATACAAATTTGAGGATTTTGTTATGTGGAGAGTGTTAACTTTTAACTGCATTCATATTTTCAATAAGGATCAATGGGTATTCAAGAGAACACATGATTAAGGGCTTTGAATGTTTGGAATGTGACCAACAAGAAATATCTTATGATATATGGGGATCAACAATGGTATTAAATCTCTGGTAATCGTTTTCACTCTATTATGAGAGTGGACTGCAGTATTATGGATAAGCCTAAAGATTGGAATGGACTATGTTGGACATAAGTTAGTATTGTTTAAGGATAAAAGTGTTTTCAATATTATTGATGGGATGTTATAGTAATATTGTTTTAGAAAAAGGACAATCTGCAGGACGGGCGACAACCCATCGCGTCGGACAAGGCCATGGGAATCGAACCCACAATCGAAGTGCGACTGGCATTTATCGCCTACCACTGGCCTACAGGAAGTCCCTGTTTAGTAGAAACTAGTTTTATTATATTAAGTAGTATGATATATGAAGTATAAGTCCATTTTAGGAACCATATTGTATTAATCTCACTATAGATGGACTTATGTATTTTTTGATAACTTTTCTATCCTTTTTTGAGACAGATGGAATGACCCATAATTTTATCACATGATCTCCTATCACATCATGAATGTCAAATTAAACTTCATTTATTTAAGAGATGAAGTGGAAATTGTCCAAAGAACGACGAACGGTGAGACTATACCGAAATCACGAAAGTGTTTCTTCTAATTCCAATTTCATCAACTTTAGGGAAACGATCTTGAAACCCAAAAATGTTGTCCTAGTGCTCTTATATCTGATGAATCAGATGGTACCTTAGATCGTCACAAATTTATGGCTTTGTGATTTCTTGCTTTTCCATAGCCATGTTCTCTACCACTCTCCATCAGAACATGATGGTTAGATTTCTCTTCCATATCCATATTTTCACCTATGTGGAAACACAATGATTAGTTTATTTGGGTAACCATTATGTTTCATACTTTTGTTTTTAAAGATTGGTTTTTTTATTCCTTTTTACGATGTGGGTTTCTATCAAAGAAACTTTCGAATAGTAAACCATTTATAACCCTAACGAATTTCGAGGGCGAAATTCATTTTAAGGGGGTAGAATGTAACACCCCGAGATTTTATGAATAATATTCTTTTCATTAATGTATTTTGTTGTACGCTACACCAAAAAGAGCTTGCACAACATTCATCTTTGAATTGCCTTACATTACACGCAATCGCGACCTTCCTCGATAGCTTGCATCGTACGCAATACCGAGTTTCACTAAACAATGATATGCTATTAAAATATTATTAAAACTAGCCGTTATGAATAGTAATAACCAATTTTTGAAATTTTATAAATTTTATTTTTCAAAATGGGCTTCATTTTTGGATTCAGAATATCGAAATTAGCCTAGGGTAAAATTTTGGTATTTTTCTGAAAACTTTCAATTTTTGATGAATAGTGAAACCACTAAGTGGTAGTTAAAAAACTGAATTTTTCATAAAACTTAATTTTACAGCTTCTGTGAGTGGAATTCTAAAATCCGAGAGACACGGTTAATATCAAGGACTAAAATGTGGTTCAATGAGATGAAAATAATTTTTGGTGAATAGTAACTTTTTACTTTTTTTACCACGGTTTAAAGTAAATAGGGTAATTAAGGGTAAAGATGATATTATTATTACCCTAACACATGTCCTAATTCTATTGGATAAGTGTGATTCGACCAAAAATAAACTTAGAAATAAAATATGACCATTTAAGCCCACTTGGATTAGATTAGGACATTTATTATCAACTTATTTAAAGAAGGGTTAAAATAGTTAAAATCAATGATTAATAACTAAATCATTTTAAATATAGGGATATACATAATATAAATTCGATTGTAAATATTCATTAGAAAGCTAATAATATTTACTACATAATGATATTTTATTTATAATTTTTAGACATTAAATAATTTAATTTATCTATGACACAATGATGATGCAGTAATTACCAGAATAGTGAAAAAATTAGAATAATTGATATTATAAATACCCAAATAAACATAATTTGAGAATTTTTATGAATTACACTAATTTTCTAGGTTAATATGACATGTTAGTATTGATTTAATTAACTTTTTTTCGAACTAATAATTCTGTTATGATTTTCACAAAAATCAAGTACCAAATAGTGTCAAAATTGAAATAAAATAGTTTTTAAAACAAATATTATATTATTAATTGTTATTTTATTCTTAAAAATCTATGGTTCAGCCAAATGACTTAGATAAGGTTATATATATTAATAATAAACAACTTGGGGTTTTTTTAGCTTGTTATAGTATGTTTATTAACATTATAATGTAAGAACACAAGAAGACACGGTAAAAGTAAAATTATTTAACTTAATGTTAAATCTAAATGATAAGGTTAAAATAGGAACCAAACTTGTCTAAATTCTATTGGATGAGATGATTTCGACCCATCCCCACATTATCTTAGAAATAAATCAATTTGGAGCTATTTAAAACCGAATATGAATTTATAATAAAATAATAGTTTTAGTTTTCCAAAGGAGCCCCTCTCCTCCCTTATAAAAGGGTACCTCCTCCCCCTCTTCCTCACACCAATTTGAGCCTTCAAGCTCGGCCAACCCCTGCCAATTTCTCCTCTCCACTTCCCTAGAAACATCCTAGAGGTTTTGGTGTTCTTCAAAGACCTATTTTAGTGCCCTAAAAGGAGGTCTCAAAGTGGCGCTTCAAAGAATAGGAGTTTCGGACACTTACGAAGCAAATCGGACCTACGGTAAGGGAAATATCACTATCTCATTTTTATCCGAGATTGTTTTTACTTTAGAATTTACTGGGGTGTATTTTATCATCCACATCCATGTTTCCTCAATATGTAATATTATTTCCATCCACCTACAATTGTTTAAATCCAACTTTACCCTTCGGTGAGTTTTTAGTAAAAGATATGAAAGGAATCTTTTGTCGTTTATCGTACGAGGTACTTTTTGACTTTTCCGACAAAAGTACGAGAAGAATGTTTTTTTAACTTATATTGCATGAATGTATTTTTAAAACATTATTTCCAAGAATCTTCTTTTAAAAGTTTTCAAGTTTATTTTTAATCAACTTCTTTTAGTTTATAATTGTATGCCATATTAAGAAAGGAAAAGTGTTTTTGAAATAGAAAGGATATTTTCCTCAAGAATGGAGTTCAAGTGTCTTATCAAAATTATTTTCCATCAAAGAATAATAAAGGGTTCTATTGTTATCCCTATTATTACATTGATTTTATTATGTTGTGATGGAATTATTTTTATGAATTCCTTTATATTATATGAATTGTTTTATGATGTCACGATGTTTAAGATTACCATTTTATTACATGGGTTATGCTATGATGTATGGTTTATGATTTTGTGGCACACATAAGAATGGTATCATTATGAGATGGGTGGGACCTATATCTCCCTCCAATGAATTGGGTAAGGATTTTATATCTCAGGAGATAGACATGGCTGGAACAGTAGGTTATACCGGTTCAGTGAAACAGGACTGAAACGAGGAGTGAACTCGGTTCAGAAAGGGACTTTGTCCACTAAGATAGTCTTGGAAATGAGTCTTGACTAATAAGAAATGATTCTCTATGATTATGTGTTTATGACACAAAGTTTCATGTTTTATGTTATGATTATTGGGATTAAATTTCACAACTATGATTTATCCCATGTCATGAAATTATGATCTCTTTTGCAGGTTAAGATTTCCAAAAGATATGTTTTTATGAAAATGATGTGATTGATATATCTTTTGATTACCCTTACTGAGCATTAGAGATCACCTTTTTATGTTTTCTTTTCCCCAGGGTATAAAGAAATGATTTAGGTTTTTTAAAAAAGATGATCTTTATGGGAGATGTTGAAGATCTTTCACCATGATTAGAAGATTATATTCCGAGTTTCCAAAGACACTAAACTATTACGGTCCTTGTGTGGGTGTTTTGTTAAGTACTAAGTATTCCTCAAAAGTAATGTAATGTATATGTACGTTAAGCTTCGGGTCCCTACAATTATCCATTTGGAAGCTTATAAAATTTCATCTTTTTCATTGATTTATAATTTATAACTAGAAGATCAAGTAGTAACAGGAATATTTTACTTAAAATAAATTTTATTATTTGTCAAATATTCCTATTGATAAATATTTTCCCATCATAATTAAAATTGTATACTATATTGGATAAGATCAACTATTTATTATTATCTGAAATTTTATCATTCAGTATACCTTTATTGCCTGAAATTTATTCTAAAAAACTATTAAAACTATTACAATTATAATTTAATTATCTAGTGATTCTCTTAAGCCTATATACTCTTCATAATAATAGTAAATCTATGAATAATTTTATTTAATTTTTCATATTATCAGATTTTAAACTCTTCAAACCTATATCATAATAAGCCAAGTTTATTTCTTATTAACATATCTAATCCCAAATGAGTAACTTGAAAAATATTACATATTTAATGATTTTTTAGATAAATTCTTGTAGATTTAATCATTTCTACTTATTTCATAATTTAAAATTTTCATTAACCATCAATTTAAATCGTATATAATAGCACTATCAATAGTAAAAAAATTGGATCAATTTCAATTAGATTTCTGGGTTTCACCGTTTTATTCCAAATTTTAATGATACGGTGTTTAATAAGTGATTCCATGAGAAACTTTTAATAACCATAATCAGTTCCATTAACGAATAGAGTCCTTGAGGTATACATACATCATTCACATTAATTAATTTCATCTTAAAAAAATACTTTCTCCTTTACAATTTATGTGATGATTTTACTAGCATAAATAAGATATAAATATATACAATATAGGGGACTACCTTTGATTTTAATTGTGCAGTCTAAATGTGAGATTTTATTAAAAGTAAAGTGGTGATGAATTGAATCTTTTATGTTAATTTAATAAATTACTATCATTGTTAAAAATAAATGTAGTGGAATATAGGATAAATGTACACAATTATTTTTATAGTAGCTTTGATCTAAATGATCATACTCTACTATTCACCCATCTCAAATGTGGGGAGAAATATAACCCACTAATTAGGGAATCTATAACTTTTTATGGGAGTCAAACCCTTAAAAACAACCTTTTTAATCCTTAATGGAAAAAAATCGTAATGTGAATTTTTCTCACCTAAAGTCATAACCCACTAAAACCTTTCACTCACCCTGAGTTAAAACCTAATTACCCTACCATTTACTCACTCAAAGGAAAAACCTCAAACACTACTTTTGTATGAGGTATAACAACAGAAATATTTCCTTTTATGGGTAGTAAAACCAAGAAACAATTAATAAAGTGAAAATAGAAGGAAGTAAGAACCATATAAACAAAACGAAGAAGAATGGGTTTGAGTATCGATGTAGTATGGTTCTCTCCAGTAGAAATTTATCAAAAGATTTATGTTCGGCTGAGAAAAGTAATTTATTTCCAATATGTATAACACAATATAGTTCAAGAATTTCATAACATTTTATATCATCAATAGTTTTATCAAAACCATTGAATATAGTTCCTTCATGCACCACATATTTGAATAATTAATCACATTTCATTATATCATTCTTGATGTAACTCGTGATTTATTCATTGAATTCACATACAATTTATTCTCACATGGATTTTCATTATTAATTTGTAACACTAATATAGGTTTTACAGTGTAATTAATTTATTATAATTAAGAAAAATTAAAATTTACTCTCAAAAACCAATATAAAAGTTCTTGTAATATTACTATAGTCTTTTCATGACACATCATTCATTCAAATAATTTAAATTTAAACACTACAAGTTCTAATAATATGGTGTGAATATTAATACATTTATGATTATATTAAATTTATTTTAAATATAGTAAACAACCTCTAAATATTCATAGGATCAAAATAATTAATCGGTATTTAAGGAATAATTAATTCAAGAAAACCATTTGAAAAAAATATAGTTATTCAAAATATATAAGAATAAGTAAAAAAAGCATTTTTTTGAACTAAAAAAATTTCAAAATCATTGAGTGATCAATATACTTTGATTGAATGTGAGGTTAAAGCATCCTACAGACTTGAGTGACTAAAGAGGCTTGAGTGTATCTTCTCTTATTATAGTTGGTCAAGTTGTAAGTTCTTGAATTTTCCAATATTTCACTTATAATAAGTTATAATTTAGGTTTTCCATAATTTCACTTATTGTATGTCAGAAGATAGGTTCAAGAGTTTTCCAAATTTTTAACTCATGATAAGGAATATGGATGGTTTAAGAGTTTTCCAAATTTTCACTCAAGGTAGGTCATAACGTTTGTTCAATTAATTTCCAAAAATTCACTCATGATAGATTATAAGGAAGTTCCATGACATTAATACAATTTCACTCATTTATTTTCATAATGTAGTTTAAATAATTTTCAAAAATTTCACTCATATTACGTCAATATTTTGGTTCAATTGTTTGAAAAATTCAATATATATATCTCATAGTCATGCGACCAGTCAGGGTTCGTCATGCTATTAATTTTATAGTTTGAAATTTTTTGAATGTGTATATTATGTTCAATTGATTTTTTATTATGTAGTTGATTCAATAGTTATAATTTTTTTGACTACCCATCTTACGGTTAGTCAATATTATTAATGTAATCACTTGAATTTTTTTCATGTGGTTAGTCATGCCTTAAACGTATTTTGTAAAATGGAATAATATACATACTCATTATATATGTGATTTTAACCCATATAGTGATGGATTTTACTCCAAAATATTTTAAAAAAACACATGATAAACATGATAATTATAATAATAATAAATTATAAACCACATCATTTCTTATAAACAATGTAATCATAAAAACCTTTCTTAACCTATGTTAGAGGTAATAAAAGAGTAGAATAAAATAAACGATATATTTTTTATTTATAATGAATATGTGTTGTAATTATCAAAAAATAAATAAATTAAATGAGTAGGATCCACTTATACAACCCCCAATTTTGAAGATATCTTTGTTGATGTGCATATTAAGTCCCATAGCTCTCTATTATTATCATTAGGTGATTAAGTGTTATGGGATGTTTTTATGAATATTTTTTTTCAATATTTGATTAAAAATAGATAAATTTAATATGAATACTTCTTTAGTTGGATGTATTTATAAAAATTATAGTTTATTTACATTCAAGATGAATTCAAGTACTTCAATCAATCAACATCAAAATCAAATTAATAACATTTTTCCCAATATGATTAATAACTATTCTATTATAGATGATGAAGACTAAGCGATGAATCTAATTAATTATCCTGAAAATTTATATAGCACACATGTTGAATATATGATGTATTTCCAATACTCTTTAACTTTGTTATAGGTTATGTTATATTTACATTCAAAATAAATCCATAATATATAAAATGTTAGATATAAGGTTGAAAATTATACAAATTGAGTTTGATGAAATTGATTAATTATTATAAATCAAAATAATCAATGTTCAGTATAAGTTCAACATAAGCTTTGGTCATATTAAATATTAGGAATAGTTCAAATTAATTACCATGGTTAAGGCTAAAATAGG
Organism: Viscum album; assembly: GCA_963277665.1. Lineage (NCBI taxonomy): Eukaryota > Viridiplantae > Streptophyta > Magnoliopsida > Santalales > Viscaceae > Viscum > Viscum album. Next base: position 220,780,390 of record OY728127.1, on the reverse strand, counting down.
GTTTTGTGAATAACATGTGCTTGTGTAAAAATTAATTTTCCATATAGATAAAATTTTATATGATAAATTGTATATAATATTTAAAATTATTGATTCCGAATAATCTTATAATTATCATTAGTTTTTAGGCTTGAGGTAAAAATTAAATAGGTAAATAAAAAAACTCATTACTGTAGTGAAAACTAAAATGGTAAAGGTAAGTAAACATAAAGGATAATGGAATAAAATGTTTAAAAAATGCATATAATTTTTAGGGTTTAGGTTTGTCATGAACATAGATCTAGTTAACTCCATTATTTATAAATTTTATTGGCACTCGGGTTAAGATGGAAGTCCAATTATTGAATAGTTTTGGGTATTTTTTAAAATGTAACTCCTTCTTAAATAGAAAAGGGAACCCCTCGCCTCAAGTCCTCACTCTTATAAAAAAATTAATTTCAACAAAAAACTACATAAATATCTCCCAAACATAATTAGATAAATTATATGGTTTATGGTCTTCCCAAAATACTATCCCTTGTGTCCTTAATAAGAGATCCAAAAAAGGGTTTTCTTAGAAAAGTTAATCGTTTTCACTAAGATCCTTCTTTTTTAAATATTATTTTTCCACCTTTAATTATGTATTATAAGTTATAATATAATAACACTTGTATATCTTTTATAATAATATTTTATTAGGTTTATTTAATAATATTTATCAATCTCTTATGTATCAAATCGAAAATAAAGCCCTCGCTAGTGTGTACGGTGGACTACTGCCCCACGAGACAATTTAAATTGTTTTCCATAAATGAATCACATGAATAGCCTTAATGGAAAAATAAATAAATATATATGATAATTAGGACATGATATTTCTTCTAAAAATGTAATATGTCATCCATCCTTTCATCCATTAAGTTAATGATATCATTGATCGTGCATACGTAAGACCTACAATTCCTCAAAGTGATGTGATTAACATTCCATGTTTGAATTTTAAGAGTGATTCTAAATATGTATACAATAAATAAATATGATATTTATAAAATTAAAATAATTCTACATATTATGTAATCATATCATATGGAAATTAACTAGAACTTCCATTATAAAACATGCATGAGAAAACAATGATGTTAACACCCCAAACAATGGTAATAATAAAATATTATTATTCTATAGCGGATAAGATGTTATAATAAGATAATATTTAATATTATATATATGAATATGGTTCTAGTTTAAATTAATAACTTTTAGAAAACAATAATACTAGATACTAAATCATGTCAATCTACAGGTAAACATTATATAATGGATTCTATCTCAATTTCCTTTCAACAAGGAACATTTTAATGTTATGCTCATAATTTCGATTATATGGTGTATATGTTTCTACTTAAACATGTTATATCACGAATCCATCATAATTAATAGTATTATATGTTATAATTTAAATAGTTTCATCCATGTGGATTTGACCTGAAAGTTTCAAAGTGGTAATGAATTTCATAACTCTGTTTCTTTTCATTGGGTTATATTACTTCTTCGTTAAATTTTATATTATAAAATTGCATGGGTAATTAATTTTTATTATTGTATGTTGTTTTAACACTTTTTTTTATTGGTATTTAAATTTTTAATTTATTATTACCATTTTCATCTATTTTTAACATAAAATTGATGAGAACATTTTATTAAATAAAATCCACCTTTATTTCTCTTTTAGGTCAAATATAAATTTTTACCACATCAATATTTTCCATAAAATTTTTAAAATAATATTTTTTTTATTCATCAAATTATATATCAATGAAAATTTTAAACATGTTTTACTTTTTACTAAATGGTTTAGAAGGAATTATCTTTTTAATTTCTGAACAAATTACTTTTTAATTTTTTACACAAAATGAAAAACGATTTGTTAACATTAATTGCATGAAAAGAATATTACCAACATAATGAAATATAATAAATTTGAATATTTAATTACAATTTTATAGGGTTCCTTTAAAATAAAATGTTTTTTCTAATATTCTGGAAATTATTAGTTTTTAAAATTGGTTTTCAAAGTGAAAAGGGTTTTTTTAAAGTGAAAATTCTATTTTACTCAACAATATTTTAATGATATTTTTTTGGTTTTTATAATCATAAATGACAATAAAAAATTCTTATAATTATAATCCACTATATATATGTTGTAATTATAATGTCCTTATCCTTTCTCTGGATTATTTTGATCATCTTGAATAAGGAAAATAATGACATTCACATTCTTGATTAATTTTGATTTCATTGACTGTGTTTTGAAGCATTCAATTTCTAGTGAACATTGAACATTAAATTTCCCTTAAATATCAATTTTTTTGTATCATTGATATAAATATTTACTAAAACATATATCATTTCAATATATGGGGTTTTAATTTTAAATTTATTTCATTGACTGGGGAATATTTTATAATTTCTATCTTTACTCAATATATATAATTTTTATAAGTCATAGTGTTCATGAATTAAATTAAAATTTTAATATATGAGGAATTAATTGATCTTTCAGTGATTTATGGGGACCAAAGTTATATATCCCCTTGATTCATCAAAAGGTCTAATGAGACAAATTTTTAATCTAACACTAAATGGGTTTTTGGTGAATACCTACTCATCAATTAAATTCTCATAGAATAAGTTATTGATGGTATAGATATCATGCAACTTGAGTTGATAAAATATAATATTAATAATTGACATCATTTAGAATTCAGTATTTATTATCCATGATATTTTTTTATTGGTATTATCAATGGATGAATTTTCATTCTCTTGTTACAGATTAAATGTCTCGTGTTTTCAATCATTAATCTTACCATATTGATTATGAATTGATGATTATGATTTATTATTTTATAATATATTAGATTGTATTTACCCCTTAACGTTCCTTTAATATTGCCTTTATTTTGCTTATTTCCGCAGGATATGAAGCTGAAATCTATGAATGAATTCAAGGATTTAGACTTTCTGTTTTCTCTATGTTTTGTATTTTATGTTTTCAAATGTAATGTGTGATTCAATTATATATCTATATTACCAACACTAATAAACTATTTGGTCTTTTGGGATGTCATCACTTATATATTATGCATATGTAATAAAATAACCACTGAATATGGTCTAATAGAGTCAGGATATTTATATGTATGCTTTTCTTAGAAACATACTAAGGAAATAAAAATATTGTCAAGTGATTTATGAATTGATAACAAAATAAAACACCAAGGAATATTTTGTTCCATTTAAACAAAATTTAACACCTATTGGTATCAATAATCTCCCCCATTGTAGTTTTTTTTCATCCAAGAAATATAAATATACATATCTATAAAACTCAAGTAATGGATTCAAATCCAGAAATTCAATAACTACATGAGAAATATCAATTTAGGAAACAACGATCTTTGAAAAAAATATCACTGTTTCCATAAAAAAGTGATTATAAAAAGATTCAAACTTCATCCTAATCTCAAAACATCATCATCACAAATACAACTTCAACCTATAAATAAAAAGTTCTTTCATTGATTTTGAAAAAAATTAAAACAGTACAAAAATACTGACATCAAAGCTTACCTATTTTAAACCCCTTAAATATATGATCTCCCTTTATAGGTAGTTCACATATAAATATATAGATTTATGTTAAATATTTTACCCCATTGAAAATGCAATCCAAATAAAATAAGATTCTGGGGAAAAATTTCACATACATTTGCCTTGATATGCATGATTTTGAATTCCCATCATTAATCACATCCACTGAAGTTAATCCTTTAATAATGGTTTAAGGAATATATAAACAACTTTATCCATTATTGGATAAAAATATAGTTTTGGTTCATTTATTTCAACATGTTCATTGAAAAAATGAAATTTAATATCAATGTGATTTGATATGAAAAGGTTCACAAGATTCTTAGTGAGCTAGTCAATACATTGATTACCACAACCAAAAAGAATGGGTAGCTTCAAATCAACTAAAAAATCTTCTAGTTTTTCCTCCATCTGTATTAATGTTGTTGTGGCTCGAGTGGAAGCTACAGACTCAACTTCTACAATGTTGAATGTCACTGAAATTTACTTCTTTTATGAATTCTTACATTCCATTGTCTCAAAATTAAAACTCTACAGTATGTAGATTTTCTATCATTGTCACAATATTCCCAATCAATATTAGTATATCCAGAATTCATAGTCATATATATGATATTATATTTCAACCTGAAATGAAGTATACATTTAATAAATCTAATAAGTATTCTTCTATCTAAAATATGGAAATATTTTTGTACACTTTTATTTCATACATAGAAAGTAACAAAATACAATCAATACGGCCTTTATGCTATGATCTATAACAGTATTCCGACCAAATTTAAAAACACTTCAGGTTGAACCTTCATTCCATTCCCATATTTTGAAAACCTCATTCCCACTAAAATGGGACTGGTAAAAGGTTTTTAATATCACCCTATATATATATTATATAATTACTTTTAATATTTTTCTTATAATTTTAAAATGTGGTCCTTATTTAAAGTAATTTGGAATCTAAGAAAGTTATTCTTTTCTCCCAGCATAAACATTTCAAAAAACATCTTAATTTATTTAGAAAAGCCTTCACATTATTCGTCACTATTCCCTATTAATATGATATTATCAATATAGAAGATCACAATGCGAGAAACCGGTTTATTTTATTTTTTGAAGATTTTGTTGATTAGCCTTGATTTTATGAAATTCAAATAATTCCAAAAATTATCCACCTTATAATATGATGCTATTAGAGATTATTTTGACCCATACAAATACTTCTTTAACTTGACAACATATATTTCAACTTGACGAAGAAGGAATCCACTTGGATTATTAATATAAAATTATTCATCCAAATATCCAACGAGAAAAGGTGAATTAACAACTATATGGAATATCTTATAACTCTATTGTATAAAAATAGAAAAATGATTTGGATGGTTTCAAGTATGGATATGAGGAAAAATTTATCAAAAATTTTACATTTTAAACCTCTGAGTATTCCTTATAAATTAGATTATCCATATTTATTATCACTTCACCCCTTTATTTTAAATTATTCTCGGACACCCACATTGTTCCAATCAAATTTTTATCTTCTAGTTTTTATATTAGACACCATGTACCATTTTTCTCAGTCTGATTAAATTATTAATTCGTTTAATAGATCCACTATCAATTATTTAAATATTATTCAATATCTATTATCCCAGACTTTATAAATAATGTGATATGTGAAATTATCCTTGGTTTTGTTCTGGTTTGAACTTGTTATCCTTGATATCAAGTGATATTTTAGACCTCCATCTATTTCTTTATCCTAGGATGAGATGAATACACTTATCTCTCATCACTATAAATGAATGAATCAATATATTTATCCTTAAAAACTTATATATGATTACTTCTTTCATATTCATTGACATATTTTTCTCACAGAAACAAATTCATCCTCACCAACTCTTATATAGGTAGTTGACTTTGAACCCCTTCTATGAGTATTTTATAACACCATCACATTTACACATTCAAAAATACTTCCTGTTTCCTTTAATGATACTAGTATCCTTTACTATTAGTATGGTATCCAAGGAAGATACATTATATATCTCATTGACTAAAGTTCCCATGATTATCACCTTTGACATTTATAATACAGCGGATTCCAAAAACCCTTATGTATTTAATGCATAGGGTATCTTTGTAATACAGATCATGAAAAGTCATATCAGAGTTGGGTCTCATGAATAAATGAATCAAAATTTGAGATGCTTATTCAATAACTATCCTCTAAAATAAATAATTATTATCGTGTCCAATCATCATATCTTGAGCTATCTCAACCAGGAATTTTTATTTCATTTTTAGAAAAAAAAAATTGTTGTGTTTCGGTGTGAAATATCATGACGAATGATATTAATTTAAATATAATATTTCATCGTCAAGTTTATTTATTAAGCACCATTATCAGTTGATGTTTTCATTATGGAATAACCACATTTCTATTCAACACATATCCTAAAATTCATAAACAATTCGAGATCCTTTGATTTATGATTCAAAAACATAATTCATCTAATATGTTTTAAATAATAAGTAAACTATGTTAATAACATATCTCTATTTATCAATTACATTATCATGGGCCCACATATGTTAGAATGGAAAATCTCTAAGGGATGACTTTTATGTATCTTAAACCCTTTTTTGACGAATATGAAATATTCCATTTATGAAATATCGTACAACACCAATATATTCTTAATATCATGTCAGGAACATAATGATTACTTCCTCACATTGTTATCTTCATCATATTTCTATGGAACACGTTTTCATTACTTTTATACCATTACAGATTTTCATCCATCGTGCTAAGATATCATGAACCTTATATATATGAAACCTAAATCAGATTTCCCTTCATTCATTTTACACTTTTTACAATATTCACATTTTCAAGACTTTTGAAAAAAATTAATAATCTTCTACATTTTTTGCCCAACATTGAAAACTTGTGAACTGATCAAAAAATAATGTTTCATTCTATCAAAAATATAGAACCTGACAATTTCAATTTTTCTATACAAATGATAGTAGATCTAATGCCTTTAATTTTGAGTGACTCAAAATATAAATTTTTTATTGTCCCTTGTTTTTATTCTTTTACATTTAAAAAAAAAGTTCAAATATCTGGTTATATGTGAATAAAACCCACTATACAATATCTAAGTTCATCCACTTTTAGTGGATTTGAGAGAAGTGTCAATAACAAATACCTTATCTTTTTCCTTTATTACTTCTTGGAATAATTTTTTTTATTTTTCATGTAGTTTTTTTTCAAGAAGCATTCTAATACATCCTTTTGATATTTGATCAGGTTGATCACATCTCTCAAAAATAGTTTCTAGTTGTCAAAAAATAGTTCTAGTTTTAAAACGGGATATTTTATGTTTTCTTTCTAAGTGGGTTCGCTCCCCCTCAAACTCGACCTCCAATACCTCTAGGATTCATTGTAATGTTTGGGATTAAACCAAATAATTTTCATATTATGCCAAAAGCCTCTAAAATAACAATAATATGAATAGAAATCATATTTTCTTCTATAACATGCATTCTATCCAGAACTGTATATTTGTTTTATATTATCTTTATGACCCACAGTCATATCCCCTTATTTTGAACATATTTTACTTTTAGATTTCAGAAAAATTATTCTTTATCTCGTACTTCTTATTAGTCATAACATATTCTCCAATTATTGTGGTTCTTTTCAAACATTAATTCCTAAAAAATTATAATTTATGCGTTTTATTATTTTGGATACATACAAGGTCCTCTTGAAATAGTTCTTATTCTAAACATTTAAACCGTTGTTTTTAGCATTTGAGTTTAATAATTGATGATTGTTATGTGTTTAAAATACTATGAACTTTTACCATCTTCTAAAACTGGGACATGCATGTTTTTTACCTTTTATAGCTCAATCTAGTTTCTTTTTGAAAAGATCAAATTATTTATCCTACACCACTATATGTCCTTCTAGTTTGATTTTGATATTTTCCTCTCCAAAAAATATCTTTTTTTAGAACATCAATATCTTTGACAACCTTCATTTATCTTCATGAATTTTTTTATGATTATTTTTGGATAGATTATATTTATCCAACTTCTTGTTCTCTTTATAAAGTTTAATATTCATTGAAAGATAATGTTTCAATTATATTTTAATAATATTAGCCCTAAAATTTTCACATATTATTCTTCTTATAAGGGGTTCTTCTTTCATCACTCATTAAATTACCATCATTAACTTTTTCAATATTAAACTACATAGCCCCTTAACCAATAAAATTTTCTCATTCCACTTCTCTATCATCAACTACCTCAAAATTTTACAATTTTTGTTCCTTTTTTAGTGAACATATTATCTTTTTATTTTTTATTAAAAATTTTATTTTATAAATTATTCATTAGAGGTATTATTTAAATTTGATATGTTCATCACTATATTTTTTTATGCCTTAAATAGTTTTCTATAAAATTTACAATGGATATAAAATTAAATATCATCAGTAGAATATATATTTATGCTCAAGTATTCCTCTTTTAACCTTTCTAGAAAACAAGGATACGAATTCATAAAAAAAATTTCTCACTCCATATTCAATTTAATGTTCACTATGTTTTTTAATTGGAACTTTTATAGACTTTAATTTATTAAAATCATTGAAAGAGATCTCCCAATCATAATTTTATTCATTCTGGACATCTTTTTCTCTTATCATTTCTTATGAAATGAGAATACAATGAAAATCATCCAAAGAGAGATTTTCAAGATATATATCATTTAAAGATGGTATCTTAGCATAAAAATTATTATAAAGGATTCTAAGAATCATTTAAATAATATTTTAATCTTAAAACTTCTTACCAAGACATCTTATGGTGCTTACAATATTATTAACCCTTGTGAATATCACTAACATTTTCATTATCTTCTATTTTATAATCATCATACTGAAATATATATATATAAAACATGGATTTCTTCACTTTTTATATCCATAATAAATATTTTTTTAGCTCTTCCTAGACACCTTTAGTTATTCCAATTCCTTTAGCCCTCATAAATTCACTTTCGATGACTATGTAATGTATATAATTTATAGGTTAATCATCATTCTACAGAAATCTTCAGATGTTAAGCGATAAACCTATATAGGAGGAGTAAAACCATATAAAACAACATAAATAAAAACATATCCAATATATAATATACATGTATGTATTCTATCTTTCCATATATAATATTATGTCCCATCAAAGATAGGAATCCCCTCACTATTAATTAATTTCAGTACATTCATGGAATCCTTCTTATTTTTAAAAATTAAAATAGGTAAGAATCAGGTATAGAACCATAACTCTGATACCTGTTTAAAATAACTCTCAAGATTTATATGACCATTGATATGAAGGAGGGGGTAGTGAATCGTTGGTCTTCCTATTTTTATGTTTTAATTATTTAAAACAACCTTCGCTGATGGTAAGAGAGAATTGAATATACTAAAAACCAACTCACAAGAACATCAACAAGATCATAATATATTAAACGGATCACTAATAAATAGTAGTATATGTTCCATGGAATTATTTAGATATAATCTATGAACACACATCCATTAGAAAACAATCCTTTGCGGTTTATAGAATGTTGGGAATATTAATCACATACAAAACACTATAGTCATTTGATAGTGAATCTACTTCTATCAGGGATATTATAATAGATTTTGGTTCGCAATAATCAAATAACCCTTCTTCAACAACCTCCAATTAATTTTCACTCTGCTTCTTAAACTTTATTTATAATTTATTTTTAGTATGTTCTTTCTCCTCTTAAAATTATTTTACAAAAATAGGTATGATCTTCTATATGAACTTCTTTGTGCAAATGTGTTTTCATGATAAAACATTATCCAATATAAAATATTTGATATAATTTTTCTATTACCCTATATTTAATACCCTTTCTATATGATAAAATTTTATGATACCATTTCTATTTGATAACCTCTATTCGTCATCACTATGTTTCATACCACTTTTTCTGATACCACTATATTAAATATGACTCTCTTTGATTCTTCAACATCTGATTATTTGATAAAATATATCTTATAATTTTTTTATAACCCCACTTCCTCAATAAAAAAACAATAAAACCCTCTTCACACAACTAAATCCAGTTATATATTCATAGTTTCTTAGAAAACATAGGGAGAATTATAATATTTAAATTTTTATTTATTACTCTAAATATGAATTCATGCTCAATCCTTCATTTAGTTGACTTCCATTAAATAATTAGAGTAACCCTAAGTCAAAATTATTCATATGAACTTCCTTATATCTCTACATCGATAATATATTCAAAACATCCTCAAATCTCAACATGATTTACGAATATTGAAATAAAAACTCAACATCATCACAACATAGGACATTAAAATAGTCATTATAAAGATTATCAAACCTTCATATGGTACACATTAATAATATATTATCTATACAGTAACAATTTATTTGGAGGAAAATTGTATAAAATCATTCTATCTGATGGATATATCTGATAAACTCAACCTGTTGGTTCTTTTTGAAAACTTTATCTGATGAATTTGTTTGAAAATCTGTCTTAATACATTTCTAGGAATCCTATACCTAATAACTTATTTCGGAAATATCTATATGATAACTCAAAACTATATTTCCAACGACATGTAATTCTCCGTTTTATCATTTGGAAATTTCATTTTGATATCTGGAAACTCTCTGTCTGATCATCTAGAATCCTTTGTTGGATGAACTAGCATAGAAACTTCTATATAATGACATCCCTCATAAAACTCTATCTGATTCATTCATAATCATTCTTCATTCAATACTTCTTTTCTTGTTTCTTCTATTCGAAGACATCAAGTTACTCTGTCCGATGGATTTATAAATATTATCTAATATAATTCATATGTTTCTCTATATGAAACGAATTCAACTGATCAATGTAAAATCATATGAAACCATGAGAACATATATTACCCATGATGTTTAGTACATTTTAGGATATAATATAATTTATGAACCCAGTTTTTACATACAAATAACTTGATAGAATTTGTCCTCTCACCTTATTATAATTACCACTCTCTGATCTAAATATGAATAAAATCCGAAAAACATTTAGCTTAATAGTTTATCCAATCACCATAGTCCAATCAAATCATATTTCTCATTCTGTTATACATTTCTAAAAAAATTATATGGGAATCCGAAAATTTTCATCTGATAAATGAATTATAACAATAAAACACCAAAAAATAATTTGTTCCTTTAAAAAACATGTCAATCCTCTTCATCTCAACAAAATATATCATAATATATATCCGTATATTTTATAAAGGGTCAAAATAATTAATAAGTACTAAATGAATAATTATATCATAAAAAACAAATAAAAGAGTCATTATGTAATTTCAAATATATAATAATTAAAATATAGCTTCTTCTGAAATAAAAATGAATTAATTAAACATAATACATAGAGTGATTTGAGTTATGAGTGACATATAGGCTCATCTGACCTAAGAGGATTGGGGTGCTCTTCTTATGGTTGGTCATGCTATTGGTTCATGATATTTAAATAATTTAACATAATGTAGGTCATAAGGTGGGTTCAATACATTTCCAAATTTTCAAATTTGGTAGCTCATATGGTAGGTTCAATAATTTTCCAAATTCTCACATAGTGTAGTTCACAAGTTAGTTTTAACACTTTACAACATTTTCACTCATGGTAGGTCATATGGTAGGTTTAACACTTCACCAATTTTTCACCCCATGTAATTTATATCGAAGGTTCAGAAAATTTCAAAAATTATAATCATGGTAGGTTACAAGGTAGGTTCAACACTTTACCTATTTTTCACTCATGGTTTCTTATATGGTAGGTTCAATAGTTTGAAAATTAATGACAGTCTATCTCATAGCCATGCAGTCATTCAAGATTCGTTATATGGTCAGTTTATTATTTATAAAAATTGTGACTACCTATATTATGGATACTATGCATTTTTTCTTGTGTTCAATTAAAATTTTATTTAAATTTTGACTACATGTCCCACAATCAATCATGTTTGTTAATGTGGTTTCTTGAATTTTTTTCATGCGGTTCATCAAGACCTAGACAGATTTTTCAAAAAAATAATTACTAGAATCAAAGTACATGGGATGTTATCCCATATAGTGACTTATTTATCTCCAAAATCATTTCAAAAAACACTTGATAAAAACAAAAATCAAAATAATAATCAATTATAAACCATATCATTTCTTATAAACAATGTATTCTAAGAATTGTTTTATTAACCCAGGTTAGAGATAATAAAATAGTGAAATAAAAGATATGTGAAGTTATAATTATTTAAAAAAATGTTTTTTAATTATCAATAAATAAATAAAAAATTTGGTTAAGATCCACTTTAACATTCTCCCCCTTTTGATAATTTTTAATCAAGATAAATATTTATCCCCCTTTTGAAGTTGATCAAAAATATTAAAGTAAAAAATTCAACTCACTTTTAATGTACACACAGTTATAAGTGAATGGATTCTCCCACTAAATTCATGAATTTATACTCATATATAATAGTTTGAACTTCTTATTAAAAATATTTTAGAATCCTGAAGGTGTTGTGAAAACATTTCATGAAATTTAAAAATGATAAAATTTTCAATGAATGGCATAATAAAAAACCATTAAAGAATATACAATTAATATAGATAAAAATAGATGAAAATGAAAATTGGAAGTTGGGGAAATATAATTAATGAAATAACACAGTATTAGAATTTAACACCCCTTAAAATTAATTTTTTCAAATTAAATTTTCATCACACCAAGTTCAAATTGTATTAATAGGTAGGGTTCGATAAAACTTTTTTAGGAAAGAAATGCCTAATTTTAATTAGGTTGAGAGGTAACCCTTACATAACCTGAAATACCAATATCTCATAAACCCATTATAATAAATCTGAGAGAGTAAATGGATCATAGTCCTACACATGGTCCTAATGATCTAATTTAAAAGTATATATCATGCAATATCACTAGTCTGGCATCATGCTACCCCCTATTAGTAATCATCACACCGTTATCCTAGTCTAAATGTTGTATCACCCCCAACCATGGAGAATTGTATCATACCAGTCTGATGCAACATATAAGGCCACCCTTATATTCACTGTGTGTGAGGAGGGATGGATGATAGGTGTCATCACAACCATTTATCTTTCAAGCCTCCCAACCAATGATGCCTACATGTCCCTTACTTGAATCACTTTCTTATTACTCTGCATTTTCATAATAGTCCCATGTGTATACAGTCATGTGGTAGGGAACCCTTCCATCCCATATTGTTGGTCCTTTTGGAAGGAAGGATGGATTATAACATCATGAAACCTATTCCTCTTATCGAAGAAACCTACTCAACATTTCTTGCCTGCATTGCCTTATAGTTTCATTGGAGCATTCTCAAGTCCCCATGCACATAATTTAGCCCAATAGGGGTGTATCAGAAGCCATATATCCAAAAGGCCTTCCACTAATGAGGTCTCATAGGCTCTATGGTCCAAATTCAAATGATGTGCCAACGGCTATGTGGCCCATAGGCCCAAATTTATTCCCAAAATGACCAAGGTAGGTGAATAGTTGTAATATTACAGTACTGCTTCCAGGCCTACTAATATATTTCTAAAAAACCTACTATAGTACTCAAAAATACCCCAACCCTATTTTGAACACATATCTCTTCAATACATGATCACTAGGGTTTACGACTCGGCTACACCCCCAACATCTCATACCAAGTTCAAATATAATTTTCTAAAACCCAGCTAAATTTATGGGTTTAATAAAATTTTCATCATATTGATCTTATGTACAAACATATCCTAGAATAGTATTTCATTTTGGAACATGAACAGTAATAAGGTGACAACAATCATCAATTTATTTAGTTATATATTGTTGTAAATGATTTTTAAAGAAAAAAACTATAGAAGTATTATAACAATAAATTAGGATCTTTTCAACATGAAAACCAAAATTAGAAACTGTTTGTTTAATCCATAAATAATGTGAAAAAAATGATGCATTAGTAACATACTAACTCACAATAGTTGATAAATCCAGTGAATATTTTGTCTTAATACTTTGTGAAACTAAATATTTATCATGAAAGTGACACATACACATTTTTCTTTTTCTATCTATTTTCAACTACCAAAATTAGAATATGAAAAACTAGTTAGTTAAAATGAAGAATTTTTAAGAGTAAAAATTTCATATTAACAAATAATTTAAAACAATTAATTACTTTTTTAATATACTTTAAATGACTTCTTTTGGATTATATTAGAATCAGGATTAGATACACACCAAATACATTAAATTTGATCTTGATGATATCAAATAAATAAATATACCAATTATAGATCTGAAAATAATATTTTCAATATGTTACTAGTTTCATCATAATATTGCTTATAATAAGTACACATTATAAAAATTTAGATTTTACAACCATCAAGAACAAATCTTTTAACCAATTCATTATCATATTTTGATTGATAACGAAGACACCATCTTTCCTCTAAACTATTTTTAGTCCAAAAATGAACATCAGTTCACCCATAAGACTAATATAAAACTCTTAAGACATTAAATGTAAAAATTAATTACATATAAAATCACAAGAGGATAAAAATATATTATCATCAACATATATTTGTAAAATTAAATTATCTTTTGAATCCTTTTAAAAAAATTGATAAACATTTCCCTTAAAAAAAACAATATTCGATAGAAACAATTAATACCTCTAATACCATGATTGAGGATCATATTTTAAAACATAAAGATGTTTAAAGTAATAAAACATGATTATAATTACATTCACTCTCATATAAAGAGAGTTTTTTATAAAAATATTTCCCAAATATATCCATTCAAAAATACACTTTTGATATTCATTTGAAAATGATTAATTCTATATTGAGATGAATGTTCCAAAATAATCCACCTATATTCTAATTGAGAATATAGGTCTAAGGATACTTAAAAACTCATTTCTTATTCTTGATTTCAACCTTGAGTCAATAATATTTCTTTGTTTCTAATTATTTGACCAAAGTCATTTTACTTGTTTCTAAATGACAATTGGGTTCCAAAAATATTTTGATCCTTATTGAGTTCAACTAAGATTAATACTTTATTCCTATCAAACATATTAAATTATTCATGTATTTCCATAATCTAGTTTGAATTAGATAAATATTCATACATATTTTGAGGGGAAAATCGCAAATAAAATCTTCATAAGCACTAACATTTATTAAGACGTTTGTTGTTTTAACACTAGTAGTTATATCAAAAATTACGTTATAAAAAGGATGATATTAATTAACTTTAAAAAATAATTCATAAGAAAATATAGCCCCCTAAATTGATGTATCCAAATTTTTATTTTTATTATTAAAAAATTGAAATTATCTAATATCATTCTCAACTGGATCTAAAACATATTTTCATTCCTTTAAATGATTTTCATCAAATTCACCCTGAATAGATTCTTTAAATACTAATATTCTTTTGTTAAAAACATTATATGCCTTATTATAAGTATAATATCAAAGAAGATAACTTTATCATATTTTCAATAAAATTAATCAAATGAATATTTAATATGTATAATTTAAACCTTACAACCAGATACTCTGAAATAAACAATTCTTTTCTTACTTACCTTCCAAATTCCATAAGATTTATTTTTTAGAAATGGTTTATTCTAAAAATGATTTAGGAAATTAAATGTCAAATTAATAACTTCTACCCAAAAATATGTTTCCAAACATAATTAATTTTTTATAGTTATAAAAATTTTGAATTTTTTATTTCAACGATGCCCTTTTATAATGTTTTTCTAGGAAAAGAATAATTATGACTGTATCCATTAACATCACAAAATTTATCAATTTATAGATTTTAAAACACACCACTTTTATGACATCTAATTGATAAAATTAGATAACATTTTCCATTTTGGTCTAATTTATAAATGGAAATCAATTTAGGTAGTGTATCATATTTATTTGTATGGGAATCTGTCTTCGTAAATCTACTTTATTCATCAACAATAGAAAACACATACCATTATCCTCTATGATTATCATTTTTTGTAAGACAAAAAAAATAAAAAAATGGTTTAAGGAGTCAAGATGTTTGTACCTCGTGAAAAAAATTAAATGACCCTTTATATAGCTTACCTTTTTTCATGAATCGCATACATAGTTGTTTTCATGTTTCAGCTAAGGTGGATCTAACAGCTTTTGTTTTTTTTGAAATATTGTGTAATAACTTAAAATTTGGTTATCCCAATATTCGATGACACAAAACATTTCAATATTGAAAAATATTTAAATATTTTAAATTATGTTTAGTCAAATCATTAAAATTAAATTTATAAATATTGTACATTATTTTTTCATAAAAGAAGAAAAATTCTTATCTGAAAATAATACATTTTTCATTTTAAAAATTCTCACACATATTATCATCACAATTTTTTAAAATAAATATTAAATTATGTTTTAATCCTTTATTGAATAAAAATTTTTAAATAAAAAATAAATTTAAAATTCTACATTATTAAAAACCATTAACTATTACATTTGACTTATCACTGAAAGTAACACTACCACTATAAAACTTATTAAAATATTTAAATATAGATATTTCACTTGTCATATGTAATGAAAATCCACTATACATATACCACACATCCAATTTGATGCTTTTAATACAAGTTTAATTTATAAAATCATATTTAAAAGGTCAATGATACCCCTAAAAACATGGGTCTAATGGTCTTACTATCTTAATTACTAGGAACCCATATAGATTTTAAACATGTTTTCACTGTTAACCAAGAAGACAATTATTTTAAAATAAAAAACTTAGTGTGACCATAAGACTGAAAATTTTAAAGAACGTTCATTTCCATAATGACCCATCATTTTAAATTCAAAACATTTAATAATAGATGATCTCCGACATTAATATTTAAAAAATGAGGTTTTATACCTTTTGGGTAAAATTTTATCATAACCAAGACCAATTTTCATCTTTTTAATCATATACAAAATTATCATTTTTTAATAACATTATCTCCTGTGAAAAAAAATGCATAGATCATCCATTATTTTTTCAATATCATTTCTAAGATTATCATTTTCTTTTAATATAGAATGTAATTTATTTATTTGAGATTATTCACATATAAAATAATAATTGTAATGGTTTTTATCATCGTGGTGAACATTTTACAAATCATCAATTTGAGATAAAAGGATTATTATTAAATTTTAAATTTTTAGCAATAATATACTTATGTATGATATTATGAATTTTAAATTATTTGGTAATCATTTTATCTTTTTGATTGATTGTATAAATATATTAATACAAATATAATTTATAAGAATTGAAATTATATTTATATTAGGAAGATAAATAAAATTCACTTACCAACTTTTTAAAAAATAGTAAATATAGGTTTGATGATTTTTTCCCTATACTATATCCATTACATGAATCTAAATATAAAATATAACATTAACCCTTTTCAATTGTGTTCCATTAATTTTTTATATTGTTCAATATTATTTTTATTATTATAAATTCTTGATAATTAAGGATTGATTTTCCCACTTTCTTTGTATTCATAATAGATAAATTCATTGTTATCATTTCCTTTCTTACATTTTTCCTGGGGAAATTATTTTTTTCATCTCCTTGAGAATACTTTCATTATTATCCATTTGGAAACTTATACAATTTCATCTGTTTTATTAATTCATAATTTATAACTGGAAGATCAAGTTATAACATGAATTTTTTATTTCAAATAAATATCATTATTTGTCAAATATTTCTATTGATAAATATTTTCCCATTATAATTCATATTGTGTTCAATATTGGATAAGATTATCTAATGTATATTTATAGAAATTTTAACATTCTGTTTTCCTTCATGGCTTGAAATTTATTCTATAAAGCTTTTAAAACTATTACAATTAGAATTTAATTATCTAGTAATTATCTTAAGCCTCTTATACTATTCATAATGATAGTAAATCAATGAAACATTTTATTTAATGATTCTTATAATAAAATTTTAGACTCTTGAAACCCGTATCGTAACAAGCTATGTTTAGTTCTTATTAACTTATCTAATCCCAAATGTGTAACATGAAAAATATTACATATTTCATAATTTTTTTACATAAATACATGTAGATTTAATCATTTATACTTATTTCATAATTTATAGTGTTTATTAACCATAAATTTAAATCATATCTAATATAACCATCAACAGTAAAAGATATTGGATCGATTTCAAGTAGATTTCAGGGTTTCACCATATTTTTCCAACTTTTAATGATAAGTTGTTTAATAAATGATTCCATGAGATACTTATAATAACCACAATCAGTTCCATCATCGAAAGGAGTCATTGAGGTGTCCATACATAATTCACATTCATTAATTTCATCTGAAAAAAATACTTTTCCCTTGACCATTTATGTGAGGATTTTATTAGCATAACTATGATATAAATATAGACAACATAGGAGAATACCTTTGATACTAATTATGTAGTCTAAATGTGAGATTTTATGAAAAGTAATGTGGTGATGAATTGAATCTTTTATGTAAATTTAATAAGGTAGTATCAATGTTAAAATGATATGTAGTGGAATTAAAAATAAATTAACACAAATATTTTTATAGTAGTTTAGATCTAAATGATCATACTCTACTATTCACCCCTCTCGAATGTGGGGATAAATATAACCCAATAATTATGGAATCTTTAACTTTTTAAGGGAGTCAAACCCTTTAAAAAACCATTTTAAACCTTAATGGAAAAAATCCCAATGTAAATTTTTATCACCTAAAGTCATAACACACTAAAAACATTCTATCACCCGGAGTTTGTACCTAATTAAACTACCATTTACCCACTCAAAGGAAAAACCTCAAACACTACTTTTTTATGTGGTATAATAACTCAAATATTTCCCTTTATGGGTAGTAAAACCATGAAACAATTAATCAATGTGAAAATAGAAGGATGTAAGAACCATATAAACAAAAGGAAAAAGAATGGGTTTGTGTATCGATGTAGTTTGGTTATCTCCCGTAGAAACGTATCAAAATATTTATGTTCGGCTGGGAGAAGTAATTGATTTTCAATGTGCATCTCCCAATATAGTTCAATAATATCATAAACTTTTATATCATCATTAGTTTTATCAAACCCATTGTATGTAGTTCTTTCATGCACCACATATTTAAATAATAAATCCAATTTCATTTTATCATTCTTGATGTAACTCATTATTTATTCATTGAATTCACATACAATTTATTCTCACATGGATTTACATTAATAATTTGTAAAACTATAATAGTTTTTATAGTGTAATTAATTAATTATAATTAATAAAAATTAAAATTAACTCTTAAAAGAAAATATAAAATTTCATGCAATATTACTATAGTATTTTCATGACATATCATTCATTCAAATAATATAAATTTAAACACTACAAGTTATAATATTATTGTGTGAATATTAATACCTTTATGATTATATTTAATATATTTTAAATATAGCAGACAACCTCTAAATATCCATAGGATCATAATAATTAATTGGTATTTAAGGAGTAATTAATTCAAGAAAATCATTTGAGAAAATCCTGTTATTTAAAATATATAAGAATAAGTAAAAAAATAATTCTTTGAACTAAAAAAATTTCAAAATCACTGAGTAATCAATATAATTTTATTGAATGTGATGCTAACACGTCCTAAAGACTTGAGTGACTAATGAGGCTTGAGTGTCTTTTCTCTTCTTATAGTTGGTCAAGTTTTAAGTTCTAGATTTTTCAATATTTCACTTATTATAGGTTATATGATAGGTTTTCCATAATTTCACTTATTTCATATCATAAGATAGGTTCATGAGTTTTCCAAATTTTAACTCATGATAAGGAATAAGGCTGGTTCAAGAGTTTTCCAAATTTTCACTCAAGGTAGGTCATAAGGTTGGTTCAATTAATTGATGAAAATTCAGTCATCATAGTTTATAAGGATGTTACAAGACATTAATACAATTTCACTCATGTATGTACATAATTTAGTTTAAATAATTTAAAAACAAATTACTCACAGTAGGTTAATATTTTGGTTCAATAGTTTGAAAAATTCAAAATATATATCTCATAGTCGTGCAACCAGTCAGGTTTCTTCATGCTATTATTTTTATAGTTTTAATTTGATTGAATTTCTATCTTATATTCACTTGACTTTTTTTATGTAGTTGATTCAATAGTAAGAATATTTTTGACTACCCTTCTTACGGTTAGTCAAGATTATTAATGCAATCACTTGGATTTTTTTCATGTGTTTGGTCATGCCTTAACCATATTTTGAAAAATATACTAATATTCATACTCATTGTATATGAGATTTTAACCCATATAGTGATCTATTTTACCCTAAAATATTTTTAAAAAATACATGATAAACAAGATAATTATAATAATAATAACTTATAAACCACATCATTTCTTATAAACAATGTAATCATAAAAAACTTTTCTTAACCCATGTTAGAGGGAATAAAAGAGTGAAATAAATGTTGTGAAAAATTATCTTTATATAATGAATATGTTTTGTAATTATCAAAAAATAAATAAATTAAATGAGTAGGATCCAGTTCTACAACCCCAATTTTGAAGATATCTTTGTTGATGTACTTATTAATTCTCATATCTCCCAATTATTAGCATTATGTGATTAATTGTCATGGGATGTTGTTTATGAATATTCTGTTGCTAATATTTTATTAAAATTAGATAAATTTCATATTAATATTTCTTTAGTTGGACGTCTTTATAAAAAAGTATAGTTTATTTACATTCAAGATGAATTAAAGTAATTCAATCAAGGAACATCATAATCAATTTAATAATATTTTGCCCGGTCTGTCTAATATTTATTCTATTATTGATGATGATGACTAAGCTATGAATCTAATTAAATATCCTGAAAAATTATATATCACACATGTTGAAACTAGGTTGTATGTAAAATACTCATTAACTCTATCATAGGTTAAGTTATATTTACATTAAAACGAAATCCATAATATATACAATGTTAGATATAATGTTGAGAGGGTGTATAATAGGGGAAGAACTGAAAAATATTAAAAAAAGTACAATGGTGAAGGAAATGTATAGAACCCAAAAAATATAGATGTAGAAGGTGTATGTCCATGTCTTGGCAGGGAAAAGTTTATAATTATGGTATGTTTATTCACATTGGACCATAATACCACAATCCTAAGAAGAATAAAAAACTTTTTGAGCCTATTTATTAATCCCTATTTATGGATGCAGGTTGTGATTGGGCTGAGGTCCTCAATGTGGAATGACCTATCATGTTATTGGGTCTTATGTTATGGTTGTTCTTTATATAAGTTTCCATGTATAGAGTCATTTCTTGAATTAACTAAGAGAATAGGGTGAGTGGATATCCTTGTAAATAATAGGAGATTAAAAGTCTATGGAAGAGGTTATGTATTTTTAGAATATGATGACCGTTCAATTTTCACTCACATGATGTTAGGTGGGTTCTCGACCTATACATGAATCTTATCTTCTTAGAGGTTATATATCAAAATGGTTTTACATTTAAATATGAATTAGGTTGTAATAAAATCCCTAAAATATATTGAATAGTGATTTATGTTTATCTAGTTAATGTTATTTAGGATGTAAATGAGAATACCCATTATAAGTAGTTTGGTAATTTGTATGTCAAAAATTTCTGACAATACAATTCCATGGAGTTTCTTTTTAATGGTAATTCCAAATAGGTGGGCCAGGGCGTGGTGGGCTAAGCCCACTCGGGTTTTAGCTCTCTCATGTTTTTCTGCAAAATCTCACATATATTATGAAAAAAATTCCCAACCCGCCCCATCCTGCATAAGCCTGCAGGTTTCCCATTGGCTGCCTGCATTTAAAAAAAATACAATTTATGATATTTTAAATATTTTATTTTTTTCTCATACAAAATTTATTTTTTTAGGAGAATTATGAATTTACAATATCTAGAGTTTTTAAAGGTGTGGTGGAACATTTTTCTCTAGGTTAACGGTGTCACGTGTCGATGCTGATGTGGTGGTGAATTGTTGCAATGCAAAGTAGGTAAGCGATCAATGAGGGTAAAATGATGATGTTGATTGTGTGAATATGTGAATGGAAAGACTTATGAATGAATGACTACACTTAATGGAATGACCCATATCATAGGAGGATATTATGGTCTCATGATATCCTTTAATAGATTCTTAATAAAAAAAATTATGTAATAACAAAAATAAATTGGTCTCAAAAATTATTATAATTATAATAACACTTTTAGAATTGAAACCAAGTGTATGAGAGATGAGTTCCATTTTTTGAGATGTGTGATGACACACCATGTGAATATGGTTAATAATTACTATATAAATCTTATAACATCATATTAAAATAATAAATATTTACCCACTTAATATTCACATGTAAATGAATGGTGAATTATTATGACCATTATAGTGAGAAATCATATGTCATTGTTTAATCATATTTCTTAAAAAAATTAAATTTACAAAGAAGCATATATTGAAAAAAAATTAAATTAGGCTCGTGTGTCAGCCCACACCTGCTTGGGGTCAACCTGCTTTGGCCCACACCCACATGGGCTCAATCATCATTGGCCCGCACTCTTTACAATCAAAATTTTTAGGCCCAACCCACCCCATATCCACCCCATACCCAAAAATATCACGACGGATGACCCATTTTTCATCACTAGTTTGTAGGGAATACAAGCTCCAAGGTTCTTGATGAACAAGTAAATATGGGTTATTGAATGATATAAAACCATTAATTATACCATTATATAAATATTTATTTCTAGGTAAATCTATGAGAGTTAGTTTTAACACGTCCTATTTTAAATATTTTTATCAACTATAATACATTCACTATGATTTGTGGTCCCTACTAGGAATGTCTCCCATGCCGCATGCTCTTGCAAAGATACATTCATATATGAGTTTTTATAAAAGTTTATATTTATAATCTTAGACATAAATTAGAAGTTCTTAATACATTCATGACCTATAAAATATCATTCTAAAACCAAATTGGAAAAAAATATTAATGTATCGAGAATATATAGTGGAATGAAATAATTTTCACCTATATTTATTAAATTCTAAGAGTTTGAATGTATTTCTAGACATTCTAAAGTTAAGGATACTCCCAATGAACCACAATATATTGTAGTGGTTCCATTGCATGATTGTATGCTTGGGCCTATCCAAATCATTTTGAGATGAGGCTACAAAAATAGTTATATATCTTATAAATAGATGTCCATTTTCTATAATAAATTTAAAACATAAGAAGAATTTTGGTATAACAAGCCTCATTCATACAACCATTTATGGGCATTTGGATGTATGACATATGCTCATATTAAAAAAGACAGTCCATAGACAATAGATCATAAATGTATGTTCATTGGTTATCCTAAAGGGGTTAAAGGTTATAAATTATTGGTTGATATATCCAATTACACAAATCTATTATTAGATGAGATGTTTTATTCCATGAATCATTATACACTAGTTCTATGTATTCCATTAAAAGTAGTTACAATACACCAAAAATTTATATTGTTGACACAACACAACCAAATCAATTTAAGGCTCCCATTGAGCCTTCTTCACCTCATCATAATACATAGATTCAATATTAGCCTTAATCTGATTCAGAGTTAATCAATGATACCAAAAGTACTACTTGTACTAATAAGCTCACTAAAGATTGATTTGGGAGAGCGATTAGTCCTCCTTATCATTTTTTCCAATATGGTATGTCCTCTTTTACTATCAACATTACCCAAGATATTATGTTTTTGGATCCCCGATCATAAAATAAATTCATTATTAATATAGATTCCAAACACTATATCACTTCTATAGTTGAAAAGATGAATTCCTTCAAGAAAAAAACAAATTTGGTCAATCATGAACAGTACATTAAATTCAAATGTAATTGTATTTTACTACATATATAAATGGATAGAATATAACACCAAAGTTGAGAAAATTAAACTCATGGATATACTTGTAGATAATGGGTTCCTTCAACATGATGGGATGGATTAATATGAAATATTTTCCACTATTATAAAACACTCATCTACTAGTTTATTTCTTACCTTCACCACATACCATGATTTTTATATTGAGTTGTATGACATTAAAACTATTTATATTCATGGAGATATCGAAGAGAATATTTATATGAATCCTCTTGATGGTTTCTTCAATTTGCTCAATCCTAATGAGATATTCCAATAAGATAAATATTCTTATTGTTTGAAACAAGACTCCAAACTATGGAATAAAAATTATCTTTCATTAATTCTTTGTAATTAATTTATTTAATGTAATTATGATGTGTAAGAACTTGGGTTTTTGTAATGAGTCAATATCATGAACCTGTTTGAATTTTTTATTTGTTTCTAAGAAAACAAGGAAAATCTGGGATGTTATGGAAATTTCTAGATTACACACCACGTACTCAAAATTATATGTCATGTGGTGACCATGTAATAATTTCCTACCACATGACATGTAGTGTTACTTGAAATGTTGTGTATCGTCCTTCCGCATACCGGAAGAATTTTAGAAATGTGTTGACCCACGTGGTGCGTCCAATATGTATGGCTACCACCGCTTAAGTCGGAGTAAGAACAACGAAACTACATGGAGTTTATTCATTAATACACGCCGTGTATCTTTATTTATATTCATTTATAAGGGAGACCATCGCGTATATTTTCTGAAACTACATATTTCTTTTCCGTTTTTGTTACTATGTCACCACGTGTGGTCGAGAACATTTATTCTCCTATATTCTTCATCTGACATCCATTCTTCAATTCGTCAGTGGATGTCGGATCGCATTGGGAAGGCTAAACCCACACACCCTTTTTCATTCTAGTTTCTTCGCCCCACACATCACAGTTTTCATCCGAGTAGAATTGTTGGGATTTGATGGAAATGTAGATCTACGAAGAGCATCATTGAATTAGAGCTTGATATCAGATGTGCATACGTCTTTGTGTATTAGGTAGTTGGATCATACCTTATTTTATGTATTTTAGACATTTGGGGGGTTGAATATTTTTTTAAAATTGTTGGGTATTGAGTGATACCCATGTTTCATTATATTAAATTGAATATATGCCTTATTAGATTCCATTATTCATTACCTCATCGTGTTATGCTTGAGAGTGGCTGGGTTCGAGGTCATTTCTCATTTGAGGCTTTTGGCCAGGGGTTCCAAAATGGGTATAATTGAATTGTTTTGATTAAATTACTGAGTATTAACTTATTAATCATGATTGAGGGAGAACATGGCTAGTTCAATTCAACTGTTTAGCTTGTTTTTCCTATTGAATGTATTTCTTATGATTATATATATATATATATGATGTTTGATATTTCATATGCTATAACCTTAGAGTAGTGTTGGGAATGGCTTGGGTATTGTTGAGTGATGTAGATCATTGGTTGGGCTTGGCCTAGATTACATTCGGTTGTACTGACCACATGATTGGGCATCATGAATGTCAGATTGAGGTAGTGTGAGTGTCTGGTTTGGAATGGTCGAGGTTACATGGATAGAGAGTCCATCAGACTTTATCGACAAGGACTCCGGGAAACGAGGTGATATAGATATTGTTGCTTTGGGACTTATTTGGGTGATTACCACCCACCCAGAACATTTAGTATTGTGAACCGAGGTAGACTCTGTGATGAGGTGGTTTTGACAACTTATTGGGTAGAGGCCCCTGATAGATGTGGTTAGGTACTATTGGTTTGTAGTGCTTTCTAAAAAAATACATGTAGAAGGTGAGGAGACTTCAGGGGATTGTGTTGTGGAAATCGGGTTGGGGGTAGAGGCTCAATATGATTTGAGGGTAGATATCATTGTCTCTTTGATTACTTATTTGATAGAAGACATAATTGTCTCTTTGGTGACTGATTTTAGGGCAGACATCTCAGCCCCTCTGGTTCCTATTTAAGGTCTGGCATCACTGATCCACCGGTTGTTATGCCGTGGGTTGGTGTGGGATTTCGAGTAGGGTTATTATTCATTCGGCGTACCATGGGGATGTTAGTACAAGAGAAATGGGGTTTCATGAGGCACATGGTGTCGAGATTCATGATAGAGATTCTGGCGTAGGCTAAAGTAGGTGACACTCCATGGTGGAATCTAAGCACAATTATAGTTTATGCTTATTTATGAATAATACTATTTTCTATTTTTCTTTATAAATGCATGCCTTCTTAAACACATATATTCAGTACACACCATTGGGTGGTATCCTACTGAGATTTGTCTCACAGCCTACATGGACCCTTTGGGATGCATGTAAACATTATAAACTTGCATCCATGAAATGGGTCTGCCTCAGGAGCTACACCATAGTGATGTCCAGCATAGAGACTGGTATTGACCTTGAGGTCATGCCTAGCTAGAAATTACTTTGTTTAGGTTTCTTTCCTGTATCATCAAGATTACCTTGTTTATTATAAAAACTGTTAGTTTTCCATTGCTTCCCCTTTATATCTTCACTTACTATGGATGCATGACTTGTCTATTCTAGAGGTTGTTAAAAGTGGTTTCAGTATACTTTTGTGTTTACATTCAGTTGCTTTTGTTGTTTCTACTTGGATTTCACTATTAATCTTCTATTGATTGTGCTTCTGCTCTATGGGACTGGTTCCAATACACTGAGTTTTTTATCTCCAATGCATATTTTTATTATTGCTGAAAATAGTACCATTATTATCTTTTTAGGGGGTATAGCCACCCCACTATACCTATCAATCCCTCTCTACTAGTCAGCTGCATTTAGCGTTTAGGGAGGTGTGCCTAAGGAAATAACACTGGGGTCGTTCAACACTTTTCAGGTGGCTGTTCAGGTCCGAGAATTTACATGATACTTGTGTATACAATAAATATTTCAACAATTGAATTATATATCTACTAGTTTATGTGGATTATATAATGATAATCTATAATGATGTGAAACTAATTACTATTGAGAAATCTAAATTAAATAATTCTTGTAAGAATAATTATACTGATAATTCATACAATTTTAGTAATGGGAATTTATAGGGATAGAGGTAGGATAATTTTATTAGTTTTCCAACATGTATATATTATGAAATTCTTAAAAATTTAGCTATTTAAAACTCTTAATCACACTAATGCTCCCCTTTCATAACACATTGAGATTTGATTTTCCCAGTCACTTGCTACTGATGATGATACTAAATACATGTCAAAAATCAACTATGCTATTAATTTTGGAAGTATCGTATATTTTATGATTGGTACAAGACGCGATGTAGTTTTTTCTATTTTCACCATTATATGGTTTATGGATAAACCCATGAAATCAAGATTGTCATGTCCTTAAGTGGCTTATCATCGACATTTATTTTCATCTGAATTTTATCGATGTTTTGATAAAAAATATTTTACTAATGAACATGTGACTATATTTCTATATTATAAAAATTTTGGTAATATTGAAACTCATTAGTTCCAAATATGATATTATTTTACTATATATGGAGGACCCATCTCATGGAAGTAGAATATGTAGTTTGTTGTGCTACTATCAACCAAAAATGTTAAGTATATTACCTTGATAAGGCTGTTAAGAGAGTAATGTAGTTGAATTATTTCCTTTCCAAACTATTTATTTATAATTATATAAATTCTTTATATAGTGATATTGAATTAGATTTTATTTTAAATAAAATTTTAGTTTTATATGGTTTCAATAAACATATAGACATTAAATTACATATTATTATTGAAGTTATAAAAATTATAAATGTGTGTGTCAATAAGACACACACTGATAATAATTCATCCAATAGGTTGACTAAGGGTGTGAAATTGTAAAAATTCAATAACAATTTAGATATACTGAATTTCTTTTCCAATTAAACAACACCAGGTGCAATACCACCATTAATATTATTTATAAATTGTAGAGATTTTTGAATTTTGAATCACTCATAAATTTCCTTGTTTAAATCATCTATTTATATTTTTTTTGTTGAATTTTCATGAAATATTTTTTTTTAAATGCTCTATTAATATTTTGGAATTATTTGGTTGGGATAGTCTTTGGGTATAGGGTTGTAGGATTGGGATTTTCATTTGGAATTCTCCTTTCCCCTCATATGGACCTATTTATTGGACTTAATCCTTGTTTAGCTCTAGGGATTATACAAAACATTGATAATCTTGTTCGTTTGGCTTCATCAAGACCATCCACGCACCCTTGGTAATTGTTTAGTTGTTCTACGTGGCTCTTTCTAGTTTTCCCAATCCGTTATTCTACATTCAATTATATTGTGCCTATTAAGGGAATTAGTTACCCCTACATGATATCATTCCAAGGGATTAATTCAGTTCAGTTCTCTCATTCTATCTCATTCAAAACAAACCACCTTTTAAATTCTTTGGAGAACAATTTTGATAGGAACTCAAGTATTCTTCTTGAGTCATTAATTATATGCTTTCTATGGGGTTTCTTTAGAAAAGTTCTATTACTTTGAAGTAGAATTGACCCCAGAGTCATGAGTGATAATGGGGAATGAAATCTCTATCACACACTAGATTCTTTTATGTGCATGATTCATAACCCAATATAATAACTTCATCTACCAAATCATTTATGAAAGACTATTAGATAGTGGTATGTTATCTAGCTTGTAAGTTACATTTCTCTTCTTCTAATAATTTGAGTAATTAGTTTATTTTTTTATATTCCTATTGAACTATTTTCATTAACGTTGTCCCCTTTATTTCCTTTTTTATCATTAAAAAAATACATGTGTTTGGGTGGTGATATTTAACTTCACATATGAATAAAACGATATAAATCTCATTAAATACTTGGGTTCTTTTAAAAATTTCAGTTCCCCTTCTTCACATATTCCTTATTTAAATATTTGTAGTTTTCTATCATCTCGAACCACCAATATTTAAATTAGTGATGACTTTTTTCCTCATCCATCACTTCATTTAGTACTTGTTATGATTTAAGAGAAACCGGTCATGTATCCAGCAGATCCTAGTCCTTTCTTGGGGGAAATCCACTCAGTTTCATCCCCAAAAAAAAACAGATAATATTATAAAAATATTCTAATTTATAAATCCATGAATTGTATATATTAGTTTCAAATAATTCATTATCAAATGGTAAGTGTATGATCCAAAAATATGTAACAGACATAGAAAACATAATTTTGAATTTAATAATGGTGGTACAACTTATTTCCATGAGATGAGTAAATGTATCTAACATTTATGTTATTGAATCCTAAAATTTATCTTATATTAACTAATTAATTTATTCTATGAATTCAAAACAGAATTTTATAAATAAATGTATAGATATTTAAAATTTGGTGATCTACATGTCTCCAAACAAAAATTTTGCGTACTACTTATTTTTAAAGTCATATAGATTATACTACTTGTTGGTATCTTTATAGAAAAAAAACTACATAGAAATAATTTTCCCCCTATATTCATTTAATGGGATTATTTATTAAAGAGTTTGATATGTATTGTAAAATATATGGAATTAATAGTTTCTATATTGTGACACATTTTTTCTTATGAACAACTATAATTGGAATTTTTCAATGATTAACTAGTTAATATTATTTTATAATACTTAAAATTATTGTTTTTTAATTGAATTCAAGGTAAACATATAAAATGGTTGATTATATTTTGTGGAATCATATAATGAGGGTAATATTGAGTAATTATCCATCCCAAGCCCACATTAATAGTTTCCAAGCCTATGTTGTCACAGGACTCCAGGTGTGTCTCCTAGAATGACAGAGAGTATTAACCAGTGTTCAGAGTCTAAAATAGTAACACCTCATGGATTTTTGGTTCATTGTTTTTGGATAAATAAATTTGATTTTGGATTTGTTGATGGTTCTTTTTGATAACCAGGACTCAAGTTAGGGACTATAGAGTTTGATCATCCTAAAATTGTGTTTTATGATGGGGTTTAAGGATTGGGAGTTAACATGGGGGGTTCAATCGGGTCTCGTAGGATGAATGTGTATCGGAGTTACTGAATTTCATAATATTTATGTTGTTCAGGCTGTGAAGCAGGGATTCATAGTGTGAACATTAAGTTTAATCTATATGCCCTCCTCCCATGATATCCCTGGAAGGAACCATAAGATTAAACCATGAAGGGTTGTTTTGGGATTTTATAATGGGTGATGGCCACCTGTTGTCTCGGTCAGATACATGTTCAATGAGAAACTTTCAACAAGTTCATAAAATATTATTCCTCCTCTCCCCTACCCTCCCCATGGTTCCTTTGTATTTTTGGTGGTGATTTAAGTTGTGTTTCTACTATCTGAATCCTCTATTCTTGGTTTTTGGTGGCTAACCCTAATTCAACCATTCTGGGGTAGGGTTTTGTGTTGATTTGAAAATATCATGGGGTAATCATTTATGCGTGAAGGGGATTTTGATTGGCTTGTGTATAGTAGTATATAGCATAATATCTACATTCCATCAGAATAGGTTTCGATGATGGTACATATACTGATGATATTCTTGGAGTTTTCGGTGATTTTTGGTAAAATCAACCATTTAATCAGGATTAACTTTTGAGGATTTTGTGTAAGTTAGGTCAATGGTTGCATTAGAACTAGGCCAGATCATGTTGCTCATGATTCGAGTGAGTAGACGACACCCGATGAGTTTTTAGGTTATTATTACTATTCAAATTAAACGAATGAGTTAATTATAAATTGTTTATATATAATTATGGGTAAATATTGGCATGAGATAGCTTCCCATGAGTGTAGGTGGTGTTTGGTTTTACTCGATATGTATCAGTAGAGATTAGTGAGGGGTAAAATCTATTATTGAGGTATGTGTACCCTATAATATAATTTCATATGTTTATTTATGCATTGTTGTGCTTGTTTTCATATTTCATGGGGTTCCATCATGGGGATTTGGGACCGATATTTCCCTAGGTAGAAAAGGTAGGATGGCAGTAGGAATCTAATACTTGTATTAAGTTCTCTTTATCACTTAGGTAAATTGAGAAAGCCTAATGTCTATGTTTTTTATGGGGAATGATTTTTGGTTAAGTTGAAAAGAGATCTCAAGAAGGTACTAGGTTATGAGAAGAGATGTCAGAAAAACTAGGATTGATTCCTATGGCTAGTGAGAATTCATGATCATTTTAGGGATGAGTCATGATGGGCGAGACAAACATATGTCTCATGAGTGTTGATGGACTCACTCCTAAGGTTAGAGGGGAGTCATGATGTGCTCTTGGAGAGGGAAGTGTTCATTGGGACGTGGAATATGGGATATAGATGGGTTACCTCTGGGTGATGGAATAAGGGATCTACCTTAAGAGATGCGAGATGGGATCCCCGTGGGGGTAGTGGGAATCATGTAGGATTTGTAAATAAAAACCAATGGGTTGATATTTGATGGATTTGGATGGTTATTAGGTAGCAAGACCAAGAATGTTTGGGGACCTTGGATATGATTGAAAAAACTATTGTGTCTAGGTCAATGGGATAATCCTTTAGTATATAATGTCACCAGTAAGTGACATACGTGTGATGTTATCGACGAGACGAGATCCTGGTTGGTCTAGAAGAAAAAATGGATACCCTATCGGGTGAGTTGAGATGTGATGTGACATGGGGAGATGTCTTGAGTGACTAATGACCTAGTATCAAATGGTGAGATGTGTGTTAGGCCGCATTCCCCATATATTTTTCATGTAATTAATTTTACCTCCATATAGTATAGTAGGAAGAAGATAGTGTGATGAATGTGCCATGACTAGGATAATGGTTTAAGGATATTTCTATGTGTGGCATGGTATAAATCCCTATTGTATTCTGGAAATGATTGAGGATCTTTTATAGGTACAATTTTTCCATGTGTTGAGATCATTTAAGTTGGGTTTTTATTTGTGGTGTGTTTGGTTAAAAAATTTGATAAAATTGAAAGAAAGAGGGAAATGCATGGTTGGTGCATGGTTTTCCCTAACCCTTCACCTTAGACCAACAAACCATGATACCTTGCATATAGAGATTATGAATGGATGGCGCATGGTTTTCCAAACAGTTCACCCTAAAAAGATAAGCCATGAAACCATATAATAGGTACATGGTTATGTTTTGTGGTTAGGGGAAACTGTGTACCCCGAGTAGAAAACCGTGTGAACGAGATTATAATCCATTGAAAATTAGATTTTAAATTTCTTAAGACCCCATTTTTACCCCTACTCAGCCTTAACTCAACCCCTAATTTCTTTTCATGATTTTGGAGCCTCCCAAATAGTTTCCAAGCCATTATAACCTCTAATAATTAAGAAAAAATCCTAGATTGAA
Organism: Viscum album; assembly: GCA_963277665.1. Lineage (NCBI taxonomy): Eukaryota > Viridiplantae > Streptophyta > Magnoliopsida > Santalales > Viscaceae > Viscum > Viscum album. Next base: position 220,748,055 of record OY728127.1, on the reverse strand, counting down.
TATCTTCATCACTCTGTTAGTAAGATGATCAAATCCCATGATGTTTCCATTCCCTTTCCTATTCTTATACCACCCATTGTAGGGTTGTTTTCCCTTAATTTTGTTTTTATATATATCCATGATTGTGGATATAGATCTATAATTTAGGGATAATGATTCATATGATATCGAATTCAGATTTAAGATCTAGATCCCATTCTAGGTGATTATTCCACACAAATTGGAGATTTCGGTTAGTGGTCATTTATTTTCAAATTGAGGTAGGCAGTCTATAATTCATATCCAAAATTCTTGATTGAAATTATTTGCATAAAATTGATTAATTTTTATTATATTGTTATCAACTATGCTCCTGATTGAATTAATTATTTTAGTTAATTAATTAGTTTAGGAAAATGTGAAATTGGTGGATATTGATATCATTGAATTGAATAATTAATTATTGAATTAATTAATATATTTTGACATTTTGAGTATGAATAATTAATTATTGAATTAATTATGGGATGTAGAGATTGAGAGTATGAATTATTTATTATTGAATTAAATATTTCATATTAAGAATGTGAGTATGAATAAATTATTTTTAAATTAATTAGAAGATATTGATATTGTGAGTATGAAAAATAATTTTTGAATTAATTATGTGATATTGAGATTTTGAGTAGATATAATTATTTTTTGAATTATTTATGGGACATTGAGACTATAAAGTTGAATAATTAATTGGTGAATTAATTATGGATACATGAATTGTGAATTAGAATAATTATTTATTGAATAACTTATTTTTTGTAGATATTATCAAATGACTAATTAAATATTTAATCGATTAATTCACTTGATGTGATTAATTTATTGTTGATTTAATTGATGGAATTATGGGTATGTGTAATTGTTAAATGTGATTAATTAATTGGATAATTAATTAATGTGAGAATTGTATGTGGAATGTGGCCTGATGTTTCAAAATTAAATAGTGTTATAAGACATGATAAATAGTAATAATGGAATTTACATATGATAATTTTGTGTTGTACATGGTCTGCATAATAAAAATCCCATAGTGTGGTAGGATATTTTTAATGGTAACAACGACATTAAATTTGATAACTGCTAGTGGGACATTGTCTACTGCATCAAAATCCCATAGTGTGATAATATTTGTATAATGGTAGTAATGAAATTCATATATGAATCATGTTAGTGAATGAAAACATTGAAATTCAGTTATATGGTATTCATTGGAGATTTTTTAGACTATATCCTGGACCGAAGTGGGTATTGAGAGTTCAAGTGTCCTCGAGAATCCGAGTATTTTGTGGTTAAATAATGAGTAACTGAATAAATGTAAATTGTTTACTTTATTTATTTTATGTATTTTCAATACAACTTTATAAACCTATTTTTAAATAGTTATTGTTTAGACTACATTGGTGGTGGCCTACTCAATTATTCTCACACCGTACTCGGTCTTCTTTATCAGAACCTGAATAGATTTCATGGTTCTAAGTAAAAAACTCTTTGTTAGATGGCTGAGTCAGGATGAAGAATGGTTGAGGGAACCAGAGATGTTTTGGGATAGTCCTGGGAGTTTTTAGTTTCTTTAATTTTGAATTTCATTTTGTCACAAGGAATTTACATTAGCATGATATAATTTAGTGTTCATTTTTTATATTGTATTTCCCCTTTCGGTCATCTTATGATAGTTTTATTATCCTGGTATTGATTATATGTAATTTAGTTATTTTTTATTTATCTATGGTGGTGTATTACTCAAACAAAGAGGGTATAGTCTCCCCATGACTGATATTACACCCTTTGTGCTAGTTGGAAACCTCTATCATTCGTGGATGTGCTCTTGAGGTCATGTGGACTACCTACTTAGGGCACCAGTGTGGCGCACCTAGGTCAGGATGTCACAAAGTGGTATCACTAGAGTATTATTTTATATTATTTTATATTACTATTTGTGAAAGATAAATAAGTGAGTATGAATACTTGGGCCTTATTTCAGAGCTCAAGCATGGGAGTATAAAACCCATGAATGGGGGAGAACCCAAGTACGCAGGGTGGAATTTTTGTTGTTGTTGTCTGTTGTTATAGTTGAATTTTATTTCACCTGGGGTGACATACTTGTTGTGTGGTGTGATTAATCTTTAAAATATTTGTAGATATTTTACTTGTGACCTAGTATGGAATGATATTTGAGTTTTCGTGCATCATGAACGGGTTTTGAATGTGTTTACCCATGTTAACTAGGACCTAGGTGTATAATGGTTAACAGTAGTGATAGCTACTTGGTTTTGACCATTTGGACGGGTTTTGTGAAATGAATTGTTGGGGTATATTAGGTTTCCAATAAATTTTTTAACCCAAGTTCTGTTTCCTAAATTTTATGATTATAATTATAGATATGTACCTCCAACACGATGTTTTTTGAGAGGATGATAAGAGGACATGGATGGTGATGTGCCTCTAGTAGTGTAATAAAAGGCACCAATAGTGACAATTGATAAAGAAGGGCAACAATTCCATGATAACATTTCTCACTTCATTAAGTTTATGGAAAAGGTCCTATAGAGGGTTATGAAGATCATATATGACTTGACAAGTAAGTTCCAGTTATAGCCCCTATGACTTTACTAGTGAAGGTGGACCTAATAGAGATGAGTTCTGGATTGAGTCCATCCGAACTATCCTTGACCATTTGAAGACTCTTGATAAGAATAGGTTCTAGTTGGATACATATATGCAATGGGGATTAGTGAAGTGCTGGTGAAAAATTTAGGCTCAGAATGGACATGTTGATGGTATGTTATGGAAGGATGTATTAGAGAAGTTATTGGGGAACTTGTATCCTATGTTTCTCATGTATGAGATAGTGGGTAATTTCATGAGATTGAATAAGGAGAGTATGTTCTTGGGGGACTATTCTAGATGATTTAAAGACATGAATCACTTTGCTCTAGCATTGGGAAAGATATGAGACAACTAGAGTGAGATGTTTCTAGGATTGGCTTACATGTGAAATTAAGTCCCAAGTTAACCTCTTATGGTTAAAAACGTTTGATGAGGTGGTGGATCAGGCTCTCAAAATTTTGGGTATCTTAAGAGAGGCATCTAGTTTTGCACATGGAGTTCCAGCTTGATAGTCAGCAGATACGAATTCTGAGTGAAGGAATCATTTCTACGAAAACATTATCCAAGGTAGTGTGAAGTGGATTACTCATACAAAGGGATTAGTTTTTCAGGATATTAATCGAGTGATCTTTCCTAAGTGTGGTAGGTCAACACACTTCTGTATATAGTGTCCCTGACCACTGGTAGAGTGTAGAGGATATAGAAATATGGGATATCTATAGAGTTTATTTAGGAACCTATAATAGAAAGGTAACGATGGAGTAGCTAGACAGAACTAGAGTGTGGCAAGGGGATCCTCTGCACTATATCAGTATGGCAGCTGGAGTTATACTGACTGAGGTGGTAGAGGCATTATACATCATTCTTCTGGGAAAGAGTACCCGTATTTGTAGAGTGGTGTGTATTAGGGGGATTAGGTTACATCGTAGGGAATAGGGGTGAGATAGTTTCATACAATTCAGCCCACACTTTTGGATTTCAAGTCAAGACCATCAATAGTAGTATTTACTATTACTGTAGCTTATATGCTAGCTAGATATTTATTTGATACGGGTGCCTCTCATTCCTTTATTTCTACACAACATGTGAATGTTTTGAGCATAGAGGTTGATTTTGTGAGTGGGGTGTTGAAGATAGACACACTATTGGGAGTATGGTCCAGAGAAATCTATTGTTCAAGGTAAATACATTCAAGGATGCGGAGTATCATTTTCTTTGGGATATTTACATCCTTGAGATATCTAACTATGACCTAATTTTTGGTATGGACTGGTTTGAAGCATACCAATACCAAATTTATTGTTTCTATAGTAGGGTGACTTTTACATCTCCTGAGGGTGATGAATATATTCATTGTGGGGAGTGGGATATCAATGAGGGATGAACAAAGATAGTTCACTAGAAACTGGGGGATCTTACTTCTCAAGATTCCAGTTTTTGGTTGGTTGATGAAGGTGTGAAGCAGGGAGAATTTCAACCAATTGCAGAGTGGATTTAAGATATGTTTCCCAATGAGTTCTCAGGGCTGACACCAGAGAGAGATATAGAATTTATTATTGATATCATGACAAGGGATGATCCAATTTCAATCTTGTCATTTAGAATAGAACTAAAAGTGATTCAAGAGCTCAATACTCAACTAGAGTAGTTATAGGATAAGGGGTTTATCTGACCGAGTATATTGCCATGGGGTTCACCAATTTTTTTCTAAGAAGGTGGACGGGAGTTTTAACTTATGTGTTTTTTACCAATAGTTGAACCACATGACTATGAAGAATCGATATCCACTTTTGTGTGTCATTGGTATATTTTACCATTTGAGAGGTGATTTTTTTTCATCTAGATTTATTTGGGATTAGGGTATCATCATTTTAGATTTTGGACTTTTCATATATAGATTAATGCATTAAAAAGTAGTTATAAACTATATGTGGTCATTGAAATTCTATTTTGGTTAACGAACTCACTACCAGTGTTTAATTCCTTGATGAATTGAATCATCCTTCATTATCTAGATCAGTTTTTGGTGGTGTTTGTGGACTAAGTACTAGTGTAATCTAAGACTCATGAAAATCATTCACAAAATCTTGACATCATCCTAGGTACACTAAGAGAGCATCAACTATATACTATGATATCTATTTGTCGGTTTTGGACTGACTAGGTATAGTTATTGGGTCACATTATCTTGAGGGAAGGCGTGTTAGTAGACAAAGAGAATGCTCAGGTAGTTGTTTCATTGGAGTATCCCAATAACATATTCAAGTTCCCTATCATTTTGGAATTAGATGGATATTATTATAGATTCATTGAATACTTTTCCCATTTTGAAGAAAAACTTTTTGTATTAACCAAGAAGGGGGTAAAGGTTGAATGGTTGGAAGAATGCAATAATGCCTTCCAAGAGTGGAATAAGCAATTGGCATGAACACTGATCTTGATCCTACCCGAGCTAGATGAGTACTATACAATTTTATGTGATGCTTCTAGAATCATAATAGGAGTTTGGTTAATGATGGAAGCTCAATTTTCTGCATATGAGTCTTGGAAGGTGAGTCCTCATGAATGAATCTAACCTACACATGACCTCGAGTTAGCTGCAGTGGTTTATTCATTAAGGTACTTGCGGTATTATCTGTTGGGTGATAAGTTTAAGGTATATTCGAATCATAATATCTATAATTATATATTTTTATAATAGGATTGGAATCTATGGTGGTGTAAGTGGGTTTAGTATATGTATCAATTTGAATTTCAGATATCATATATACTTGGAATGGGAAACAATGTGGCTGATGTATTGAGCAAGAAAAATCAGACTCATGCGGTTCATGTGTGTAATGTTGAGTTGAAAATGATGACCTTATTAGATGAGATGCATGTGGTGGTTCAGGAGAGTCAATAGAATATGAATCTTGAATCAGTTTTAGTAGATTATTCACTTTTTAGATGCATCATGGTCCAACAGTATGAGGATCCTGAGTGTTTTCCCTTGAGGGAAATAAATCAATGTGGGGAGTCACCTTCTAATAGGATCAAAGATGAGATGAGACCACCTATGTCAGGAATCGGTTCATTGTGACTATGAGTATGTAGGTGGATTTTATGGGTAAGTTTCATGCCACAAATTAAGTGGTATGTTCTGCTGTTAATATAATATATCCTGACATATGACGATAGTTTTGATGGATAGGCATGAAAAAGGTTAGAAAAAGGTTAGTGACATGATGTTACACATGTCCGCAAGCAAAGTCTGAGCATCAATGAACTGGGGTTCACTACAACTGTTGACCATTCCAAAATGAATGTGGGATGAAGATACTATAGATGTTGTGGTTGTTATCCTGAGGAAACCGTTGATGAATGATTCTATTTGAGTTTTTATAGTTCATTTGACAAAGGAACACATTTCTTGCCTATATAGGAGGCTTTTTAATTTGAGAAATTGAAGGAACTATATGATCCATGTTTTATTACATCTACACGGGGTACCATGGAATATTGTTTTAGACCGTGACTTTCATGTTACTTCGTTCTTTTGGAAGGTCTTCCAGAAGGAACATGGTACATAGGTCTTCTTGAGTAAAACATTCTACCCACAAATAAATGGGATGTTAGAGTGTACAATATATGTGTTTGTAGATATGATATGATCATTTTTTATTGAATTTGATGGGTCTTGAGAGAATCTCCCGGATCTAGTGGATTTTACCTATAACAAATGTTATTAGAAATTATACAGATGTAACCAATCAAGGAACATTATGGTAGGCCATGTAGATCAACCCTATGTTGGATTGAGATAGGTGAATCAAAATTGTTGGGATTCAGTCTTGTGCAAGAGAAATCAGAGCAGGTACAAAAATATGAAAGTGTATGGGTATGACTCACAGTATATAAAAGTTGTATTTTGTTAAATGTAGATGACCCCTAGTGTTTATAGATGGTGTTCATGTATTCCATTGGGTGTCATCTAGATTAGTTCACAATAGGATACAGACAAAAAGAAAGTTTACACCCATATTCATGGGACTATTTGAGGTTATGGAGAGAATAAGGATGGTAGTATACCAATTGGATCTTCCATAGAGATTAAATACTATGCATGATGTTTTATATATGTCAAATCGTTGATGATATCACCCTGAACCGTATCGGGTGATAGATGTGGATGATGTTGATCTTGATATAGATGCATCCTTTAAGGATCATCTTATTCATTTGTTGGATCAATCATATAATTTGTTGTGGGGAAAGAACATACAAATAGTTTTTGTATTGTGGAATCATGGATGTGTTCAATAGGAAACTTCTGAGATAGAAAAATATATAAGGGCTCAAAGTCCAGAACTTTTCGACTCAGAATCCTAGAGATTCTTTCGAGTATAGCTAGAGGATGTTCTGTAATAAGGTGGGTAGATTGTAAAACCCCTTAATTTTATAGAGATGTCTCGAGCTCATTTACATATACCCTTTTTTTCTTATGTCGAGTAATTTTTATTTATTTTTTCTTTGTTTTCTGTTTGGGTAAAAAATTTATGAAAAGTGGGAGAAATGGTTCGTTGCATGGTTGGAACATGGGTTTCCCAACAAGTGTGCCTTGGACATGAAAATTATGCATCCTTGGACATAGAGGTTTTGCACATAGGGAACATTTTTTTTCATTAATTCACCCTACAGTGAGAAACTATGAACCCCCTATTAAAAGGCATAGGATTAAGGAACGTGGTTAGGGAAAACAGTTTACCTCAAGCATTAAATCATGCATATGGGATTTTAATCTCCCTAAAATTTGATTTGAAAATTCCTAAGACCCTATTTTAACCCCAATTTAGCATTAACCAGACCCATAATTCCTTTTCATGATTTGGAGCCTTCTGAACAAATTCTAAGACATTAAAGCATCTTTTATTTGTGTTTTTAATCCCATATTTTAGATCATCACCCCTCCTAGTAAGTGGATCTCATCCCATGTAGTTTCATTTCCCTTTAAAATTATTTTCCCATTCGTTACAGGGAAATTCATCCCTATTTTTGGTTGGATCTAGATCTAGGATTTTGGATCTAAAACAATAATTGAGTGAGCTTTATTAATTTGATCTTAAATTTTGGTTTAAAATCCAGATCTCATTCTACATCATTATTCCACTCAAATTGGGTATTTTTTTGGTAAGAATTTACCATCAAATTGAGGTTGGTTGAATGTAATTCAAATTACAAAGTCTTGATTAAAATTTTGTGTATGAAATTATAAAATTTATATTATATTTATATTAATTTATTTCTTTATTTAATCAATAAATTTGGTGATTTAATTAATTGAAAAAAAAGTGAAATTGGGTTATTGGAATTATATATTATGAATAATTAAATTTTTAAATAATTATAGGATATTGAGATTGTTCAATTGAATAATTAACAAGTGAATTAATTTGGAGATATTGAGACTGTTATTATGAATAATTATTTATTGAATTAATAATGGGATATTAAAATTGTGAGAATGAATAAATAATTTTTATAATAATTATGGGATATTGAGTTTTTCGAGTATGAATAATTAATTTTATATGAGATATTGAGATTGTGAGTATAATTAATTAATTTTATAATTAATTATGGTATTTTGAGACTGTGAATGTGAATAATTAGTTATTGAATTAACTATGTGATTTTGGGATTGTGAACTTGAAAAATTATTAGTTGAATTTATTATGGATATATGAGTTGTGAATTAGAATAAGTAATTTTTGAATTAATTATTGGATGTTGTGATAGTGAAATGATTAATTAATCATTTAATTAGATAAAGTACTTGATGGGATTAATTTATTTTTGATTTAATTAATGTAATTATGGGTATAGAAAATATTTGAATGTAATTAATTAATTGGAAAATTAATTAATGTGATAATTATGTTTGGGATATGGTTTGCTACATTAAAATCAAATATTTTGATAAGATATATTGAATGGTCACAATGGAATTAACATTTGATAATTATTTTAGGGACATTGACTACTTCATCCAAATCTCATTATGTGATAATATTTATTGAATGGTAAAAGTGGCATTTAGATGTGGTAATTTGGAGTGGGACATGGTCTACGACATCAAAAATTGATAGTGTGATAAGATATGTTCAATGGTAACAATGTAATTCTTATGTGAGTACTGATAATGAATGGTATCATAAATATTAGGATATAGGGTATCCCTTCAATACAGTTTAGACGCTGACATATTCCAATGTAGGCATTTAGAGTTTCGGTGTCCTCGGGAACCCGAATGTTATGTGGCTAAATAAAGACTAATTGAATAAGTGTTAAATTTTTACATTATTTTTTTAAGTATTCATTATACAACTATATACACCTATTATTGGTTGGATATTATTTAAACATTGTTGGTGGGGGCCTACTGAGTTGTACTCACACCATACTCGGGAAACCCGATTGTGACCTGAAGATATTTCATGGTTGCAAGATAAGATAAGGGAAAATGACCTAGGATAGATGGTTGAGTCATGATAGAGAATTTATAAGGGAATCAGATGTGGTTCAGGACCCACATGGGAGTTTTCCGTCGCATTACTTTTGAGTTGAATTTTTCTACATGGTTTGTAAATTAGAATGACATATTTTACCTCCCAATTTTGATATTGTACTACAAGTTTTAGTCATATTATGACACCGATATTATCCAAGTTATAATTATATGAAATTTTGTTATTATTTATTTTTTTCTGCTGGTTTATTTGTCAAAAATAGATGGTGTAGTCTTCCCATGAATGGTATCAGACCCTCGCTGCTAGTTGGAAACCACTGGTGTACAAGGTGGCACACGTGAGCTCATGTTGCTTACCGACTTGAGGCACCATTATGTGGAACCTAGGTCTTGATGTCACACTTGGTTTGGTGTTCATTAACAATGTTGGCACATTCCCTAAGTGATAGGTTAGTGGTTGTAAAATGGGCTTTATCCTTGAGTGATAATTCCTAGCTGACCACATCATGAGTGAGAGGGTGTGGGTTGATAGATAATAGAGAACCTTTCTCTGGGTATCATGGGTTATGGAAGAGGACCACCCTAAGGGATGAGTCATGTTATAATGCATGACAAGATGTATGGATCTCCCTTTAGTATGAATGGATGAGATGAGGCTTATAGACAAATGACTATCCATAGTGTCTATAGTCATTGGGTTGAGGTTCTGAATGCTTCCTGGCCATGAGTCTTTGGGTATGGCTTGGTAGTTTGTTATGGGTGTGATAATATGTGGTAAATATTTTATCCTAACTTGGAATTGATGTTAGTATTGTTAGGGTCAGGGTAGCCATGTTAGGTATTATTGACTTAAAGGGCACATATTCTTCATTGAGTGTTGTAGAGTCTTTGTTAGAACATTATGATTTAACAGAAGGGAATATTTCATTATTTCTTTTCCTCGTGCATTCAATTTCATATTATGGATTATATTAGAGGTTGTGAAAGATACCCTATAGAATCTTATGCTCAAACCCTACTTTGGAATGTTGGTGAGCATGAAGATCTTATGTATACATTTTAGGATAGAGAAGATGATGTATACTAGATCAGGATGGGATAGATTAAGGGTATCAAGAGATTGGGCTGAGGCCTAAGGAAGATAATAAGTCAAGTGTGCATGAGGATCATTTTATATTGTTTTTTATTTGGGGTAATCTTAGTGGGAAATTGATTGTATGAGTTTTATGATAACATTATGTATGTTATCATCTAAATTTATTATGTATTCATACTATTATTTTTAAAATTTGGATGTTTAGTTTTCTGCACGTGTATTTATACTATGATTCAAGGGAATTGTCTCCCACAATATGGAATAGGCCATTTCCACTATTCAGCAGCCGTTTTCATATAGGAAGGCATGCCTGAGGCCATGTGGCACCACATCTCAGTACTGTATTGGTCTAGGGAATCAAAAAGTGGTATCAATGATTCTATTGTTATATAATTTGTAAAGACAGAAGATAGGTGGTCTTGGAATGTGTTGGATCTTGTAATGGTCATCAGACTTGTGCATCAATAACACCCATTTCGGTAGGATATCTAGGTTATCAGGGGCATAGGTTTTTTATCTTGTTTCAATGTTACAGTTATATGAATTCTCCTTGGGTGACACATATCATGTTTTGTGCTTATAATTTATAGTGTTTTTGGATCTTGTCACATTGTAAAGAGGTAGTGTACATGAATCATGGAAGCCATGTATGATTCACATGACATAAATGTACTTACATGTGATTTTTTTCTTGCTAATAGGTTTATTTGTTTAATATTTCAAAAACAACTTATATGGTGTGTTCCTGTATAACTTTTTAGTGACATTCTACTGAGATAGACCATTGTGTATTTTCATTGGATGGAAGATCATTTGGATATAACAATGGAAGTTCCTCTTCCAATGGTAATATATTCGTTTCCTCAAGGAATGTATGGAGACCTTTAATGGGTTAGTACTGCAATTGATTACCAAGTAATGACTTGATAATCTAATTGTATGCACAAGAGATGATTCAAGGAATGAAGCATGTTTTCCCAATAATGATGAACCCTTTGGGTCATTTGAATATTTGTTTGGTTATTTAAAATTTAAAAGTAACCTATATTTTCTCTCATATATATTTTTGGTGAAACACTACATGAGTGGATTATGTGCTTCTACTAAAACACCAAGGGGTTGGGGGAAAGGGAATGGGAAATTCCATGGGATTTCATGATGTGAAGATATTATAGAATTTATAGTATCAATTTGAGTTTATAGGGTTATATTTTTGGTTATATGGAATTGTGGTTATCAGTGTGTGATTTCATCTAGTCTGGTAGAGCATGGATCCATGCTTGCGACATTAAGAACAATACCTATGTGGTGTTTCATCATTAAAATATTCATCGTTGTGAGAGACATTTTAGGCTTTAAGATATGTATAAAATTCATGTGGGTCATGTTCAGTAGGTATATTTAATGATCTATGGTTAAATATTATATGACTCATGAGAGTGTGAGTCAGGCAGCACAAGATCAATTCAGCATTGGGTTTTGCTGAGATCGATCAGGATCAAGGGTAAATACATGTGAATGGGTACTTGGAAAATAAATTTTTCTTGAGGTGGAGGGTGATAATTGGAATTAATTTTTTGGGATAGGTATGGGTGTGTGAGGATTGGTGCACACTGGTTACACATAGTTCATGGGGTTTGAGTTTTGGATTAGTGAATAGGATGTGAGGATGTTTATTGAGAACTATTCAAGTTTGGGAAGAACCCAAGAAATGATTTGGTGGTAGTTCGGTGTTGAAACACTCACATTCTGGTAATCACAAGGTTTAGGGAATAAAGAAATGTCCCTATTCGATTATAGGTGATGTTAGAAATAGATTGGTCCTTGATATAAGTTTTCAGTGATGAGAGAGAGTTTCTCGGAAGGAATGATGCATGTATGTGGATGAGACCTATTTTAGGTTAGTTATTGATGTAAATTATAATGAAATATATTTGTTGGGTGCCCTCTATTGGTTATTATAGAATTACATCCCCAATGATCTTGGAATGGAAAACATTGGAATTTATTTTTTTGCACTCGGGAGTGAGTGAGAATGGATAATATAGTCTTTGTGTGTATTAATGGATGGATAATGGGTTATGGAGACCGGATTATTTTTTGTGGGTGATGATAATGATAAATCTATGGTTGGTAGAATAATATCACCCATAGGTAAACAAACCTCTTTTGAGAAGGGTCGAGTTTTAGCGATATCAATTAGTGGATAGTTGAGTTTGCACTGGGTTACTAGTGTGTGGTAAGATCCGTTGATATCTAGTTCCTAATGTAATATAAAATTTTATATTTGGATAGAGTATTGGACGGATTCCGTGTACTGTAATTGAGCATTGGGTGGTATTAGTGTGATATGAGGGTGAGTCATTGGGTGATCCACAATTCATGATTTGATTCATGGGTGGAATCATGGGTTTTCACCTAGTTTAGTATATGAACCAGAAATTAATGGAATTTTTATGGGGAAAACACAGTTTTTTTTACATTATTTAGGGGTAAACTGATTTATTCACATGGCTCATAGGGTGAGACAATTAAATTGTGTGATTTAGTGTGTTAATCTTATTTGTCGCATGATTTAGGGGGTGATTTCCGTATTGAAATTTAGATATGGTGGTTGTTGGTATGAAAATCATTGACATGTATGGAATGATAGTTAAGTGACTTGAGTGAGGAGAGGGATTGGTTAAGATGATGAGTTAGAAGCATGTGTTTTTTAAGACATGTGGAATGTGAATCCTTGCATTTTGGGAAATGTCTACTGTAGAATTATTGAGTGGAATTTATAATTTATGATAGACATGGTGATAGGGTAATTGTTTCAAGATCATCATGTGGGACACAATTTTTGAGTCGTTGCAATGATGGAAGACAATTTCAGTGCGTGATTCGTATGGTGGGGTGCACCATGGATTGGAATAAAGCATTATAAGTGGAGGCTTATATTGGGGATCATAATAAGCCTCAAGTTGTATCAGATTAAGACATTGAGGCATGTCATTAGATATAGGTGTGGTGAACACTATCTTAGTGGTGGTGTTGGTAATGAGTGGGTGTCTTGACTTATAGTGAATAGTATGCTTGATTCTTTGAGTTACGTGGTGGATGCATGTTTTTAATTCATAGAAAAATTGTGGTTGTTTGGTGGTGAGTATATTAATGTGATTAGATATGAGACATTTTTTTGGGTTACCATGACTTACTATGGAAGGGAAGTGTTATGGTAGAGATTTTTTAACACACATGGATTTTTGACTCATTACATTTTGGTGAAGGAAATTAAATTTGTGTTTGGTGGATTGTTTATTTTGTGAACTGGGACTCATGTTGGGTATGTGAGGGTTTGAACATCCAAAAAAAATATTTTTTTGAATGGGAATTTAGGTTCATATGGTGAATATGGTTTTTGGGAGGGAATTAGAGGAGGAATAAGTAACCAAGATGATGATTTTTAGAAACTAATCACATTAGAATGTAGGGCTTCACAATATGGATTTTTAAGGGTAGTAGTTCATCGCGTTTCCTAGATGATTAATGGTGTGCACCCCTAGTTCATTATGTGAAGGGATGTTTTGGGGTTTTTAAAGGGGATAGCCCCCTGTTTTGGATCTCTAGAATAAAAATGTGGGGAGGTATGCTTGGTTGTTTCCACCCTCATCTTCATCCCCTCTTATTTGTTGAGTTTCAATGAATTTTTTTGGGGATTTCAGGTGCTGTTATCCTCTCCCCATCCTTTGATCTCGGTATCCTATGGTTATCCCTAATTCAACTCGATTTTGGGCTAGGGTTTGGGGTTGATTCTACCAGAGTATGGTGAAGTTAACCCCCTATAATGGTTATTTTGTTTGACTTCTGTTGAGAATGACTCGAGAAGTTATATAAATATCATCTGAAGTTGTTTGGAAAATATACATAGACATTAAATATTAACATACAAAGGATAGACCAACATGAATTGAAAATATGATCTCATATCCTAGTTATAACATCCCAACTCGGATCGATCATATTACACTATGGTGGGGGTTGTCAAAGAACCTATGATGAACCTCCCCATACGTTAAAGTATTCCAACTACTGGTGAGATACTATAACAAATAGTGGAGAGACTATTATCCTAGTATCATCACATACAATAACATATAAATAACTGAATCAATAAAAAAAACTCAGTGTCATTGTTAGGATTTACATCATTCATCCAATCATCTCCAATAAACAATATTAATATTCTATATCAAATATGACTCATTCCATCACTTATATAATACATATGAAGGGTCTCCCATTAGGTTAGTCCAGTATAAAATTAAAATTAAAAAATTTATGGGAGAGTTTATAAAATATTAGGTCTATATTTAGAGAATCTCCTAAATAACCATCTAGATACTCATGATAGATATAATATACAACTTTTCACATATAATTGTAATACGTGGATCAACACATGAACATGGGTTCCCATGTTTGGTTTGAGGAATAAGTATCCATATGGAACAACCAATTCATTTCATAAAAATGTATTTATATACATCATGTATATCTATGGAAGATAAAAAAACAACCAAAAATCATATGTGTCAGTTCATCATGTTCTAATCAAGCCTCCAAGACACCTCACACAAATAATTATAGCCATTGAGGATGGATATGGTCTCTCAAAACACAATAGATCTGTAGACCCAACACATTGGGCATTTAATAATAAATAAGTTAGGACCTCTACCATATCACTCAGGTTTGGGTCTGATATGAATTCCTAATATTATCTTATATCTAATATATCCATACTCTTACATAGGGTGAGGCCTCATTCCATATCTTGTACCACATATCATACTACGCCCACTCACCCATGCTGAGATCTCATAACATGTTACATATAATATCTAATAGCACCAAACTCTCACAAAGGGTGATGAATTGGATCTAGTCACATGCCACATGTCATACCACCAACCACCCACATTGGGTGAGGTCTCATAACCATATAATGAAACAATATCCTCTCACTCAGGGTAAATTTTTCCAAAACCCTATAACTTATGATTTAACCTTATAAATAAAACATGGACTAATGTCATCTCAATCAAGGTGATCTATTCAAGTC
Source organism: Viscum album (assembly GCA_963277665.1). NCBI lineage: Eukaryota > Viridiplantae > Streptophyta > Magnoliopsida > Santalales > Viscaceae > Viscum > Viscum album. The sequence goes on along the minus strand of OY728127.1, from coordinate 220,732,701 downwards.
CCTTATTACTATGAATAATTCCACATATCAATACAATTTGTGAACCATAGGAACAAGACTAGGGAACATTCTCACAAACACAAGCCAACCACCATGATCCATTACACAATAGTGGTCTATCACATGTATATCATCAACTATAATAAATTCTCTGAGGATCCAAATATCCTTCATCTATATTCTAGCAGAACCAAATTTTTTCGGTCACACTCAATAGATCCCATGCACAATACTGCTCTTAGGTGTTAACCTATACTTAATACCACATAGAACTCACATAATCAATAAAAATTATATATGCAATTTCTTAAAAAATCGTAGTTTTCACAAATCACTTGAGAAACATCCCATACATTCCATGTACTATTTTTATAAGGTCTCTATGGTGCTACTACACTTTTTCCTACCTAGAAGATCCACTACCAGAAGGTTACCCAAGCCTAGACACATTTATCACTCAAAATTACCTAGGAAGTAGGGTTACCCAATAATATCTGACACATTAACCAACCTAGATGTAATATCATAATTGGAAACTATAAACATACACCAACCAAACTATACCGGTAATAACCATTATTTTATTTTCAAATACACAGTGAGTCCCTCTCTCAGAAGAGTGTCTTTCATCCTAACAAAACTACATATCTATCAATAACCCCTCATAAAGGGTTTCAACACATTTTCATAATTTTTATAAAGGCCTTCCAATCACCATATTCTCCATACAACGCCCCCATTACCTGATATATGATAAAAATTATCTCATTAGCTTAATGTAGGAAAAATATCACCAGCTAAACATTTTCTATACCTATGGTTTCATTAGACCCAAATAATGGTCATTCCACTTGGATGAAGGATTATCAGTACGTACCCAACCCCATTATAAATATCCCTAATAGATAACCAATAACAAACACATTCACATCACATATAAACATTCAATATATTGTTAAATATTAAAGGAACCACCTATATCGAGACCAAGGGAGATAAATAAATTTATTTTACTTCTTAATTCAACACTATTCACCTAAAATTTGGAATTCAAACAAACATTTCTTAAAATATCTGTTAGACCAAAATACATGAGAAACACATGAAAATGTGTGGTAAAACCTTAGGATTTCATTAGACATTATGATTGGAGATTGATTCTTTAGATAGTATATTGATCCATTATGATACGATGATTTAGAATATATTTAAATCGAAGAGGGAGAGGGGATAGCATGAGGAGAGGTGTTGGGGTCTCCCAATTTAGAGGCGATGAAAAAGGTGTATGGGTAATAATTTTAAATGATTTTAAAATATCAAAGAAATCATAAATGTGTATGTTGTAGTGTAAATAAAGGGATTATAGATAAATTATCCCTATGGAGGAACATTATCACATGACCTATTGGTTCATGCCATAATTCCCCTCTCAATTTTAGAACTAGGAAATCTCATATACGCATTGTGGTGTGGCCAAGTACATAATGATGTGATGGTACTCCTAGAAGAAGAATGATACTTCTCCTTGAACACCTTTTACTATAGGACACCCCAGGTTGAAGTGAATCATTCCCCATTCAACAACCATCACAACATAGTCCATCAATCATATAGTAGCACTTCCATTATGAGAACCTGTCATGGTTAAATTACCTGAGCTGCAGCATGATATGCTATCTAGAGTAAAATTATCTATTCTACATCAAGAGAAACTCCATAAAACATGTCCAGACACCCCAAAAACAATTAAAAACACCCAAACACATGTGAAAACACTTCTAACAGGTTTCCCAACCGCCATATTTCAAATAATAAAAAATATTAAGAAAAAAACCTTCTTTGAGTATCAATATTAAAATCATTTCAAAACTTCACAAACCATTAAGGACCCGGGTCATTATAAAATCCACTCTATTTTGATTTTTTTCATCAATAATCACACGAAAGGGTCTCTTAATACCAAAACATTCCATCGGTACATGAAACCACTATTCATTTTTGATATCAAACTAGAATCCATTATAAAATTCTTAGACTTGACCCAAGAACACTGAATTCCTTTGATAACTTATGGTGCGAACATCAATATTAATCAGTAGTTTCTCAAACAACACACATGATGAAAAAACCATATCCTTAACTACAAATACATGAAAAATCATCATTTTGATCTCCCGTGTACCAAATTTCCTCAAAACAATATTATAATTCCATGACAGTGACTATTTTACCAAATATTATGCCTCATCTAGAGAAACATCACATAACCAAAAAATATCAAACCATCCCACTCATTAAGGCATTAGTCAATAAACTCTATTTACAGTGCCTATTCACAACATATCGAATAACCACTTTTCCACAACTAAGCCAAAACCTAATCACTATAGATTTCTCGATCTATGTCCATTTCAAAAAGGGCCTAATATATGTATATTAAATGCCTAAACAATCACATGATTCCTATTATACTCTTAAAAATATCTACTTGTGACCCTAATACAATTTTGAGACAATTAATTCCATGAACCAAATCTGGTCGCCACCGAAAGCGGTGCCAAACCAAACCAATGAAAAGGAATGAAGGGAGTTATTGATCTCCATGCCCTTGCACAAGTGCCCAGGTATCATAAAATGAGAATTGGGAGCGATCTTCCCAAGTTTATAAACATAAAACAACAAATGAATCCAATAAAAGGAATCTGTATTTTTCAAACCAAACAATCTTTTACAATAATTCAAAACGAAATTACATACATTAAACAACTCACCAAGACAATAACAATGTTAAAACCCCAAAAGGAAACATCCCAAGAACCCTCATGGCAATGGGAACCGGCCATAAGCCATCTCCGCAAGACATCACTTCCAAGGACCTGCTAGAAACCCGAACCACTTGAACTAAAAACTATCCCCAACCTGCGAGAAAAAAATAACAAGGTATACATACACTGAAGGGAGTAATTATGGTGTGAGACAAGTTACCAGTAGGATACCACCACTATGATATTCCACGTGATAAACATTCAATGGTTAAAATCATTCATGTTTTTATAAATAGGATGTTCTAGTTACAATTTCTAAATGATGCAACTTAAAATTTTAAACAGTTTTCAAGTGGGATATCATTAAGAGTCAAAAATTTTAAAAATAATTCCAACAATAAAGAATTTTCTAGACAACCATACCATATTCCTATGGTAAACACATAGTAACTAATGAGCACATGCAATAGGTAATAACCCCTAGGCACTAGCTCGGTGTGGGTCCCAGGTACCTCGTATCACGATGAGAGTAACCATCACAATATCCATTCTCGTACATGATACACAAGTAGGGAACATACCCCTAACCTATTTTCCCAAATAATCATCATCATAGCTTAGTTTTAGTTGTAATTGTGAGTCTTGATACGTAAAACTGTGGCAAAACCCCCTAGATTCACTAGCAGACTAGTACAGGTCCACCCACCTAGATAACCGAGTTTCCCCTTGTGCTCAAACAAGTTAATCAAGTTATTAAATATACATTTCACATGAAAATATCATTTCCACTTCTCAAGTTCTCTAAAAAGACCACATTTACATAACACAAGTCACAAAATCCACTTTTTCATTCAAATTCATTTTCAAATAATACTCTCGCCAAAAATAGTCCACATAACATTTCACATTTCTTTTACACTTCCACAAATCCATTAATAATTTTTATAAAAACATTACCTGAAATTAAAACTCACATAAACTCCCACAAAAATATCATATAATACTTATTTTATCAAAAAAAATCATTTTTTACAACACACTCAGGAAAAACTGCCCACAACCATGTTTCGCAGCTCTCTTCCCATTTGCTAAAACATTTCAGCACTTTTTAAAACATTCAAAAAAATTATTTGACCTCTTAAATAACCAATTACCTTTAAATAGAAATATTATTTGAACACTCCCACCAAACAGTGTATATACACACTTTTTCCAAATTAGTTTAACCATACAAAACATTCACAATTTACATAAAACAAACCCAAGGAGTATAACTATGCTTCACACACAAAACCCATGTCATATCCCTCGTTCAATTCCAAAATCATACCAATAACAATCCATAATAGAATTTGAATCAATGAAAACATTTATTAAACTACCCCCAAGTGTTATAAAAATATATCAATTAACAACACAAAATAAACACTTGAAAACACACATTTTTATAAATCAATTCCAAGAAGTACGACATGGTTTTACACCTTGAACCCATTATAATACCCCATTTCAAGGCCCACATGACACTAAGGCATTGACAAAACAGAATTGTTTTCCCCAAAAAACACCAATAAGTCACTTTCAGGTGTTATAAAATACACTGAAACATTACCACAAGAGTTACCCATGAAAAGCACCCTATTTCATGCCAGAATGCAACAATAAAATTAAATGCTTCAGAAACTCCATAAAAAACTATTTTCACACCACAATCATCATATAAGAAACCCTAAAACCAGTAAATCAAGAAATATAACTCATAAAAAATTGTTTACACATGGAACCACCTACCTCTTGAGTCAAGATCCTTGAATAATGGTGTGAAACCTCAACCACACATCATCCACACCACAAGAAAGAGATAATGAACCCTAAACCATAATATTTCACTAAAAAGACCCAAAATACGTCTCTAGGTATGAACCCTAACATCTGGAAACTCTATAAAATCATGAAATAGGGAGAAAACCCAAAGGAGAAGGATGAAAATGAATAGAGAAACACTTTTCCAAATAAATATTGAATAAAACAACCCAAATACACAAGTATATGAATTTCACAACAAAAATAAATGGAAGTGAGGTTCTAATAAGGTTGATGAGGACATCAAGGAATTAGAATGGGAGAAAGAGAGTGTAAATAGAATGATTTATGAAAGGATAAATTTACCTGTTAAAAATATGGATATTTGTGAAATCCAGAGATGGTTTTCCCAATTTCATGATTCAATAGAGATCCAAATTGTGGGAGGAGATAATGGGGGTTACATGGGTAACTAGACTCTAGTGAGAGTTGGAATCACCGAAAAAATATTAAAATTCAGTTAGATATTAAATAATTAAAAAAACAATTAATAGAGGAAATGTGCTTTCGGGCTGGCCCAACACCTTAATAAAAAACCCAAATCCATTGTTATTATGGATTCATGTGATATCAAAATGGATATTCTGGTTTTAATATACCAATTAATTATAATTGGGAAGTGGAATGGGTGAAATTTTTAACAATTAATGAGTAATAGAAGAAACCAAATTTATTTTAAAATGTGAAAATGGTCTCACGGTTGGGCCCAAATTTTGAAAACCCACAATTTCCAGAAAAAATCATGGAAACCCCCATAACAATGTAAGTATTGAAATTAAATGAATAATTTATTTAAAATAATTCAAGGATGTGACAATTTATCCAACAATAAATCATTCTGCCCCTGAAATGCAACAACAAGTCCAAAAGAAAAAAACCAAACCCAACTGATAGACCAGAAATGTACTCTTTTTCCAAATTCGGTCTGCCCTGAAAGGCCAAATCACATTTAATGTTAAATTAACGAAGGAATAATCCCAAAAAACAAATCTTATATCAATTTCATGAAATTATCAAGAACATTCAAAACTTATCCCGCAATGGAAACTCTAAAAACACTATATGAGAAAGACTCAAGTAATCTACCCAAACGAACAACAACAACGAACAAGGTTACACTTACATTGTTTTAACTAAACCATTTTGGCACTCTATGATCCCAATGATTACCCCAGAATTATATTGGTAGTTAGACAGCTCTGAACGAGACTACCTCCCACCAGCCCAAGACCATGGTCCAATCTGAGTTACTAGTATGGGGAGACACAAATGGGCTCCCCACCATAACAGAATAATTAAATTTTCTGATGATAGATTTAGGAAACTAACAGGGGGAGGCCCAAATAGACTCCCCAGTTCAAGGGGTAGACATTCATCAGACCTTTACAAAAGAACTTATATATGACTCATAGTGGGTCTCCCCACCATAAGAAGAAACCACCTTAACCAAAAAGCTCTGGCTGCTACAGAATTTCCCGAAAATTAAAAGTGTTGGGACGACCGCATGGTTAGTCCGCACAGTTTTGGATATTGTGAGCTAACCATGGGGATCCAACAATATACATGGTTTTTAGGGCATGGTCACTACTAACCTTGAAAAAAATATGCACTCAACCAATCTAACCAAACTTCATAGATTTTCCAAATACAGAGTCAAAACCAAAATGGGAAAGTACGAACTCAGGCTACATCACCAGAATGAGGTCCTCCCACCTCTACCAAAAAACGGGAACAACATGAACCTGATTATGATACCATAGGTTTAAACTCATCCTATCTTTCATAATGACGATAGGAATTTGATCAAGGGATTGAACTTCCCTCAGATTTCACCTTACTACGTTTCAGCTTTTGTCTAGGACCTGTGGCTGGAGCTCAAATGATTGAAGCATCTTCAACCTCGTAAGTATGCTTTGGAAACCACCAGAATAGAACTTCTTCTTCCAGTGATACAAAAAAATACATGACAATCCATGATAAGTTTACTAAGACATAACACATTCCACACTCACTTTACCCTAACCCCACATATCATGGTAACAATGTCTTAGAAGATTCACACAGTTCACACCTTATTTCATCAGGTGAGAAATAACAGATGGAAAGGACATATATACACAACTTCCTCTGAAATTTAAGATTTTGATGTATTTACAAGGGATACATACACCCAAAATAATAGATACTCTCATATGATTTCAAAACAATCATCTTTATAGTCAAACGATCAACTGACATAACAAGGCGTCACCGAACCTAACCATTACGACAGATAGAAATAATACATGGAACGATACCTTACTCTAAGTCCATAAGCAACCCAAAAGTCTAGAAAGTGGCTACAATAGACTCTAATGACCAAATTACCAAAATTGGTGGTATAACATGAAGTCCTGCTTAATGGAAACTATGAATAAACCAGAGGCTGTATTAGACATCGTTGAGACACTCATCCATACAAGCATCCTCAAAACACATCCACCTTCACTGAACCAGGAAACATAAGAAACGAAGGTCTCTTTCGACCTTACATGACCAATCTCCTACTATAAGAAGATACAAAAATCAAAAAAAGTAATTGGTGTAGACCCAATCAACAATTATCGATAAAAGATACTTTATATTGATCAACAGTAGTATTTTACAATGGAGAAACAATCTGGGTCACACTTCAGTTGTGCATTAACCCTTAATGGGGGTGAAAATTTTCCAATGAGATAACCTGGGGACCCAACCAAGCTCGTCCATTAGTCAAAACATTCCACAAAATAGATTCAAACACATAAAGGGAACCACTTTATTGGTGTCCTAAAACATATCTCGAAATAGACTACTAACTGATCCTTCTACTCAGCTTACTGACCAAACACAAACCCAAAACATGGTTCGAACAAGAGGGGTTCTTGGACTCAAAACATCCCAAAACATCAATATTTTAGGAAAACTCATATTATATACCATCACAAATAATTCATCAAGACATCATGTTTTTTTAAAAACATTTCTTTGAAAATAAACAGTTCAGTGATTAGTGTATCCACCAATGGTACGCCATGGGCCTCACACATTCATGTTTCTATGCCACATCGTGTACCCTCCTCAAATCTGTCTCAAAAATTACCCATAATTTCATCAACCATCCATCATCACATGTTACCCCATGCATGTGTTCACTCACAGAAATACAAAATGTTAAAAAAAATTTCTCATTTCAAAACCAAAATATTCAACCAACACATCCATTTTCTCAAAACCGCTAACCATGAGATCAAAATAACAATTCACATATTTCAAAACTTTTTATAAGGACACAAAATTTTTGACAAGAACACACTTTCAATTTATTCACATTAATTTCTAAACATCAAATCCCAGTAAAACATCCTTTGATTGTTTAGAAAACACTATTGGAAACACTTTTTCAAAAAAAAAATTCATTATAGTTCATGTATTCAAATGAGGTGTAAGAACACCTTTTTCCATTTCGAAAAAATTATGAAAATTCAGTTCCACAATTTCAAAAATCAAACCATTCTCTATTTATTTGAAAATAATTTTGCAAAAACATTACGCTTCTTAAAAATTAGTCACTTTAAAACAAATGTTCCGAGATTTCAAAACTAATGAACATAAGATAATATGATAGGAAACTAGTTTCAGTGGGTGACTTGGAAATATGGTTGGCAGCCATATTCCAATCAATTCACCATCATAGAGAGTGTTCTGGGGAATATCCATGGCATCACATGCCTTGCTAGGCATTGCGAGCTCATTGAGACCATTAACCTAACTCTCTTTTCATTTACCCTAATCATCATCAAACCAACAAAACCAAAGGACTTAGATAATTCCTAAATTCTCGTGGCTACATGAATCCAATCATGAGCTATGGTGATTTGGAAAACTACCCATAACTGGGATACCATGTCCTGATAATCCAAACTCCAGACTAACTTGACTCTTCCCCAAAAAACATGACCCAAAGAGTTAACCTTAACATCCTTTGATACCATTTAGTCATGAACAAAACATGGTTGCCACCAAAACTGGTACCAAACCTGGACCATGAAAAGGCCTGAAGGGAATTCCCAATCCCCACAGGCTGGCACAACTACATAGGTATCATAAAAATATAATTTTTAATGATTTACCCATGTTTATAAACATAAAACATCAAATGAATCCAATAAAACGAATCTGAAATTTTCAAACCAAATGATTTTTTTTTCAAAAATTCAGAACTAAATTACATAGATTAAAACAACTCACAAAAACTATAAAAGAGGTACAAAACGAAAAGGAAACACCCCAATAACCCTCTCGGAAAGGGGAACCACCCACAATCCATCTTCACAAGACTTCACCACGAAGGACCTGCTTAAAACCCAACCACTGGCAGAAAAAACCGTACCGATCCTGCGACACAAAAAAACCATGTCTACTTACACTCAAGGGTGTAAGTAGGGTGTGAAGAAATTCTCATGAGGATACCACAACTAATATATTATATGATATAAACATTAAAATATGAAATTCTTGCATTTTTCAAAAATTAGAAATGCTAGTTACAATTTCTAAAAGATGAAACATAAAAAATAAAACAGTTTTCAAGTGTGCTATCATTAAGAATCAACACATTTAAAATTAATATCAACAATACTGAATTTTCCAGCCAACTATACTGTATGGTTATAGTAATCAAAAAGTAACTAATGAATACAAGCAAAGAAAATAACACCTAGGCACTAGCTCGTTGTGGGTATCATGTACCTCGTATCTGAGTGAGAGTAACCATCAAAATATACATTCACATGCACGATCGACTAGTAGGGAACATAAAAAAATATTCGTCCACAATAATAATTAACATAGTATAGTTAGTGTTGTACACGTTAATCTAGCTATGTGTAACTGAGGCCAAACCCCACAAATTCAGTTGCATACTAGTACACATCCAACCACCTAGATACCTAGGTTTCAACTTGTGATAAAAGAAAGTTCAACAAGCTATAAAATATTCTTTTAAAATGAAAATATCATTTCCACTTCTCAATATTACCAAACTGCCCATATTTACATCACACAAGTCACAGAATAAAATTTTTCATTCAAATTCATTTTTAAATCATTCTCACACTAAAAATAGCCCACAACACTTTTCACATTTCTTTAACACATCCAAAAATCCTTTAAACAATTTTATAAAACCATTACAAGAAATTATAACTCACATAACATCCCACTCAAATATCATACAATACTTATTTCATAAATAAAATTCATTTCTCATAACACACTCACACAAAACTTCCTACTACCATGTTTCAAAGCTCCCTTTCCATTTGTTAAACATTTAATAACTTTATAAAATATTCAAAAAATATATATTTGACCTCTTAAATAACAAACTATCCTTCAAAAAATCCATATTTTGTTAACACACCCACCAAACAGTATATATACACCATTTTTCCACTTTTCATAACCAAACAAAACATTCACAATTTTCATTAAACAAACCCAAGGGGTATAACAATGCATCGATCACAAAACCAATTTCAAATCCCTCATTCAGTTTCAAATTCCTACCAATACCAATCCATTATATAATTGGAAGCCATAACAACATTTATTAAATAATCCCCATGTGTTATAAAAATACCTCAATTAACACCACAAAAGACACACATGAAAAACACATGTTCTCATAAATCACTCCCATGAAGTAGAACTTGGTTTTACACCTTGAACCCATTCAAAAAACCACATTTTAATTCCTACATGACACTATGGAATTAAAAAATAGAATTTTAAGCCACTTTAAGCACTAATATGTCATATTCATGTGTTATAAAATACAACCAAACATTACCCCAAGAGTCACCAATGAAAAGCTCCCAATTTCAAGCCCTAATGCAACTATAAAATTAAACGCTTATGAAAATCAATCAAATACTGTTTTCTCACCACATGAATCATATGATGAACATTAATACTAGTAAATATGGAAATATAACTCATCAAAAATTGTTTACACATGTAACCACCTACCTTTTGAGTCAAAACCCTTGAATCTTATTGTGAAACCTCAACCGCACCTCCACTACAACACAAGGAAGTGAAAAATAACCATAAATTATAATATTTCACCAAAAAATACCCCTTATAAAACACTACGAATGACACTTAACTCTTATAGACTCTAATTAATTCATGAAAGTGGTATAAAAATCTTCAGAGAAAGAATGAAATGAAGAGAAAAACACTTTCCCAAATAAATCATGAAGAAAACGGCCCAAATACACTAGTACGTGAATTTCAAACAACCATAAATGATGGTGAGGTTATAATAAGGATAAGGAGTTCATGTAGGAAATTTAATGGGAGGGAAAGAGTAAAAATAGAAGGATTTATAAAATGATCAATTTACCTCTTTAAATCTGGGTGACTTGTGAAATCCAGAGAAGTTTTTCCCAATTTATTGATTCAATTTATCTCCAAATTGGGGGCTTACATTGTGTATGCGGGGTCCGTTGAGAGTTGGAATCACTGAAAAAACATAACAATTGAATGTGATATTAAATAATTAATAAAAATATTTAATGTAGGAAATGAGATTTTGGACATGGCCAACACCTTAATAAAAAACACAAATCCCTTATTTATATAGATTCATATGTGGTCCAAATAGATATTGTTGTTTTAATATACCATGTCATTCGAAATGGGTAGTGTAATGGGTGTGAATGTTTTATTAAAGAATGAGTTATAAAATGATAAAAATTTATTTTCAAATCGAGAAATGGGCACACAGTTTGGTCCAAATTTTGAAAACCCACCATTTCCAACAAAATGCATGGAAAACCACCATAACAAAGAAAGGATGGAAATTAAATGAAACATTAATTTAAAATAATTCAATTCTGTGACACATAATCCCTATTTTAAACATACAACTTAATCTCTTAAGAATGCACACACAATAACATGAAAACACACCATATGGTTAAGTATAAAAGGGGACAATTAAATTTATATTATATCCACCATCCTTTATATTTTCTTCCTAACCTCATCCAAGATAATAGTAACCATAACCAAGATCCATACCTCTTTGATTACACCATAATCCCCCACAAAACATTTATAATTAATTACCCAATTTAATTCAACGAGGATTAATGAATGAAAACTCACTTAACATCGTCTCATATAAAAAATTTCAACCAAAAGTATATAGAAGATCCAATACATTCTTCTATAACCACTTCTAGATTAATCCATATTACATTTTACTCAACTGATCATCAAAATAACTATGATTTTATAAAATCTTAATTGAATCACATTAGGTGTCTTAACTCCCAAAAAATGACATGAATCCAGTCATGTTATTTCTTATTAGGCATCTATTTTCAATCACACTAACAAACCCCTTAAAATTTGTAGGATTTCACCATTAAATTTTGAAATCTGATATTAATCTCAAATTTCTATATCTCCAAAATAGTTTAAGGAATTTATGAATAATAAAGAAGAATAAATGATGATATTCAAACATATTTGGTCAAAGAAAACTAATCTCAAACCACCTGAATAACGGTAGAATAAAATGATGGAGTGATGGAAGAAAATTTAAAATTTATATAGTTGGTAACCTAGATAATTTTCCCCCATAAATTTCTATTATTAAAAAATGTAAAAGTTTACTATACTATAAAATGAAATTCTACCCATAAAAAACAACCTAAGAATTTATTGGGAACCTAGTTCTTGTATACGAGGTGACCATTGTATTATCTCACTAAAATAATACTCCAAAACCTGATAAACCCCGATCCCTTTCCAAAACAACATCTATTTAATAGTTAAGTTTTGGAAATAAAAATAATAATAATAATTAAAATGCTCTCTTTCTCTAAATACACAAATATTTAAATTTCTCATGAAATCGTAGACCCATATTTATTCAATTCGTTCAAAAAATGTGTAAGCGCCATTAATTTTATGAATTTGATAATCATGTCCCAATTATTTTCTTCTTATTCTTAAAATTTTCCCTAAAATCATGCCTAAAACATCATTTTCTTTAGTACATGACTGATAGAGTAACATATTACATATAACCTCATACGGTATAATATGTTGACTATGATAAATCAAATTTATTATATCATTAACTCATTTTTCCTATTATTTTCTGTTTTATTTTTTTCACCATTAAATTTTAAAAACATTCAAACATATTAATTATAATTTATAAAGTAATAGTTCATTAAAACAATGTTAAAAGCCACTTATTTCTTTAGTATTTTCAATATACACAATTTTAGTTTTTATAAATGATAAATTTTTATTTTTTAATACAAATAATCAAATCTATATATGATCATATATTATTTTTTCTCAATTTTAAAATGTGTTTCTTAATAACTCATAAAAAATATTAAATGTTTAATATATAGTTCCCATTTTTCATTTTAAATCATTTCAATAAAAATAATTTTATTTGGTTTGTTTATTTTTATATTCAAGATAAGTTGCCTAAGAAAAACATGGGTTTCTAATTATGATTTTATATTCGGATTAAACAAATGATAAAACATTTAATAAGATATATAATTAAAAAAATATTTTTACTCTACTTGTGAATAACATTATTAATATTTTTCTTCTTTTACATGTGATATTTTTACCTCTTTATTATCCCCTTGTTGCGTAACACCTTTTGATTAATTACTTTTTGAAATAGAATGTTTTAATCATACCAAAAATTAATTTTTTCTTATAAATTAAATTCTTTAAATATTTTTTTAGTAACTGAAGGTGAAAAGTTTGTATAATTGAAAAAATAGTGTTATAGAATAATGATTTAAGAAAATGTAAAGAGAGGAAGAGTATAGTGAGGTTTAAATCAAATTTTTTATGAATGATGTTTCTACATAATTTAAAAAGTAAAATGTCATCTCAGATGATTGAAAGTTTTATTACAATTTAAAGGATCTCTAAATACATTAATTTGATAAAAGATATTCTATATTTTTTATTATGATGAATTATTCCTTATGAGATATTTAAGTGTTCATAAAACAAAAAGTAACTTAGTAAGTATTAAAATTACACTCTCATCCTTTGATAGAAATAATGACCATAAAATATAATTTGATTGAGATATGAGAATTGAACATCTGTTTGGACTTCAAAATAAAATAAAATAAAAACAATGTACAATTATTTATTATTAAATTAATTGAATATGCATGTATTTTTTAGGAATAATAGAAATTGAGTTTCAATAAAATAGAGTGTAGCCAATTTGAAATCTTGAAGTGATGCAAAAGGGGAAAATCTATTTTCACAAAAATATTGATTCAATATTGAAGACAAAATAATTCATAAAAGTAGGAATGAGTGTGATGGATTATAATAAAATAGATAAAATTATATTTCTGTTGAATGGATATACCACATTGATAAGGTTTTCCAAAGGACTGAATCCAGTGGTTTGGGACATGGTGGGATTTTAAAATAATTTATAACAAGGATAGTTTATATAAAAACGGAAGGATTGATATAAAATTTAATTCTATGAGGAATAAAGAAATCCGCCATTTCTAGATTTAGTGTGAAATTTTAAACAACCGTTTCGACTTTAAAATTACTTATAGTAGAATAAGGTGACATATGAACCACTTGAAATCAAAAAATTTGTATCTGTTTAGTAGGACCAATAATAAGTATGTAAATGAATTAATAGAGATAAAATGTCCCAAGAATAATCATAAAAATAATTATTTTCAATTCATGTTATAATGACATTGGTATAATTTCATGTGTGCGAAGGATTACTATAATTGTATTATGATATTAATGATTAGGGAAAATTTTTATAGAGGATTGAAAAGCCAAAATTGACATGGTTTTTAATGGTATGTATCAAAAGGTTATAAATGTTGAAGAATTTTAAAAATATATAGATATAGAGAGTTTTCTACACGAATAGATATTAGCTAAATTATGCGAGGAGTAATGTGATCCCTCTCTCTTCTTGAAAAATTTAACTAAAAAGTTTCCAAATTAACCATTAAGAGGAATGTGTCAAAATTAATAAATTGAAATGGTATCCCAAAAAAATATAAGAAGACAATAATATGTTTTTCATTTACGATACTAAAGTTAAAATTGAAATGAAAATACTTACATAATTTTTTTATATTAATTTTCTTTATTTCATCTTAACTCTTCAATAAAAGGAAAATGATTGATTCAAATAATGGTGGTGACATTTTCAGTGATAATGAAATTTCACCTTTTGTTGATATTTAATCTGTCAAAATTACATAACATGTCCATGGAGTGAATTTAGTTCCATTATAGGATCCAAATATTCCAATGAGTATTCATTATGATAAAAAGTGTATTGATAAAATAATTCATACTAGATTCTACATTTGTAAAATTTTATATGGGATAATAATTTATAATGCATGTTACATTCATGTGGAATGTACCTTAGGATTTGATAAGCCTTTGACCTTTTTTTAATCATATTATATACTATGAGATTTAATTTCTGAATGATAATGGGGAGGTGAGAATGAAAAACATTCTGGTTTCCCACAGTATTATAATTTTTCAAAATGGGAATGTTTGTAATGTTTCTTTGATAAAGAGAGAAAATTTAATGTATGGTAATAAATGTAAATTTGATTTAAGAGATATATATTATGATTATACTAAATAAATCAGTTCTTATTTCAATTTTTGAAAAATTATATTAACACACCCATAGTCTATAAAATTTATGAAAATAAATTTGGGATCACTAAATAATACAAAAAAATGATCTCTGTGTTCATAATAATGTGAAAAATGTTAAAATAATGTTTAAAAAATATTATGATTTTTTACAAGAGATTAAAAAAAGAAATTTTGAAAAAAATATAACATAACATAAAATTCAAGAGAGTATGAAAATATAAAATTAAAAACATGAGTTTATTTTTTAGAAAATATTAAATTAAGATAGAATTTTTGAGTAAGTGTGAATACAAATCAGTAAACATGATTAAATTTTTTTTGTTTAAAAATTTATTCTTCGGCACCCTCTAGTGTTGTCACTTTATATAATGAGTATAATTAATTTTCTCAAAATCAAATTCCCCCACCAAGAGAGACTAGTTATGGAATTGATATCATATCCATAATTTTCATTCCTAATATGACATTATATTTGGAAAATATAAATGAAACTAATTTGATCCATCCCTAACTAATGAACTCACGGAGAAAGAGTTTTTATGTGAATGTTTGAGTCCATGTTGTCCCAATAACCATGGTACTAAACTAAAAGGAAAATAAAAATTGTGAATTTATTGTTGAGCCATAAATAAAATGTTAAAAATCACTATTTCACCCCTCAATTATATCAACTAGTTTTTGAGTTTCATAGGGATTATTTTATATATAATGATTATCCTGGTAGTGGTTATTTAAAAATTATTTTTAAAAAAGATGATAAATGAATAAGATATTACATTTGTTTTAAATTTTCCTGAGTTGTTAATCATTCCATTTGGTATAACAAACACACAAACCAAATTCCTGATAATAATGAACTATATCCTTCATCCATTCGTTAGAAACATTGTATCAATTTATTTTTGGGAAATATTTTTATATAATAAGACTATATATAACTATGTTGATCATTTATATTTATAGTGTATAAATCCTTGGTAGAATTAACTTATTAATTTTTTTATAAAATCATTCTTTTTAGATGAATTTGATTATATTACTTAGTTTTTATGTTGGTGAAGTAGTAATATTTATACAATGTAAAAATATTAAATTCATTTAATATTGGTTGTTCCAAAATAGTAAAAATGATTCTATGTGTTTTTATGGAATAAAAATTTTCTGTGTTAGGTTTTCAAAAGAATTTTCATCCATCGTTGTAATTATTTTTAATCATATAATAAAACATATTTTTTTAAGTGTGGTAATGAAAAAAATTCAACACACTGAGTGAAACGTTAATCAATTATCTAGTTTCATTTTTATGAAATCTCATAATTAGTTTTCAAAATTTAATATGATGCATATAAAATTTTGAAAATTATTTTTTAATAATAATCCAAACCAATATATTAAATAAATACGAAATTAAATATAAACATATAAAACAATTAAAATATTGAAAATAAATACATGATTTAACAATATTATTATAATAATAGAAACATTACTTATTTATTTTAAAATTAATTATTAATTATGAACATAAAATCTTAAGGTTTTTGAATTCCAAATGTGAGTTTAGTAAACAGTTCACCTCTTTACTATATTTCATTGAAATTTTTCAAAATATAATTAAGTACATGAAAGGTAAGGGGAATATTTCTTTAATTCCATTTCCTGAATGAGTGATATGTTTATGATTTATTTGAAATTTTAAAATATAATTAAAAACATATATTTAATTTCTTTTAATAATATGATAATATTTTATAAAGAGATAATCTATATATTTTTGAGTTGATCAATGATTATTTTAGTGTAAATATTTTTTCTTATTGGAATAAACATTTTTTAAAAGAAACATTAAAAAATATATGATTTTTATTCAAGATAAATTTTGGATTTATAAGAATATATTATCAGGGATTCATTCAAATGGTATGTATTAATTCATTATCATTCCAATATATCAGTATATTAATTATTTTATACCTTTTTTTGTGGATTTACTCAGTATAAAATAATAAAATATATCATATTTCTAATTATTAGTATATTAAATAAAATATACTCTTTAAATTATTTCTCAAAATATAATGATATTATTTATACCAGTAACTTTTTTTAATGAATTGGTATGATTATTTAGATTTCTAGAAATCCATTATAAGTTATAGTGGTTTTTGATTTCCTAGTCATTTTTAGTGTTGTTCATGTAATTAATTTAGATCTATTTCATTGTTGTTTGTTATTTTGTATGCTCAAATGAACACGAAAACTAATGTAGTGAACATAAATCATTCTACCATAATTAATTAATTAATTATTAAAAATAATTTTTTGGTGAAAATATTTTTCACACATAGAGATTTCATATAACCTATATGTTTATTCTTTTAATAACTTCTCACTTATTTAAATTTTATATGTGTTCAACATAATTAAACTATTCAATATTATTCCTTTAACATAAATTGTGGTTTTCATCCTTTTATTATTCGATAATCTTTTTCCCCATCTGTTATATGCCTAAGTGATATCCACAATTGAATGAAAAAATGAACAATATAAAAATAAAACAAAGAAAGTTCAACATAATGTGTTGTTTTTACATGAATATTAGGTTTGAGTACATTTAAGGAAAGATATATCATTAATAAAATGAAATTTTAATATTTTTATTTAGGGAGACTACCCCTGAAATGTCATAGAATGGATTAATTTTAATACATTTATGATTTATCACTTGAATTATTTCAAAACTATAAGTGTAAATTTTAATATATTTTATATTAATATGTCTAATTATTTAGATTTTAGGATGTATCTTCCATTTATGAAGGGAATAATAGAGGTAAATTTGTTGAAAAAGTTTTTTAAGGATAAATTAATGATTGAAAATGGATAAAATTCTTAGATATTATTAATTATGAATATCATTGTAATGAATATTTGTCCTAGTGAAAACCAAACCATCAAGGGGGAGGGGTGATGAAATAGTCATTATATAGCCTAATGATGAATTTATTACATAACAACAAAAATCTATTATTTTAAAAGTAAATAAATCCATTAATATAACATACGTAGACGTAAAAATTATCTCAAATTACTCACACAAGTGATCATACAAATTTAAATGCCAATTTCATAAAGAAATCCTAAAAATTCAGATTTTGTGGGATAACTTTATCTAAATTTATTCCTGGTAAACTATGTATCTATAAATTTTGTGATGGTGAATGAAATTATAATATTATAGAAAATTTATCTCATAAATATATTTTTATGTAATAAATTTAAAAAATTACGACACATTCTTTTGTAATTTCATGAATTGGGTATAGGGCTATTATATGACTAATTTTTCTATAAATAACCACCACTATTGTAATAATGAAATTAAAAAATAGATATTTTCTCTCACATTATTATACTAATTTTAATTATATTTTTTAGGTTATATAAATAATATAAATTAATGAATTGATCACCTTTTTAACATTTTATATTTCTGGTTTTAATAGACTTATCTCATTAGAATCTAAATATCGAGAAATATTTTCCAATGCTCTTATTCAAAAAAATTCACATTTTAAATACTTATTTTTTCAAATTATTATTTTATAATAATAATAAAATCTATATAAAATACAAAAATACACCACATTCCATTTTCATCAAATAAAACATGGGAAACAATATCATTCCATTTAATTCAACTAATTTCCACTATCAAACATGGAATTATATTTTCAAACAAACTAAGCATTATAATAAATGTGGGGGATAAAATTAAGGTGAATTACATTAAGAACATATGTACTTGAACAAAAACACATTTACTTAGTAATGAAATTTGAACTCCTTTAAAAACCATTGAATTTTAAAAACCACTATACAAACCCTATCTGGATCAAATTTTCCATACTAATTTAGTAACATGAATAAGAATTAGTTTAATAGTTTTACTAAATTCAAGGTAATATGGTAAAATTGAAAAGCCTCTTCACATGCCCCATGAAGAGGTGAACCCAATACCACCTCGAGTCCTCATAGGGGAGTTTCCTTTGGGCTATGCTCCTAACGGAATAATAATAATAATAATAATAATAATAAATTGCATCAATGTGAGTAATAAAAACACACATATACCATTAATGATTATTAAAATATAAACTAAAATTAAAATGAGTGAATAAATATATGAGAGATAATTTCCCCTATTATATTTGAAAATTGAAAAAAAAACATTCATCTAAAAATAGTTGAATAATTAGTAAATAATATTTTTTACAGCTTTGTTTGAAAGAGATTTTTTTCCATGGTAACCTAATATTTATATTTTCATATAAGATAATTTAATGTTCTTGAATAATTATAATAATTTAGTCCACTCAACATGTAATATTTATATAAATTTACAAAAAAATCTTAAAATTAGGCTATCCAATCTATTATAATTTGACTGGAACTATAAGATTTCCCAAGAATATCATTTCATTATCTTATAATGTGAATTATAACCCAGATATTTTCTTCAAGGGTAGTATAACATAAATGAAATTAATATAATGATCCCATGATTATTTATTTAAAATTAAGAAACATGCCACTATGGAAAACATATCTTGTAGATCCCATCACCCCAACATCAATATCAACCATTATCCCAAAAGTTAAAGGTTGTATCCATTTTAAAATTTTAATCACCAAATTCTTTCTAATAATAGTAAAACAACCAAGTAATTGAGTAAAAATCAACTAAAACAATTTCATATTCATGGAACCTAATTTAATCATAGTTGTAAGACTCGCTTCTTTATGAATAAAAGAAACATTGACTTGAAGTGAAAACATTGTACCATGAAAACATTAAATTATTACTAGATTTATAAATGTAATTAAGTATCCAGATGAAAACCACCAAAATTAAATTCTTTAACAGCTAATTAAAATTAATACCATTAAATATTATTATAAATGAGTTCAGCAAACCCTTCAAAAAAGATAAGCATCTAATAAAACTCTTAATATAATTATAAATTAGAAAAAAAAATCAATATGAATGAAAATATTATAAAATGTTTCACATTTTTATTAAAATTTAAACACATTTAAAGAAGCAAATATTTATTCTAGTATATCTAATTAATAGTGGGAATCCTCTTCTGACAGTATAATACAATGAGATTTTATAATGCATTTAATTTCAAATATTATTATATTCAATAACATATGTTAAATTTAAAATCAAACTGAAAAGAGTAATAATTAAATTAATGAAAATTTTCAAGAAATATATAAGAAAAATAAAACCTATTTAAAATAAAAATATATAAAAAATATATAACTACTTAATTTTAGAAGATAAATAGTTGGTATGATTTAATGTCAAAAATAATTTTATAAAGAAAAATTTATACAATGTTGTGTATTTAACCCTAATAAATTAAATTAATCTCACAAAAATGATGATTATGATAATACAAAATATTTCAATTTATGAACTAATATATTAAAATTATTTAAATTATTATTTAATATTTAATTCTATTATGAATACATGATGTTCAAAATGATATTTTTCTATAATATAAGTTTCTCTTTAATTTTTTATATTTTCATTTAAAAAAAATTATGAATTTTAGAACTTTAATATAATGAAATGAAATTAATTTTTAAATTAATCATATCAAAATTATATCAGAGTATATTTTTGGGATTTTTCAAAAAACATTAATAATTCAGTGAATACATAAAATTTCTAATTTTGAAAATATTGTCTATTTTATGACACTATCATAATATAAGAATGATATTAATTTTTATGATACCCTTTTTCGATATATATATATAATAATTAAATTAATGAAATTAATAATATAAAGTAAAAATAATAAACAAATATTTGGAAATTTTAAATGTATGTAATTTTTTATTCTAATACAAAAATATTTTAATTTTTTTTAATTATGTATTTAAAAAGATAATTTCATTTTTGGATCGGTTTTTAAGTCAAATAACTCTAATTTTTTAATAATATACCACTACATTTCAATAGGATCAATTATAAACAATAATTTTTTGTAAATTCATTTTAATAGTCAAAATAAATTATTTATAAAAACTAATTTTCAATGCATTTTTCATACATATATTAAAAGTAATTTTTACCACCTCTATAAACTAAATCTTGTAAAATAAATTCCATATTTGGAATCAATATATATATAATTTATAATAAATTCCATTTATATTTTACAATAAATAATATTAACCATGGAAAAAACTACTTACCGAGATATGGGTTAAAAGAATCAATGAGGTGGTTTAAATAAGTGACATGGCTAAAATGTATCACAAAAACAAGTCTAAATTTGATATTTTGTGCATATTTGGAACCTATATTATCATATCGTCTAAATTTTTGTCATTTTTTCATCATAATTTTATTTTGATATTGCTTTTATATTATAAAATTAATTCTTACAGAAATATAAATCTTCATCACTTATTATTTTTCATGATGATAAGAAGGATAGACGAAAATTAATAATTGTTAAAGATAATAATATTTATTAATAATGACTTAATTTTATTATTATAATTTATTTTTAATTTTAAATAATAGTATAGTTATATAAAATCCTTAAAGAACATAAATAAGGAGCATGTTCAAGATGATGAAAAATCATGTAAATGATTTTAAAAAAATATAAATTTATAAATTTTATATTAATTAGGATGTTCCATGAATTTAATACATAATTGTGGAATTTAATTATTCATTTATGTATTTATATTCTAGATCCACTATTATCGTGATATTATTAAATTCAACATATGTGAATAGTTATGGAAATGAAATTAATAATATTTAATATAAACTAATATTGTATTAATTAAATTTTTAAAAAATAATATCACTGATAAATTTGATTAGGAATATTTTAGAATAACATAAGTGGTCCATTTATAATCCACATAGAATTTTTTTTTAAATTAAAACCATTTCCCTTAAAGATTAAATATTTGTGAGAATTTCATTGAACATTTCCTCTAAAATGGGACTTAATCAACCATTCCAAAGTCATATAATTTTTATCCCTATGAAAATTCGGCAAAAACACATCTAAAAATATTCCATAAAATGTTCTCAATCATCATGTGTAACCATAAACCACTCTTATAAACTTCCTAACATCAATTTTAAGGGGATATAAAAAGTTTAGGTATTTATATTAGTCAATTTCTTTCAAGATTATTTATTTTTAAAACATCTCTAAATTTTCTATAACTATATTAACTACCACAAACCAACCAGATGGGGAATGAGACACAACTTCCCCATGCCCACCTCCAATAGTCCAATGCGTGGTGACTAGTTCCAAGAAGGCATATCACACACATGGGAGGCTTTAGCCATAAATACCTATATGCACAGACACACATCTCTAAGCCTATAAAATGATGAAAATTAAAAAACATAAAAAACATTGCATGTATACATATACAATACCACATCCATATTATGATAAAAAGTACTACAAATTATAAAAAGAGATCAAATACAACCCCAAACAAATTTTTAAAGTATAGTCTGACCACACTACTACAAAACTAGAATTTCATAGTATTTGAAATTCCCTTTATCAATTCTAGATTAATATTGACTACATGAGAGACGATAAATGACTTGGTTTTGTATCAGTAATGAAAAAGAACAGATAAAGGGGACCTTTATCAGTGCTAAAACGAGCTGATAAATGAAACATTTATCATCATTTTTAAATGTATTGGAAAATGAACCATTTATTAGTGCTTTAAATTAATACCGCTAAAGGAACAATTTATCAGCACTAATAATAGCACTGATAAAGGTCAATTTTATCAATGATTATAGAAGCACTGATTAAGGACCCTTTATCAATGCTTTTATGAGCAGTGATAAGGCATTACATTATAATTTATTTAAAATAACTGATAATTGTGGTCTATATAAGTTCTTTTAAAAGAGATGATAATGGGCCATACTATAAGGGGATGTAACACCACACCACCACACCAAAAACAACCAAGATATCAACAAAAAATTCCAAATTAATGTTTTAAATGAAATGACTTTTACAAAAAAATTATATGGAAAAAAAAACATATTAGATACATTTCAATCATTGGTTCATATAATTACATAAATATAAATTATTACATACATTCAAAAACATCAATGTTCCTTTATCTATTAATCCCGACCCAAATCATGGAATTACTGAAAAAACAACCACTGATAGAGAAAAAAACACCCTTGTATAAGAAAAAAATTCTTATGTTAGTAATAATATAAATAAATAAATTAACATAAGGTGTTTCTTTTACTAAAACTAATGTCAATTTAAAATATGAAGACACATTCGAAGTCATATCGTTCACACAGTGCAACAAATTGAGGTGTGAATGATTCCAACTCTTCCTAAAAGACATTTTAATAATTTTACTAATGTATTAAAACAATATGAATGTGGTTTCTTGGTTTTGAGTATGTTAGTTGAGTTATTTACTGAAATGAAATTTTAAACTAGAAACACACACTTTTGGATCATTCTGATCGAATACTGTATAGTTCCACATGAAATAGAATCATAATTGTCAAAAATGACTTCTGAAATTTTCCCGTAATTATGAATAAAATATGAGAACACTTGATTATTTTTTAGTGAGTGAATATTTTTGAACTAAAATATTGGATTTAATATGATGACGAACACTCTGATTTATGCTGGGCACATCATGTATAAGATTGAGGTGTGGATGATTCTTATATGTCACAAAATTATGGATCAATTTCCTAAATAATAAAAACAATATAAATGTGTTTTCTCTGTTTTAAGTTCATCACTTATCATTTTTACAAAAATTCCATTTTAAAATTGATACATGCACTTTGACTTAAGCTGATCTCATTGAGTATTAGATTGAGGTGTTCCTGAATCCTACACATCACAAATGAAATATGGATAATTTTTATAAAGTATTTAAATAATTTTAATGCACTTTATTGTTTTTTAGTAGGTTAGTTT
Source organism: Viscum album (assembly GCA_963277665.1). Classification (NCBI taxonomy): domain Eukaryota; kingdom Viridiplantae; phylum Streptophyta; class Magnoliopsida; order Santalales; family Viscaceae; genus Viscum; species Viscum album. The sequence goes on along the minus strand of OY728127.1, from coordinate 220,708,250 downwards.
GTATTTTTACTAAAATTGATATCAATTTTAAATAAAAACAATCTATTGAATTCATATCAGTCAAATCGTGTGTCGGGTTGAGGATCCGATGATTCATGTAAGTCTCAAAAAACTTATGGATCATTTAACTATATAATTAAAACAACCTAACTATGTTTTTTTAGTTTTGAGTAGGACAAGTTTTTTTCTAAAATTGATGTCAATTCTAAATAATGATGCATGCAGAGTCATACCGGTCACACCATCCATCAGATTGAGGTTCAGATGATTCTTACAGATTATAAATCACTTATGTCCAGTTCTAAGTAATTATCAGTAAAATATAAATGTTTTTTTTTCTGATTTGAGTATATAAATTTTATTTTTTATTATTATTTCATTTTAAACATGAAACACACACTTTTGCACATGCATATCATGTCGTATATCTGTTTGACATGAGACTGATTTCTACTTATCACAAATGATTTATGAGTCAATTCCCAAAATTATCAGCAAAATCAAAGCATGTGTTCATAGTTTTTAGTCATTGAAACTTTTTAATGTAAAATTTCTATTTTAAAATGATAACAAAAACATTGAGTTAGTTGTATTTTCAACTAAAATTATTGTTAATTTAAAATATACAGAAGTACATAGAGTCATATCGGTCACATCATGTGTCAGAGTGAGGTGAACCTTATTCATACACTTTCCAATTCGAAACAATCCTAATGATCAATGTTACCAAAATTTCCATTGACTTTCTTTTCAAACTTTCCAACACTACATGAGAGGCTTTGAACAAACCACATCAACTCAAACAAAAGAGTCCGGCAGTATAAGAAAAAAATTATTATATGCGTAATAAAAAAATAATTAAATTAATCATAAATATGAAACAATTATTTATTTCAATATCAATTGATTTTACTATGACAACATCAAGATTTCCTATTTAATTAATCATATTCCACATCATTGATCATCTTTAAATGTATATGGAGATAACTTCAAAGAAAGTGATAAATGACCCATTTTTGGGGTGACAATTTTTTTAGGGAGAAGAATCTTGAATGTTGTATAGGTCACCCCAAATCGATCAAAATAATAAACTTGTATAAGAAAACAATAATTATTTGAGTAACACTATAAAGAAATAAATTAAACATAATATAAAACAATACATTAATTATATGGACAATTATTTTACTTTGAAAACATCTAGATTACCATTGTGATTCAGTAGATATTGAATCTATTCTCTTTTTGAAAAGGTAGTGGAGGTAACTTGAATGAAAGTGATAAATGCACCACTCTAGGGATGAAAATGTTTTAAGGGAGAAGAAGCCTAAAAGTTAGACATATCACCCCCAACTCGAATAAAAGAATCCACTAGTTTAAGAAAATAATCATTATGTGTATAATACTAAAAAGAAATAAATTAAACCAAATATGCAACAATACATTAATTCTATGGACAATGATTTTAAAATTGAAATATGAAGATTACCTCAGTGATTGAATAGAGCCAGCATCATCTCTCTTCCTACAAAGGTAGTGGAGGCAACTATAAAGAAAGTGATAAATTCTCCACTATATGGGTAAAATGATTTTAAGGGATAAGAAACATGATTGTTTGATAGTGGACCCCAGCTTAAAAAAAATATACCCATATAAGAAAATAATTATTATGTGAGTAATATTAAAAAATTAAAAAATTAAAAATAAATATGAAACAATACATTATTTCTATGGAAAATGATTTTACTATGGAAACATCAACATTACCTCAATGATTGAGTTAAGATAATGTTTTTTCTCTTCCTTCAAATTCATGACACAAGTATAGAAATATTTTGAAATAAACAAACTCTAAAATTAATAATGATAATTAAATAAAAGTATCATTATATATTGTTTCGATAAAATTGAGAAATTTTGTCATAACATTACCTTTACATCTTTCAATGGGTGTCCTTTATTATTGATTGTTCTTCCATAATGTGAAGAAGAAATTTTATTCATGACTAGTCAAAATTTTAATTTAGATTATGTTAATTTAGTAGAGAACATATAATATTATGGGGAAAACATAATATATTAAAAATCAATTTTACCTTCTCATTGAAAACTGTTTATTTTTTAAAAGTTTAAATATTTGGTTCCTATATCATGAATATGAATCCCATTTTTATTGTCCAATCTAGCATACAAGAAATTATCTATAATGGGACCAGAAAGAACTGATTGTGATGTCCTAATAAAAGGGTCATCTTCGAATGAATTTTCATCTAACTTAACTTTTTTTATTTTCCAGGAGGACAATCGACCAATTCTTTTTTGTTGAATCAAGGACATTAAGTACATGCACTTATTTTGATTCCATTATGAATGAGTTATATTTATCTCCTCCACAATGAAATTAACCTTCGTAAATCCCATTTCACTAACTTTCAATTCAATGATATTTTCAACCCATTTTCAATGGAAAAGCGACAGTTGAAATGTTGTATTATATATGTATAATATTTTTTCGATAATGTCAAAATGAGACATATTGGAATAAATTAGATTTATATCCTAGGAACCAAATATTTTCATTACTTCAGCCACAAGCATAACACCACTATTTTTTATCATACTGATGTCATCTTATTCTTTTTTATAGAACATATAACCATTGATTACCAAAATAGTGTAAGATAAAACATTTTCATTCAATCCTCTGGGTATCCATTGAAGTCACATTCAAATTGAATTCATATTTTCATATAACTATTTATAAATTTGTTCTATGATCCATCATATTAATTGTTTATTATGCGTATTTGAAATTCTCCCTCCATCCCTTGATGGATACAAATCTCTAAGAATTTTTTTTTCAGGTTCAATGTATGGATCAAAATCATCACTATTATGTAATATACCAAGATATTCTTGAAACCTCTCTATTGAGGTCATTGTAATGACATCTCACCTAAAAATCCCTTCTTCCATATTGCATTTGATGTGATGAGACATTGGGAGATTGAAGCTTTCAACATCGGATAAGTAATTGGTACATAATTCCACAGTTTCGTCAACAATATATCATTATTCAAAACTACCTTCTAGCTAACATTGATTCCTGACATACCTATTCCAAATATTCCTATACGGTTCAATGGGGTACATCCATCTATAATGGACTAGAAAACATAGTTGAACCTCTCTGACCAAATGAACCATTAGGTGGACCGTTATATCAAAGAATAATGGCCATAAGAACATCTCAAATTCACATAATATGATTACAATATCATTATTCATTATTGGAATCTTTTCCGGGTATACAACTATACTGCATATGGATTTGAAAATGAAGTAGAGTTGGGTTAATGTATGATGTACATTTTAGGTGGAATAAAATGGAAAGAAACAAACAATAAATCTTGCATCAATATATTAAAGTCGTATGATTTTCGTCACGACAACTTCAAATTAGTCACTGACTCTACATTATTGATATTTTATGAATACCCCTATTGAACTTTTACACGAGTAATGAAAAGGAAGTTTTTTTATTTTTCATGTATGTATAGCGTGTAAGATGTTGGAGGACGAAATGTCCTCTTTTAAACCTTTACGAGTGCCAACTCCTCCCTTTTTCCTATTTCAATCAAGTATAACGTAGCCTTGATTCCATATTTCGTTTTTTAGGAAAAAATATTAATGTTCTGATAAAACAATAAAATAATTTTTTTTCTACAAACATGACATCAAGAAAATGTGTGACATACAAACAATTCCAATACGCAAATTCAAAAAAAATTATATCCATCTAACATGATTTTTTGATGTTTTTAAAAAATAAAAAATAGTGTCAATATTTTTAATTTTCTGTATAGTTGATCTTCTATTACTAGAGACAGTTTTGTAACTGGATCAATATTCTCATAGAATACTATCATCTAGGATCAGTATTTATTTCATAGAGATAAAAATTTAGGATGTTCTAAAAATATAGTCTTTGAGAAATGTTTCAACTAAACTGAGTATGTGTGTTTTTCTCCAATGGGAAACCTCAACATTCTTTAATTCTATATACTAAAAAATTTACATAAGTGGGGAATTCATTTATCATCCCATAAAACATATCCCTCAATGTGAATTCTTTAATTATATGAGAATCATACATTGTAGCACCTTTATCACAGAACAATTTTACATCTTCGATCAAGGGTGGAAATATACATCAATATCATTTTTGGTTTTCATTGGTCCATATATAAGTAGATACAACATAATATATCAGTTCTTCATGCATAACCATGGAGGAAAGTTAAAATTTACCAAAATGATAGAACATGTACTATAAGATCTACTCTATAGACCAAAAAGATTTATTCAATCTATTGATAAATCAAAAATAATGTTTCTCATATCATCTCTAAAATCAGGAAACTTGTAATCAATTTTCTTCCACTGAGGTAAATAAGATGGATGAAATAGGTTCCAATATTTAATTCATGTATCTACATTGAATGTTAATTGTCTAATGGTTTCTTGAAATCTATATAGTCTTCTAAACCATTGAATGATAGGAAAGTACCATAAATATATCGAAGGAATTGATTCATTTTTCTTGTATCAATATTTTCCAAACATAGGGAATTTTATGAGTGATTCATGGTCTTTGAGAAACTATATTCAATCATTTTGATATGAATTTATTTTTTTAGAGATCATTCCCATTGAATATAACATTTATTTAGCATCATATGTTCAACATTGTAATTCATTTTTTCCTAGTATTATATCATTTAAAAGACCAAGTAGTTCTACAAAGATTGTGTTACTCCATCCTTTGTCAACTTTCTAATTATATAACTTCAATAACAATGAAAATGTGGTGTATTTTGTAAAAATGATATATAATGGTTTCTTGGAATAACTATTTAACTCCTCAAGAAACTGTGGAAAATCATTAAAGTCATATTCAATTTTCATTTTTATTTATTCCATGTGATCTCCATTATCTTTTAAAAGGGAATTCATATCAAATTTATCATAAACCATAGTGTCTCAAGCCAACCATGATAGACCCTAAACCGGTCACCCGAGCCAATCTGTGACCGAGAGGTGCTCTCGATCCTCCCATGCTAGCGAGAATCACTAGGGCATCAACAGAGAACAATGTGAATTATTTCTCCCAGTGAAAGAAATAATTAATTGAAATAAATATTACAATGAAAAAATAAAAAATGACACGAAAAATAAAGAACAAGCAAAAAAACACACTATCCTAACCATGACCAAAAATCCACATGACCTCTCATGGTTCAATCTCTGATACCAAAAGAAAACATCTCCCAAGGGGGGATGAGATGATCTAAAACCTTCCCCAAGGCCAAAAACAAGAAAACATTATAGGAATGAGGATTAAAACATAGTAGGTAGGTCAGACTAATTCTATTCCAAATGTACACCCTTTAAATAAATATAAAATTTAATAACATGTCTGAACAGCAAAATATAAAAAGAGGTTTTCCACATTTTAAATTTTTTAAATCAAACAAACATGATCCATTAACCTATTAATTTATAAAAAACATGAAGGAAATAGTGGAAGTTGTGTTTTATTATCCAATACATAAAATTGATATCCATTTAAGGTTAACACGCATTCATAAATTTTCAAAATAATTCCAAAACTATGTACAAAGAGAAGTTCCCACACAATGAGGGAAATGTCTCTAACAATACTTGTAGTGGACAAACATGAGAAATCCAAGGAACTTAGAGGATAACTATAACATACTATACATGTGACTCATCCTGATTTCATGCCCTACTCAATGACGTCATAACAACCTAACACATGACTGTCTCCCTACCTGGCTTGGTCGAGGGGCCCAACACCATAGTAAAAAACTCATGTTTCCACCTGCTATGGGACACTATCTAGTACAATAACCTAGACTAGTTCAACGATTATTCTCAGCAGTTCTTGTAGTTATGCTAATTTCCCATGTTATGTTCATAAAAATGGTTTGTCTAAAATAGTACAAGTAACAAGTCACACAGACATATATATACTATCATACATAACATACTCAAACTCACACCCCATACTCCCGCTGTCTAACAGGCCATCCTAACCCATAGCCTCTAGCGAGCTGCTCCTTGTCGGTGTCGCCCCCTCTCTGACATCTTCCCTTACCTGTATCCTTCTTCCGGTGATAACCTCCCACCTCCCCAGTAGTCTCCATTCCTTCCTCCTTTGGTCGATTTTTTATTTTATCCAAATACAAGATTCTAGGGATTGATGTTTTAGGGATTAATTCCAAAACTTAATGAATCGATGTTGATGTTTAGGGTTGATTTTGTTTCTCACTAGTGCGATTGAGGTGGGAATAGTCTTTCAATCAAATTTATGGAAATTTCAATGGCCATTGACATATGAACCCATTTCACATGTTCTTTATATTTAGATTACTTTGAATTGTTGATTTTTTCACCTCTTTGATGGTCTATTTGGCACTTAATATTTTTTGAATAATTTTACCTTTTGAAATTTGGTTTGTTTTGAAGGAAACCAATTTTGTGTTGTTTAATAATTATTTTTAAAATGTGAATTTTTTTATTATAATTGTTCATGTGGTATGTGTTCTACTATGGTATGTTGTGGGTGTCTGTTTAATTAAAAAGTGAGTTTGGAATAGGTTTCGTGTGGGTAAATCCGTTTGATACTCATTAAAAATTTATTTTATAAATTTTTAACTAGTTTAATAAATATTATAAATGGCGTGAATTATTTTTTATAAATATTTTGAGGTGAGCCTGTTTTGAATTTGGATTTTACTTTGTTGGTTAATATCCAGTTGGGATTTCTCATTGGTCATTGATTTTCAAAAGTAAGGTTTGGTTTTGGTAAATTGTAGTTGTTATCTAAATGGATGTTTGTGTTTCCGAAGTGAATTTATATGATGGTTTGGTGTTAAATATAACCTATGTATGTCCACTCATAAAAAGCTTTAAAATGTGAAGATGTTGAAAACCCCATTTGGAATTTTTAAATGGTCATTTTGAAAACCCTTCAGGGAGGGAATTTGCCTAGTCGGTTGGCCTTGGGCAGTAGTGTCCTCAACATGGGACCTCTGTAGTCTGGTTTTTGTTTTAAGGAAAGGACTACTCCATGAAGCAGTTGGGGTTGTGCTGGTTTGAGTCGGTAATGTGTGCTAGTATATATATGTGTGTGTGTTTGTGTGTTCCTGTGACTTATTACTTCTAGTATTCGGCACACCCCCTTTTTATTAACATAACATGGGAATATAGAAAAATTACTAGGATAACTAATAACAATTACTACAATAGTCTAGGTTATTTTAGTAGCTAGTGACCCATAGAAAGTGGATACATGAGTATATTTATTTGGTGTTAATCCCCTCGACCAGACCAGGTTGGGTGACAGTCGGGCATTTAGGTGTTATGACATCCTTGAGTAGGGAATGCCTTCAGGATGAGTCACATGTATAGTATGTTCTAGTTCTCCTCTGAGTTCTTAAGATTTCCCATGATTACCCGCTATGAGTACTATTAGATCCATTGCCCTCATAATCTCTAACTTCATCTTTGCACATGGTTTTGGAAATCTTTTTGAAAATTTTTATTGTGTGCTTACCTTAAAAGGATTTTAATTTAACGTTTTGGAAAAGAAACCACAACTTCCTCGTTTTCCTTTTTGTTTTCTCTTTTAAATTAAGATGGAAATGGATAATGTTTTTCCAATTTAAAAAATTAAAATTGAGAAAAACCAATATTTATATTTTGAACTTAAATTTTTTTAATCCACATTTTATTTATTTATATGTTGTTCAATGGGAATAGAATAATTCAGGCTTTCCTATTGAGTTTTAATACTCTCTCCTACAATGTTTTCTTGTTTTTATCCCTAGTGCAAGTTTTATCTTGGATAATTAAACAATGGGAGATGTTTTATTTGGGTATAAGAGAGTGACCCATGGGGGTCATGTGGAGTTTTGGTTGTGGTCAGGCCAGTGTGTTGTTTTTTTGGTTCCTTATTTTTCATTTTTTTTTATATTTTTTGTGTTGTAATACTTATTTATACTTATTTTTTTCGTTCTTTGGGCGAAATCATTCCAATTTCTCACTATTGATGACTTGGAACATGACTCCAGCCCTAGTGGATCGCTAATTCCTCTCAAGCCTTATAGTGGATTGGCTCTAGTGACTGGTTCAGGGTTGACCTGGGTTACTTTGTGAAAAAATGGTATCTGATCCAGGTTGGCTCTTATGTGGACCTTTCTTAACAGATCACCAATCATTATTTAGAGTTTTACTGGTTATAGAATTAGTATTGTTGGGATTGAGGTTTATGAATGGTATGGACTACATCAACCCTCGCTCATTCCAAACCTCGGGTTACCAGAGGATGTATGGGCTTGATGGTGTCCTTTGATTCTTGTTAATTGTTTTCATTTTGAAATGAATAGGGATTTGGGAAGTGACTATTGTGAGATTTTAGGTCCTTGCAAGACATCTAGAGCTGGGGTCATTACACTAGAATGCACTCTATGATGGTGGCATGATTGGAACTTGGCCGCCCACCATATGTATATGTCACCCATCTGTAAAAATTTTCCCTTATGAGTTATTTGCGACTTCTTTAATTCTAAAAATTGTATTGTAATGTCTCCTTTATTAAATTGTGAAAAGTTGAATTTAATATTTAAAAGACCATGATTTAAATAAGTTTTTTATTTACTTGTTGATTAGTACCTACCACCACAAATATTTGAAGGATTTCCAAGGTGTGTATTTGAGTGGTACATCATTGGAGAACACTCCAATGGAACAACCCATACACTACGTCCTCGAGTGTCAGAAGTTGAACCATCCACTCTTTTATGGTCAAGAGGATTTTCTCAAGGCAGAGGAGTGGATAAAAAGGATAGATACAATTTTAAATTTCCTAGTGACGTCCAAGAATTTACTTGTTAAGTTAGCTACCTTTATTCTTGAAGTTCCATCCTAGAAATAGTGGAAGACTATGTCTAGAAGAGAGCCTCATCAAGTTCTTACATGGGAGTTCTTCAAGTCATTGTTCAACAAAGAATGTTTCTCTGAGATGAAAAATCAAAGAAAGAAGATGAAGTTGTGTGGTATCTAGTAGAGTGTGGGATAAATGCTGAAATTATATCAACATTGTTTTGGATCTAGTTACGTACAACCAGGGGTATGTTGCAAATGATCCTGTGAAAGCTATACCTTTTGAGTTTGTGATCCATCTAGAATTGCAGTCAATGGTGGTTGAACACAACCTAACTACCTTCTCCAATGTGGTAAAAAAAGAATTTCCAACCAAAGATGAGATCACAGGAGGACATGGGATGGTGAATCCATCTATGGCTTTGGGAATTAGTGTAGAGGATAGTGATAGAAAGAATCGGTAGCAACCTAATGTTTGTGGTACTCGTATAGGAATTAAGAGGCCTTCAAACCTCTATTCATCTTCCTCAGAGCATAATGTCATGATTTGTCGTCGGTGTGGAATACGGGTACACAAAAAGCCAGTGTGACCAACTGATCAAAGAACCTACCACACCTTTGGAATCTTAGGTCACCTATGAATGTTTTGTTGGGGTGTTACACAGATGCATTGTGAAGACAGAACCATCTCATCAAGGATCACCTCAGCCCACCAACAGGGGTAGGGTGATGTTTTGGATCAGTTTGGGGGTTCTCTCTATGATGTTCCTTGGATTTAATTGTCATGTCTGGTGGTGTTTTTTGATGATTATTTTTCATCAATCATAATAATGGTTGTTGTCGAACTCTTTGAAAATTTAATTATAATGAAATTATGTTTTATAAAATTTGTGTGTGTGTGTTATGTACGTGGATTTCTAATGTATAACTATGTGGAATTAGATGCTTCGTAGATTAGATCTCCAGCCACAGGTCTTATAGTGAAGTTGTCTCTTAGTCAAGAGAACCCCATCAGTGTAAAAGCGCCTTTGTTTAATCTATATCCTTAGTGTGGCATGGTGTGTGTACTTATGAGGGTGTGATGTTATTGGTGTAATGATAGAGGTAGTATTGATGCTCTATATGTTGGTCCCTTACCTCCTCTCACATTATGGTGGTGGTTTTGGTCCATGTGGAAAGACTTAGAGTTTGGTGAAGGACCCTAGAACACCCTAAGAGCAGAGGGGTGAATCACGATGTCAACATTTTCTTTTAAACTGATTGACATTATTGTTGCATTGGTACAGACCATTTGAACCAATCTGATGAGAAATTGTAGAAAATAAACAATCAAATTCAATGAAAAGACACAACAATTTTACATGGTTCACCCCTAAGGGCTACATTAAAGGATCATTCTCCGAAAATGAGTTGGTCGTACAAAAAACCACTAATATTCACATGTTGTTGGTTACAAGAGTTCAGCAGAGGCACTTTGTTCTAGACTCACTACCTTAATATGGTTTTAGGGATACCACACTACATACCACAGTTCACTTCCACTATCTCCCCCTTTCTCACTACACTGAACGAATCATCACTCATATTAACAACATGAAGGTCACTTTAATGATTAGGATTTAGATCATACACCCTCAATGGTAAATAGATGCTCTGTTGGTGTCCCGTAATCACCCACAAGTTTAATTTATTTTTCCCGTACCCTAATATGTTATGGAAGTTAATTTCACAAAATGATTTCATCAATTTTGAAACATCCTTGGTTGTTCCACATACCATTGATGTTTTCATGTGAGGCTTTTGTTTCCACCAATCACAACTATTTCTACATACCGTCCATATCCTCTATGAACTGTGATGCTCCAAATTCCACCCTACTCAGTGTACTGATCCACACCTCTACATATCATCCTACTCCACGTACCGCCTCACTCCACCATGTACTGTGAGAGATTCCTGCACAAACCACACACTCTTCCGCGGACTGTATTCCTTAAGTGGATGAATCTCTCCGCGTACCATCTTCTCCTTCATGAAGCACTTAAGACATCACCTAATTTCATCTTGAGATTTTCATCTCCAATCTCATCACTTCACAAAGGGTATTACTATTCCTTAAATAGGCATGTAACTCTGCAAATTTTGGTAATTTTATTTACCCGAATTTTCCATGTTTGCCAATGTTCACAATAAACAGAACTCCAAATGTTTACTGTCAGCCTCCGCCACATATTGTAATCCTTTGAACTGCGAACTATTATCACATACCATAATCCATCTGCATAAAATATATATTTTAGTCTGTGTACTGTATCTCTTCACCGTGTACCATAGTTGTGAATCGTTTTCTACAGATTGAAAACAAACACAAACCAACCTCAATTATTAACAATGATCAGTTATGGTTTCAACATTTGGTTGATCTCTTCAGTTTAAGGGTGAGGAGACCCATCATGGGTCTCGTCTAATTTGGTGTCATCATATTTCATATGGTGGGGAGTCTATTCAGGACACCCCTTGTACATATATCATTTTTCTTCTTGGTATCAGTTTGGTGATGGTCAGGATGTCCAGGTTTCAATGTATGATGGGGTTTTGTGAAAATCCTATGTCTTTTGGACCGATCAACTGGGGGTGTTTGAGATTTTGAGGGCGGGTGACAATTAATATTGATTTTCTTTTGGGTCTCGAAGTTTGATTTGTAAGACTCTAACTTTTTTGACAGTGTTATGGCCTTTTATTGTTTGTGATTCCTTGGAGATCTACTTGGACTATGAAGAGGGTATTGTTTTTTACATCAGGGGTGATGCCTTGTTTGGGATTTCTGGGGGAAGAAATTGTTATGGTGGGGAGAATTTCTGTGCACATGTTTTTTTCCATGTTTCTTGCTCGGGACAGGGTTCTGGGGTACCCTAGTTATAATTTTCAAATTTTAATTTAAAGAAACGTTCTGTGGGCTTAGCATCACCAGGTGCATGGGAAATCCATGGTTTGGAGACCAGGCAGACTGCCCTATTTTTGAAAAAAATTTAAAATTTACAATAATAATTAAACGATGTTTGTTATTATTATTACCAAATGTTTTTTAAATATAATCAAATTTTTTAAAAATAATACTAATATTTATATTATTAAGACTCAAACAATAATTAAAACTATTTTCAACATTATGTTGTTGTTATTATTATTATTGTTATTATTTCAGCTTGTGCGCAAGAACAACGTGGTTATTGGAAGCCGTACGGTCAGGCTGGGTACCCGCGCCATTGCGGTATTCAATTAATAAGGTTATGTAAAGGAAAATGAGTTATCATTAAAGAGATATGAATAATAATATTATTTCTAAATTTTTCTATTTCTACTACTATTTTTATTAAAAATATTTTCACCCTTATTACTGTTTAAATAGTAATAAATATTATTATTATTGATATCATTATCTTTATGTTGTAATTGTTATTATTATTATAATTATTATTTTATTAAAATTATTATTACCATTATTGTTATATCATTGTTATTGTTGGAATAACTATTATTAATATTACTATTAATAATTTCATAATTAGTAATTTAGTTTTCATTTTTTATTTGTTTTCATTATGAGATTTTTGGACCCTTCTCTCTCTCATCCCTCCTCTCCCCGTCACGACACACCCCACCCCTACCACCCCTACCTTCTCCACCTTGTACAACCTCCTTCTTCTGGCCACCTCCGACCGACCCATGACACCCCCTCCCTATGTTACAACATTGTATCAGGGTAAACACAAACACCCTGCCTTGACATGGCTATCGGGTCTTTTCCCGCCAGGTACCACCAGTTTCCTCGCAAACATGTGGTCCCCAACCTAAGGCTCACCCATGTCCCTGAATAGGTCATCTAATTAAAAACATTCCACACAGGAAAATACATGTCCTTGTAGTGTTTTTTCATCATTATCACTCACCTTGGGAAACATCCTAGAATGTTACCCATCCTAATCACTACTCTAGGCCAATCATGGTTAACTATGGAGTTCTAACTAGGTAATCTCCAAAAAAATGTGCACCTTGTTGACATGAGTCTATCAATTATTCATTTAACCCTTTATCATTATAAGGTGTTACATTCACCCCCCCCCCCCGAGCACAAAGTCCTAGTTGTGGTCCCTTCATCTAAACCTAGGTAGTGCACCACACGTAAGGTTTGGTTCCTCCATTGATACCAAATGTAACAACTAGGTCTCAGTGACTACTCAAACACCCTGTCTTAATAGGGTCGTCAGGTCCTGGACTTCCAGGTACCACCAGTTTCCCCAAAAACAGGTGGTCCCTACCATAGGGCCCACCAATGTTCCTGAACGGGTCATCTGACTAACGAATGTCCCAACATGCCAACACATGTCCTTTACAATGTGTTTTTCCCTCACTCACACACTCCCTTGGAAACATCTCATAAGGTCACCCATCTTTATCACTACTTCAGGTCAAGCCCACTTAACTGTAGAGTTCTATTCAGTTAGGCTCCTTAGAAAGAAAGGTGCACCCTGTTGACATGAGTCATATCAATTAGTCATATAACCCTTTATCATCCTAAATTATTTCATATAGTACTATCCCAATCGATGTCCACATTCAGTTTTTCCTCATGCTTAGTCCAAAATTTAATGATTTTATCTATTCCGTGAAAATTTAAATGATATTCCAACTCTTCCATAACAATTTTATGGAATATCAACAATGTAAGCACAGATAGATTATTTTAGAATGGTTATCTACATACTGTCTTGAAAATTCTTCATATTAATTTGTAAAACAATTAATGTGAATCCATTTTCCGTTCATATCCATCCTATTTAGTACAAGAAAAATTATTTTTATAAAATATATAATTAAATAAACATAATATATTAATTATCAAAATTTAATTTTATAGAAAAACTCCAAGAAGGAAAACTCAACACTTGATTATTTCAATGAATTTCATTTGAATAGAATAGGTAATTAAATTTAAGAAAATAATTACTCCACATCAAATATTTCTTGAAGGATGGTTTAAACATTGGGTGTAAAAAACTATAAATTGGAGGTGGTATCCCCCCCCAAATATAATCATTTAGTACCAAAGGTAGAATAAAATTCTAAAATGACCCTTAGGCTAATGGACATGTAGTGTGATGATAATCAGTACCCAATTTATGCATACCTTTTAGAAAAAATATATGGAAATAAATAATGAAATAGATATATATACACACATATATTTCACGCTAGTATAATACTCACTTATAGTCAATAATAAATATCAAATAGACAAAACATGATATTCAGACATAACTCGACCTAAAGGCACCATAATGATAAAAAAATTAATTATTTATTTGATAAAACATCATGTTCTTAATTAGGTTAGACCCCTTTGAAAATTATTTATAAGAAAACTAAGGATCATAATGAATTATAAGAGGAACTAGATCCTATGATACACAAAACAAATATAAGAACATACATCACTCCACTAACGTGGTTCCTAAAAAATGTTATCTGAAGCTGTATGTCCACCAAAGTGTCCATGAAAGGTGTTATCATATATATAATCATCAGGGAATCACCAATGTGACTCAAAACATAATCCAATAATAAAAATAAACATGAAAATTTCTACACATTTATATACATATGTAAAAAGTTATTTAGTATGAAGATATAAAACATAGCAGTAAAACAACAATTAATAAAGTGTTGTATATAAAAAATGAATCGTATATCAGTAGTAAATACAAACAAGGGGCCACAAATCATTACCAAAATAATGGATCAAAAAATCATAAAATTAGATTATAAACAATGGATCATAAAAAATCATAGAAGAAGACGTCAAAAATGAAACCAAAAATACAGAAAGAAAATTGGAAGTCCTACCTCTCTAAGTCGAAGATAATCCATGACCCTATTTGGAAACCCTAAGTTCAATCAAACACCATATGTAAAATGAGATGTTAGAGGAATATGAGGCAGTCGAGTGGTGTGATATGACATTCACTTCACTGAGGAGGAGCACCAACAGCTGGTGGATTCCACAGAAAGCTTCTGATGTTGCGACGAGATCACAAATGGTTATGATTTGTAATTAGATCAAGACACTTTTATCAACTCTGAAAAATAATCACTGATAAAGAGACATTTTTATCCGCGCTCATTACTTAAGTGATGATAAAAGGACTCTTTATCACTGCTATAACTTTAGCACTGATAAATGTTAATTTTATAAGTGCTTTTTTTTGTGCCGATAAAGCCTCATCTTTCTCAGCGTGATGAAATCACTAAAAAAGATGACTTTATTAGAATTATTACTTAATCACTGATAAAGGATTTTTAATAATTATTATAAATAAAAAATATTTATATATTTATATATTCTTGATTAATATGTATAAATATAAATATAGTAAATATATTGTTTTTAAATATATTTATTATAATTTTAAAATTATTTATTTATAATTATATAATTATATTTAAAAAATAATATTTATATCATTATATATATTTATATATAATTATAAATAGATATATTTATTATATATATATATGTTATATATTATTTATTTATGTAATGTTATTATAAATTTAATAATTATTTAAATATATATATATATAATTGTAAATATATAATTTTATAAATATATTAAATTTACATTTATAAATATATATTGTTATAAATATTTTTACAAATATAATTTTGGAATTATTAATGAATATCAAATATTATGAGCATGCATATATGATAAAAATGAGTGAAATTGAATAAATTAATAATAAGAACACTTTAAAAATATTGGAAAATGGATAAGTTTAATGTGTCTGCATTGTATATAAAAATGCATTAATTATGTATATATGAAATCAATATTACAAAAATTTGATCTTTGTAAAATTGAAAAATCAGGGCATTCCACTATATGTTGAGTACTATGCAATTAGTAAATTTTTTTAATTCATAATATTTTTTTATTATAAACCATTATAAAATAAATATATTAATATTTAATGTAAAGCGCATAAATATTTTTTAATATATAAATCATTTTTATATACACTAATATATATCTGTTTATCTAATATACACAATTTAATAGCATTAATAATCATAATTATTTAATTAATTAAATGTTTAATATTTAATTAAGTATAATCTATTTTTTCATTTTTATCTATAATTTTTTAATTACTAATTTTTTTATTTTTTTATCACCACATTTTTTATTTTATTTCATTATTTCATTTTATTTAATTTGTAGTTTTATCAGCACTAAAGAAGTGTTGATGAAGGAAATATTTATCAGTAATGAAAATAAAGCATTGATAAAGGGTACACATTATCAATGTTATATACAAATTGATAATAAATAATACCCTTCACCGTCACAAAAATTAAAGCGCTGAATTAGGTTCACTTTATGAGCGTTAAAAAAATGTGATGATAAAGGTTTAAATTTCGCAGTTACTTCCTTAGCACTTATAAAAATTCCACCTATCAACGTTTTTTATAGCACTAACAAATACCAACACTGTTAAATTCGAGTTTTATAGTAGTGCCTCCTTAGATGGAAGGTAATGCTATCAAATGGAACACCATTACAAATATTGGTATACCTAGACCTATAGAGCTACACTTTCTCCTAGTACTCCCAGGAATTTAGAGAAGATATGTCACATGTATAACACATGACATGAGGGGGAAGATCCCATGCATGGGTGATAATAAAAATATCTAATTGGACACCAAGAAATCATGAATCATAAAGAATAAAGAGTATTCATCTCATGCTATGATATATAAACCACAATGCGAGACACAAAAATAAACATCTAGACATAATAATAAAATAATATAAGACTCAATTACAATTACAACCATTGATTCACTATAATGTTCATTGATACTAATCATTCTGGAGGAACCACTCCTCGACCTATAATTCTACAGATGACTCTCATCCTAGAGGTCACACTCCTCAAGTCTATACATGAAAAAGAACATAGAAAAACTAAATGTTTTCATCTGATATACACACTCTGTCAAACTAATCCCCAATCAAAAAGATCAAATCTTGATACACTCATATGGGGTCAACTCCCAATGATTAATAGGGGAAAGTAGACCCCACTGGGAACGATCTCCTATATAGAGAAACAATGGCCATGTAAATATTGGTCACCCCATTTCTAACAACATCATCTAAGCAAACACCAAGGATATGAGGACCACTCTGGGCCTCTAGGAGGGATACATGCTCTAAGAAGCTAAGATATATTTCTAATAGAGCTGAGGATACTCATTAAAGAATGAGGGAAATTTCCCACAATGGACTAATAAGAGGATGCTATAGTGGGATATCCATATGTGATGGGAACATGATACCCAAATGAACCCTCATAGTAATAGACCATGGGAACTCAAACACCTGATACATGTCCAAGGTAACTCTCACATAAAAACAAAAAAATGAGATTATAAGATGGATGAAACCAACATGTCCTCAAAGGAGTAAACAATGTTCCCCTTGAGGTTCATGATGTGTCTCCCTAAGTCTGGCCTTGCATGTGTCTTGCGCTCACCCAAAATTTAAATTTCCACAATACATGGTGTGTCCCTGAGGTAAAAGGAATGTAGGTTTCTGGGATGGAATTTAGCAGGTAGCCTACCCATTCCCATGAACATTCCTACAAACACGGTGTGTGGATATTCATACCAGGTTTGTCGGATCACATGATATTATGGTAATGTATTCATTTTGCATGCCTACCCTTCTACTAGGTTATACACAGTGTGTGGAATGAACTACATGGAATGAAACATTACCCATACTCCTCAGAACATACTCCCTTTACACAATAACATGGGTAGAATAGGGTCACATGGTGATTGACATAGGTCACATGGTGTGTGATACATTTCTCCATGTCAAAACCCTAGCACCAAACAAAAGTTACTACATGAAGCATGTTCAAGATAATAAACACTATGTAGTTAGGTTTTTTCACAGAACCCAAATAATAAATACACAAGTATTTCTCCACACCATATGACTTACTCAGATATTCCACCACCCACATTGAAGAAAACATATCATAATTTTCATGGGACCTTCCATCGTTGTTCGCTAGATTCCAGTAATGAAATCATCTCCATCGCACCTCACATCACCTATCCTTTTCCAGGTGTGGAAAACTATGCATGATGATATATAATTTTCACCTGATCCATTCATGGATATATCTAAATATCCATTTAAAACATTCCAAAACATTGAATATCAATCCCTAACACTTAGTAATGATCTATTTCACCAAAGGTTGAACATGTAGTGATCGTTCATCAGTTTTTCATTGAATCACTTGCCAAAATAAATTCCAATGATGAAGGCATATTGAATGGGGAGAGAAAACCAGCAACCATAATAGTGAATAATGAATATAAACCTTTTTTCAATTCGGCCTCGATCTGTTGTAATAATAAATGAAAGGGATGGGTATGTAAATCTATGAACAATGATACAAATTATTATCCCCAAATCCCACAAATGACCCACACCTAAAAACCCAATCCACAAATCAATATAATAGTTGATTGATCCACATTTATCATTCCACAATAAATATAGGGTTAAATAAATAAATGAATCATCCTACCTCGTGTTTGGAATGATCATTGAAGATGAACGATCTTGTGTTTCCGTCTTTGGTGAGATCTATAAACTTCATTGGGGCACGATTCTGGTTTTGATCCAATCCAACATCATCTTCCCCCTTTTATATCATCTGATTGTCTTTTATATAGCTTCAAAATCTTAACATACCTTGATATTATATCATTTTAGATTAATATTTAGGGCATTAAAAATACATTCTCGTGGACTGTAATAGTTTACTGTCATTGAAAACATGGAAACAAAATCTTCTAACATGGATAAAAATCTTCAACATATCTCATAAAGATCTTCCCCTTTAGTAATCATTTATAAATCCATTCATCATAAATTTGAGAAAGGAAACATAATAATGTGGTGATCTCATCTTCTCAGTAAGAGTAAAAAGTGAGATATGTATGCAGAACATGACCATAAGTGTATTAAAACTTTGTCATAAATTTGTAAGATCATTCCCTTCATATCAATGATCATAATCAAGTGTCATGACATAAATAATTGTAGTTCATAAGACATAAATCATAATGGAATCATGTGGATAACTTATGAGAGAACAATAAAATAATAAGACATTGAATTGTTGCATATATATATATGCCTGGAAAATATTATGTCAAGGAAATGTACCAAGAACTTCATAACATGTAAGGATTGGGCTTCTCACCCATATACTTGCTTTAGGCTTGAGATTCCCTCTCATATACCATATTGGATTGGTTTTGTTATGACCTCCCACGTACTTGATTGTTTTGGGCTTGGTATTCCCTCACATGTACCCTCTTGTTTCGGGATTGGGAGGCCCTCCCATGAACCCTAATGTTTCAGGCTTTGGATTCCCTCTTATTTCAACATTTTGAAGCCCTCCAATGTTCCCTCTTATTACAGACTTTATAGTATCACTTGTTTCAAGCATGGGATTCCTTCCCGTGTACCCACTTACTTCAGGATTATTATTCACTCTAGTTTCGGGATTGGGATTCCCTCCCATGTACCCACTTGTTTTGGGATTTGGATTCCCTTCTCTGTACCCTCTTTTTAAGGATTAGGATTCCCTCTTATTTTATTCTTGGGATGTGCCTTCATTTACCCATTATGATCATAAAAAATTTATCATTACTCCATGAATTGGAGGGAGATATAGGTCCCACCCATCACATAATGAAATCATACACCCTTGTCACATAAGATAACAAAACACCGATCGTATCACGTCCCTTAAAAAATGATGGTTTTTATATACATCATATAATAACCCAGGGAATGATATGGGGGAAAAAACAATTCATTATAGCATAAATTAGGGAAAATAGATAGGTTTCATATTCATTTCATCATATAATAACCTGGGAAAGGATGTGGGTTTTATTATTATTTTATCCTGGTATAACCCATGGATGAGAAAAAGGATTCCTAAACAAATTTTCCTCTAAATATAAACCATTCAAAGAATGAATAAGAATAATGTCCTTAGATCATTTCTCAATTAAATAAGGAAAATATTTATGTATTTCAACATAGATAAGGAATGAATTTGAAATATCACACAGAATATTTCTAAAGGAAAATAATTGTTCTTTGAAAATCACATTTAAAAATGTGAATCATTTTTAAAATAAATTTCTTTGAAAACCACGTTGAAAAAATATTATAAAATATTTTAAAAAACCTTTAAAAAATTATTACAGAATATATTTTGTATTCTTTGAAAAATAATTTTTAAAACATAAAACATTTTGAAACCATTTTCATTGAAAATAACCTTGATACATTATAATGGATTGTTCAAAACACATTGAAAAAATTTTATTGATCTTTTTTGAAAACATATAATGTAAGCTTGAAAACGTTTTGAAACACATTTATTTGGAAATAACATTGAAAAAATATAAGTTATATTTTTATAAATTTTATAAAACATTATTTAAAAAAATACAAATTTCTGACAAAAAAGAGAAATAATGTTGGATTTTATTAAAAGCATGTTATTAATTATCTTGAGTGACCATGTGTGAAAAAATGGTACCAAATCATGTAATAATAAAAGATAAATAATAGATAATTTTTTTCATGATTTCATTAGATATGGATCAGAATATTTTATCAATAGAAGCATAATCCTAACAATCTCCATAAATAATGATATTGTAGAAATAAATCGTTACAACTTTGGTAACATTGAATCATAATAATATAGAAGGAATAAAATTTCATGAAGCATAAAATAAAATGAAAATAAGGATATTTATTATATAAAAAATCAAAGGGTAGTATATACACATCATTGATAAATATAGAGACATAACATGGATTGTTTTTAATGAAGAAAAATTGAGGAATTTTTTTTTACCGGTTTAGAAAATATTGAACCAAAATCCACATAAAAGAAAGATAATCAAATGGATATATACATTACCCTAAATTTAGGTATTATTATTATCATATAATATATTCATGGTCAGTATATACACCCCACTAAATAAATTATTGGTGAATACGACATATGATTCGCTGAAATAAAATTCATACTTGAAATCCCCAAGGAATTGTCTACGACTACCGGAGAAGATGAATCATGCATGGGATGTGGAGATGAGTATTGGTTTTATTATGTGTAAGTATGTATTGGATGAGTTGTCTAATTTTGTTTTCTCTTTTTTGAGTTTGTGATTTTAATTTTGGGCACCGGAATCCCATAAACCGGATTTTGAAAATAAAAAAAAGTGATTTGGAGGATACTTGAATTCCCCATACTACATGAGTAAATTTTGATTTATGATTCTCATGAAATAATAACTAAAATTGAAACATAAAATATCATGAAATAAATTAAATTGTATACATAAATTTTTATTGGTTAGTACATACACCACACAACAATAATCCATGGTGAGTATAGCATATATCACATAGAAATAAAAGATTGATGAGAAAACCCTTACCCTAAGTCTCGACATTCTTTGTACACATACAAAACACATGTATAATAAATATTAATTTATTATAAACATTCAAAAAATCATATTATTTTATGTAATACAATATATAATTTTATAATCACTTTATATTATATATTTATAAACAATTCCAACTTTATGTTACATTTTGGTTATAATCTCTTTGTTTTTCTTATATGTTGTGAATTATTATTGATATTATTACACAGATAAATATTTAATTATTTAATGAATTTAAAACATGATATAAATATAATATATAATCATTATATAAATATTTATAATAATCTAGAAATATGAAATAGAAAACACAGTTCATGAAGATGGTAGGTCGTACATACAAATGAATATTTATTTTTGTTCAATTGGTTCATTGAAATAACGAAAGTAAATGAAATATATATATATACATTATAATTAAAATAGAATTAATATTTCTTATATATCATATATTTCTAATAAACCCATACTTAATAAAATTTAATGTAAACTGGGAATGAATCACATCGCTTTCAGGGGGCGGTAGTCCACACATTCACAAAGAAGTTATCATATTAACAAAAAATGGAAAGCATGACGGTATGTTTTATATAATAATTAAAGAAGTTTAAATACATAATAAAGATCATATATACCATATAAAAATAGAAAATACATCATTATTTCCAACCTTGAGTAGTGGTAATGGAATAATGAATGACATCGTTTCATGAGGCGGCAATCCTCCACACACAAGAATATGATTGTGTATCCCATTTGATGGATGTGTGTGTGAGTATAGGTCCAACCATTAAATAAAAAATATAAAAGTATATTAAAAATAAATTGTTTATTATATAATCATATAAAAATATTAATTAATGAGATTGATAATGAAAAAAACAAAAGAGCTTGTGGAAAGACGTTACCTCTTTTTTTGGTAATTTGTTTTCATTTTCACAGAAATACTAACATGGTTTTCTTTATAAAAAATTTATTATTATAGGTTGATATGAGGATATTTGGGATCTTTTTTTTTGGCAGGCTTTGGATTATACAATATTTATTGAGGGTTGTGAGGAAGTGAGGGGTGTGGGTGCCTTTTTATAGTGGAGTTGGAGTGTCATTCTTGTAAATATCAAAAGGTAAACACTCTTGAGAGGTCTCTATTACCTAAATATGATCTAATAATTTTCCATTTATTATACAAGGGAGGATATGGTATAAATATATCCATAAAATTTATTTTCGACATGTGTATAGCGTATTTTCCATTAATTTAATGTTTACCCACTAAGTAAACCTGGTTTTACCATAATCACTGTAATTACTTTTAAGTACTCTCCATAATATTTTTGCCTATTTTTTTGAAATTATTGGATATTATAAACTATTTTCATAAAATATGTTAAATTAATTTTTCAAAATTATAATCACATAAATAGCAAAAATTAATTTAAAATCCATCCCGTAGAGGTGTCGCAAAAGAGCATTTTTAAAGGGAAAACGTACCAAATTTATGAATTTTATTATATAAAATGTAATTGGGAAATTGGTTTCAACGAACTAAATATTAATAAATGACATATAACTGATATAATATAACATAAAAAATTAAAACATAATGTAACTATATAAATAAATTATACAAAAATGTAGTTTTTAATTAAAATTCACTCTTTTCTCTATTCATCAAAAAATAAAACATTTCAAAAAAAAATACCAAAAAATCAACAAAAGTAAATTTTCATAATACAATTTAAAAATAATGTTTTTTTCAAATTAAAATGTTAATTGTATCAAAATTTATATTTAGAATTGGGTTTCTATTAAAATGCAGTAAAATTACCTTTTATAGAAATAATTTTTTATTCATTAAATTCAATTTAGTATTATCTTAGACCTATAAAATCTACTGAATGAGTATAAAATATATTGATCAAATATATAATATATAAATTTTATTTGAAAAATTCTCAAAAATTGAGTTCTTTTTTAGTACATACAAAAAATATATTTCATAGAAAAGTAATTTCTTTATTTTAAAATACTTCATACATTAATTTCGAAATAATTAATACTCAAAGGATTTATTTTACATACATGTGTAAATAATATTTTCAAAATTTAGTTAATCAAATATATAAATTTTATTCCAACAGAAAGTTGGTAACTATAAATTTTTTTAATAAAAATATTAATCATATATTTTTGTTCAATAAAACTGGGTCTTGCATGTAACACATGCTTTTAAAGCGACATGATATTGTCTGTAATATAAGAGAGACATAGTGTTCCATGTACCTCAAGATAGTCTAAGTGTTGCATGTAGTTCAAGATTATCTTTTTGTTGTTTATCACGTAATCCAAACTTAGTGCTTTCGTATATCAAAATCTATATTTAGTGTTGTGTGAAATAAAAAATATCGAAAATATTAAAAAAAATTACAAAATATTTGTGAGTTTCATTATACCCCCCTTAAATTTAATTTATCTCTTAAAATCCATCTGGGTAATCAATAGTGTAATAGTTGAATATTCCATTCATAGGAAACCACCTCATAAAAATGAAGACTAAAACTTTCATTAAAAAGGGAAATTCAGAAATATAATGGTTACCCAAAGTAAATAATAACTAGGTTTATACATATGATAACATAAGTGAAAATAGAAAACACAGACATGGATGAAAAGAGTAAATAATAATAGATTTTGATAAAGATCACTTATCACAAGAAAGTGGATGATCTAGGGAAATTTAACAATAACAATACCATTAACTGAAAAATTTTGAAAGAGGTCATTGATATAATCAGAAGTGATGAGAACATGATAAAATTTTATTTTGAGACCCTTTTTCCCAAATGTAGATGAATTTTCATGACAATATATACTTAGATAATTTCAGGTCTACCGGACCCTTAGTATTAACTTGATAAATTTCAAATTAATCTCTTATTCTATGAAATAAAAGTGAATTTGTCATTATTGAAGCATAAAAACTCACAAAATCCACATATATAATGATTTGTGACTACATATATATTCACACATCACAAAAAAATATTATCTCATGTTATCATATATGTATAAATCCTGACATGGTTAGATAATACTTTAATCTCTAAAACATCCTTCTAATTTTAATAAAAACCATTCGATAGATGGTTAACCTTTTAGAACTTCCAAAAGATGGAATTCTAAAACATTAGAAATAAGGTCACTAAATTTCAGAAAAACATATTTGCATTGATCCCCCGAATATCATAACATATCTCTTATTTTTCATGTAATAAACATGTGAATACCTTCATCATGTATTCTATTGAAACATAGTTATAACCTGAATTATAGTAAATCCTAATTGAACACATGCGTATTTACTTGTTTAAATTTGTTGGATATATTACTTAAATCCAAAAATGGTTTAAAATTAATCAATGATAGCATAAAGCCCTTGTTATTAAATTCTAAATTATTTTCACGGTAATTAGTATCATTTAATTTAATTATTAATATCGAACATATCATTATCCAAACCTCATTTTCATAACATAGAGAAATATTAAGGGTTATTTTTCCCTTAATCAAGTGATTCCCATGAACATCACATTTCCATTAAATCACTTTTCTATGTCTTCAACACCAATCTACATATCATTTTTAATCCTTAATGAAAAACTAATAATGAAAATGATTATATATTTTCAGATTCATATACCATAATGTTTTACTTCCAAAACATATATACTTCAATAATTCAAATTTATTCCTAAACCATTACTCAGGAATCATCATATTATTCCTCAACGCCCCTTTCCTAGAATATAAAATATGAATCATGTATTATGTTTTCTCACCCTAAATCTAATCATGCTACTTAAATGACTATAAAAATACTATTATAAAACCACATACCTTCCATATGTTGTTTTTGATCCCTTTATCTTAAACAGTATAACCAATACTCATACCACCTTCTCGATTCTAATTATGAGATTTCCACTTTGGAGATCGATTTTCATAATGATCATACTTTTCACATTTAAAACATTTCATGTTAACTATGTTCCTTCTAGATCCTTCCATTGACAAAAACCAGAATGGATATGATAGGAAACACTTATCATAATATAAATCCACATAATGATGAAATATAACTTACAGGATGCCTAAATCATGAAAAATTCTTTCAAATCTATGACACATTAGGCCTATTCATAGATACTCCCATGGACATATCCACATAAATATAACAAGTGATCTAACTAAATTTTTCTCATCCCAGTTTCCAAATTTTGGCTAAATCTTTCCATTGATACCAAATATAGTGACCTAGTCTTAACATACATAGATATTACATCATTATATATGAATATTTAGCACATTTCAAAAATACATGAATGGGGTCCCTAATAGTTTAGTGTCTTTGGAAACTTGGAAAAATAGTCATATGACTTGGTGAACGATCTTCAAAATCTCCCTTAATGATCTAACCCTTTATTAATTCTTATTAAAACTATTCTTCATAACATGAGGAAAGGAAATAGAAGAAATGGTTGAGTTGGATGCCTATTAAGGGTAAACAAGGAAGATATTTAAGAGTAAGGGTATGACAACATTATCATAAGAATATTATACCCTACATATCAAAGATAACAATATAGAGTATTAGGATAAATATTCATCGTTCATAAGAAAAGAATCATAAGGGAATAAAGTTCATAACCCATTAGATCATAATAATGGAATAAGGTGGGGAATTGTGGAATATATATAAGAATTGGAAATCCTATGTCAAGGCTACCTACAAAGACATTCGTATAATGTTAGGATTAGGATAATAACTTGTGTACCTACTTTTGGATTGGGATTCCCTCCTGTGTATCATATTATTTTGGGCATTGGATTCCCTTCCATGTATCCTCATGTATTGAGAATGGAATTTCCCCCCCCCCCCATGTAGCCTCTTATTTCGAGATTGGGACTCCCTCTTGTGTACCCGGTTGTTTTGTGATTAGGATGCCCAAATATTTTTGAATTTGTATGCCATCCCATGTACAATCTTATTTCAGGCTTATGATTTCATCTTGTTTTGGGCTTCGGATTCCCTCCTATATACCCCAAACCTTCGGGCTTATGATTCCCACTTATTTCGAGAATGGTATGACCTCCTGTGTAACCTCATGTATTGGGCTTGGGATGCCCTCTTGTGAACCCTCTTGTTTCACGCATTGGATGACTTCCTTGTTTAGTCTTGGGATTCCCTTACATCTAAACCTTAAACTCATAAAACATTAATTATTTCCCAATTCATTAAAGGGAGATAGAATCCCTACCCATCATATTATGAAATCATACATGCATGTTCCATAAGATAAAAGTATATTTATCATATCATGTCTCATAAAAAAATTAGTGTTTCATAAAAATATTATTATAACCCATGAAATGAAATTTATATCCTAAATATTTAATAATATCATAACGTATTGAAAAAATATAGGTTTCATAATCATTTCATCATAGAATATCCCATGAATGGAATTGGGTTTTATAATTGTTTTACCATGGTATAACCCCTAGAAGAGACACGAGTTTCCTAAAAAATTCATCTTAACATAAAACATTTAGATAAATAATAATAATGGATTCCTTGGATAATATTCCCAAAAAATAATAATCTATATCAAACTATTTCAACTTATGTGCGTCATTATATTTATTTATTTTTCTGACCATTTCTAAAGGAAAATCCTCTTTTATTTGAAAATCAATTAAGACATGAAACATTTTCAAAATAAATGTCTTTAAAAACAAATTTAAAAAACATATAATGGATTATTATTAAAAAACTCTAAAATATTTCTTAATGAAAATGTCATTTCATCTTTGAAAATTTCTATTTAAATACAGAGAACCTTTTAAAACTGTTTTCTTTGAAAATATCCTTATAATTTTATAAAGGAAGCTTGAAATATATTTTTAAAACCTTTTTCTTGTAATTTAACATTTAAAACATATAAAGAAACCTTGAAAACGATTTTAAAAAAATTTCTTTTAATATTTCATTAAAAAAATATAAATAATATTTTAAAACATTTTTAGATTATATGGTTTTGGAAGACCACTATTTTTTGACCGAAAAGGGAAATAAATTTGTATTTTATAAAAACAATTCTTAATTATCACTAGTACCAAAGAGCAGAAAAATGGTAACAAAAAAATAGAAATTTTCATGGATAAAAATAGGATTAAAAATTCATCAGAATTCTTGTGATTTTAATCATTATATTTCATTAATGGAAGAATAAACATAAATAATGTCTATAAATGATGAGATAGTAGCAATAAACAGTTACCCCTTTGGTAAATTTGAATCATAATAATATGACAAGAATAAAATATCTTAGATATTAATATGAAATGAAAATAAAGGAAATCATGATATAACATGACTAGGGAACTATATGCACCTCATATAAAAATATAGGTACATAACATGGCACGTGTCTCAAAAAAGAAAAATTGTGACATAAATTACTTTACCGATTTGGTAACATTTGAACCATAAATACCATGAAATAAAGATCATAAAATTCATAAGTAAATTCTAATAATTTTAATTATATTAATCATAGAATAAATTCATGTATAGTATATACACCACAAAAAATAAATTAATGGTGAATACGACATAAGTATAGATGAAATAAAAGAGATATTGGAAATCCTATTACTACTTGAGTAACTTTTGAATTTTGATTCAAATGAAAGAATAAAATTAATTGAAAATTTTAATATCCTGAAATAAATTAAATTCATTATATAACATGCCATATGGAAGTATATACACCACACAAAAATAATAAGTGGTGAACATATCATATATCTCATAAAAATAAAAGTGAGAGGAGAAAACCATTATTCTAAGTCTTGACATTCATTGTACACATTAAAACCTCCTATGTAATAAATATAAGTTTATTATAAATCTAAAATATTACAATATTCTTATACCTAATACCATATATTATTTTATTATGACTTTATAAATCCTATTTATTAACAATTCTATGTTGATGTTACGTTTTGGGTAATATCCACTTTGTTTTCTGTATATATTATGACTTGTTATTGTTGATCAACTTACTTATGTATAGATTTAATAATTTAAAGAAGTTAAAAAATGATATAAATATCATATATATTCATAAAATAAATATTTATTACAATCTATAAATATGAATTCGATACACTATTCATGGAGACAGTAGACTGTACATATGCAAGAATGATGTTTTCGTTTTGTTGTCATATTGAAAGAAAGAAAATTTCATATAAATATTATCAATATAGAATAATTATTATTTTTTATGTATAATTAATGTTTAATAAACCCATCCTTAATACATTACATGTAAATTGAAATAATCACATCACTTTGAGGAGGTGTTAGTCCACACATCCCCAAACGAAGACATCATATTTACACAAAATGGAAGGCATGAAGTTATTTTTTATATAATAGTTACATAATAGTAAATAAATAATAAATATCATGAATATCATATAAAATACATAAAATAAATAATTATTTCCAACCATGAGTAGTTGTAATGGAAGAACTAACGACACTGGATTGCAAGGTAGTAGTCTGGTGTACACATGGTTGATGATTTTGTATCCCATTTCACAGAAGTGCATGTGAGTGTAGGTATAAACAATAATTTAAAAATAAATAAGTATATTTAGGTTATTTAGGTTATTATATAATAATGTAATAATAATAATTTAGGTGGTGTATAATGAAAATAAAACAAAAGAGCTTGTGGAAGGATGTTACATCTTATTTGGGTAATTCATTTTGGTTTTCACCAAAGGACTTTATTGGTTTGATTTCTTCAAAAAGTGAGGATTACAGGTTAATATGTAGTAAGTTGAGATATTATTAAATTAGGGTTTTTATGAGCCAATGCAACCTATGAGTTGTCTGGAATTTAGGGTATGAGTGCCCTCTTATAGTGGAAGATGAGTGAAATTATTGTAAATATAAAAAAGTAATACTTTGGAGATGTATCCCTTACATAAAGTGAATATAATAGTTGTATATTTTCTATATATTAGAGGATATGGTTTAAATATTTCTAGAAAATATATCTCTTTCAAATTCTATGACATTTGTCCCTTATGTAAATGTTTAACCACTAAGTAAACTCATTTTTACCAAAATCACTATAAATAAATTTAATTATTTTCACTATTTTTTTTAAGAAAAAGTAAGATAAACTTACTAGATATTATATATTATGGGGATTAAAAATATGGAATACAATTTTCCATGTTCATACCATATAAGTGGAAAAAAAATTAATTTAATATTAATCCCCCCAGATGTGTCATGAAAGTGGGGTTCTAAAGACAAAAGGTACAATAGTTTGAAATGTATTTATATCCAATTTTAAGGTGAAATTAGTTTCCGTTGGGTCACTCTATAGTGGAATTTAATCACCTCAACTATCTCACAATTTCTTTGACCTTCTTGAGTTGATCATTATCTATGGGGTCTTGGAAATTGGCTCAACACCATGTCATGTAGCTTCACTACGGAATCTACAGTTTCATGTTTCTATATAGGATTTTTCAGTCATCATAATCTTGATTCTCCTCTCCCACTTCTTGTTTTTATTTGGGTGTCGCCACCTATGATATCGTGACAAATGTGGCTACGGCAATGCATGATTCTTGGTTTCTCACAAAGTTCAGTGTTGGGGGGTTTAAAATCTACTGTGCTTCAGATCTGGTTCAATCAAGATTTGTATAAACTCGTCACATCTGTCATAGTTGTGATCTTAGGGGAGGTGGATTCTTGGTGGATGAGTTTCTTTTGAAGAGTTGCGGGTCTTGAGATTTGGGGCTAGAATTGGTTCGTCGTGTTGATGATTTCTTGAGTATGACCTCAGTTGGTGGTCTTGGATTCTTGGTATGGATATGGCTCTGATTCGGTAGATAGGGATGATGATGCTCTAGAGGTTGTGGATGTCTTTTGTCTCAGATATGCATGTAGATTGATTACTTCTGGTTTGGCACTACTCAAGAGTACTTCAAATGATTTTCATCATGTTCTGCATTGATCTTATTGGTTCTTTTTGTTCATGGGGAGTATATTTCTTCCTAAGAACAGGTTTTCTATCTTTCATTTTTTATAAGTGTAGCATTTTATTGTTGTTGTTGGTTGGGCGGCCTCGAAGGAGACAAGGGTTTGATGACACCCATAATTAAACCATATATCATCACTTTTATGGATGTATGGGTACCTTTCCATTAACGTTTATCAGTGTTTTCCAATCTAATATTGTTTTCCATTATTTTTAAATTGTTGAAATCCAATTTAATGCCTTATCAGGTGCGTGGATCCAAAGAGAGAAGGGTGTCCTGAAGCGGTTCATCTAGATCTTGTCCACATTTCAATAGTGGGCAGAGAGGTGTTCTTCAAAAATGTACTTCCAGTACATTGACAATTATTGGCATAGGGTGTGACAAATTATTTTGAGTGATCATGCTATTGTGATATCTAGCAAGGGGGGCAATGGGGCCTTCAGGTGCCTGCTTGGATGTTTGTTTCTTTTGGACTTGTAAGATCATTTTGAAATTTATTTTTTATTTATTAATATTTGCCTTCTTGTAATGGGTTATGTACTTCCCATTTTTAAAAGAGGTTATATATATATTTATATTAAATCTTGGGGGATTGACCTTCAACTATTTCAAAATTTAAATTAGAATGTTTCACTATTCATCATGAAATGAAACGTCTAAAAAATAAATAAAAATAACCCAAAGTAAAATTTGATATTCCTATTTCAAAAAATAATTTATTTTTTCAAATAAAAAATATAAAAGTGTCAAAATTTAGATTTAATATGGGTTCTCCCTTAAATAGTGGTAAAATTACCTTTTAGAAAAAAATATCTCTTTATTCCTAAAATTGGATTTATTGTAATCTTATACCTATCGAATATATTGGATAAGTATCGTAAATGGTTATCGAATATATATTATATTAATTTTATTTAAAATATGGTATGTTTAATTTATTGAGATAAAATTGTGTTTGTATATAGGAAAATAGTTTTAATGGAAAAGTAATTTCATTATATTAAAATACTTCTTACATTAAATTATAAATAATTGATAACCAAAGGATTAATTTTATATTTATTTTTAAGTAATATTTTCAAAATATAGTTAATCTTATTTGTAACATTCATTACAATGTTTAGGTTGTAAGTATTATAATATTTTAATAATAATATTTTTAGTATACGATAATTAACTAAAACATTTCCTTGTTTGTAACAGAAGCTATTGAATGGACTTGGTATTTTGTGCAACAGAAGCCAAACATAGTGTTATATGTAACAGAAAATAAAAGTGTTTGATGTAGTGAAATATTAACTTATTGTTTCATATATTGACTTCTTATCTTAGTGCTTTCGTATAATAAAATCTATAGTCAGTTTTGTTTGAAATGAAAAATATAAAAAAGAATAAAAAAATTCTTTGAAATCTCAGGGTGTTACATTTTACGTCTCTAGGGTTTAGCTACCAACCCAAAGACCTGATCAAAACTATTTATTTAAATATTATTCCATTATTTAATGTCAAGACAAATAAAATAAAAAATTATATTTATTTAATCTGACGGTGATTGAACTTTAACAAATATCACAGTAATGATAAAGATCATATATCTACAAGGGTAATTAACATGATAAAAGATCAATAGTGTACTAAGATTTCTAATTTGGT
The DNA here is from genome assembly GCA_963277665.1 of Viscum album. Lineage (NCBI taxonomy): Eukaryota > Viridiplantae > Streptophyta > Magnoliopsida > Santalales > Viscaceae > Viscum > Viscum album. The sequence goes on along the minus strand of OY728127.1, from coordinate 220,675,837 downwards.
CCTTAATTTTAGTGTTATGCTACATTTTTTTTTGGAAAACTACACATGTGTGATATTTAATATATTTCAGAAAAAAGTAATTCGGGAAACACCATGCCTCAAAATCTTATGCAGTCTCCGCACCTATATTTGGAAGTATTTTTAAAAATATCCCAATGTCTTACATACTAAAAAACTAGGATTTTAAGTTATTCAATTGTTCAAGTATTTTCATCCCCAAAAATCACAAACTAAGAAAAAGGTTGGGGCAAATGAACTCTTCACTAGGATCTTTCCCCAATGAGCTCTCCCAACGATTCAAAGTGTTGTCAACAACCACACATCCAATGAAAATACTTTACTGTAAAGGGTATATATCTAATCGATTATCAACATTACTATCTCCTTAAAAAGGAAACTCCAATCTCATGGACTAGCTTACCCAGGTCAATATCATACAACAAGTTGTGTATATACCAACTTAGAAGCGACTAGTGGGGAACACCAAGCAACACAAAAATAATATGGACAAAAGGTTAGGCGGTGCGCCACCTCACTAACTTGAAATCACAGTAAGAAAATAAAGGGCCTAAGATTTATGAAGATAGCCTACACCACTAGATAACTATCAATAACTCTCAAACTATAAAGGACTCCATCATCAGCCTTCTATGGACTCCCCACATTTACAAAATAGTTATCAGCCCCCCCTAGATGAACTATACCCTTTACAACCGTCAATATAAAAAAAAATTGGACCCAATATTTATTACCCACTAAATACAAATAGTATAATAGATTCATGTAAGGTCCCTTATTCATGGAATTTAAAAGGTGTTAATCTGGTGGAGGGGGGTGGAAATCATCATGGTACATGAACACCACCGATGGTAGTTGATCCTACTAGCTATGGATTTAAAATGATCTTCAAAACCTAAAGCATGTTCACCAGAACATGAAAGGAAAACTTTTACCTATCTAGTGAGATGGGTTAAAATAACATTCCCAAATGAAATTGAGTTCCCAATGGCATCCCAAATCCTCTCTATAATCGATCCATGAATTAATAATCCTAGTCTACGATGATTTTTGAAGGAATTTTGTGAAGAATAACTACCTGTTATATATCAGAGTGTCTCGAAAAATCCAAAAATCTTTGTCGGTTATCACCCTTAGATAGAAAATACAAAAAAAAAATTATCCTGAAAACTGATTACAACCCCTTGTATTTAAAAACAATTCCAAGACATCTTGGTACATTCTCAACTACAATAGATATACCACTAACGGAAAACAATATCTTTGGGACATCATCCCTCATTGTGACCAGAATCTCCATTCATCCATGGAAATATGATGAAATGATTTCCTCATTCATGAAATTTATGTGGATTATATCCAGTAGATATTCCATCACAAAAAATCTCACAATCAATATCCCTAATTCATTCCCCTCAGCTTTCATAAGATGTGAAGTGTAAAAACTATCGATTGGAGTAAAAATAAAATTTATTTGGAAAAAATACCCCAAGGCATACAATCATTGTTATTTTGGAATGATTATGTATTTGACAAATATAGATGACCGTGAATGAGTATGGTTCGTGTTTTCCAGTGTATGTTTTTAATATGGAGCAGTTTCTTAATGCTTCAAAAATATTTGGGCCTGATGATCAGATGTTTGGTTTTTGAAAAAATATGATTTCCATATAGGAGTGAACAATACCTAGAAAAAAATTATAGTTTTGGAATTTCAATTGAGGTATGCATAATGGTTCTTGGATGGAGGAATGGTAAGTGGAAATTAAATGGTTCATGGGGAGGCTTGCGGTTCATAGGAGGCAAACAGCCTCTAGAAATGGTTCACAGGATGTCATGCGGTACATTGAAGGATTTCAATGTGTGATATGACCCATCATTGGTTAAAAATAGATGGTGATTTTGGCTGTCATGAATGAAGAGAGGCGATTCACAGAACGAATAGGTAAAATTGATGATATAATGATTGTGGTTCGAAAATTATTGATGGTACGTAGTAATGTCTATACTACATCGACGATTTGGTAAATCATGAATTTGTGGATTTTATTGATCTATTTTTCTCTATAAGGAGTGAAAATCCCATCACTACTATCAACCATTTTCAAAATAAATAATCATTTCATTGGGAAAATTGTTATGTCTGGAAGTGGTTCTCAAGGGATAATTCTACGAATGGTGATGTAGTATGAAAAGAGGACTCAAGGAAAGGATAAGGAGTTCGCAGAAATGGTCATGAAGAGGTTTTGTCGGGAATTGTATATCCTAAAGGAAAATGGTATGAAAAGTAGAAGTGGTATACAGAGGAGAAGAGGTCCATGAAAGTGGTAGTTCATGGAAGATGGGAGTGCAGTTCTTGAAGTTAGTACGTAGAAACAGTACATGAGAGATGGTACACAGAGGTGGTACGCAACAAAAAATGGAGGTCATTCACAAAAGATGTAGTCTGTGAAGCAAACCCACTACATAGTTCATGGACAATGATAGGTGGTTTATAGAGGACACAAGGAGGCTTGAAAAATCACTATAATAGTTCACAATATCAATTTCCACTAACTTAATACTATGCAGAAAAGTGGATTTCATATATGGGTGAAAATTGAACTTCAACATAGAATATATCTATATTTGAGGATGCATTCCTTCATGAAAATTAATGGACCTACAAGTCCATAAAATTGATGTGGGTCCCTTATAAGATAAATGAGGAAAGGAGGATGAATACGGTGATCATTTCCACAGGTAGTGATCCAGATAATGAGACATATGGAGTAACCCTAGGGAATGAAGTGAGTATACCCTAAATCCTTTAAAGGCAGTGATCTTGGGTATAGAAGTGATATTGTCCAATCCTTGTAATCGATTGTGAGATATAGTGGATTTGTTACATCATCACATCTCTATTGTATACTTCTTAGACATATCCCAATGAGGGTGAACCAAGTAAAATCACAATGTCTTGTGCATAATATCATTTCTATTCATATATTGCTACAACAAAAAGGAAGACATGTGTTTTGTTTGAAGATGAAATAAGATATGAAGAGAAAATTGTGTTAATCCATCATACCATTATTCACCACCATATCAGGGTGTTTGACCTATTATACCAACAATTGGTATCAAAGGGAAAGGTTAAATGTTATTGAATCTCTCTTGGGAGAAAAAATGGAGATGTTTAATCAAAAAATGATACTGATCTTTGATTGAAAAAAATTCAACTTTTGGAAGAATCAAATACAACACTTCATTTTATTATTTGGAATGGATACCTTTATAGCAGCATTACATGGTATTTCAACTAGTATTGAAGCTGGTGCTTTATAAAAAGCTAAAATAAAGGAATTATATGTTGATGCTAAAATAATCAATGATTTAGGGGGATCCCAAGAAAAAAAATTTAATAGAAGGTAGTTTCATGTAATACATCACAAGATATGTCCGAAATGATTTTGAATATTTATGAGGAAATCTTAGTAGTCAGATAAAAAAAGATACGGGTTATATAAAACAAATATGAGGGTCACTGAATGCACCATAATATGTATGATGATACATTCGTTGATTGGGTGAATGTAGTTGTGGAATACATGCATGTTATTGGAGAAATAATGGATTATATAATGATTTTCAAGTGCATCTTATGAAAACATCCATATTAGTTTAATCTGAAGGTTTTTGTATTGGAAGACATGGATCTGAAGTAGCTGACATTGGATAACTTTCACAATACTCATATTTCATATGAAATGAAAAATTATGATAATGATGATGTGGAAAATGATAATTCTAGAGAAGTGTAATTCAGGGTCGTGAAGAAGCTCTCAATTGAAGATAGTAGGGAGGAGGAGAATTTGGATGATATTGTGTAATTTCTCTCCTGAAATCTACAAATAGGTAGAGTAATGTTCGATGGTGAACTTCTTCCTGTATTATTTCGATGTGGAAAGATTTTACATTTCATTGTAATGTATCCTATGATGTTTGAAGATGATAATGAATACAATGAAGAAATTCCACAAAATAAGTATTCAAACAATTTGAATGGTATGAGAATCATGAAGAAAAAGTTCTTCAAAATGATGAATATTCATTCAACGTATGATAAAAGATCAAAAACTTCTGAGGTAGATGAGTTGGAAGGACGAAAGAATTATGAATCAGATTCTTCGGTGGATGTTGTCATAAAATCAAAATAACAAAAGAAAAATGTGAAAATGGAGAATGAGAAGTAAAAGGATGATTTGATCTTCATGTTGAATTGAATGTTTCTCCTGAATAGATAGATTTTTGGAGAACCAAAAAAAAGAAAGCTACCAATGTTTTTTTATTCCAAAATCTATATGTAGTAGAAGGATAAAGATATGTCTAAGTTGAATGAAGAAATTAAAAAATTGAAATCTTCAACACTAGAAATATCAAAAAATGTGGTTGAGTAAAAAAATGAATAACTGAAAAGAGAGATATATAGTGTGACTAAAATTGAAAAATGTAAAATTAAACTTATCAATAAACTGGAAGAGGAAGTCATCGATCTGTGATGAAGTGTTAATAATCAAGAATATTTTTTACTCATAGAATAAATTCAGGAAGGTAGGAAACACAATAAAAAAATATGAATGTGGTGTATGATTGTTCAGAAGAAAAGAAGTAATAGTCAGATTGAAAAGATGTGGCTAGTATGAGGCTTGATCAAAAATGGAAATCAGTAATGGTTGAAGTCAGACCACAAGCTCCCACTCTGGCATTGAAGACTGGTTTGGAAATGATGTAGAATAAAGAAGATTCAGATAACCCAATAGTTAATTAGTGGTGTGGTATTTCTACACAGAAATGTACCCCATATAATATTCTATTGTTGTGGAAAGATAGGACACTAAAAAAAGTTTGTTCCATAGCGAAGAGATATTAGAGGTAACAAGACCAACATAGGAATCCATACAATGCTCAATTTTCTAGGACATTATTTGATCGTTACTATTTTAGGTGTGGAGGATTCAGACACAGTACAAGATATTTATCATCAACAATAAAGAGGAATATGCAAAAGAAGACAGAGGCTTGTTAAAAGTAACAGAAAAATGTATCATCAAATTAGATAAAGATGAAAAATTGTTTTGTAGCTCCACTCAATGATGTTGGCCCATCATAGTATAAATATTGTTAAGTTTCTCAATCCGTACCAGCTATGAAGTCAAAAAAATGGATAGAAAAGAAAATATTTTTGTACGTAGTTCATGAAAAAATTGAATTCAAGGAATTAGAATGCATTGGGATATGGATCATTGATAGTGGATTAACGTCTAATATGACAAGAAAGAAGGATCTGGTGATGGGGATTAAGTATTATAAACAATGTATCATAATATTTGGTAATAATGATGGGATTAAAATTATTGGCTCTAGAAAAGCAATGTTTGGTGGAAAATACAAGATCCATGAAGATGTATTGGTTATTTAATGTCTTAGTCACAACATATTATGTGTATGTCCATTGTGTTACTTAGGAAATTCTATAATCTTTTACAAGAAATTATGTGTCATAAAGGAAAAAATATGGGGTTGTTGTATTGGAGGGGATGCATACAAAAGGGAACTCCGTCTCATGAGTGGAGAAGGAGAGATGTGATATCTTTTTGAGGAATAAGAAAATAAGTCTTGTTATAAATGTCTAGGAAATGTGAGATAAATGTACTTGGAAGAACTGGTGAATTATGATTCTTCTCAAGATCTCCCTAAAATATTATTAGATCATACCAATATGTGTGAAGCATGCCAAAAAGGCAAGATCATTCGAAATACATATAAGGAAAAATATAAAAGGTCAACAATAGTGCTTGAGTGGGTTCATATTGATGTGAGCAGACCAATTTGACCAGGTGATCTTGATGGGAGGAGATATTATGTTCTCTTCTTTGAGGATTATGGAATAATAACCTAGGTGTTAATCATTACTCATAAGTCCGAGGTGTTTAGATTCACTAAAAGATTTTGAAGAAAAGTTGAAATGATACTATGTCAGAAAATCCAGAATATCTAAAATGAAAATGGATCTGAGTTAAACAATATCCAAGTAGATGATTATCTTGAGAAACATGGGATAAGGCACAATTTTCAGTGGTTAGAACTCCATAGGAGAATCGATTAGTTGAGAGAAGAAACCATATTTTCAACAACGTGGCTAGAATGATTCTCATCGAGAATGTCGTTCAGAAGAAATTTTGTAATGAAGTAGTGATGAAACAATTCTACACTTCAAATAGAGCATTGCTAGGTCCAAAATAAGTAAAGGCTCTGTTTGGCATATTGTATGGAAATAAACCGTCATTGAAGTACATTCATGCCTTCATAAGTAAGTGTTTCATTACCAATAAGGAAAATTACATAAATATTTAATCCCATGGAGATGAAGGAATATTTATAGGATATTCAAAGAAATGAAAATAATATAAATGATTCTATAAGATGATAGGAATGGTAGTTGAATGAGATGATGAAATTATAGTGGACGATGAGAAGAATCGCCAGAAAATAAATGATCAGTATTAGGAGGGTAGTGACTAAGAGGAAATTAGATTAGAGAATTCTCTGTATCCATAGATTGATTTAGAAGAAGAATCCAATTATGAATAAGATGAGAAAAATTCAGTATCCACACAAATATAGAAGTAAAGAGCATAAATTGATAGAAAGAACATAATTAGAGATCAGATGGTGCCAGTGCAGATAAAGAAGATGCAGACTCTATAAAAAGAATCATACTTATCACAATCAATGCCTAAATTCATTGATGATGCTGTTGTGGACGAGAATTGGTTTCAGGCTATTAATGACGTGCTTGACCAAATTGCGAACAATCAGATAAGAGATATTGTTTCGAGGCCAATTAATAAGAATTTCCTCAAGAAAAAATCGGTCTTTTGCAACAAAATGAATGAAGATTGTTTTTTAATTAGAAACAAAGCATGAATAGTGTCTAAAGTGTACTCCATGATAGAGTATATCAATGTTGATGAAACATTTTCACATATTTAAAGGCTAGAAAAAATTCTATTATTCTTTTCCACAATAGTGAAAAAATATTTCAAGGATTTTTAGATGGACCCCAGGTCATCATTTCTGAATGAGGATTTGAAAGAAGAAGTTTATATTGGACACCATATAGTTTTCTCATTCATAAATATGAGATAATATTTTGTTGGATAAATAAGACTTTATATGGTTTGATTAAAAAACCAAGAGTGTGGCTTTCAAGGAAAGATCAGTTTATTGAGAAATCTCGGTTTTCAGTGTGGTGGAGTCGATTATAATCATTATGTCAAACATGGTAGTAATCAAAGGATAATGTTGGTATTATATGACAATGACATAATATTTGGATTATTAGTTGAAGTGAAATTCAGAGTGGTTTCTAAATTCATGAAAAGTAAATTTGAAATAATGATGATTGGTGAACTGATGATTTTCCTTAGTTTACAGGAAACAAAAGGGAACAATGGGACATTCATTTATAAATATGAATATTCCTAGGATGTTTTGAGAATGTTTGGAATTGATAATTTCAAAGAGATTAATATTTTAGTGGCTACACGAAATAATCTTTTACGGGATGATAAAGGCAATGTAGCCAATGACACAAAATATAAGTAGATCATTGGAAACCTAATATTGTTAATAATGACACAAACTGATATTGTTTTTTCCACATGTCAAGAAGTGAGGTATTAATGAAATCCCAATGAAAAATACATTCTTATAGTGAATAGAATAATTTGGTATGCCATGTGCACTATGGATTTTGGATTGATGTATAATGAATAATCTCATCTAGAGATATTGGGATATATAGATGTAGATTGAGCCGGTTTAGCAGATGATAGGAAATCAACATCTGAAGGTGATTTTTTATCTTGGTGTATTATGTATTTCTTAGGTAAGAAAGAAAAAATATTGCATTTCATTGAGCACCATAGAATCTGAGTATATTATGGCCACTCAAGCACACACACAGTTATTGTGGATGAAAAAAATCTTGAGGATATGGGGGTATTAGTGAAGTCTCCAATCGTAATCCATTATGATAATTGAAGTGCTATAAATCATATAAAAATATAGTAAATCACTCAAGGGAAAATCAAATTGAAATAATGTATCATTTTATCAAGTAGAAGGTTGATCAAGGGCTTGGGATGATAGAGTTTGTGTCTACAGAACCACATGTTGCAGATATTTTGTCAAAGGCCTTAGCCAAAGAAGAATTGTAAATGCATCGACTGGATTTGGGAGTTTATTAAACTCCCCACAGTTAAAAAGTGTGTATGTGGGACCCTCACACACCCCGAGGTATGGTATGTTTTACAATAATGATTTTATCTATGTTCTTGACCCTATTAGAGACGGCAAAGGAATGAAATTCAGTTTTGTAGAAAATGGGAATAAATTTTTGATTTCGAAGGGAGAAGATGTCTTGGTCAAGATGTAGGGAGAAGATTCTAGGAGGAGCATCAAGATAGGGGGATTTGAAGCTGTTAGGGGGATAAATGATGTTGGGGGAGTATTAAATCTGATGATGCTAGACATGATCGATCAAAAGATATTTGTCAAGATAACTGAGGTTTGGGATGACTGTAGAAGAGATGAATTGGAATGAAATGAAGAATTTCATTAATGAAATTTTAATAATACTCTTATTTATCATGTCGAGCATGACTAATGTGGGCCTAGAGTATGTGTTGAGTAAATCCATGATCTCTTTCTTAATCCCAAGAAGTGAATTCTAATAAGATATAGAAGGAGATTTAACAATGTATCAAATTTTAAAGGGTTTTCAACAAACCCAAAGGGAAATATTATTGGGAAAAATCCATTAAGGTGTCTTATTTTTGTTTTTTTGGGTTTGATTATATTTTTTTACATAGATATATGAACATGAATGAGTGTGGTTGGTTTTTGATGAAGTGGCTATTTAAGGTGTAAAAATTTCCATGTGTTTTCCAAATTGTTGGTCCTCAAGATCGGGTGTTAGGTTTTTGGAAAAGGACGATATCTGCATATGAGTGAATAGTACACAAGCCATGGAAGTATATTCCATGGATTGAAAAGGATATATGTGTAATGGTTCATTGAAGGTGGAATGTTATGTGGAAGGAAAATGGTTCGTAGTGATACTCGTAGTTCTAGGAAGGAAAAGATTAAATAGAAATAGTTTTTAGTATGACATACGTTATGCAGGATGTCCTGTAATTGTTGAAAATTAGATTGTTATGTTTTCCCATGTTAAGGAAAAGAGTCGGCATGCATACCACATAGGTAAAATGGTTCACGGGATGATTGTGGTTCGCATAAGATGCATGGTACGCAGTAAATGATATATCGCATCACTGATTCGATAAATCGTGGATTAGAGGATTTTGAGGTTCTATTTTCCTATATAATATGTGCTAATCCAATAATTTTTGCAAGATATATTTATAAGAAAAAATCTTTTCTTCGGTAATTCAGTTATGCCCAAAAGTGGATTATGAGGGCTAATTCTACAAAGGGTGAAGTAATCCGCTTGGATGATTCCATGAAAGGAGAAGGAGTTCACAAAAATAGTATATGAATAAGTTTTTTGGGAACTATATTCAATAATGGAAAATGGTATATGGAGGATAAGTTGTTCACAGAGGAGAAGCAGTCCATGAAAGAGGTAGTTCATTGAAGAAGGGAGTGCAGTTCATCAAGGTGGTACACATAAGTAGTAGGCGGGAGATGGTACGTAGAGGTGGTACATGACAACAAAAGTAGAGGAAATTTGCAGAAGAGATGATCCAAAAATAATTCCCACTACACAGTTCGTGAAGATAGGATGGTGGTTTACATAGGAGTAAAGTAATCATGAAAATTCCCTAGAACAGTTAGTGAATGAAATTTCTACTATGTTAATAGTATATTGAAAAGTGGATTTCATCTATGGGTAAAAAATGAACATCAATGGGGAATCTATATATAGTTGAAGATGCGTGATTTCATGAAAATGTAGGTACCTACATGTCTATAAACTATTCGTGGATCCCTTCCAAAAGTAGTGAGAAAAGAAAGAGGTATATGGTGATCCTTTACATGAGTAGTGATCTAGATAAAGAGACATAGGGAGCGACATTTTGGAATGATCCGAGAAGACCCTAAATATTATAAAGGCGTTGATCCTTGGCATAGAAGTGATCTACCTTGAACCTGGTAATTGGCATTGAGATTTAGTGGATTTGGTACATCGACACAACCACATTTTATGCTCCTTAGACATTGACGAGTGAGGGTGAACCAATTAAAATCGTTGTTTCCTATGCATGATTTCATTTCTGTTCATAAATTACTATGAGATAAAGAGAGAAGTATGTTTTCTTTAATTAAGAAACAATATCCGAAGTGGTTGTAGTTTTAATCTTCCATACCCTGATTCACCCCCTATAATGGTATTTCACCATGTGGACCAAACAAACATCCCCATGTTCCTCGCGTTCTCCAACTCAACACCGAGCACACAAAGATGTGATCGGTGGAGTCCACTTTGAACAGATCCAAGAATGGTGACGAACCATTCCATGAGTATTTAGAGCTCTGATGAGGTTTTCAACATGCCAATGGGTATCACCACTAACTATCAAAAACCAAAGTGGATTTAGAAATACACTTCATGTATATCCTTCTCCAAAATTAGAGCTGCCGATAACCTATCCTGATGTCAAACTCATAGATCCTATTCACCACCATTCATTGGGTGAAGAGTTAATTAATTCATAGGGGTGGATAATTACCCTCGTGTCACGAGGTCCACATGACATCAATCCACATTAGACCTCGAGCCCTTGTTTTCCTCTCAGGTGAACAATATACTTCTCCCCATGAAAACACACTGGGTCTTACAAAACACCTTTATCAGAAAAATCCTCAATATTCTCTTGAAAGTATATTCTCTTGAAAGTATATTCTTATTTTTGAATAAATTTCACTTAATATTTTTTTAGCCTTTTACGTTGAATGGAGTCTTCTTTATGGGAATTTTAAATTCATCCACTTTAACTTATTTTAACTTCTTAAGGAACCTTTCTGCATGATTTTCAACCTTTCCACATGAGACCAATCCACATCAGACCTCGAGCCCCTATTTTCCTCTCATGCGAACAATATACTACTCCCCATGAAAACACATTGGGTCTTACAAAACACCTTTATCAGAAAAATCCTCCAATATTCTCTTGAAAGTATATTGTCTTGAAATTACATTCTCTTGAAAGTATATTGTCTTGAATGTATATTCTTCTTTTTGATGAAATTTCACTTATTATTTTTCTAGCCTTTTACATTGAATGGATTCTTCTTTATGGGAATTTTAAATTCATCCTCTTTAACTACTTTCAACTTCTTGAGGAACCTTTCGGCACGATTTTCAACCTTTCCACCTCTAAAGCTTGCATGTGGAGGTTTCCCATTCAACATTACCTTTAATCTTTGAATATTTGATGACAATAATGACATGAATTAATCTATATCATCTTTTTCCTACATATATTAAATGGTTTGCTTCTTCAAGGCCATTAATTCCACTTCTTTAGAATTCCCGATTCCAAATACATTTTATCAAAATTTCTCTTCTCATATGTAATAATAGTACTACGCAAGCTATCTAAAGTCATCTCTATTAGATTCTTATCTTCCAAAATAGAAACCATCAAATTAAACTGAGGATGATGTTTTCTCAATATACTCTATATATTCATTATATCATCAATAATTTCTCTGAGACCACACATTTATTCCAAAAAAACATTCACCCTGATCAAATAATGCATCAATAGACACATTCAGGTTCCTTATAAGGTCCTCATACTTATTTCATAGAACCTTTGGATTAACTTCGCTAACTTGTGAGTCACCCTTATACAATTTCAATAGATTTTCACACATAGAATATGATAAACTACATGAAATCACCTTTGTATATATTAATTTTTATAGCGATCCCCCTAATGAATTGATTTCATAAGTGTTAATATATGATAATGCACCACTGTCAATATTGGCCAAAATTCCATGCATCACTTCATTTATGAAATATATTGCTAATGATTGGAAGTAGTAATGCATATTATTCTTCTATAATTTAAAATTGTGTTGATCAAATATTGGAAACCATTTTTGATTGAAAACGCCCATTTTATCTACTACGAAATAACCACATATTTTCTACATTTAACTCTGATTATAATTTTTACCCTAATTAGGTTATGTATCCATAGAGGGGTGGGGGATCAGGGTATGAATGATTAAAAATCGTTCCCCTTTAGATCGTTTTTCTTCGTTAAAATACATTCTTCTATATTTTTCTCATAAAAATTAATGAACAGAATTGAATTTATTCATTAGATACATCAATTTTACTTGGTTCGCCCTCACTGCCTATGTCCAAAGAGAATACAATGATGATGTGCAGATTTACAAAATCCACTAAAGCTCACTACCAAATTATAAGGTTTGGGAAAGATCACTTATATGCCTAGGATCACCACCTTTACAAGATTTAGGGTTAGCTCAATACATTCCCGAGGTTCAATCCCATAGTTTCATTATAGGGATCACTACCAGTATAAAGGATCACTTTCTTCCTCTTCATTTTCTCACTACATTAGAAAGGATCCAAACAGAGATTATAGACACGTAAGACACTAAAGTTTCATGAATGAATGTATCCTCAATTGTAGGTAGTTTTTCTATTGAAGTATATATTTTACATATATTATTGGTTAGAAAAAACTAATTTCTCCAACTACTTTAGTCCCTTTGAAAACAGCTTTGAGTCCTTCATGGATTTCCATTATTCCTTCATGAACTGTCTTCTACCACGTGGTGTGAGTGCATTGCAGACCACTTATTCTTCTATGGAATTCCCCTAAATTGAGAAAAAATTTCACTTCCATAGAACATCTCTTATTTAATAGATGGATGATATCCCATAGTTCATTTTCCTTCATGATCTATAGAGACCAGAAAAAACCCTTTCACAAATTATTACCCATGAATTGTCTTCTTCGCATAATTCTCCCTCACGAACACTTCTCATCGCAGAATCCTCCCTTGCAAACACCTTTAGACTTTTCTTAATTAATCAAGGATATATGAAGATTTCATATCATATTGACTCTTCTTAATGATAGGATTAGATGTATTTATATCAGAAAATAGATCCATAAACCCAACTAATCTAAATTACCCAAAACATATATGGGGTATAGAGTTCACCACAGAAGTGTTCTATTTGGTCCGCATAGAGCTTTGATCCTATGCGGCAGCTAATGTATTATTAAAACAATCACCCTTTTTGGCAGAAAAAATAAATAACTACATTACAAAAAGGATGATCAACCTGCAAACATCAAGCCAGCTGTAAGATTCCAACCTTCCATGATTTGTTTTTTCTACACAGTCCGTGTAGAGCGCTTCATGGTCTGCACAGAGCTACTATACGAAATCCTGCCTTCCCAATTTTTCTAAGCCATTATGTGTCCTCCTTTGTGTTCTAGGAACTAAAATTTATGGTCCTCAAACAATGATCATCTTTGGGGAAAAAAACCTCTACAAAAAAACAAACTCCTAATTTGGAGGACCAAAAATTAGGAAAACACTGGGAAACTTCACCACCTTAAAAACCTTCTTCCACTACACCAATCAAACTAATTCGTCGTCAGATGGTTATTTCAGCAATTAAAATCACCCTAAAACACCAAAACGGTACCTTGAGGAATTATTTCTCAATAGGTATCAACCAATACCATCCATACTTCCACTGTGAGGTTATGTGATATCACTTGTCTGTGACGAACCACTCCCCTAGCTATACTTATACTTATGCAACTCATCATTGTGGTCAAACTCATTATGTCTAGCCAAGAATATGCACATAAGAAAACTGAGAGGATTATTCCTAGATGCATACTCCATCAGACTAATACCGCATCAAAAAAACATATATTGATACAAAGATAGCTGTTTAATTCCCAGGGTTAACTAGGGGGCATGAGACTGTACTAGGAACATCCTACTAGATAGGTGGTCAATGCCCATATGAATATAATTCATGAAAATTCCAACAACACAATATATAGAATTACAATGGATATAATAATCACTCTAGTCCTCTCGGAGTGATACTTTCTCCATGACATTGAGGTATCCATCGAAGAGAAATGAGGCAAGTAATTCTGAAATGAGGGAAATCACCCACACTTTCCTGATCATAAGAATAAATAGTAAGGTCACCCTCTATGATGGGAACATGATGTTGCACCGAACCCTCATTGTAATAGACCACGAGAACTCCAACATCTGAGAAATGTACAACGTAGCTCACAATGAAGCTGAGCTGAGAAGAAGGAGGAAACCCACCAATCATCAAAATATTACATTAAGTTCCCCTAAAGGTACGTGGAACGTATCTCTTAGTTCGGTATTACCTATGTCTTGTGTTCACATGACATGCACTTTTACACAATACATGACATGTCCCTAAGGCACACGATGTGTCTGTGTTTGGGATAGAACTCATAATGTTTCCTACATGTGTTCCTGTAATTTCATATGTACATGGATTGTCGATCTCTATATATTGAAAGTGGGTCCATACAACCTTAGGGGAGTTTACTCTCTGTAATCATTGAGCCATCTTCTAGGGTGTTCACGAAATGTAGAATAACCCACACAGAGTGAAACTCTACCTAGACTCATGGGAGTATACTTCATGTACACACTGATATGGTCTGATTAGGGTTACTCGGTGTGTGAGATAGGTTACATGACATGTGATAATTTTCTCTACACTAAATCCCTAGAACCATACAGATGACAGTTCCTGATGTTTTCTCATAGTCTACATGATGTTTAGTTGGGTTTTTTATAGCTTATGTGCAATAAACTCATGTGTATTCATCCACCTCTTCAAATTTCCTCATACATGTTATCGATCTTGCTAAGAAATTTTGATCTCGATCTAGCTGAGCCTCTCTGTTGCCACTAGTTGGATTCCGGCCATGAAATCATTACCGTTGCGCATCCTGTTTCCTCTCCTATTCCATGCATGAAGAACTATGCATGCTGATATATGATGGGAACCTGATCTATTCGTGGATCTAATACCATAGCTGTATGATAGAATACACATCATTAATTCTCCATCCCTAATCCTTTGTAGTGATCCTTTACACCAAAGATCACACATGAAATGATCATTCACAATGTATTCTTTGAATCACAAGCCAAAATAAACACCAATAGTGAATGCACATAGAACAGGGAGAGAGGTCCATAAACCATAAAATTGGTAAAAAACCTAGGACTTTGTTCATTTTATACTATATCTATATTCATAAGAAATATGAAAAAATATGGATATAAATAATTGAAAAAAAATTGTTATACCCAAATCCTGCATATAACCCATACCCAGAAAAATGCTCTATCCATGAATCATTACATTAGTCTATGGATTCATTTTCCTCATGGGATAAGAATAATAGGGACAATACAAAAATAAAACATAATACCACATGTTTGGATCAGTCACTAATGAAGAACAGTCTTACATTTCCATCGTTGGTGACATCCATGATCTCGGTTAATGCACAATTCTTGTTCTGATCTGATCCAACACCATCTTCCACCAATAATCTCCTCCAATGGTCTTTTATGTATCTAAGGTTTAGATTATAAACCTAAGATAATTTCATAATGTTTTATTTAATGTAGATGTATGGTCTATGTGTCAATAAAGATATAATATATAATTAAATTTATTTATTTTAATTAATCTTCCTGTGATTACACTTTAACAAAACTCTTTTAAAAGAAAAATATTATGTCACACCTACAGTAAAAACGATAATATAAGACAAAATATTTAATCCAATTTATGATTTTATATTTAATTTAATATTTATTCTACATTTTTAGGAAAACTGCACGTGGGTATATTTATTGTATTTTATATATTTAAAAATAATTAATTCTAGGAACATTGGGCGTTGGAATCTCATGTTGTTTCAATGCATGGATTAAGAAATATTCATACAAATATTCCATTGTCTTACAAACCAAAAACTGGGACATTAAATTAACATAACAGAAATATACTCTTTATCTTACTAAAATGTTATCGTGTTGATGGAACGACCATTTTCATCTTCGTTCATTTAAACTAAAAAATGAAAATGTTATCTTTGTGTAGGCCTTGACTACCACCCACAACATAATTCATAATTTTTCATCTTATTACATAGATGGTTATAATTATGGATCAAATAAATACCTCTACTATTTATAAAATAATTATAAATCATGATATATAAACCAATATTTACCTTCATTCCTTTTAGTCCTCAAAAATAATAAAATGTTTTGCATGCTTATGTATGGACTATCAAATCCATAAATGATGTATTTATCTTTTAATTATCACCTTACATGGTTTTTTAATATACAGATTTAGTAAAAAAATTAAATTTATATCATTATTAAGGTTATATGAGAATAATTTGGTCATAATATTAAAATTATTAACAATGAATGGTCATTGTAAAAATTAACTTCCAAAAACAAGCATATTGATGCAATTTATATGTAATAACATCTTACCTTTATATTTAATTATTATTATACATAAAAACCTTCGTGAATATGATTTATCACTTTTATAATATACTTTATAAAATTAGTCTTTTTCAAAAGTGAAAATATCACTATAAAATTCTATAATCTTACTAATTTGGTTATTATAACATGTTCTTGCTTGGGTTGATTTTATAACCAATCTGAACGATGCTATAATTTTTATGTCATGAATGATTAAATAATCCAAAATAATTTTAATATTTATTAATAATTATAAATTTAATTTTTTTTCAAAGATCAGTTATGATGAAATATTCATATTAAAATGGAGTTTAAAGCAAATAACTATGGTTATTTTTAACTATCAAACGAATCATATTAAGGAATATTCTTAGAAAAGTAATTATTTCATAATTTGATAAATTATTTAGTTTATCGAATGATATATACCCTATAACATGATATATATATATATATATTATGAAACTATTGGTAAAATAATTTTTATTATTATAATGATACCAATTTTGTTTTGCTGTTTCTGAACAGAATAATAATAAATACGACCAATGTGAATCATGCCAATTTAGAACCATTGTAAAATATGATAATAAATAAAATAATAGGTTAATGAAAATAATTAAATTAAAGTGAAAAATGATATAAAAAAGGTAAATAGTTAATATAATTTTGTTATTCTATAAACTAAAAGTCATATAAAGTAATTTAAGACCCTAAGTTATATATTTTTCTTTAAAAACATTTTTTTTATTTTATTAAGGTTTTAATTTAAACACTTTTTACTCTATATGAATATTTTTAAATTATTTAATGAAATTAATTTTTCATACTCAAAATTAGTTTTTAATTTTATTTTACTTATATCTTAACATTATTTAAAATATTTTAAAAATGAATCTTTATTATGGTTTATATACCTCTCTTTTGACTTTCTTTATTGAAGTTTTTTTACATATACAACTTAAACACCATTCCTCACCACAATTTTTACAATTATGTTTTATAAAAGAAAAAAATTGTGATTGATAGAATATGTGACTTCAAACACTGAGCTAAAATTAATTTGGAAATATATTTCATTAAATTTAATCTCTCTGATATCATGTGGTACTCGCAACCCCGGGTCATTATGAAATCTAATAGAGTACACCATTATAACATTTCCATTAAATTAGAAGGTTTGAATTAGACTAACTAAATTATTAAAATTATATTGATTAAACATTTATAAAATTAGTTTATGGGTTATTTATTGATTAGAAATAAAATAATAGTCGTTTGAAATAAAAAGAAATGTATTCTGAAAAAATATATTTTTCCAAATGTAATATTTTCGTGCACTACACACATAATTTAAAATTTATTTTTATCAATATTATAAAATATATCTGTAAAATTTAATATTTGTTTTAAAATAACCATTTCAAAATTATCTTGGATTGATTTTTTATAATTTTCTAAAGTGAATCGTTTTTCGATGAATAGTGAAAAATACATGTTTTTATTGAAAACTAATTTTTTTGAAGTATTTAAAAGTTAAATAGTAATTTAAAATTGCTTTAAAAATAAAATTATTTCAATTTTATTATATTTAATCCAATTTATTTCATTTTATTCTATTTAATACTGAATTTTTAAATTTTATGTTTTAAACATTTGAATTTTTTCATTGCAAAACAATTATTTCATCGCTTCTGCATGTTTCATTTTGAATTAATATATTCTAATTAATTTTATGGATTTAGAAAAAATTTATTACGGATTTTAAATCATCATAATTAATACTATATAATAATAAAAATGTAATTTTTGATCAAAATGAATAGTAAAAACATTAAAAATTCATTACTATGGTTAAGGTTTATTCAGGTTTACTAAGGGTTAAACCAAAAGATAAGGTTAGTTTTTCCTATGAAAATAGTCCAGTTAATATTTTATAGCCATATTTAAACATTCTCTTATCCCAACTTCGAGCATAAGGTCATTTGAAATAATATTTCTTATGAATGAGATTATCATTTCAGATTCTTTTGGAAAATTTCCAACTGGTTTCCAAGAAGGTCCCATTTCTTTTCTTATAAAAAGACACACCCCATACCTTTTTCATAGATCTAAATAAATAAATTTAGACAAAAACCTACCAAAATAAATCATCAAAATCCTTAGATAAATTTTATAGATTATAGTCTTCCAAGATGTTTAACCCTAGGCTCATTAATAAGAGATACAAAAGAGGTTTTTCAAAGATAATGTAATTGTCGTCAATAAGATTCTTATTTTTTACTAATTTTATTATTACCATCATTAAATTATTAATAATTCAAATATAATAACACCAATATCTATAATATTCTTATATGTTATTATTCTTTTGTAATAACCTATATCATCCATCTTCAATTATATGGGAAATAAAACCATCGATCATGTGTACGATGGACAACCACCCCAAGAACCAATAGAATTCATTTTCTATCACCACTCCCCGCAAAGATATATAATTATTGATTAAATATATGTCTATTATACTTATTAAATTTCTATATTTATTTAATTAAATATCAAATATACTTTGTTTCATTCCAACCCGTTAGAAAACAACAATGTCTCTCGTGAATATGTGTGAACTACACCCTCAACGTAGATATGTAAAAAAAAATTAATTTATCTTTGCAATGGATGGAAATAAAAATATATTTAATGAATATACATAAAATATTTTATATAATAATTTTTTTATATTGGTGAACCATGATTTACCTTTTTTACATTTCATATATTGGAAAAATTTAATCATCACCCCTCACAAGTAGATATAATTATTGATTAAACATATTTATATTATATTTATGACATTTCAATATTTATGTATTTATAGTATCAGATATACCTTGTTACATTTCAACCTATTGGAAAAAAATAATGTCTCCTGTGCATATGTGTGGTCTACGTACTCAACGTATATATGTGAAATGTTTTTTATTTTACTTTGGAATGGATGGAAAAAACATATAGTTAATGAATATACATAAAAAATTATATAATAATGTTTTTATAATTTTGAGCCATGATTTTCCTTTTCTACATTTCATCTATTGGAAATATTTAATCAACGTTCATGCGTATGTTGACTTATTCTCTGCATGAATGGTGTAACTCATTTTTGCATATCTAATGTTTATGGAATATTATATATAAAAATATAATGACTTTATATTATATTTAAATCATGGTTAAAATTATGGATATGAATTAACCATGATCAAAGTAAAAGTACCGAAACTACCAAATAAAAAAAATATATGAAAAATAAAGCAATTATCACCCAATATAACGATTTTACAAACATTTATAAAAAAAGGGTAAAAAATGACTATAATTAAATAAAATATGTTATTAAATATATTAATATGGTTATATAATATATTTATAACAAAAATATGTTTAGTATATAAGTCCTATGAACACGTACAATGGAATTCAGACCAGAGGTAAGGGTTATTCTTTTCACTTTTACTTCCATGATACATATGCCATATTCACTAAACAATTAATACATTTGGTGTATGTACTACCCATTTGATATGATATATCATGAATACCTTTATCTTAATTCCATTTTATGTTTCATTTTAGGTAATTTATTTCATCGGTCTTATGATTCAGAAGTTACCAAAGTGGGGAATATTTATGTTACAATCTCATTGTTTATTGATATTGTTCATGATTATGTTTATGATAATGAAATATTATGATATATATTTCAATAAAATAATGAACATTCATATAATATGGCTTTTTGAATACATTTTTTCATCTCATTTTTTTCTCTTTGAGAACAAATGAGACAAGAAATAATGTTTTTAATTAAAACCTACTTCATTTCACTCTTCAGACAAAAACCCTTTTTCTTTATAAAACCAAATTTTATAAAAAAAATTAAAAAATGAATTTTAAATTATAAAAATTATTTATTAAATACATTTTTTATATGGATTTATTACAATATTTTTAAAAAATGAATCATCCTGTCATTTTTTAAATAAGTTACTTTTAGGCCTTTTGTAGAAAAATGTGAATTTAATCTTTTTTTAATGTGTAAAACATGAAAAAAATATTCCTCCATAATAGACACAATTTTCATAAATATTAATATATAAATAGGAAAATTTATTTTCTAATAAAATAGTTTTTATAATATTTTGGGGTCTTTTAGTTTTAAAAAGGTAATTTTTAAAGTGGAAAGGGTATTTTCCTCACGAATGTTCTAAATGATATATTTATAGAACTTCTATTAATTAACATTAACAACCCTTATTGCACATAAAATATAGTAGGGTTATATCATTATGACACTATCATTATAGTTTATCCAGATGGTTTATGATCAGTTTGATTAGGGATTTAGTATGTTTATACCATTCATATTACTAAATATGGTTTATGAATATATTTATTGATTAGGGTAATTATTAACATTTTATATTATAGTTTTCAATATTAATTCTTATGTAAATTATATTTTACCCTTTGACATGGGGAATTCATGGGACTTCATAAGTGATGGGAAGAGCCTTTTATATCCCCTTGACGCATCTGTAGATCTAATGGGGCAAATTAGCTTTTGTATTTGGTAAAGGACTTACCCATTTATATAATGTGACTTGGAACGAGGCCTAGATGGTATATTTATGTTGTCCTAAATTATGTGTTCCTTTATTATGAGAATATTTATTAATGTCTACGTGATTATTATAATAGATAGAATATCCATGGATAAGTTACAATCTTATGTGATTATTTATATGATGTTATTTTGATCATGAGTTATTCCTTCTATATTATTCATCAGGTTCGAGTTATTGATTAAAGGGAAGATGATTCAGTTATTTATCATTCCATTTTGATATTTACGTATGTATTGATTACATATTTTACTATATGCATGTACTTTCAGATTTTTAGAACACACCACATTCTCATGTCTTTTTTCTACATGATGCTTAAATGTGTTTTAGGATTCAGATGCAGGGATAAGATAAAGGTGACATTAGATTTTTCCAAGGAATATCTATATTGTATGATAATTTTAAAATACAATGTTGAATTAAATCGTGTATCTAGTTTTCCAATACCACAAAACTATTTAGTACTTTGTTATGAAATAACTTGTATCTTTCACCAATGTAACAAAAGTAACCAATAATGTTTACCTACTATGGTTAGGTTCTTTACAGTTAGTATAAATTGTTTTTCTTTCTTTTAGAATTAATGAAATGGAGAAATTTTTCATGGTAATTTATCATCTCCAAGAAGATTCATATCAATGGTGTTCATTGATACAAAACACTATATAAGAGGAGTAAATAGAAATAATGGAGTTAAAGGATTTTAAGGTATTATTATTTGAAAAATAGTTTCTTCATGAGAAAATGGAGGATATAGAGATACAACTCCCGAGTCAAAGGTAATGGGAAATGAGAATGATGTTATGTCTGAAGGATACTTTACAATGTTATCAAGTCATTCTATAGACTATGTACATAATCCAAAGAGTAATATTGGCCGTTTATTTTATGGATTAAGACCAATCCTTTAGATGGAATTGGTATCCCAAAAATTCTCATCATACAAGGACATGGTTTCATGTGCTAATAAGACAAAGAAATAATTATATAAGTCTTATTGATTCAAAGGTAGGTAGGAGAAGAATGTGTATGTAGAAAAAATGGATAATTGGAATATAAGAAAGAAAGATTTTCCCACATGTGATAATTGTGGAAAGAAACCCCTTAGTACTATCTTAAATGTAATGAGAGTTTTCTTCATGTATAGAGACAAAGTCCATTAGGATCATGATTTCAACAGTAATAAATAATCTTCTAATGTTCAATGTTTCAACAATATAGAGATACTACCTTATGCAAACAAGTTCTTCTAGAATCATGGTATTACACATTAATAAGATGATAAGAGATCAAGGTAAATCTAATGTTATTAATATAGCCAAAGTGGAATGATTAAAGTGATTATATATTTGGATTCACGAACATTTTGTATAAGTATTTTTACCAATGGTATTTTGGTTATAATAATAATGAAACATCTATGTTTTGTGTTAATTTTTAGATCCATATATGTATTCATCTAATATTAACTCTAGAATTATTAATACAATCATGGTTTTTTGAGTTTAAGGATGGTCATATTTTAATTATCATAAACACACATTTTTTGGTGTTATGTGATCTAATTTTATTAATATTAATGATATTTTGGTGGAAATTTATGACGATATAACCCATGGGTTTATTATATTTCTTATTAAAAAAAATTATTAAAGGATGAATACCTTTACATTCTGTAAATAAAATTTTAATTATATTGGTAACCTTTAGAGTATATCGTATATTTTATGTGGAGTTAATTAGAGGCTCTTACTATATGGGAATATTATAGGAATTATATTAATAAGTTTTTGAAAAAGGAAACCACATATAAAAGGTGAAAACCCATTGCTATCAGCACGTTCATAGGGCATGAACCCATAATCGATGGTTGATAAGGGTGTATCTCCTACCATTGGCCTACATGATGTTCTGATTGATTTGGAATTATTTATACATAAACCCTTTGATGAAAAATTATTATACAATTAATTAAGTGAAAATTTGGTTTTTACTTTTGAGTTTTTTGAGATTAATGTATATATTTTGTGGGATTTGGTAAATATTTAGAGACTCATGGATGTACTTGTAACTAATTTATGGATATTATTATATCCTTAAAGTAAATTTTAGTTAATTAAAAATAAAAAAAAATCATATTATAAATTATTTTTATGGAATAATAAATAATGTTTAAATTGATCGATGGTAATAAAATGTTGAAATTATACTTAAAATGTGTCAAGTATATATTTTAGTGTCCTCTATCTTGATATTAAAATAATCCATAAAATATAAGAATAATGGATATTGAAAAAAAAATTATCCTTCTAACTTAATATTTTATGAATAAAATGGCCTTTTAACTCATAAAAAATTTATAGTTTATGTGGTCATTAACGCATTATTGATTATTCACTTTCTTATGATAAATAATCTCTATTATTATACATAATTATT
Source organism: Viscum album (assembly GCA_963277665.1). Classification (NCBI taxonomy): domain Eukaryota; kingdom Viridiplantae; phylum Streptophyta; class Magnoliopsida; order Santalales; family Viscaceae; genus Viscum; species Viscum album. The sequence goes on along the minus strand of OY728127.1, from coordinate 220,652,030 downwards.
TTTCATTTTCTTCTGTATCTATATTTTTAATTCCCAACAATGTTGTAATAAATAGAAACCCAGTTATGTGTTATTCTAGATGAATGTCATATTTCATTTTCCCTATTTTTACATGAATTGTTAACCATTTTTATAATGGGGGTTTTCAACCATGGTATTTTCATATTGAGTACACTTAATTTCTGATCACAAGTTCAAATTACAAGGATGTAATTTATTTAAGGTGGGGAGAATGTAACACCACATGATTATAAAATAAAATTATTTCTTTCTATATCATATGTGACATGAAACACCAATCATAAATGACCCATAAAATATATTTCTTTGAATTTAATCTCTTCGATATTTTTCAGAACACACAACCCTAATTCTAAATAAACCATAATATATTGTACCGTTATATCATATCCAGTAAATTCATAGGAGTAAATAAGAATAAAAAATAAAATTTATTTGGTTTGAACATGTATAAAGTAAATTCAATCTTTATTTATTTATTTTTATTTAAATAGGAATCATTTGAATGAAAACAAAATGAATTTATAAAAACTATATTTTTGTAAAGTGAAGATTCAACAGGCTTTTCATAAATAAATTAAAAATAATTTATAACTATTTTGAAAAACAAATTTTATTAAATTAACTTATTTTATAAAATAATCATTTCAAAATCATCTTTTATTTAATTTTTTATAATTTGATGGAAAGAATAATATTTTGATGAATTATGAAAAATACTGGGTTTTATTGAAAAATTCCTTTTTAAAATAATTTAAAAGTTAAATTATGATTTAAATTTTTTTAAATGATAATTATTTCAATAATAATATAATAAATCTTATTTAGTTCATTGGAATGAATTTCATATTTAATTTTCATATATAATCTTTTAAAATTTTTGAATGATTTTTATTGGAAACCTTTTTTTTCATCAAATTTGTGGGATCAAATTTAAATTAAATTATCCATTTATAAGATTGGAATTAGTAAAAATAAATTCCATTTTTTTAATAATAATAATTAAAATTACATAATATGGTCAACATAATATCTGGTCATGATGGTTAGTAAAAACAGTACAAGATAATTACCACGGTTAAGGTTAAAATAGATTTACCTAGGGGTAAAACAAAATATAAGGGTAATTTTTACAAAAAAATTTAAAATTATTATTTCATGGCCATATATAAAAAATATAATATACCAAATTTTAATTTATGATCATTTGTAAGAATTTTTCTTTGGAATGTATTTATCTCTTTGGATTCATTAGGGAAATTTCCAAGTAGTTTCAAAGAAGTCCCCCTTTCCCCACTAAGGATAGAGAACCTACTACCCTCACTTATTTACACCTATAAAGTAATATATATTAAAAATAACCTAAAACAGTATCTCCCCAAAATCCTTATGCATTTCCAAGATCTACTGGTATTCCCAAAATATGAACCCTTGTGTCATTAATAAGAGATCCCAATGAGGTTTTTCTAAGCGATGGAAATTATCTTAACTATGCTTCTTTTTTTCTAATTATTCTCTTAAAAATTAAATCATGTGTCAATAAATCCCATATAATTAAAAATTATACAAAATATATGGAGTTTTTTTATGGAATAACATATATCTATCCCCTCTTTCATCAAATGGGAAATGAAATCATCCATCATGTGGACAATGGACTACCACCTCACCAACTGATGTATTTCAATTTCCAGCACCAACCCTCATAGCTTGATATAATTATTTATTTGAAAAATTTATATGATATTTATTAAATTTATATACTTATTGATTTTCAATATCACATATACCTTCCTAACTTCCAACCCTTTGGAAAATAATAACGTCCCTTGTGAGTATGTGTAGACTACGGCATCCACATAACAATGTGAAATGATTTTCATTTTATTTTGATATGGATGTAAATGAGGAAATATTTAATGAATATAAATGATATATTTAATATAGAAAAGTACTTATAATGTTTAAACATTATATACCTATTGAATATTCCATCTGTTGAAAAAATAGAAAAATGTTCATGTGTATGTTTGAGCTACCGTCTCCATGAACCGTGTAACTCATTTTCCCATTTATAATTTTTTTAGAAGATTACAAGTACTTATATAATTATTATATATGATATTTATATCATTTTCCTAATTATGGAGATTATTTAATCATGATCATAGTAAAAGGACCAAAACTACAGAACCAAAACATACCTAAAATGTTGATTTTAAAAAAGAACTGTTAACAAACATGTCAAAAAAGAATATTAATTATTAATAAATGGTATTAAATTTATGAGTAAATTTTTTTAATAGATTTATAATAAATAATTTTTTATTATGTAGGATGTACATACACGTACAAATTAAATCAAAATTGAGTAAGAGTTTCTCATGTCACTTTTGCTTCCATGAGACGTATGCCATATTCACCACTTAGTTATTTCATATGGTGTATATAATTACACTTTTATATGTTATATATTTAATTAATTTATATTAATGGTATTTACAGGTTCATTTATTTTTATTTATTTCATGGGGAATATGGATCATAAGTTTCCAATGTGGTATTGGTTTATGTTACAATCTAATTGTTTATTAGGATTTTTTATGATTATGTTTTTGATGATGAAATATTGTGATATATAATTCAAGAAACTAATGAATTTTCATCCACCCTAGTTATTTATAGAAAATACATATATCTTTTTAATTTACTCTCTTTAAAAACAAAAAATATCAAACTAATGTTTATAAAGAAAACCAACATTATTTTTCTCTTCAATAAAAGACATTTTTTCTTTCCAAATCAATGTGTTATAAAAATATTTTAAAAAATATTTATATCTTTATTCAAGTGCTTTATAAATTTTCTTACCGATGATCATATTTCTATACAATGTTGTTAAATGAATCTTCCTATCATTTTTTAAAAAAGGTAATTTTTTATGTTTCTTACAAAAATAGGAAAATAATCTTTGCCTTAATGTGTAAAACAAGAACATAATTTCCAACCATTTTGACCACTAAATATTTTGATGATTTTTATGTTTCAAAAATTATTTGTAACGAATAGTGTTTTTATAATATTTTTTTAATTTTTTTTTAAAAAGTGATTTTCAAAGTTGAAAAGTAATTTTAATCAGGAATGTTTTAAATGATATCTTTATGAAATTTATATTCATCAATGTTAAAAAACCATATTATACTTATGCCACATTTGGGATATGTTGTAATGATACCATCTTTATTAAACATCAAGATGGTTTATGACCAGTTTGACTAGGTATGAACTATGTTGATACTATTCATATTACTCTAGATGTTTTATTACTGTATTTATTGATTAGGGGTAATAATTAACATTTTTTGTACTATATTTTCTATATTAATATTTATATTGATTATTGTCCACCCCTTTTATATGGTGAAATATTTAGATTTAGTAAGTGAAGGGTGGGCCCTCTATATCCCCTCGATGCATCAGTAGGTCTCATAAGAAAAACTAGCGATGGAATTTATCTGAGCCCTCACCCATTTATGTATTATGTCTTTGAATGAGGCCTTGATTGTATGATTATCTTTTTAGGAATTATGAATTCCTCAATAATGAGATTATTTATTGATGTCCATATGATTATTTGAGTAGTTATAATATCTATGGACATGTTTAAATCTTATGTTATTATTTATATGGAATTGTTTTTGTTATCCATCATTCATACCATATCATAATTCATATTCAATTAATTTATAAATTAAGATGTTTTTAAGTTATTGACCTTCCTATATTTATTTTTCCTAATGTATTCATTATGTATTCCTCTATACACATAGCCTCCCTGAACAATAGAGCTCACCCATTTCTTATGTTTCAATTCCCTATAATGCTGGGAAGTATTTTATGATTGATATACATGGATATAATAAAGGTAATAATGGTGTTATAAAAGTAATTTCTATGTTATATTTCAAGTTTCAAATTTAAAATAAAATTCAATTCTTATGTAGTTGTCCAATACTAATAAACTATTAGGTCCTTTGGGATGAGATCAATTGTATCTAGAACAAATCTAATAAAGTAACCACTAACTCTTCGCCAATTGGGTCAGGGTCATTATAAATATATATGTTAATAGTAAAAATAATTCCTCTATTTGTATCCAAGGTCTATAAATGAAAATATTTTTCAATTTTCCTTATAATTTTTCATATCAGATGTTAATGAAAGTGAACATTATTTTTCTTTTAGGTAATTTGAAAGTGTTTTTGCAATGGGTTAAAAGGTATGATTACATGTGTGTTTTAATGAACGTGAAAGTCCCTATGTGATTTATTTATATTATGTAACTTATAAATTATATATAATGATGGTTTGGTATAATATAGCACTCCCATATATTAGATAATGATATTTTATCCATAGGAGAAATGCTAGAATAAACTAGGTTGGTTATTCCATTATAAGGTTTCTTGTAAGGATTTTTGTAATGGGATTGTATGGATTAGGTACCAAGATGACTACATGAGTTTTCAATGATTTCTATGGGTAGTATTTTTATTTTCTGAGGTAATAAAATAAGTTAAATATTAATAAAGGTTTATATCATTTTTACGTTAAAGGGTTACTTTTTATGAAATTTTTTTACATGGATTCTCATGTTTTCAATGAAACATTCATGATTAGGAATTTTTACTTCAAGATTTATTACAAAATTATTTGTGAAAAACATTGGGAAATAAAGTTTATTTCATGAGTAATTAAATGATTTTATGAACCCAAATTTTATTATGTCATGTAGAAAAATATTCTTATGTATTTTCATGATTTTTAAATAGAATAACAAGTTTACATTCCATTTATATTATTTTCTAAGAAATTTTTTCTGATCCCTAGATTTATTTTTTTCTCACATCTTATATGGATGATTATAAATTATAAAAATGTAAATTTTCCATCTATGATGAATCATCATAAAATAATTAAAAAAATTAATGAATGAAACAATGGTGTATACTTAAAGACTAATTTTTGTGTAAAAATGAATACTATTTGGATGTTTCCACATTATTATGTAATGTTTTTTTCTAATTCTCTAAAAATATAACCCTAAAAGACATTTATAATGTAATAACGTACAATACTTGATACTAAACTCGTAACTATGGGGTTTATAAGTTACATTTTTTAATATTTTTTATTCTATAAAGGGTTTATATAACTTTATAGTTATGTTTGTTATTATATAAGAATTATTTAAATCATATATAAAAATTTAGGGATTAATATGTCGGTTTGGAATCATAATTAAGAAATGTTATATGACTATAAAGGTTAGTATGTAAAGAATAACTGTGGTTATTTTTGGTAGAATCGAAAGCGATGAATAGAAAGTGACATAGTTAAAGACATCTAAGAGGGAAATTCATAGTTTTTCTAAATGATAGATGTTAGAGTAAGGAATTTTTTGGTTATGCTTATATATCTCTCTCGTAATATGATTGAAAATATAAACCTAACATAATTTTATAAAACCCAAAATAAGAGAAAATATATATTTTTATCGAAGCTTTGGTGATTAAGAGAATCGAGGAAAAATGATTCAATGTCATATGTATCAAGAATGAGAGAATAATCACATATTGAAATTTATCAATGCACTAAAAAGATGTTTCTTATATGGTAAATGAGGGAATAGAATAATAAATTTCCAAATAAAAATGAAAATTTTGGTTAATTAAATTCATAGAAATTAAGATTTCCCTAAGGTATTTATTTTTATGTTTTAAATGTGGTGATTATTTATACTTTGAAAAAAAAATTACCTATAAAGAAATTTTGTTATGGGGATCATCAGGATCTCATGTATAAAAGTTTAAAAAACACATATTCTATTAAAAATGAATATGAAGAACCTCTGACTAACTTATAAAATGTATGGATTATATTTATTCATTTTTTTCTTATGTTCAAAATAGGAAACAAGATTATATTCTGTTTTATAAATACTAAGACAAGATTCACATCTCTAGTTATTGGAAATAAGTATTAAGGAATAAGATGAAAATATTGGTTAATGGTCTGTGAAGGAGGATTAATGTTAAAACTAAATATATACATGTTTTCAAGAGTAATGATATTTTATTTAATTGTTGATAAGTTCAAGGACGATAATATGTACAAAGGTATAGATACCCTTTTTAGGCCTTATATGTTTTTATGATATTTTGGGATAAGTTTATTATGCTTTATTTGATGATTGAGTTATATGTAACCCTTAGTTTTAACATTAGATTTAGCTTGATGGTTATTTGGTGAATGATGTCATTATATTTTTGAGAAATAAGATGAAAGGTATAGATAACAATAAGGGTTAAAATGTTAATTAATTTTTAGGTAATTATGTCTAATCGAGATTAAAGTTTATCATATTTTTGGTGCATTATAGGATTAATGTTAATGAATAATTATTGGATAATATAGGATGCCTTGTCAAAGGGGTTCATATTATTTGAATAATAAAGACTATATTAAATTTCAGAGTCATATATGATTTTTTTGTGGTTTATGTCATGGTGATTCATGTTACTTTTTGACAAATATCTGCATATTTTAGAAAATATATGATTATTATATATATATATTTTATTTATGTGACCTTATGTGTGAATAATTTTGTTAGAGGTAAATGTGAAGTTATGTTTGGAAGAATATGTGATATTTTGTTTTTGAATTTTTTGGTTTATAATTATATCAAGATTATTTTTTAATGAGTTTTAAGGACATTTATTTATATAATGACTTAATTTGAAATATAGGTGTTATTGATTATATTGTTGTTTTGGGGATTCAATTATTACTTCTTCATATAATAATTTATTCATTATCAATGACTCATTTTTATTTTTATAAATTATATAGAAATATGTGAAATAGTATGAAATCCTTTTATGGATCTCATAATACCTAAAAATTTGTGTTTTTAGGATTTAGTAATAGAAAATTCATCTTGGTAATTCATCATTGGAATTTGAAATGAGTTATAGGTCAAAACATATCAAACATGACTAAAGGTTAAAATTATATTTATATAAATTGATATAAATTAAGTAAGTATAGAAAACATAGAGTGACCAACATGGATATTACACAATTTTAGATAAATATGATATATAATACAATAATACGAGCCCGAGGACCGTAATATTTTAGTGTATTTGGAAATATGGAAACAAAATCATCTAACCAGGTGAAGGATATTCAACATCTCCCATAAAGATCACCACCTTTAGTACTTCTACATAAAACATTTCTTCTTAACCTTGGCAATGGAAACAAAATAAATGAAAGAGCTCGAATTCTCAATAATGGTAAAAAACGGTTATATGGTAGCATAATCATGAGCATATCGGTGAGAACCTGATAATGAAAATAGAAGATATACCCAGTATATCAATGATCATATATATGAAACATGGAATAAATAATGGTAATTCATAAGACATGAATCACAAAGAAATAAAAATAATAGGCCATGAAAGCCTAACATAGGAATAAAACTAGGAATTGTGGTAGACAACAAAGCATATAGGGATTTCAATTGTATCTAAGGAATTACTTCCTAGACAATCTTAGTTGTATCGGTTCAGTCCCCATACCATATTAGTAGTCCTGGTTTACTCACATGGCCATATTAGTAGCATGAGTTAACTCCCCATACCATATTAGTAGTCATGGTTCACTCTCATGGCCATCTTAGTAATAAAGGTTCACTCCCAAGACAATCTTTTCTTATCTCATGAGATATAAAGCTCAACCCAATGCATTTTAGGGAGATATAGGTCTCACCCATCTCATAATGAAATCATACATAAATATTCCACAAAATCATAAAAAATCATAACTTAACCCATGAAATTAAATGGTTATTGTAAAAATTCAAACATATCATTACTTGTGGAAGAGACAGGTTTCATAAAAATTTTATCATAAAATTAACCTATCAACATAAGTTGGTTTCGAAAGTAAATGGCCCCTGAAATAGAAACGGGTTTCATAAACATCATGTCATAAAGACATAAATCATTCATTGAAATAATATGAATGGAAACATTTAATAATTTCCCCATAATTTCATGAGTACACAAATGGATGTTATCTTAGAGGGAATATAATTTTGAAAGATATTTTAAAAACATTTCTTGAGTAAAATAACTCTTCTTCTTTGAAAAAATGGTTTTTAGAACATAAAACCATTTGAAAACGTTTTTCATTGAATATAGATATAAAAACAGATAAAAAATATTTGAAAAAAATAAAATATTTTTAAAATCCTTTTTAACTAAAAACAATCTTGAAGGATATTTAGAAAAAAGTTCTGAAATCATTTTTGAAAACATTGATTTTTAATAATGTAGATCTCTAACAGAAGAAAGATACGGTTATATTTCCCATTAAAACATTACCTTTTGAACCAAAGAGAGGAAAAATCAAACTAATATAAGAGGACTTATATAATAAAAATATAATATGGAAAATATTTAGTTATCTAGAGATATGGATCATAATATTTCATCAATGGAAGAAAAAACATAATCAATCTCAAAAGGCAATGAGATTGTCCCAATAAACTCTTATAACATGGTAACATGGGATCATTCTCTACATGTATGGAAATTAAATAAATAATAAAATAACATTAAAATAATCCAATTCATGATATAACATATAAGTATATACACCTCAAAAAATATTTTATGTGCATAACAATAAATGAGTCTCAAAGAAGGTAAATTGAGACAAAACTATTTTACCGATTTGGTTACTTTTGAAACATAAAACCCATGAAAGAAATAACATAAAATAGTTTTGAGAAGGATCATAAATTTATGTATAATAATCATTGGATAAAATCATGGGTAGTACATAAAACACCCAAAAGGAAAGGGTGGTGATAATAGCTTGTATCTCATAGAAAATAAAAGTGAGATGAAATCCCCTTACCTTGTGTCTTGAATCCCTTTTTAATTGAACAAGATTAATGTATAATTAATATATGATTATTTTAAATATTTTCAATAATCATATTTTTATATCTAATACCACATACTATTTTATTATGACCCTATATTACCCTCTTGTATACGATCTTCTGTTATGGATTAATTTTGGGAAATATTCGCTTTCTTCTTCACATGTGTCTTAATTTGTTATATCTTTGGAACTTATACATATATCATGATTCCAAAATATTAATCATTACATAAATATATTTTATATCTATTATATTTATATGATAATTATTTATAGCATAAATAAGTATGAAATAGAATACTCTGTTCCTAGAGACGATAATCTTTATATACGTTTGAACGTTTTTCCTTTTTAATTGTCATATGGAATGAATGTTTGTTAATGATATATATATATATATATATCATTATAATTATTATACTATAATTATTATATCATAGATATAATATAATTTCACTAAATACATCCTTAATACATTTCATGTGGTGTGTGAACAAATCACATCACTTTGAGGGAGAGATACTCCACACTTCCTCAAATGAGATTATCGTGTAAACACTAAATGGAATGTAAAAAATGTCTATTTTGTAAAAAAGAATAGATAGTACTAATTAAAAAATAAATATTATATAATATATATATATATAGATTGTCCATCATAATGACCACCATGATTTGTGGTAAAGAAAAAAAGAACAATCATTGTTTTGTGATGCTGTAGTTCATCGTACATAGAATCATTATGTTTGATTTCCATTAGATGGAGGTGTGTGTATGTGTAGGTCAAAAACCTTGCATAAAACATCCTAATATATTTTTAATACCAGTTTTTTCATAAAACAATGGAATAAATATAGTGGAGGGGAGGATAAGAAAAATAATGGAAAAGAGCGTGAGATAAGACGTTACATCTTCATTGAGTAACACATTTTGATTTATGCCAAAGGTTTAATTGATTTTCCTTATTCCTAAGGTAAGAATTATATGAGTAATTGAGTAAGTTATTAGGATAAATGGGAAGGTTTTTTCCTATCCAAAAGGATTTATAGGTGTGGATAAAGAGAACGATAGGTCCATTTTATAAGAGGGAGGATGTGCTCTTTTGGAAACTCCAAAACTACTAATTTATTATAAAATGAATTTCGATTTCAAAAAGAACCAAATTAAGTTATTTGGAGTATAAGATTAGGATATATCTAAATAATCTAAACCCATAAATTTTAGACAAGTTTAGGTTGCAAAATTAACCTTATCTTTTCGATTTAACCCTTAGTTTTATAATTTAACATTAACTGTGACCACTTTTTTTACACTATAGGTTTAATATTGTCACTATAAAATTCCCAAGGAACCTAGTTGGATCGTTTATCATATATTTTACACTATAAAAGTTAGTTTCCCAAATCCTAAGTTTTTATTAATTTTATAACATTTAATAAAATATTATTTATTTTCAAGTATCATTTTTTTCCATTTTGATTCTATACAATATTTTCATTTTTTAAAAATATCATAAAAACATGATAACTTAGAATAGGTAATTCCAATATGTCACTAACATGTCTATGTAATATATAATATTTTTAGATGACATTAATTATGTCATATTTTATTTATTCAAATACATTATTTTCATTTATTTTTCATCTCAACTAATTAAACAATTAATGCATCATCATTATACAAGATTTAATTAAGTAATTTCATCGTTAAAAATTAAACACAAAATATCACAATAAAATTAAATTTATTATCATGAAAATTAATAATCATATTTGAATTTATATTTTGTATAACTCGAAAGAGAAAAATATTTAATAATTGATTTTTTCTTTTCACACTTTTTACTCTTCTTTAAATAAAATATAATAAATGTCTTCATCTTGCACAAGTGACATAAAAAAGATCATATTTTCTACCTAAGGTTTATTTGGGTCGAAATAAATTTATCCAATGAAATTAGGACAAGTGAGAGGGTATATTTATATTATTATTATATTATTTTTACCTTTAACCACTGTAAATAAAATTCAAATTATATTATTCACCTTAAACATTTTTCATCATATATGATAAAATGTTTCATACTTATTTAAACCATGTAAGTCCATTCTTTGTAATTAAATCAACATAAGTGGTAAAATTACATTTACTGCTAATCCCGCAATTGTGGTTGGATAGCCGGAAAAAGCGACATTCAAAAGTTCAATTATTTTTTGTATCTAATTCTATTATAAAAATTATTGAAATGAAATAAATTGTATTAATATATATATTATTAAATTGTTTTTACTTCAAAATCAATTTAATGTTAAAATAATTCTTGAAATGAAAAAGTCGTTATTTAACTACTATGTAGTATTTATCACTATTCATAAAAAATTGATATTTTTAGAAAAATACCAAAAATAAACCATAATCTAATTTGGTTTCTCTGAATTCAAAAATAATTTATATTTTAAAAAAATCAATTTCAATGACTGTATAAAATTAATTTTATTACTTTTCATATAAGGACATGAAAAGCAACTTGTTTGAGGAAATAGTAGTTTTAAACATAAAAAACATTATGAGAAATTATATTTTTCTTTATCAGAACAATTTTTACTAATATTTAAAAAGTAATTATTGCTATTCATATTACATGTTTAACGGAACTGTTATAACTATCTTATTTAAATAATTATAATAGTAAATTGTTGTTTTACAAAAACTCGGTGTTGCATGTAACATAAGATAAGTCGGTGTTACGTGTAGTGTACTCATCCTGTGCTGTTTTGTATAACATAATGCAAAAATAGTTCTATTATATAAAAAAATATATATTCAGTATTTTCTGAGCTGAAAATATCAAAATATTAAATTAATTCAAAATAAATATAAATTCACAATATATCAGGGTGTTACATCCTACCGCCTTAAAATGAATTTTACCCTTGAAATTCATCAGGGTTATAAAAAGTTTAATACTATAAATTATCTTTCATATAGACCCACATCGTAAATCAGAAAAAAGAAACATCATCTTAAAAAGGAATGTAAGAAGAATAATTGTTACAGAAAGTAACTTGTAACATGGTTTCCAAATAAGATAACATATGTGGGAAGTGAAAACATGGATATGAATGAAAAACCGAACTATCATGTTCTGAGGGAGAGTGATAGAGAACATCATTAGAAGAATGTTAACAATCAAGATCCATAAATATGTGATTATGTAATTCGTCAGATAAGACGTTACTATGGTAACATTTTTGGTTTTCAAGATCCATTTCCTAAAGTTGAAGAACATGATAAGAAATAATTACTGGATTTCAGTGCAATCTCATCGTTTTTAGTTCCTTGAACAATTTACACTTCATCTCTTATTCAGAGAAATGAATAATAATTTTTCATTATTAATGTGTTAGGAGATCACTCAATCCAAAATATAATGATAGTTTATTCCATATGTCTTTATCATATCAAAAAAGTTTAGCATAAGTAATCAAATATGCATAAGTCCACCTATGGAGAGATAATACATTATTCTAAAAAAAAGTTTTGATGCTTAACATAATCTTCTCACTGATTGATAACCTTATAATCCTTCTGTAATCTAAAAATAAAAAACAATATAAAATGGTTGATTAACATGGATTAACTTTTATCCCCCATATACCATTAGGTACCTCTTGTTGGTCACAATATAAAAATCAGAACACTTTTATCATGTATTCTCTTGAGTCATGGTAATATCCTAAATTATTATATATACTTATTGAATTAATTTATTATTCCTTATTCTATTACATATTGAATATACCCTTTGAGTCCCAAAAAAATTGTATACTTCATAGATGATAGAATAACCCTCTTGAAAACAAATATTTAATTAGATCTAAGGTTACTTGTATCATCCAATTTACATATTAAAATATAGCCTATATTTTTCCAAATACCATTATCTCTACATCATGCTCATATTAAGTGTTTTCATTCCCTTAGTCATGTTTTTTCCTAAATTATTAACTTATTACCTCAATCACTTTTCATGGTTACAAGTACCATTCAACATATGATCATAAATACTTATGTAAAAAACTACAGTGCATGTAGAGACCCAATATTCACATACATGGACATTACAATACTTTTTCGGAATACATAATAAATAACAAAAACAAACACACAAGGATCGTAATACTTTAGTGTCTTCCTAAACTCAGAAAAATAATCTTCTAATCACGGTGAAAGATCATAAACATCTCCCAAAAATATATTCCACTTTTGTTTTCTTACCTAAAACCTTTCATTATATACTGGGGAAATGAAAACATAATAAGGGTGAGCTCAGATGCTCAGTAAAGGTAAACATAGAGAACATAAAACAATCCAAAAATATTTGAATTCAAAAAAACTTGAACATAAAATCTAAACATCAAAATCTTTAGCAATGACATAAATCATGGAAGTATGTAAGGAATATATCATAAAGTAACACCAATAATGATAAAATATCATGGTAATAAAACATGTAATTGTGGAAAACCATTATGAACAAGATATTATTTCCATAGTAGCCAAGGAATTGCTGCCAAGACCATCTTAGTGGACAAAGTCCCTTTCTGAATCGAGTTTACTCCTCGTTCCAATCCTATTTCACTGAACCTAATTAACTTACCATTACAGTAATGTATATCTCTTAAGATATAAATCTTTACCCAATGAATTGGAGGTATATATAAGTCCCACCCATCTCATAATGAAATCATTCTTACTTGTGCCACAAAATAAACAAAAATCATTCATCATAACCCAAAGAATAAAATGGGTTTCATAAACATCATCCCATCATAATGTAATCCATATAAAACAACTGGATATAATTTACTCATAAGAAGAATGAAAACATTTAAATAATAGAGACATGTTACTTTAAACATACACATATGAAATAATTTCATATTAGATGGAAAATGGTTTTGATAAAACACATGAAATGAATTCTTGAGGAAAATATCTTTTCTTCTTCAAAATCATTTTATTTTCACAAAATTCCATTAAATTTTAAAAGAAAGGGATTTTATTGAAAATAAAAATGAAATATTTTAGAGTAAACTTCATGAAAAATAGGCATTATGAAACCGTAAAAATCCATTCATGCCGTGTAAGTTAAAAAAACATTCTCCTCGTACTTTTGTCGGAAAAGTAAAAAAGTTCCTCGTGTGGTAATAAAAAGTAATATTCCATTAAAAACATGTGGTAAACATTAAAAAATGGGTAAAAAGGAATTTAAACATACATGAAAACATTTTTAGAAAGCATGGGCATGGATGATAACAATAACCCTAGTAAATACTTACGAATAAACAATCTCCAATAAAAACGAGATTGGAAAAGTTATCCCTTACCTTAGGTCCGATATGCTTCGTACATATCTGATCCTCCTGTATAATGATTTAAATAATTTCAATGACTTATTATATAATCATATTCATTGTTATTATATCATATATGGTTCACTTATGACTTTATATTACCCGTTCTTTTGTAAATTCCATGTTAATGCAGCGTTTTGGGTAAAATCGTTTTATTTGTCGTACATGTTTGGACTTGTTTTTTTTGATATTATTATTACTTATATCATAATTTAATTACTTCCAGAATGTAAATAATGATTTATATATCATATATATTCAGTGTATATATATAATAGATAGATAAATGAAATTAAATACACCGTTCATGGAGAAGGTATGTCGTACATACGCATGAACGCTATTTACCTTTCCTTATTGACTTGAATTGAATTAAGTAGATGACATATATATATACATATATACAGTAGTATTATAATGTTTTATATACCATTTTTATTCATTATATATAGTTTATAATCATTCTTGAATGGTTAACATGGAGAATGAATCTGATCGCGTCTTGGAGACGGTAATACATACGTACGGACGAGTGATGATATTGTTCCCATAATTATTGAATGGAATTAGAACAGATGATATAATATTTCAGAATATTTATGATGTAATAATAACCATATATAGTTATTAATTACACCATTATACCAATCCAAGTAAGGTGGTGGTGGAAAAACAGATTACACCACGGCGTGGAGACAGTATTCTGTACGTAGGCACGTGTGGTGATTTCGTTTTCCGTATGATTGATAGAAGGTAAAATGGGTTTGTTTAATATTTATAATAACATATAATTTTATTAGTGATACTGATGTTATTTCATTATAATGAAAAAACTAAAGAATAATATGTTGAAGAAGAAAGAAAACTTGAAAGAATCGGTAGAAGAGATTACCTCTTCTAGAACGCTCCTCTTTTATGCTTCGTATTAAGGCACTGGATTTGGAATTTTTAAGAGACCAGAACCACTATAATGTTTCTAGGTAAGTTGATAAGGGAAATGGGAAGGGTTTTTCAGAGCTTGATAGCTCAAAATTGTGTAAGTAGGAGAGGTAGGATTTGACCTTTTATAAGGGATGAGAGGGGCACCTTAGGAAAAACTTAAAATATTATTTTATAATAAAGTCATATTCGGTTCATAATAGCTCAAAATTGATTAATTTATAAGATAAAGTGGAGATGGTTTTAAATCCACTCATCCAATAGGTTTTAGACATGTTTAGGTTACTATTTTAAGCTTATCATTTAGATTTAAATCTATGTTAAATAATTTAACTTTTACCATGTTTTCTTGTTTTCTAACAATTTTTGGTTAATAAACTTACAATAATAAGACAAAATAAACCTAAGTGGTTCATTATTAATATATATAACCTTTTATAAATCATTTAGCCTATCCTTATATTTTTAGGATTAGAATAAAAAATAATAATATAATATTTGTTTTAAAAACTATATATGTCAATTTTGACATAATTTTGTAATTGATTTTTGTGAAAATCAGAAGATCATTATTAGTTCTAAAAAAGTTAATTATATCAATACTAACATGTCATATTAACCTATAAAATTAATTTAATTCCTAAAAAGTCTAAAATTACATTTATTTGGGTATTTATAACATCAATTAGGTTAATATTTCATTAATAAGGTAATTACGACATCATCATTGTGATATATATAAATTAAATTATTTAATGTCTAAAAATTATAAATAAAATTCCATTATGTAGTAAATATTTTTATCTTTCTAATTAATATTTATAGTCAAATTTATCTTATATAAACCCTTATATTAAAAATGTTTTAGTTATTTAACATTTATTTTAACTCTTTTAACACTTCTTCAAATAAAATAATAATAATTGTCCTAATCTAATCCAAGTGGACCTAAAGGGTAATATTTTATTCCAAAGGGAGTTTTTGGTCGAAATACACTTTTAAAATATAATTAGGACATGTGTTAGGATAATTATAATATCAATTTTACCCTTAATTACCCTATTTACTTTTAACCGTGCTAAATAAAAGTAAAAAGTTACTATTCACAAAAAAAATATTTTTATCTTATTGATCCCTAATTTACTCCATGATATTAACCGTGTCTCTCGGATTTTCGAAATTCAACTCACAGAAGCGGTAAAAATAATTTTTATGTACATTTGTAAATGTTCCTAGGAGGTGGGTAAAAGATGGTGAAAAGTTCAATAAACTTTTTATATATCTAAAATTATTATGAAATGACTCCAATGAATTACATTGAATATATATAACTATTATTTATCTATTTTGACCTAAAATAAATTTAAATAAAATAAATTATTATTTAAATGAAAAATTGGTTTTAACAAATAACTCAGTGTTTTCACTATTCATCAAAAATTGATAGTTTTCAGAAAATACCACAATTTCACCCTAGGATAATTTCGATATTCCGAATACAATAATGAAGTCCAGTTTGAAAGATAATATTTATAAAATTTCAAATAGTGGGTATTACTATTCATACCTGCTAGTTTATAATAATATTATAATAATATCTTGTTTAGTGAAACTCAGTATTGTGTACAACAGATGCTATCGAGGATGGTTTCTCTAGCATGAAATACAAGACTTGAATAGTGTTTGAATATTCTGTAAGATAATACGGTGTTGCATATAGCTCAACATAATCTTGGTGTAGCGTGCAACAGAAGACATAAAAATAATTAAAAATAATATTTCTCATAAAATCTCGGGATGTTACATTCTAACCCCCTTAAAATGAATTTCACCCTCGAAATTTGTCGGGGTTATAGATGGTTTACTACTTGAAAGTTTCTTTCGTAGAAACCCACATCGTAAAAATGAATACTAAAACTTCATTTAAAAAAGAAAGATAGAATTATAACGGTCACCCAAAGTAACATAGCACAGGGTTTCCACATAGGACAACATATGTGAAAATATGGACATGGAAGAGAAATCTAAACTCATGATATGATGGGGAGTGGTAGATAACAAGGATAAGAAAAAGAAATCAATCACAAAGCCATAAATTTGTGATGATTTAAGGTACCATCTAATTCATCGGGAATGAGGGTACTAGGAAAACGTTTTTAGTTCTGAAGATCATTTCCCTAATGTTGAAAAATTTTTGAATTAAAAGAAATACATACTTGCTTTTGGTACAATCTCACCGTTGTTCATTCCTTGAACAATTTCTACTTCAAATATTAAATAAATGAAGTTGAATTTGTCATTTTTGAGGTGTAAGAAGATCATACGATAGAATGATAGGTCATTCCATCTGTTTCAATCGCAAAAAATTTAGCACAATTTATTAAATATACGTAAGTCCATCTATGTTGAGATTAATTGTATACGTTTGCTAAAATGGACTTATACTTCATCTATCATAGCACATAATAAAATAAATTTAGTTTATACTTACCGGGGACTTCTTGTAGGCCAGTGGTAGGCGATAAAGTCATGTCGCACTTCGGTTGTGGGTTCAATTCCTGCATCCTTTTCTGACGCGACGGGTTATCGCCAGTAATACATGTTTTCCTTTTTCTAAAACTATACTATTATAACATAACAAAAAGTTATAGCCTTAAACAATACTATATGACATATAATTTAATCTATTCCAATGCTGAGGTTTATTCAAAATACTTCTGTCCAATCTCATAGTATAAAGAAAACGATTACTTGAAATGTCATCTACCGAGCATGTGAATACCATCATTTATCATATGAAATATCTTGTTGGTCACATTCCAAACATTTGAATACCTTAATAATTTATTCTATTTAAAATTTAATACCAATTGAACCTTAGTAAAAACATGAATGTTGTCAAATGTTAACTCTTTCCACATACCAAAATCCCAAAAAAAATATATTTACTCAAATCATGACATCCCTTTGTCCTTTTATCAATAATGAGCTCATTAATACTATCAAACATTTCATTTTCACCTTATCCCTTCATTATGTTCACATCATCCGCTTTCCAAAAATATTTCAATCACTTTTCATGGTTACTGGTACCATATAATTATTGAAAACCAAAATAAACCAATACATAGATATTCCAATATTCCATAATAGTATAAATGAGATTCCACAACATTATTTTGGAATCCTATTACATAAAAACATAGTCATTCCACTACATCTTTGTCATACTCAACATCGCCAATAGTGATCGCATGTATCTTCCCATTGTTCTTTTCCTTAGGATGTTTTGGAGGTCGATCATCATTAAACCTTGTATTAGGGAATTGGTTAGCATAATGACACATTTCCTTTCACAAGTAGAATTGATGTGTCGGTGTAGAATTCTATGTTGTCTTTTTTCTATTCACGTCATTAGAAACCTTTTCCCCACAACTTCGGAACTCAGCTACTCCATGACCCTCTTTTCCACACTTGAAACATTTTGTAGTACCTGTTAGGAAATCTCCACCATGCTTCTTTCCACACATTGATCATAAAGAAACATTCATCGTCTTTTCACCATTGTTCTGAGATTTTTCCTTGAACTCCATATTTCGTTTCATGTCAAAACCACGAGATGGATATGTAACACCAACTTCCAGTTATACCTTGATAGAACAATGCACAAATTCTTCATAGGTACCACCGTCTTATATAGATAATTCCCTTCGAAGACTTGGTTTTAAGCCACTGAATAATCTATCAAATTTCCTTCAGGTAGGATTATAAATCCAGATGCATACCTTACATTCCTTGTAAAATTCTCTTTTCATATACAAATAGATTCATCATCCTTTTTCTTATGCTCAAGGAACAACTTTTAAATCATTGTTTGAAATATACGAGGGACGTACTTATTGAAAAATAAGTTCTTGAAAACATACCATTCCATGGATTCAATTTCATCTTGGGGCCTTGTATTCTTAATTAGAGTCCACCACCGGTCTGCTTCACCATCTAAACAGCAAACAGTCAGAATGAATTTTACATGTTCCGAACATCAAAGTATGAAAAATATCTTTTCAATGGTACTGAACCATTTTTTAGCAACAAGTGGATCAGAATACCCACTGAATGAAGGTGTACGTTGCGTCATGAAGGACTCGATAGAATATTGTTCCTTTATCTGCTCATTTGGAAGTCCAGAATGATTCATAGATTCTATAAGTATAACAATAATATTTTTCACTCCATCTCCCATCGCATTGGTTTGTTTTAGAGAACAATTATTGCATTGTTTATTACATTGATCAACATGGTTCATTCGGGTTCCAACCATCGTCTAAAACCCATAGAGAACAGTGTGAGAGGAAAAAATCATGTTAGGAAAACAGCTTAATAAAGGGGGATTAATTCCAATATATAAAATTATAGATTTAATTCTACGACCATTATCGTAATTTTAGGACTGTAACCTATGTGTATCGTTATCCATAAGGACATCCCTATACATACCTTAGAAATATCTCTAGGGATTTCACTAATGTTTTTTGCATCATAGTTTCCAAAGGTTAACTAAACCTGTCATCTGATACCAAATTTAGAGACCCAATCATGACATACATAGACCTTACATTACTTTTTCGGAATACTTAATACATAAAAAACAAACACATAAGGACCGTAATAGTTTAGTGTCTTGGGAAACTCAGAAAAATAATCTTTTAATCATGGGGAACGATTTTCAACATCTCCCATAAAGATCATCCCATTTTGTTTTTTTACCAAAAACCTTTCTTTATATCCTGGGGAAAAGAAAACATAAAACGGGTGAGATCAAATTCTCAAAAAGGGTAAACGTAGAGAACATAAAACAGTCCATAAACCATTGAATGGAAAAAAACTTGAAAATAAAATCTAAGCATCAAAATCATGAGAAAAGACATAAATATTGGAAGTATGTAAGGCTTATATATAAACGGAACATCAATCGTGATTTAATAGTATTGTAATAAAACATGTAACTCTGTAAAACCATTAAGCACATGACATGATTTCCATAGTAGCAAAGGCATTTATGCCAAGACCATCATAGTGGACAAAGTCCCTTTCTGAATTGAGTTCACTCCTCGTTCCAGTCCTATATCATTGAACCAGATTAAAGTACCATTCCATCCATGTATATCTCATGAGATATAAATTTTTACCCAATGAATTGGAGGAAGATATAGTTCCCACCCATCTCAAAATGAAATAATTCTTACTTGTGCCACAAAAAAAACATAAATCATTCATCATAACCCAAAGAATAAAATGGTTTTCATAAACATCATCACATCCTAACATAGTCCATATAAAACAAATGGATATCAATTCATCATAAGAAGAATAAAAAAATGTAAATAATAGAGACATCATACATTAAACATACACTTATGAAATAATTTCATCTTAGATAGAAAATGGTTTTGATAAAACACTTGAAATGAATTCTTGAGGAAAATATCATTTCTTCTTCAAAATCATTTTATTTTCACAAAGTTCCATTCAATTTTAAAATAAAATTATTTTATTGAAAATAATCAATAATTATTGTAGAGTAAACTTCATGAAAATAAGGCGTTATGAAACTGTAAAAATCGGTTCATTCTGTATAAGTTAAAAAACAATATCCCCATACTATTGTTGGAAAAGTCAAAAAGGTCATTGTGTGGTAAACAAAAGTAAGATTCCTTTCATAACATGTGGTAAATTTCAAAAATGGGTAAAAGGTACTTTAAACATACATGAAAACATTTTTAGAAAACATGGGCATTGATTATAACAATAACCCCAGCAAATACATACGAATAAACAATCTCGGATAAAGATGAGATTGGAAAAGTTATCCCTTTCCTTTGGTCTGATATGCTTCATACGTATCTGAACCTCTTGTGTGATGATTTAAATAATTTCATTTACTTATTATAGCATCATATTCATTGTTATTATATCATATATGGTTCACTTATGACTTTATATTAATCTTTCTTTTGTAAATTCCATGTTAAAGTAGCGTTTTGGGTAAAATCATTTTATTTATCATACGTGTTTGGACATGTTGTTCTTGATATTATTATTAAATATATCATAATTTAATTACTTCTATAATATAAATACTGATTTATATATTATATATATTCATTATATATATTTATATAATATATATATAAATGAAATTAAATACACCGTTCATGGACACGGTAGGCCGTACGTACGCATGAACGTTGCTTTCCTTTCCTTATTTACATGAATGGAATTATGTAGATGAAATATATATACATAATTCCAGTAGAATTATTATGTTATATATACCATTATTATTCATTACATATAAATTATAATCATTCTTGAATGGTTAACATGGAGAATGAATCTCATCACGTCGTGGAGACGATAATCCATACGTACGCACGAGCGATGATATCATTCCCATAATTATTGAATGGAATTAGAGTGGATGATATAATATCTCAGAATCAGTGTGATTTTATAATAACCATATATTGTTATTATTTACACCATTATAACCATACATGTAAGGTGGTGGTTGAAAAACAGATTACACCACGGCAGGGAGACGGTATTCCGTACGTACGCACGCATGTTGATTTCATTTTCCCTAGGATGGATAGAAGGTGCAATGGGGTTGTTTCATATTTATAAAAACATGTAATTATATTATTTATACTGATTTTATTACTTTATAATTAAACAACCAAATATGAATAAGTTGAAGAAGAAAAAAACTTGAATTAATCGGTAGAAGAGATTACCTTTTCTTTGATGCACCTCTTTTAAGCTTCCTCTTAAGGCACTAGATTTGTTCTTTTGAGGAGCCCAGAACCTATATAATGTTTCTAGGGAAGTTTAGATGGTAAATGGTCAGGGTTTGGCCGAGATTTGAAGCTCATAATTTTGTAAAGAGAAGAGGAATGAGGTGCGCTTTTATAAGGGAGGAGAGGGTCACCTTAAGAAAAACCTAAAATATTATTTTATAAGAAAGTCATATTTGCTTCATAATAGCACCAAATTGATTTATTTAGAAGCTAAAGTGGTTATGGGTCGATCTAATCCAACCAATAGGTTTTAGACATGTTTTCGGTTACTATTTTAACCTTATCATTTAGATTTAACTCTAAGTTAAATAATTTATCTTTTACTATGTCTTCTTGTTTTCTTACACTATATGGTTAATATAATTATTATAACCAGACAAACGAACCCCAAGTGGTTAATTATTAATATATATAACCTTATCTACGTCGTTTTTCCGAACCTTATATTTTTAGTATTATAATAACAATTAATAATATAATATTTTTATAAAAACTATTTTACGTCAATTTTACGCTATTTGCTAATTGAATTTTTTTAAAATTATAAACCATTATTAGTTCGAAAAAAGTTAATTAAATAAATACTAACAGGTCATATTAACGTATAAAATTAGTTTAATTAATAAAATGTCACAAATTACATTTATTTGTGTATTTATAATATCTATTATGTTTATATTTCATTAACAAGGTAATTACTGCATCATCATTGTGTCATATATAAATGAAATTATTTAATGTCTAAAAAATATAAATAAAATACCATTATTTAGGAAATATATTAATCTTTCTAATGAATATTTATAGTCTAAATTATCGCATGTATAACCCTATATTAAAAATGATTTTGTTATTAGACTTTGATTTTAAGTCTTTTAAATCATCTTTAAATAAAATAATAATAAGTGTCTTAATTTAATCCAAGTGGACATAAAGGGTAAAATTTTATTACTAAGGTTGTTTTTGTTTGAACTACACTTATTCAATAGAATTATGACATGTGTTAGGGTAATAATAATATCATTTTTACCCTTAATTACCCTATTTACTTTTAGTCGTGGTAAATAAAAGTAAAAAGTTACTATTCACAAAAAATTATTTTTATCTTATTGAACCAAATTTTACTCCTTTATATTAACTGTGTCTCTCGGATTTTCGAAATTCAAATCACAGAAGTGGTAAAATAATGTTTTATGTACAATTGCAAATGCTCCTAGGTGGTGGGTAAAAGACGGTGAAAAGTTCAATAAAATTTTTATATATAAAAAATTATTATAAAATGAGTCCAATAAATTACATTGAACTTATATAATTATTATGTATCTATTTTTACCTAAAATAAATTTAAATAAAATAAATTAGTATTTAAATAAAAAGTCGGGTTTAACCAATAACTCAGTGTTTTCACTATTCATCAAAAATTCAATGTTTTCAGAAAAATAACAAAATTTCACCTAGGCTAATTATGATATTACGAATCCAAAAAATGAAGTCCATTTGGAAAGATAAATTTTATAAAATTTCCAAAAGTGGGTATTAATATATATAATGTAAATTTTATAATAATATTATAATAATATCTTATTTAGTGAAACTCGGTATTGCGTACAACACACGCTATCGAGGAAGGTTGCTCAGGCATGCAACACAATCCTAGAATAGTGTTTGCGTATTCTGTAATCTAATAATGTGTTTTTTATAGCTCAAGAAAATCTTAGTGTAGCATACAACAGAAGACATCAATGTAATTTAAAATAATATTTCTCATAAAATCTTGGGGTGTCACATTCTACCTCCCTTAAAATGAATTTCGCCGTCAAAATTTGTAGGGGTTATAGATGGTTTACTACTTGAAAGTTTCATTAATATAAACCCACATCATAAAAAGGAATACTAAAACTTCATTTTAAAAAGTAATGTTAGAATCATAACGGTCACCCAAAGTAACTCAGTACTGGGGTTCCACATACGACAACATAGGTGAAAATATGGAGATGGAAGTGAAATCTAACCATCATGTTCTGATGGAGAGTGGTAGAGAACATGTCTATGAAAATTCCACCAATCACAAATCCATATATTTGTGATGATTTAAGGTACCATCTAATTAATCGGGTATGAGGGTACTAGGACAACGTTTTTAGTTCTTATGATCATTTCCCTAATATTGGAAAATTGTTGAATTAAAATAAATACTTACTTGATTTTGGTACAATCTCACCGTTGTTCATGCCTTGAAAAATTTCCACTTCATCTATTAATGAAATGATGTTGAATTTGTCATTTGTGACGTGTTAGCAGATCATGTGATAGAATGACAGATCATTCAATCTGTTTCTATGACAAATAGTTTAACATAATTTATTAAATAGACATTAGCTCGTCTATGCTGTGATTAAACGTATATGGTTTCTAAAATGGACTTATACTTCATCTATCATAGCGCTTAATAAAATAAAACTAGTTTATAATAACCAAGACTTCCTTTAGGCCAATGGTAGGTGATAAAGGTATGTCGCACTTCAGTTGTGGGTTTGATTCCTGCATCCTTGTCCAACGCGACGGGTTGTCGCCCGTCCAATAGGTTGTTCTTTTTCTAAAATAATACTATTATAACATAAAATATGTTCTATCCTTAAACAATACCATCTGATTTATAACTTAATCTATTCCAATATTTAGTTTTGTCCAAAATACTTCGGTCCAATCTCATAGTATAAAGAAAACAATTACTTAAAATTTAATCTACTGAGCATGTGAATACCATCATTTATCATATGATATATCTTGTTGGTCACATTCCAATCATGTGAATACCTTAATCATGTATTCTCTTGAAAAATAAATACCCATTTAACCTTAGTGAAAACATGAATTTTGTCAAAAGTTAACTCTTTCCACATACCAAAATCCCAAGAAAAAATCAATTTACTCAAATCAGGATATCACTTTGTCATTTTATCAGTCATGAGCTCATGAATACTATCAAACATTTCATTTTCACCTTATCATTTCATTATACACATATCATCCACTTTCCAAAAATATTTCAATCACTTTTCCTGGTTACCAGTACCATATAATTATTGAAAACAACAATAAACCAATACATAGATATTCCAATATTCCACAATACTATAAATGAGATTCCACAACATTATTTCAGAATCCAGTTACATAAAAAAATAATAATTCTACTTCATCGTTTTCATACTCAACATCACCAATAGTGATCACATGTGACTTTCCTTTGTCCTTTACCTTAATATGTTTTTGAGGTCGATCATCATTAAACCTGGGATTAGGTCATTGGTTAGCATAATGCCCCATTTCCTTGCACTTGTAGGATTGAAGTGTTGGTGGATCTTTCATTGTAGTCTTTTCCCTATTCACGTCATTAGAAACATTTTTCCCATTACATAGGCACTCAGCTGCTCGACGACCTTATTTTCCACACATGAAACATTTTCTAGTACCTTTTAAGAGATCTCCACCATGCTTCTTTCCAAACTTTGAGCATAAAGAAACATTCACCTTCTTTTCACCATTGTTCTGAGATTTTTCCTTGAACTCCATCTTTCATTTCTTGTCAGAACCATGAGACGGATATGTAACTCCAACTTCCAGTTCTACCTTCATAGCACAACACACAATTTTTTCAATGGTACTGAAGTCTCTTATAGCTAATTCCCTTAGAAGACTTGGTTTTAAGACACTGATGAATCAATCAACATTACTTTCAGGTTAGATGACAAACCCAGATGCATACCATGCAAGCCATGTAAAATTCAATTCGTAAATACAGACAGATTCATCATACTTTTTATTAATCACAAGGAACTCCTTTTCAATCTTTGTACAAAGAATAAGAGATAAGTCTTTATTGAAAAATAAGTTCTTGAAATCATCCCATTCCACGGATTCAATTTCATCTTGGGGCCCTGTATTCGTAATTAGAGTCCACCACTGGTCTGCTTCACCTTCTAAATGGTAAACATTCAGAATTCCATTTTCATGTTCCGAACATCGATGTATGGAAAATATCTTTTCAATGGTACAGATCCATTATTCCGCAATAAGTTGATGAGAAGACCCACTGAAAGAAGGTGGACATTGCCTCATGAAGGACTCAATAGAATATTGTTCTTTTTTCTGCTCATTTGGAAGTCTAGAAATATTCATAGCTTTTGTACGTATAGTAATAAGATTTTGCACTACTTATCCCATCGCATTGTTTTTTTCAGGAGGACAATCATTTCATTTTCTATTACATTGATCAACAAGGTTCCTTCAGGTTCCAGCCATCCTCTGAAACCCAGAAAGAATAGTGTGAGAGGAAAATAATAATACTAGTAAAACATCATAATAATGGGGGATTAATTTCAATATATAAAATCTTAGGTTTAATTATAATATCATTACCTTAATTCTAAGACTAAAACATATACATATACATATCCTTAGGGACATCCCTAGACATACCTAAGAAATATCTGTTAGGATTTCACTAAAGTTTTCACATCCTAGTTTCCAAAGGATAACTAAACCTTTCCTATGATAACAACTATAGAGACCAAATCATGACATACATGGACATTATAGTACTTTTCTGTAATACTTAATGAATAACAAAAACAAACACACAAGGACCGTAATAATTTAGTGTCTTTGGAAACTCTTGAAAATAATCTTCTAATCATGGTGAAAGATCTTCAACATCTCACATAAAGATCTTCCCCTTTTGTTTTCTTACCTAAAACCTTTCATTATTTCTTCAGTAAGAGAGAACATAAAAAGGGTGAGCTCAAATGCTCTGTAAGGGTAAATGTAGGGAATATAAAACAATCGTTAAACATTTGAATGCAAAAAAACGTGAACATAAAGTCTAAACATCAAAATCTTGAGCAAAGACATAAATAATGGAAGTACGTAAGGCATATATCAAAAAGTAACATCAATCATCATAAAATAGCATGGGAATAAAACATGTAATTGTGGAAAAACATTAAGCACATGATATGATTTCTATAGAAGCCAATGTATTGCTGCCAAGACCATCTTAGTGGACAACGTACCTTTCTGAATTGAGTTCACTCCTCATTCCAGTCATGTCTCACTGAACCTGATTATCTATACATTCCATCCATGTTTATCACATGAGATATAAATCTTTACCCAATTCATTATAGTGAGTTATAGGTCCCACCCATCTCATAACGAAATCATTCTTATTTGTGCCACAAAATAAACATAAATCATTCATCATACCCCAAAGAATAAAATGGGATTCATAAACATTATCCCATCATAATGTAATCCATATAAAACAAATGGATATCATCTCATTATAATAAGAATCAATACATGTAAATAATTGAGACATCATACTTTAAACATAGGCATATGAAATAATTTCATCTTTGATGGGAAATGGTTTTGATAAAATACTTGAAATGAATTTTTGAGGAAAATATCCTTTCTTCTTCAAAATCATTTTATTTTCTCAAAATGCCTTTCAATTTTAAAAGAAAATGATTTTATTGATAATAACTAGGACATTTTTTAGGGTAAACTTAATGAAAATAAGGCATTATGAAACCATAACAATCCTTTCATGCAGTATAAGTTAAAAAAGCATTCTCCTCGTGCTTTTGTCGAAAAAGTCAAAAAGTTCCTCATGTGTTAAAAAAAGGTAAGATTCCTTTCATAACATGTGGTAAATTTCAAAAATGGGTAAAAATGTATTTAAACATACATGAAGACATTTTTAGAAATCATGGGCATGGATGATAACAATAACCCCAGTAAATACTTACGAATAAACAATCTCAGAAAAAAAACGAGATTGGAAAAGTTATCCCATACCTTAGGTATGATATGCTTCATATGTATCTGAACCTCCTATATAATGATTTAAATAATGTCATTGACTTATTAAAAAATTATATTCATCGTTATTATATCATATATGGTTCACTTATGACTTTATATTACCCATTATTTTATAAATTCCATGTTAAAGTAGTGTTTTTGGTTAAATAATTTTATTTATCATACGTGTTTGGAATTGTTGTTCTTGATATTATTATTACTTATATCATGATTTAAATACTTATAGAATTTAAATAATGATTTATATATCATATATATTCAATATATATATATATATAATAGATAGATAAATAAAATGAAATACACTGTTCATGGAGACGGTAGGACGTACGTACACATGAACGTTGTTTTCCTTTCCTTATTGACATGAATGGAAGTAAGTAGATGAAATATATATATACAAAAATCCAGTAGCATTATAATGTTATATATACCATTATTATTCATTATATATACTTTATAATCATTCTTTAATGGTTAACATGGAGAATGAGTCTCATCACGTCGTGGAGACGGTAATCCGTACATACGCACGAGTGATGATATCGTTCCAATAATTATTGAATGTTATTGGAGTGGATGATATAATATCTCAGAATCATTATGATGTTATAATAACCATATTTAGTTATTCTTTACACCATTATACCCATCCAAGTAATCTGGTGGTGGAAAAATAGATTACCCCACGGCGTGGATACGGTATTCCGCACATACGCACACGTGGTGATTTCATTTTCTGTAGGATGGATAGAATGTGAAATGGGATTGTTTCATATTTAAAATAACATGTCCATATATTAGTGATACTGATGTTATTACTTTATAATGAAACAACTAAATATGAATAATTTGAAAAAGAAAGAAAACTTGAAAGAATCGGTAGAAGAGATTGCCTCTTCTTCGACACACCTATTTTAAGCATCCTCTTAAGGCACTAGATTTGGTATTTTGAGGAGACAAGAACCACAATAATGTTTCTAGGAAATTTGAGATGGGAAATTTTCAGGGTTTTTCTGAGCTTGACAGCTCGAAATTGTGTAAAGAGAAGAGGGAGGAGGTGCCCCTTTATAAGGGAGTTGAGGGGCACCTTAGGAAAAACATAAAATATTATTTTATAATAAAGTTATATTCCGTTCATAATAGCTCCAAAATGATTTATTTCTAAGCTAAAGTGGGTATGGGTCTAAATCCTCTCTACCAATAGGTTTTAGACAAGTTTAAGATACTATTCTAACCTTATTGTTTAGATTTAACTCTATGTTAAATAATTTAACTTTTACCGTGTCTTCTTGTTTTATTACACTATATGGTTAATAAACATACTATAACCAGACAAACGAACCCCAAGTATTTAATTATTAACATATATAACCTTATTTAAGTCATTTGGCCGGTCCTTAGATTTTTAGGAATAGAATAACAATTAATAATATAATATTTGTTTTAAAAAACTATTTTATGTCAATTTTGACACTATTTGGTAATTGATTTTTCTGAAATACATTACAACATGATTAGTTCAAAAACGATTAATTAAATCAATACTAACATGTCATATTAACATATAAAATTAGCGTAATTCATCAAAATTCTCAAATTTCATTTATTTTGTTATTTATAACATCGATTATGTTAATTTTTCATTAATATAGTAATTACTACATCATCATTGTGTCATAAATAAATTAAATTATTAATTATCTAAAAATAATAAATAAAATACAATTATGTAGTAAATATTTTTATCTTTCTAATGAATATGTATAGTCGAATTTATCTTATGTATAACCCTATATTAAAAAAATAGTTATTAAACTTTGATTTTAACTCTTTTAACTCTTCTTTAAATAAAATAATAATAAGTGTCCTAATCTAATCCAAGTGGTCCTAATGGGTAATATTTTATTACTAAGGTTGTTTTTGGTCGAACTACACTTATAAAATATAATTAGGAGATGTTTTAGGGTAATAATAATATCATTTTACCCGTAAAATTCCCTATTTACTTTTAACCGTTGTAAATAAAAGTAAAAAGTTACTGTTCACCAAAAAATATTTTTATCATATTGACCCAAATTTTACTCCTTGATATTAACCGTGTTTCTCGGGTGTTCAAAATTAAACTCAAAGAAGTTGTAAAATTATGTTTTATGTACAATTGCAAATGCTCCTAGGAGGTGGGTAAAAGACGGTGAAAAGTTCAATAAAATTTTTATATATCTAAAATTATTATAAAATGTCTCCAATTAATTATATTGAACTTTTATAAGTATTATGTATCTATTTTGATCTAAAATAAATTTAAATAAAACAAATTATTATTTAAATAAAAAGTCGGTTTTAACCAATAACTCAGGGGTTTCACTATTCATAAAAAATTGAATGTTTTAAGAAAAATAACAAAATTTCACCCTAGGCTAATTTCGGTATTCCGAATCAAAAAATTTAGTCCATTTTGAAAGATAAAATTTATATAATTTAAAAATGTTGGAATTACTATTCATAACGGCTAGTTTATAATAATATTATAATAATATCTTGTTTAGTGAAACTCGGTATTGCGTTCAACCCACACTATCAAGGAAGGTTGATGTGGCCTAAAACAAAATCCTAGAATAGTGTTTGTGTATACTGGAAGCTAATATGGTGTTTCCTATAGTGTAAGCTAATCTTGGTGTAGCGTACAACACAAGGCATCAAAGTAATTAAAAATAATATTTCTCATAAAATCCATGTGTGTTACAGTGCACCAATCCATGAATGTTTCATTATTCCTTAATACCATAAATATATATATAATTTTTTTACTGAATTCCAATTCATAAAAACTTTTATTACATAATAATTAATCCTTTAACATGGCTAACTCATCCAATTAAATAATACATATTTCTTTTCACATTTCATCTACAGTCTCATCATCAACAGCAATGTAACCATTACTCATACACATTAATGGTTCCCATTAGGATCATTCATATTGGGGAATTGGGTTTCAAAAGGAAATTTTAATACAAGCTTAAAACACTTAACCATTGATGATATTTTATGTAGGAAAATATTCTCATCCATTTCGTTAAAAGAACTCTTCATTTTTCCCTTGAGTCACTTACCTTGTGTGCTTATTTTTCACAATAAAAAAATCATTTTGTTCCTCAAAAAAATCACATAGGCGATTCCTTACACATTCTTGAAATAAAGGAAAGATATTCTTATTTCCTCTATAGTCTCCAATACATGAAATCTCCGTCATCTCATACATTATATTCCTCAGTGTGTTTGAGAGTTGGTTGAAGTATAAGTTGTTAATAATGTTCCTTTAAAAATGGTTCGGCATGATCACAACCTCCACCACTCCAGGTATCATCAAATTTGACTGATCATAAATAGAATTTACATCATACTCAAATGATAATCTAGATCTTTTGGGTTTCCTCCATTAACTAAATCCAAAAAACATAGTGTAAAAAATAGTTATAATAATTATTAAACACGTAATAATAAAAAGTAACTTATATGATGTAAAACTTATGATAAATTATTTAATCTATGACACCTTAGGTTGACGTTAGGATATTCATATCCAACTTCTATTTTAATCCATAAAACTTTTTCATGAATATTTTTTGAATTTACAATGAATATCCCCTGGTAATGTCAAAACAGGTGTGTAGAAAGGCATGTTCTGTTGTATCTAATTACTCTGAGTCTGGCTCAGGAAATCTATTCAGAGTTGTCACTACTAGGTACATCTATTACAAATAGGGATTTATTTCTAGAAAACCACTTACTCTATCCTTTACCAAAATTCTAGTACATTTTCCAAAACATTGACTCATACTTATACTTATCCTTAGAAACATCCCTAGACATATCTGTAGAAATATTACTAGGGATCTCAATATTGTTTTTTCATCCATACTTCCAAATTTTAACTAATACTTTTCCCGGATACCAACTATAGATACATGAGCTTGATGTGCATGAATATTACATCATTTTAGATGATTATACACTACATTACAATAAAACATTCCCATGGACTGTAATAGTTTAGTGTCTTTGGAAAAATGGAAACAAAATATTCTATCCTAATTAATGATCTCTACTATCTCCAATAAATATCTTCACATTTATTACTTTTACCTAAAATCATTTTTGGTAACCTGGTGAAAGGAAACATGAGAACGGGGTGATCTCAATAGATCAGTAAGGGTAAAAAGGGAGATATGTAATCATAATCAGGAGCATAAGGATGTGAGAACATTATAATGAAAATATAAAATCATACCCTACATATCAAAGATCGTATATATGAAACATGGAATATATATTTACAGTTTATAAGACATTATTCATAATAAATAATGAATTTAAGTCATGAAAGCCTAACAGAGGAATAAGATTTGGAATTATGGAAGACACATATTTATATAATGAGTTTCATAGTTCCAAGGAATAAATTCTAATACCGTCTTAGTAGTATTTGTTCACTCCCCATAACACATTTTTAGTCATGGTTCACTCCCATGTCCATCTTAGTAGTATGAATTCACTTCTCATACTATCATAGTAGTCATGTTTCACTCCCATGGACATCTTAGTAGTCAAGGTTCACTCCTAAGACCATCATAGTTTATCCCATGAGATATAATTATATACCCAATGAATTTAAGGGAGATATAGGTCTCACAAATATTATAATGAAATCATATATATATTTTCCATGTGATCATTAAAAATAATAACATAACCCATGAAAATAAATTGGAATCTTAAAAATGTAAAAATATCCTTAATTGTGGAAGAGACAAGTTTCATAAATATTTTATCATAAACATAACTGGTGAAATGAATCATCTTTCAAAAGAATATGACCTATGATAGAGAATCAATATTCATAAAAATAATTTCATCAAAATTTAATTAATTCATTGAAACAATATTAATGGAGATATTGAATAATTTCCCCAAAAAAGCATTAGTAACACCAATGGATGTTATCTTAGATGGAAAATAATATTGAAAGATCTTTTAAAAACATTTGTTGAGTAAAATATCCTTTGTTCAATAATTTTTTTTAATATAAATAATTTTGAAAAAAAAGTAATATTAAAATTAAACTGAAAAATTATTTTGGATATTGGAAATCAATAAAACGTTTTTAAAATCCATTTCAATTGAAAATGTTCTTCAAGGATCATTTGAACGCATTTTTTAAAACAAGACTTCTAAATACAATTGATCTATGACCAAATAAGGAGTTGATAATATTTTACATAAAAACATTAACATAGGCACCAAATAGTGAAAAAGTGGTACTAATACATGAGGATGTCTAGAATAAACAGAGCAGAATGAAAATCATGACTGTTCATGAGGGATGGATCATATAATTTCATCAATGGAATCATAAACATAGACAACCTTGAAATGTAATGAGATTGTATCAAGAAAATATTACAACATGGTAACATGGGATCATACTCATCATGTATGAAAAGGAAATTACATAAATTATAAAATATCCTTGAAATATGTAAATTCATGATATATCATGGAAGTATATATACCTCAAAAAATATTTTAGGTTTATAACAATACATGAGTCTCAAAGGATGTAAATTGTGAAAAACCTATTTTACCAATTTGATAAATTTTGAAACATAAACCCCAAAAAGGAAAGATCATAAAATAGATATGTGAATACCCATAAATTAAGGTTTAATATTCATTGGATAAAATCATGGTCAGTATATAAACCACACAAAAATAATTAGTGGTGAAAATAGCTTGAATCTCATATAAATTAAAAGTTAGATGAAATCCCCTTACCATGTTTCTAAATCTTTTTGTAATCAAACAAGATTCATGTATAATAAATATAAGTTTATTATAATTATTCTATAGAAAAATATTCTTATATCTAATACCGCATATGGTTTTTTATGACCTTATATTACCTTCTTGTTAATGATCTTATGTAAAGGTTTTACTTTAGGTATTATTCAACTTGTTCTTCACATGAGTCTTCATTTATTATATCGTTGGTACTTATACATATATTATTATTCCAGAATTTAAATCATGACAAAAATATCTTGTATATCTATTATATTTATAAGATAATAATCTACACCATAAATAAGTATGAAATAGAATACACCATTCACGGAGAAGGTAATTCGTAGGTATGTATGAGCGTTGTTTCCGTTTTAATTGTCGTATGAAATGAAAGTATGTAAATGAAATATATATATATATAATTATTCTATCAGAATTATTGTATCATATATATATCATATTATTTCACTAAACCCATTCTTAATACATTCCACGTGGTGTGTGGATGAATCACATCGCATTGAGGGGGTAGTAGTTTACACTTCCACAAAAGAGATTATCGTATTTAACACTAAATTGAATGTAAAAAAATTAGATATTATAAAAATTATAATAAAATATTAATTGTAGAATAAATATTATATATAACATATATAGATAGAGTGTACATCAAATTTTTCAACATGAATGGTGGTAATGTAAAAATGAACAATCATCGTTTCGTGAGACAATATTTCACCGTACAAAGAAAGAGTATGTTTGATATCATTTAGAATGAGGTGTGTGTAAGTGTAGGTAAAAAACATATCAGAAAAAAATTGTAGTATACTTAATATATAGGTGTTGTCAAAAAATAATGTAATAAAGATAGAGTAGTGGTGGAGAAGGAAAATAATGGAAAGGTGTTTGAGAGAAGTTGCTGCCTCTTGATTAGGTACCTCCTTTTGGTTTGTGCCCAAAGGCTTCCTTGAGTTTTCTTATTCCAAAGGTAAATATTACTAGAGGAAGGGAGGGAAGTATGGAAGGGAAATGGGAATTTTTTGGCTGATCTAAACATCTTTATATGTATGAATAAAAGAGAAGTATATGTAACCCTTTATAAGAAGGAGGAGGGGGACTTTCAGAAACTCCTAAACTATTATTTTATAACGAAAACATTCGATTTAAAACATCTCAAAAGGGATTTATTTCGAAAAAAATATTATGATGGGTCTAAAAACACTCGTCCAATGAATTTTAGACTTGTTTAGGTCAAAAAATTAAACTTATCTTTTGGCTTTACACTTTAGTTGAATAATTTATCTTTTACCATGACAACATGTGTTTTACTCTATAGGGTTAATATAGTTGTTATAAAATTAAAAAAGAGCCCCATTTGGATAGTTTATGACATATTTTTCATTATTAATGTTTTTTGATGAATATTTGATATGTATTAATTTTATAACATTTAATAAAATATTATTTATTTTAAAGAATAATTTATGTCATTTTTGATACTATTCAATATTTTCTTTTTTGAAAAATATCATAACAACATGATAACTTCTATCCAATACATATAATATTACACTAAATTTTAAAATTTATCTATAAAATGTTTGGATGTCATTAATTAAGTCATATTTTAATATATTTAATATCATTTATTTGATAACTCAATTAATTAAATAATTAGTGCATCATTAGTATACAATCATTTAATTAAATTATTTCTTGTCTAAAAATTAATAATAAATTATCATGATGAATATATATTTATTATATTTAAAATGAATAATTATAGTCATATTTATCTGATGTATAAACCTAAATAAACAAATATTCATTTATTAAATTTTGAATATGACACTTTCAACTCTTCTTTATGAAAAATATAATAAATTTTTTAATCTTACACAAGTGGCTTATGAGGGATCATATTATCTACCTAAGGTTGATATTTTTCGAAATAAACTTATAAAATTAAATTAGGACAAGTGTTAAGTTATTTTTAAATATTATAATATGATTTTTACATTTAATTTCCATATTTACATTTAACCACCTTAAACAAAATTCAAATGATACTATTCAAAAAAAATTATTTCCATATTATTAGACCAAAAATTTCATACTAATTAAAACCATGTATGTATTTGTTTAAAAATTAAATCCACAAAAGTGGTAAAATTATGTTTACTTCTAATCTCACAAATGTGTCTAGAAGGCAGTTAAAAGAGACTTTTAAAAGATCTCTAATATTTTTTATATTATTCTAATATAAAAAAAGATTCTAAAGACCTAAATTGGTTAAACATATTTATTATTTATCAACCTTGACTTTGAAATAAATATAATATAAAAGTAATTATTTAAATAAAAATGTTTGTTTTTTACAATATTGTTGTATTTTTCACTATTTATCAAAAAATAAAACTTTTAAGAAAATTTCAAAAAATTCATACTAAGATAATTTTTATACTATGAATTCCAAAATAATTTTCATTTTAACAAATTAAATTTCAATAAGTGTATAAAGTTATTTTTACTATTTTTCATAGAAGGATAAGAAAAAAAATTCATTTTAGAAAATAATAGTTTTAAACATATAAAGACATTACTATAAATTATATTTTTCATTATCAAAACCAATATAAATAATATTTTAAAAGAAATTATTAATATTCACATCACAACTTTAACAGATAGATTATAAATATATTATTTAAAAAATTATAATAGTAAATTTTTGTTTCATAGAAACGTCGTGTTGCATGTAACGTAAGCCAAGTCAATGTTGAGTGTAGAGAAAGCATCTGTTGGTGTAGTGTATAATATAATCCAAATATTAGAGATATTATATAACGAAAATATTTTTCCAAAGATTTAATATGTTTTGAAAAAAACAAATTAACAAAATATAGGGGTGTTACGGTAAGTATATATGTATCATTATATAACATTATGGTAAATGAATTCCTCAAAATCAAGAAAGAAGATGATAAATATATCACGTCTTATGCGGAAAATATCACTCATGTATGAAGGATATTTTTTTGATACTCATTAAAAGGTATACATCTTATAGTGATACTTACATAGCCCTAAAAATAAAAAAATATTTAATAATATGTTTACTAGTAGTGAATTAGAAATTTCTTATCAAAATAAACTACAAAAACGATCACAATTTCATTATACACTTATTTTTCTATAAAAAGTAAAAAAAAATTAAGGGAAAAATTTCATTATGGGGGGATAATGTTACACCCATATATTTTAGATAGTATTATGTTTTAAATAAATCTATGATCAATAACTTATATTTCATACAACTCCAAATAGATGATATTCATGACACATTAGTTGAAAATTAAGAGGAAATATATAATATGAATATAACCTCTAGTACATATAATGATAATAATAAAGGGTAAATTCATACTTTTTGAAAATATTTAACTCATATGATTTATTTTAAAAAAAATTTTAAAGAAAAAATTTTAGAATATTATGTGTTTCAACCTAGTACCTAAAATTAATAAATTTGAAAATATGATTATGAAAATATAATATGTTTCATTTTTTATGTGATATATTAAAATTCATGAAATTATTAATTGATATGAAATAAAATTAAGAACACTTTAGGTTTTAATTGCCATTTTTTCTTGAAAAAAAATTTTTCATTATATTTTTATTTTTATTTAAATGATAAATTTATAAATTAATGAATTATAATTTTTAAAATGAATAAATTTTATTAATTGTGAATATAAAATTTTTATTAGGGTATTAGTTTTGGATTTTTCTTGAAAGATTGATTTTTGAGTGAATAGTGGAGATTACTGATTTTGGAAATACTATCACTTTTAGGGAATTATCATTATATAATAATGAATTAAATTTTTATAAAAACAATTTCTATAAAAAATATATTTTTATGAATTAAAATAAATATTTTAAAAATATTATGTAGAATTTATAGATCTATGTTTTGCATTTTTAACCAATGTGGTGTTTTATTATAATAAATGAATTATTTTGGACCAATATCTTAAAATGATAATTTGAAATGTTAAATTAGGTTTTAAATTTATTTATGTAACATAAATATATGTTTTCATTTTTAAACCAATAAACGACATGGATGTGAATTCTATTCATGATTTTGGAGTAAATTTAATTTTATTTTTAAAAGGGAATTTTTGATAAAAATATTTTTTCATTACATTTTGTATACTTATATTATAAGTAACATTTAAAACCTATTTATATTTAATCTAAAAAAAATTATTCTAAATTTTAAATAATAATTTTATAAATATTTAATATGGTTCATTTCATTTTTTTTCAAGAAGAATAGTTTCCATGGTAACAATCAGTCACCACGGTAAGAGTTAAAAGGGTTAATTACATGGTTAAACTGTGTGATAAGGCTATAAATGTCACTAAAACTGGTATAAAATTTATATTATGGATTTATTTATACCCACACATATCTTATAATTTATAATTTGTCCATATGGTTCAATTTCATTGATGATTAAATTATTATTATATTATAAATTGAATATTTAGAAAAATTTCACACTCGATCACTTATTTTTTCGTGATAATGATTAGGACAACCACAATATATGAATGGTTAAAGATAATAATATTTATTATAAAAAATAAAATTTATTTCTTAACTTATTTTTTATTTCATGTAAGAGTATAATTGTGTAAAATTCTTATGCTTTGTCAACAAATTGATTCTGTAAGATCTTGAAATATCATGTCAAAGATTTTAAAAACATTAAAAGTGATAACTTTGGGGTAATTAGGATTAAAAATTAATTTAATATATAATTATAAAGTATAATTTATGATTTAGGTGTTTATATTCAAAATACATTATTATCTTGAGGAATTTAAAGTCAAATTTTGTGAATAGTCCTGAAAATGACATCAAAGATAGTTAATGTTAAAAAAATATTTTATTAATTGATTTATAAACCCCAAAAATTATTATATTTGGTAAATTTAATGAGAAATTTTATATAATTACATAAATTTATCATTTATAATCCCCTTTTAATTTTTATAAAATTAATTTTTTGACCCTTAATGATTTAATATTTTCCAAATGTCATTGATTGTTTCTAATAAAATGGAAAATAGTATAACCTTTTAAATTACACATATGAGTGGTATTTTTACTCAAAATAATACCCAAATAACTCTCCACATATCACATAACACTTTAAAAATCTCCTAGTTTTGTAACGGACCTATGTTCAATTGAAAGGAGGTCATCAAAAGTAAAGGTCATCATCTTAAGCTGATACTTTCAAGTTTATTTTTGCATAAAAATTCTAAAAATATAATATAAATTTATAAAATTATTAAATTGGTATCACTATATTACTGAAATATAAATCTTATGATGGATCAATCATTTTCAAACACTATTCCATCCATTAAAAAATGAAAACATTGTCCATGTGTATTCAATGACTTTTGCCTCCATGAACGACACAATTTATTTTCCCTTACCTTCTCATGTGGATGGTTATAATGATGTATCAAATAAAAAAATAACATGTTTATAACCTAATTATAATTTTAAAAATATAATCCATTTTTTACCTTATTTCCTTTATATCCATTAAAATATGAAAATGTTTCTCATGCGTAAATGAGGACCAGCAATTCCATGAATGAAGTATTTCATTTTCCACTACCAATTTTAAGGATTGGTTTCCTAAATATATTAAACAAATAAATATAAAAGTTATAACTTGATTGATATTTTGGAAAGA
This sequence comes from Viscum album, assembly GCA_963277665.1. Classification (NCBI taxonomy): domain Eukaryota; kingdom Viridiplantae; phylum Streptophyta; class Magnoliopsida; order Santalales; family Viscaceae; genus Viscum; species Viscum album. Next base: position 220,612,235 of record OY728127.1, on the reverse strand, counting down.
TAATATTTTTGTAATATTTATATTATTAACAAAAAATGTCATCAAAAAATTGAGACACCTAAAACAAGGATACTGATACACTTTGTAAGGTATAACCACATAACATTATTTTACATTTTCTATATTCTTATAAATTTTTATGAAATTGATTTATCATTATTATAAAATATTTTTAAAATCATTAAGCATATATAAATGTGATTACATCATTATAAAATAATACATTCTTACTCATTCTGTCATTATTAAATGTTCTTATTTGGGCCAGTTTTACCGTCTACATGAACAATGTTAAAATGATTATGTCATGAATGATTAAAGAAAGAGATAATTATAATATATTGTAATAATTGTTAATTTAATATGTTTTAATAATATTAAAATTATGAAACATAAATTTTAATAATGTATTCAAAAGTAAAAAACAATGATTATTTTAAAACATAAAAACAATCTTATCAAAGAAGATTCCTAAAAAAGTAACTATTTCAGAACCGATAAATTTATTTTGTTTCCAAAATGATATAGACTCTATAACGTGAAACATATAGAGCTTTTGGAAATATAAGGTGGTTTTTGACAACCACAAAGGCACTAATTTTTTTTGGAGATTATGAACTGAATGATCCAAAAATGACCAACATAATTTATAAAAATTAATTTAAAAGTGAAACATGATAATAAATTAAAAAATTGAAATAATAATAAGGAAATAAAGATTTAAATTTTATTTTAACTGATAAATAATTGGAATGATTTTAATATCCTAGAGGGTCGAAATATTACAGGGAATGTATGTGTTGGAGTTGGATCCCTAGAACCAATTTACAAGTAGTTGATGATTTAGTATATTCATTGTCATGGAAATTAAAGAAGTTTATTATCACATAATTATTATTCCAATATATGGAATTGTATGTGATAATTTCCTGATAATATATGTTTTTATTATAGGTTATAGATGTTACCCGATGTGATGAGAACCTATATGTACCAAAATAGTGTTCTTAAATGAATTCTCTATAACTGAATAATATTTTTTGAAATGAAATATATGACACTATATATTTGGAGTAGGAATTTTATAATAAATTGAGACACCTTCTGATGTTATTCACCCTTGGTAGTATAGAATAGTTAAGGTTTTGAGAAAGGACTGACCTATTGGAAATCCCAATTTTACATGTCATTGAATATTTATGTCTATAAACATGGGTATTGATGCTTATAATTTAGTATTATCATTAATAAATACCATACGTTTCATATTTTTATTTATTAAAAAAACATGGTTGTTATATGCTCATGGAGAAGTAGGATATAGTGGGTGTGTCACAAGTGATATTATATTAATGGATAAAGTGAGAAATGATTTATCCCATCAATATCTTAATTAATGTTGATATCTCGAGAACTATGAATGGAATAGAACTATTTGGAGAAAAATATAGACATAATATTCTATGGTCATGTTCATTTATGTAAAACCAAATAAAGATACATCAAACACATGTGTTAATGATACTAATATTAAACCTCCTTGACTAGGGATGTCATGAAAATGGGATTATATTATACATTAATCATTCACAGTAGGTTGTATATTTTTGTAAAATTTACTATTTTCACTATGGGTTCCTCGGTGTGTTGTTAGATTCTAAACATCAAATTTAGGAGTCTCCACTTATTTATACTGAGGAAGAGGACTAAAGGGTTACACATTAATTTTATATAAAATATTCTTTAAATTAAATGTTGAATTTAATAAGGTATAAATAATATTATTCATGATTTTTGATTTAATAATTATTCAGGATTAGTTTATCACCAATATATAATAAAAAGTTATTAGAAATAATAAGTGAGTAAAATGATTATAATAAATATTTATTTTCAAGGTTTGGGTAATATAATATTTATTATATTTATAAATGAATAATACAGTGATATTTATATCTTAAATAAGTTGTTGTTATTCAACATTTGAAAAATTCCAAGTAGGATAAAAGGACTGAGTATAACAGTATAATTGGAAATAATATAAATTATATTTATTTATTCCAATTTAATGGAAATTTAATGTTTATAATAATTATATTTTTAATAATACATGGGGTTTGAGAAGAATTATGTAATTGAAATGGGGTTTCTGTGAAAATTTCTAACCCATAAACTTTTATAATCAATATCTAATTATTTCACTTAAAAACACTCTTGATGTTCACACTGTATATAGAGAAGATATTAAAATCCATAAAGAAATTTCATTTAGATAAATAGTGTTCTCTCTCATCCTTTTCCCTCAAACCATTCAGAGAAGTTTATGAACCCTTTTCCCTAGAAGATAATTTTGATGCAACTAATCATGAATGACATAAGAAATCAAGTTCATTTATCCCAGCACCCAATGATTCTATGATGAAATTAAGATATTGGGGTTCACATGTCTATCACTACTAGAGGAATTGTTCACATGGATCCTATATAACAATGATGATATAAAGATATTGATTCAACTAGATCATCAATAAATAAAAAATTACAAGTTCTTGTAATTATAGATCTACTTGTAAATTAATTATAAATTACATGTAGTGATATTATTCTTCTCGTTTTGATGTTTAATATAGTTAATTAATCTATGAATTATACTAGTCGGTAATAAATTATTCATTTACATCAACGATAATTACTAATTTAAGAATAATATGATGAGTTTTCCATGCCAAATATGCACTTCCACTGTACCCAGAAGCTATATGTGGTATCCGAGTGGTCACATGGTTAATATATAATTATTTGTTAATTTTTCATTGAATGGAATGAGTTTGAAATATATTTTAATTCATATTTATTCATTCTTTAAATATTAACATCATTTTCTATTCCCTTTTACCACATAACCCATAAAATCATCAAGATTAAAGAAGAGACATCCAAAAATTCAATATAAATATGCTAAAGGATTTATTCAGGTAATGCAAGAACATATGACATGTAACATAAATATACACATAATATAATTGTGTATCTTGCATATATCTTGAAATAATATTATATCAGACTGATGAAATCAAATTTTTTGATCTACTAAAATTTGTTAGGGTCATAGATCTAGACTAGCTGGTATATAGTTTTATGAACCACACACCATATAAAATGAATACAAAATTTGTATTCCTAGAGTATTCACAATAGAGAACATAGAGGTCCAAGCTTGAAATGTATATACAACCTGACATAGGGACTGAGAAATCATGAAAATTCGAGTCCACATGTTGTGTCAAAATATTTCATGGCATGTACCTCATACACTTCTACAGTAATGGAACACACCCAGTCCCTGGGAATCTGCCAAAGACATGGGAAAATGAGTCTAAAAGACATACAATGAAATACACTCTGAGTAGTCTACTAAAAATAGTGTTCTTTGTATATCACATAAACAACAATTAATTATATAATTAAACCCACTCACATGTGTTTTATGTGTCATTTATATGAAGGTATATGCAATTTCATAGTATTGTTAATTATATATTGAATTAATTTCCATGTTAAATTATAAAATAATATGTTTTGTATTGAATTTTATTATAATGAAATCCACACCGATCAATATCATCACATTTAATACAATTCACAAGTGTTACATTACAGATTTGTTTGAAATTAAACTCCATGTAATTACCAATCATGAAACACATGTTGGTGGTTAAGGGAATGCATAAGCACAAGGATCATGAAAGGTAGTTTAGGTGAGCACATATCATTTCCTCAAAGTAAAACCATGAACTCTATTAATTTTAAATAAAAACAGTTAATTTAATTTTAAATAAATTAATTATTATAATTTTTTTTAAATTATTAATGATGGAATTTTAATGATTCTAGAATGGTATTCAGATAAATTCAGTAAAATGGATTAATTCAAGGTTCATTTACTTAATTAAAGAACAAACACAAGTAGATTATGGATAAATTTTAAATTTATGTTCATTTATATCTATTTGTATTATCATGTGATTAGTAAATACCTATTTATGTGATTGGCTTCCTTTTAATTTATTATTTTCTCTAAATTAAATTTATTGTATCTATTTCATATCCTCATTATGTAATAATGGAATGTGTGAGAACAATTTTTTTTACATAAACCCCCTTATCCAATACATTGGATCCTCTCACATGTTTGTGATTGGATGGTTTTGTATGTGTAGTGCTCCCATGTGAGGGGAGGTTGTCTGATTCATGCGGATAACGTGAAAAAAATCATGGTGATACATTGGATACGTTGTGGAATGCTGAAATATGAACTGATATTTGGTTCATGGTGTCCCCCTAGGTTTAAGGCATAGTTTATCATCAGCTAGAGAAATTGACCCTTACAGAATATCCTGATCATGAAACATATATATTATTTCTATCAGTTTCATGGTTGATTATTTATGTTTTTTATTATGTGAGAACACTTAATAGACTAATTAACAAGAATGTAAGATGAAATAAATAAGATTTCATTATGAAAAAATTTTAGTATAAATTTTTAATCACTTAATTAAAATACCCTTAATATTATCAAGAAATGTGATAATATAAAACTAGTTTTTTATGTATAAGGAAAAAAACCCCCATACTAAAATATTAATTTTGTATAACCTTCAACAACTTATGTTAAATTTAAAACCATTGTTTAAAGTGCTTGACCAGCCCAAGTTGAGGTCATTTCAATTATTAGGTAACTTTTAGACTGATGTTTTTTGTTGACATAATTTGATTCACATCATGGTATTACTTACATTTAGGTACTTGGTGTAACTAATAGGAAACAGTTGAGGAAATGTTTATCTAAGATTTTGTGATTGAGGAGTCAATTCAACATATCAAGGAAATTCATATTGTTATAGTTCTACAATTACACCTACCTAAAACCCTTTAATTAACATTTCATTCCCAATTATAGGTTGTGAGAAGGGGAATACATGTCATTTACACTAGAATATCAATGTAATCTGATATTCAAAAACTAAATTCGAGTTATATTAGGTTTCAAAAAATTCTAAGAGATTAATAAAAGTTAATGAAATTAAATTTTTTAATCTATTTTTATAGTCAATGAAATATGAATTATTGTATTTTAATTTATAGAAATAGAAAACGCAATGACTTTGAAAATTTTACTAAATTTTATACCAATTAAGGAAAACCTTCTCACTAACATGAATTTATAGGAATGGTATAGGTCCTTAATTGTTATATTATACCGTGAATGGATATTATAAATGGGGGAACCACCACTTCCTAAGTCACTTTCTGAAGTGGTTAGAGAGGAAGAAGTATCACGTTAACTAAAACATATACATGTAATATATATCCTATATTTCATGATATTGACCATGTTTAGTGATATTTTAATGAAATATGAGGACATCAGTACATATTGTATAATTAATCACCTTTACAATCATTATCAAAATAAGGAAAGACAAGAGAAATATGAGATCTCCAATGCACAATTCATTAACATTCTTGGAAATCCAACACCTACTGGGCCACATATAGTCAAGATGATCAGGCATGTAGATATTATGAGAAATAATTGGATGTATGGTTTATGATGAGTGATATATATATCTCATTCCATCCTTGTAACCTAAAACAATGTCTAATTTCATTGAGATTTATAATATGAGAAATAGTAAGAAGACACTTTAAGAACATCTTACTATAATTCACCAAGATGATAAAGACATCTGGACTAAAAAATAAATATTCATTATAGTGAATAAAAAAATTAAGGCATAGGGTATGAATTATCTTTCCAATTATAAAGCTTCAGAGAACCATCCTTCCATGAAGAAGAAGATCTAGAAGTATGAAAATGAGAATAATGAATCACATTTTGTATGTGGAAATAAAGAACACTGTAAGAGGAACTTTAATATTCACCTTGATTCTTTTTTTGGGCTCAAATGTTATCTTGTGTAATAATTCCATATTTACAAGTTGGGTATTAGATACTATTTGTGGTGCTCCAATTTGTATTTAAAAATATGAACGAAGTAGATTTAAAAATGTTTCTAGATGAAAGTTAGATCTATGATATGTTAATGGGGAAAGGTTGTATGATATATCCATTGAATACTACCACCTCATGCTTCTAAGTATATTGATATTATTTTAAAATAATGATTATTTTTTCTTGTGATACTAAGAAATTTTTTTCAATTACAACATTAGAAATTCATGGATTTATTTTTATATTAGGAAATAAGAGTTGGAACTTTTATAAAGATATTATATGTTTTGTTATGGCATAGATGAAAAATGGTAGTAATGAATTAAATTACACAAAAATATTTTCTAAATTAATAAAAAAATAATTTAAAATGAATCATTTCACACCAAATTGTGGAATCATCACCTTAGTTACCTAAAAGAAAGTAATTTGAATCATTATAAAGATGGTTACTTTGAAAATTATGAGTTTAACCCAATGAAATGATGTCATGTTTATTTACGAAGAAATATAACCAAATGACCAGTTGGTGGTCTAGGTTAATGGACCAAAAAAAATTTGTAATTGGTGCACTCTAACTTCTGTAAGCCCTTTAAAGTTGAATATTATGGTGGATTCTCAAACACTATTTTTTTATCTGAAAACCTGAGTAGGTATAGTTATATCTACATGATGAGGTATAATTTTGAATCATTTTATATCTTTATGGAGTTCAAGTATGAATTTTAGTATCATATTTCTTATAATATTATTAAAAATAGATCAGATCTAGGTGGTGAATAACATATCCATGATTTTTTCAAATTTATAAAAGAATATGAGATTTTATCTCAACTTATTCTACCATAAACAATACAATATAATAGTTTTAGAAAAAGGTTGAACCATACCTTGATGGAAATGGTATGGATGATGATGATTCATACAATCCTATCATTATCCTTTTGGGTATATATATTTCATATAGAATCATACAATCAAAATTAAGTAAAAAATAATGTGGGAAATCGTAGTCCCGGTGAGAAATGGAGTGGAAAGACACCCATTTTTTCAATGAATTTTATACTCAACATAAACAATAGTATTGGAAAGAAACATTTTTATAGGGTTTTATGGAAGAATTTTTTTTCTTGAAATACAAGTACAACATAGGATCCTAGATACGTTTGAGAAATGTAAAGATATGTCTTCCTAGTCACATAATATGGATACCCATTATTTTATGAAAATAATGACCCTTTATCTAACAAAAAGGTAGTAGAGAGAGCATAAGAAAAAAATGGAAAGAATCCATGAATTAAGAGATAGATTCCATGTATCAGAACTATGTTTGGACACTGATTGATCCAAGAGTAAATGTAAATCTCATTGGGTAAAAATGGTTAATAAAGAGAAACAAGGGCACGGAATGTCTAATTACCACCTATAATATACAACTAGTGGGTAAAGGGTTTATAAAATGTTAATTATTTTATTATGAAGAAATATTTTCTATAGTTCCCATGTTAAAATCCATTGTAATTATACTTACTATAACAGATTTCCAGGAATATGATATTATGTATATGGATGTCAAAACTTCCTTCCTTGATGGGAACCTTAAAAGAGATGGGTATATAACCCAACCATAAGGGTTTATAAATCCATAAAATTATAAAACGTTATGAGAGATGTAGGGATCCATTTATGAATTAATGTAAGAATATGAGTTATGGAACATTTCATTCGATGATCCTATAAAAGAATTTGGTTTCATTGAGAATGAATGTGAGCTAGGTGTTTGTATGTGATTTTGTGGGAGCATGTTAATTTTCTTTATTGTATATGTTGATGACATATTTCTATATTCTAGGGATAAAGATCATGTGTGATAGTTAAAATAGGTTTCATGGAAATTGTAAAATTATACACATTGACTATATATGGAAGAGGTTTAGTATGGAACTATCCAAGATTGGATTGGTTCCAACATCACATGGTAGATATTTTTCCAAGATACGTATCCTTAGAAACAACTTAAAAGAGATGGAATGAGAAATATATCATAGGATTCTAGGATACGATCCATCATTTATATTATGTTATGTAAAAATAATGATGTTGACCATGCTTTGAGCATGGTAGACAGATATCAAGTTGATCCATGTTAAGAACATAAGACTATGGTTAAGGATATCCTTATGTGGTTTTAGGTGAACTCCGACCATGTTCCTGGTGTATAGAGGAGATGAATATCCTTTAATTAGGATTTATATAGATTATATATTAAAAATAGATAAGAATGATCTGAATTCATAGTATTAATATTCCATTTATCTAAATTAATGTTTTGTAAGCTAGAAGTCTTTAAAACAACCAGTTGTGAATAATTCTATAGTGGATTCTGACTACATTATGATATTCGAAACATCCACAGAAGTATTTTGGATTTATAAATTTTTCCATGTTAATGATGTGGTTCCTACCTATCATGGCCATATCTTAGATTCCTAGGATAACACGACAACAATGTCTCTTTCCAAAGAGATAAAGGTATGTCCAACTAAAAAAAATATACTTTGTATGTTTTATCTATTGAATGATTTTTACCAATGTGATCAATTTGATGTGAGGGGAGTATTCATGGAGAAAAACATGATGGACACCTTGATGAAGGATATATCTTAGCAGAGGCATGAGTATCATGTGAGTGATAGTGGACTAAAAGTTTTTAAAATTTGGATTTAGTGAAAGTGGGAGTTTATTAGAGTTAGTTCTTTATTACCATCATCCATATAATTAATGATTAAATTTATTAATTGTCTTGAATATTAATGAAGTTTCTCATCACATCTCAATTTTCATATATATTACATTTTATGTGATAATTTCCTAAGAAAACTTGTCATACTAAAAGGTTGAAGTAGTTCCTAGATATAAAGAGAACTTGGAGGTTCCACAATAGTGTTTTTGAATGCATGTTCAATAACCAAATGATATTGTCTAATGGGAATAATAAAATATAGGATATCAAGGGTAGGAGGACCGTAATAAATTGAGACTCCTTCTCATGGCGTTCTCTCTTAAAAATATCTATTAATTGATTCTATAAGAATAAACTTACTATTAGTAAATCTAAACTTTCTATGTCATGGGATGTTTCTATCTATAAATGTGGGTATTGGTCCTTAGACTGTAATATTATAATTAATGACTACTATATGTATGTAATTTGATCTATTTATAATAACCATGATGAATAATGATCCTGGTGAAGTAGAATATTTTAGGTGTGTTGTTAGTGATATTGTTTTAATTCATAATGAGAGAAAATATTAATCCATTCTATATATTTATAGAAGTTGATATCCCAGAAAATTTGATATTAATGGAATTACACTGATAAATCCATGGCTATAACATTTTGAGGGAATGTTCATTTCAAAACAAGAAAATAAAGTGACATCGAAAACATGGGTATATGAGACTAGTTTGTATGTTGAATTATTAGAGATATCATGATAAAGGGTTATCTTAAAAATTAAACATTCATAAGAGGTTGTATGTCATTGAAACATTAACTTATTTACCTCTAGTTTCCATAATATTTATCTCGATACTAACATTGGAATTTAGGCAAATCCACCTACTGAAACTGAAAAATAGTTTTAGAGGGTCACACACTAAGTGTATCCACAATCTCAGTTAAATTCAATGTTTACTTTGAAAATTTAGAATAAATATTTTTAATTATATAGGGATTAAAAATTATTCCGGTTTGGATTATCACAACTATTTAATCACATGTTATTTGAAAGTATAAGTGACTTAAATAATAATAAAAAATATTTATTTTCAATTATTTGTGAATATAATATTTATTATAATTATCTTCAAGTAATATAGTGATATTTATTTTTTAAATAAGTATTCTTTATTTATTTTTGGGTAACTGATTATGTGGAGAAGCTGAGCAGTTTTAATGGATAGATTAGAAATGATATAAAATATATTTATTTATTCTTAAGTGATGAGTATGTTAGGTGAAAAATTATTATATTATTATTAGGAAACAATATTTTCTAAGAAATAAGTAATTGGAAAGGGTATTTTATTCCAATTTCAAACAATACACCTGCATTAATAAATATCAAATTATATCACATTCCCAAAAAAACTCTTAGTGTGAATAATTGATAGTGATAATCTATACAAATACCTAGAGAGAGTTATACAGATAAATAGTATAATCTCAACTTCTCTTATTTAAATTCACTGATAATACATAAAAAATCTTTCATCCTTAAAGATAATTCACCGGTGATCAACCATGAACAACACAAGTGATTAAGATCTTCTATTCTAGGACTTCATGATTCTATGATGATATTTAGAAACTATTGTACTTGTGTGGATCAGCTCTAGAGGTATTCTACATCTATAACTTATAATTAAATGATGATGCAATGATATTTAGTAAATAATATATTCAATAATAAAATAAATACAAGTTTAAGATATTATAGATATGGTCATAAATTAATTACTAATTACATGTGGATATACACCTCTTCATGTTACGATATATAATCTAGTAAACTAATCAATGAATTAAATTATTCATGACACTACTAATCATGTAATTTATTGATCATTGATAAAAAAGGCTAAAAAGAGGAGTTTTTTATGCCATATAGCTACTTCGGATGCTCCTGGATCCAACAAATAGGACTCAAGAAAAGGGATTTTTCTTTAAAACCCCATTTTAAAAGTTTTAATGTTTTACTTTAAACACATTACCCTATAAATCCTTGCGCTCTAAATTTTTTCATGAAAATTATTATTTATACTCAAAAGGAAATATTAAGGTTAGTTTATATTGCCATGGAATTTCATAACAAATTTTTTAAAAGGAATATTTTTTTTGTTTTCCATACTGACCATTTTTTCTTACATTAAAAATGTAAAAAATAGTTTTTATTTTTTTCCACAAGACAATCATTTACCACTATAATTTCCATTATATGTTATGAATATTACTATAAAAGTTTCCATGTCTCTTTGGAAAAAAATATTTTTATAATTTCCATGGAATTTATCATTTTATAATGACATAAAAATAAAATAATATTTCTTCTTATGTAAAATCTTAATCTATTCATCCTTACAGTTTAAATGGATTTTTTATGAAATTTATGATTGAATCACTAGACCTAATGTTGTTTATTAATGACTTTAATATTTTAATTTACTTATGTTGATTAGTGGGTAATATATATCCCCCCAATGCATCAGGTAATGATACATTCTCCCTAGAAAACATGTTGGAGTTTACTTGGTAGGTTATTCCATTATTAGGTTACTTATAAGGGTTCTTATAAGGGATATTGTAAAGTTAATGTCCTAAGATACCAATATGATATTTAATAATTTATATGGGATTTTATGGTATTTTTTATTTTTTGACGTATGTAAATGATGTTATTATTAATTAAAGGCTTGTTATGTTTTGAATGTGAATGTATTGTATTTAAGAAATAGTTTTCTGTAATTCTCATATTTTCCATGAAACTATAACGATTAAATTTTTTTAATATTTTCAGAAAAATTATTTATGATTTTTTTAAAAAATAAAAATGATTTCAGGAGTAAATAATACATTTTTGAGTTCCAAATTAATTATTTAAACACAATTACTTATGGGTTTTTATGCCTTTTAAAAGGACTAATGAGTTTATCACCTTTTCAAATAACTTATTGAGATTTTTTGTGCTTATCCACTGTTTTAAAAAGTTTTTCATATGATGTATAGATGATTATAAACCTTGGAAAGGTAAATTTATCCAATATAATGATTAATCTTATATAAATCAAAAGTATCATGAATGAAATAGGGGTGTATATTTAAGAATCCATATTTTTTTAGAAAGTATGAATAATGTGTGGAAGTGTCCACTTTGTTATGTAATGGTTTTCCTTAATTTTATAAATATTTAAACATAAAATATCATGGGAATGTAAGAAAGTATAATCGTTTCTATTAAAATATTAATTATGGGTAAATTTATTTATGGGTATTTATTGAAACATCCTTCATTGGAGCCAATGATGGAAGGGTGTTAGCAAATAACTCCTGTTGGATTGTAACCATCCAGGAATTTAGATCATGTATTCTATACTATATTGGTAACAAATATAGGAATTTGGTCTTCCTAACATGTTTAGAATCTATATATGAGGGCCAATTTCAATAAACATATAAACATGAATATACCAAATAATGTTTTCATGAATAAAGCCTAAGAATGGATGTTTTTTTTAATCTAGACCTATTAGATAACCCATCATGTTCAATCGATACATTACATGATTCAATAATTTTACATTAAATCTTGTAATATTTTTAATTGATAAATTTTAATACTTTTAATACTAACAATAGTGAATTGCTTATAATCTGTGTATATATATTCCTTATCACTAGTGAAAGAGAAGAGTTAAGGAAGAGATGATTTTTAGTGCTAGATTTTATATCTTCAAACATATATAAATGAAAGGAAGTCAATAATATTAAAAAAATTATTTCTAGTTATATCGCATAATAAGATCCTTGTTGAAATGATATGGGATCTTGATTCAGAAGCCACCCATACCAATAATATTATTACATGTTTTCCATAAAACCTTGATAAATATCATATAATATATACAACCTTCCCATAAAATGTTTTGAATTTTATTTTCTATCCAAATTATCGTGTTAAATGAAAAATGTGATGGTATAATGCGTGAACCAACACAAAAGAAATTACAAAATTGACAAGTCATACTATGCCAACTAGAGTGATGTATTTTCATATCCAAATGGATATATAATGAATTATTTTACTCTAAATATTTTCTACATTTATATACTGAATCATCCCATAAAAATATGATGGTACTATGGTAATAAAATGATTAATAACACTTTAAAACACCTATAAATAAAGAAATTTTATTTTGGTTTCCAAGACTAATACCTTCCAATGGAATGATTATTATTTATACTCGGAAATAATATGATCTAATAAATGTTCAAAATGAGATAATGATTCCATAAAAAATCCCAATGTATGAGAGTCTCCTAAAAAATTAAATTCATGTTATTAGAATAAAATAATTGAGAAGGTGAATTTAGGAACATCAATGCTTCAAAAGGAGTAATTATTCTAGCATCTAATACATTATGAATGCATTGAATTAGATAATATTTTACATTTTAAGTAACATTGACCAATAAGGGATCCCCATTATTGACCTCGTTATCTCATTGAAAGAATCATTATTGTGACCTATTACAATCTCATATAGGTGAACATTTTCAAGAATAGATTTAATTATGTAAATGAATCTTCTATAAACCCCCAATGTTGAGAGAAATTTAAATATAAATTTTCATATGATATTGTCCAGAGTAATAAATATATATATTATAATAAAAAAACTTAGCAAATTTAGGTTTTTTACTTCATAGTATTTCATTTTCTGATGTAGTAATATGGCAGTCTTGAATATTCATTTTCGAAATAAAACCATGTTTTTTGGAATAAATAAATTATGTGGAGATCTTCCTATTCATAATATCCAAAATAATGAAAATGACTTTAGAGAAAGCATCTAACATAACAAAAAGTTTGAAATTAGAAATATCAAAGTCATGGTCATTATTTGAGATTAAATTAATAATTTAAGAATTCACACCCCTAGCTATAGACCCAGTATATAAGATTTCCATAACCATGGAAGTTTAGAATACATTTAAGGCATCCCTAAAATGTACAAAACTCTATTTTAAATTCATCACTATAATATTTTTAGCCTTTAGAGACAATTTTTAAAAATTAATATTAAATATTAAATATAATTAATTTTAATAGCTTTTTTGAAATTCAATGTCAATAATTTTATTTAATGACAGTTTTACCATTTTATGAGAATTTTTAAAAATTTCAACCATCTTTAGCAGTAATTCATTAAACATTGGAGAAATATATTATTTACTATTGGTTTATTTAGTAGTGGGTTAAACCCCCACTAATTTCTTTTCTTTTATTTTCATTATATATATATATATATATTCATATATAATTATAGATATATTGAAAATAAATATAAATAAAAAATTGAATAATATAAAAAAAATTTAAATTTTTATTTAATAAATAATTTTAATATTATTTGATTAATAATTTATATGTAAATACATAAAATATATAAATATATAAATGTATAAATGTATAAACGTATAAATATATAAATTTATAAATTTATATAAATATATAAATATGTACATATATAAATGGGTATATATATAAATACATGAAAATATTTAAATATAAAAAAATACATATAAATATAAATTTACATAAGCTTGTAAATAAAAATAAAAATATAATTATAATTATAAAAATTAAAATACATTTACAAATATAAACATATATAAACATATATATATATATATACAATACATATAAATAAATAAACTGACGTCAATATATTAATAGTTATAAAAATATAAAAATATAAAATCAATGTCTATTTATATATAAATAATTTTATCAATATATATATATATATATCAATATGTGTGTGTGTGTAATGTATATTATAAGATTAAGCTCAAATTCCATTTCATCTGGGTACTTCACCACAACAATGGTGGTGGGCATTCATATCCATCTCCCTTAATTATTACGTTTTGGGGATGGAGAAGTGATTGGATTGTAGTAATGGGCATGAGGATGGTTAGCATCCAGAATATAATGGACAATAGTGGAAGTTGGCATCAAAATGGGGGAGTGTCATCTGATGTACAAGGGACAACATGCACAACAGGGGTAGGATTTATGGCAGGCATCAACAAGCTGGAGTAGAGAGTAAAACTAATCAAGCTTTTCAAACATATATATTACATATTTTTTATAAAAATTCATTACATAACACAAACACAAGCTTGAGGATGGTAAAAGTATAGTGCCTTTGGGAAAATGGATACATAAACATTTGGTTCATAAGTGAGCTATGTCGTCACCTAATAAGATACCCATAAATACATCCTTTCTTAGAAGTATCATACATAATACCTTTCTCCATATCCTGGGAAAAAGAAATATAAGAATTTGTGAGATTTGATGCTCTGTATGGGTAAACAATAGAGATATCAATGATCACATAATAATAAAATAAGCATAATGGTTTGAAAACACAATATTAGCATTTTAATACCATATCTAATATGTCGTAGATTATAAACATGAGTCTCAGAATAAATACTGGTAGTTTATACGACATGATTCAAAAAGGAATATATGTACATAGGCTAAAAGAGCATAACATTGTTGTAAGAAATAGATTTGAGTCATACACGTAAGCTAAGAAAATAATTTCCATATTTGTCCACGCTTATTTCCAGGTCTATCATAGTGGAATGGGTTCACTCCTGGGACCACTATAGTAGTCAAGGTTCACTCCCAAGTCTTTCTTAGTGGATATAGTCCCTTACTAAACTGGGTTCAATTCCCATTCCAACCCTAGTTATAAAATGATATTTCAATGTTTACCGAATTAATTTTATGGAGATATAGGTACCACCAATCACATAATGAAAATCATAAAAATTTGACCCCCCGAGATCATAAAAAAAATATATATCATAACACATAAAAATATATGTTTTTTGTAAACATTTCAAAACAGAATAAATTGTTAAAAAGAAAAAGGTTTCATAATCATTTCTTCATTTCATGAAATAATAACTGAAGGAAAATGAAACAATTTTCATAAGAATTTTATTATGGTATAACCCATGGAAGAGAAACGGTTTACAAAAAAATACTTTCATTACATAATAATAATAATTTAAAATAATTTAAATAATTAATAATAATCATTACATAATAATCATTACATAATTTATTATAATTTATTATAATTTATAATAGTTTATAATAATTTAAAATCGTCATTAAATAATTTTTAATAATAATTATTACATAATTAATAATTTTCATTACATAAATTATAATAAATTGTGATATATATATATATATTAATTAATTAATAATCATTTTATATAAATGTTTAATTAATTAGAATAATCCATATTATTATTTTTTAAATATTGGAATATATATTTATATATATATATAATTATACAAATAATTTTAATAAAAGATTCAAAATTATACCCTCACATGAATTATAATGAAACACTCGATGGTCACAAGTGTAATAATGCACCTAAGGTAAATTCCACATCCCATAACCAACGGTGGTGTCATACTTTTCATACGATAAATATTTTGGGAGATACTTTAAATTATAATAAGAGATTATACTAAAAATATTAAATGAACTACCCTCATGTGAAATCTAATGAAACACTCAATGCTCACAAATGTTAAGTCGTGCCTAAGGTAAACCCAAATCCTGGACCCAACGATGGTCTCAGATTTTTCATACGATAAATAGTTTGGGAGGTACATTAAATTTTAATAATAAATTATAAAAAAATATTAAATGAATTACTTTCCAATGAAATTCCCTATGCTCCCAAATATTATGTCGTGACTATGGTAAACCCCACATCTCGGAGCCAATAGTGGTCTCTAATATCTCATATGAGACCCCATTGGAGATATATTCTATTATATTAAAATATTAGCTTGTCTATTATATAATATATATATATATATATAATATTTTTATTCTACATGCAATGGGCCGTTATGGGCCCCATAATCCAGTCCCAACCCATCATCTAACTATGATTATACTTCACAAAATATTTCAAGGAAATAAAATGTAAAAATAATTTACACCGAGTTGAATTTATTGGCGATAATTATTGTTATTTATATTGTTTTATTTTATAACTATTGACTCAATATGTAGAAAGAAGTTTCTATTATTCATCATGATTGGATAAATCATCGTAAAAATCCAAACGGATTTTTTATAAATCATATCTATATTAATGGTTTTACACCTTTACATCATTTTCATCATTGAATTCCTATTTAAATTTAAGTAACAATTATATGTTCATATAATAAATGTGATCTTTAGATATTCAAAAATTTTGACAATGTTACACTTCATATTTTACATTTTAGGTTTTTGGAAATATTTAATTTTTTGGTATCAATATAGTGAAAATAATTTGGTAGAATTTTTTTTTGTTATGGATATATCATTTAGGAATTTAGTACAAGAGGTTGATGGTCTATCTGCTACTGACACAACAACTCAAAATAATTTTCCAATTCCTGAATCAGAACATTCTCGGTTTTACGGTTTGGTGAAATATGCTGAGGGGACCTTATATATGAGATTACATATGATAAAACAGGAACCAACTACCAAATTTATGGCTATTAAATCAGATTTTGAAATGTAAAATAGTTTTCAGTCAATTGTATTGTTGGTTAAATTGTTTTTGCTGGACAAAAATAAATTACATAAAAGTTTAAATTATTTGAATACTAAAGATCAAGAAAATTAATGAATTCAAAATAATATTACTCACTTACTAAAGAGAACCATTTATTATTCTGTCAATGGATTAAATAATTGAGGTTACTATATGGTAATTCTTCTAATTTGTCTTGTTTATTTAAAAATTATCAAATTTCCGGGTAAAAAATACATGACTATGATTCATAATTAAATGATTAATGCCCACTGGTCTTATAGGGCTATTGAATTCTTCAATCTGTGATGTGTTGACTAAAATATCATATTATTTCTGAGATATTTGTGTGAAAACATAAGATTATGATGCATTGAGATTGTTGAAAAAATATACTGTTTTAGTTACTTATAAATTAGAGAAAATATTCCCACTAGGCTTCTTTGATTCAGTGGAAAATTAAATTTTTCATTTTACACCTAATGTTAAATGTGAACGGCTAGTATATTTTTTGGGTGTATCCATTTGAGTGATGTTTGAAAAAATTAAGGAAGAAATTATGTGAAAAAGTATCAGTTGAAGGGTCGATTGTTGTAGCATACATGTAAGATAAAATTTCAAATTTCTTCTCTTATTATTTTTATTTATAATATCATTGAAAACATACTCACTTTTTTAATAATGAGGAAAATGTAGATGATTCCATAGACATCGACTATATGTTTTTAATCGACCCATGCTTTGTTTTGGAGGTAATCATGATAGATGGGTCACATATGATGAATTTCACCGTGATCATACATATGGTCTATCGAATTGTGAAGAAATTAATTTATTTGTGCATAAATTACAAAAATTTTATTATTTTTTTAAATATTCATAAAATATTATTTTATATACATTACCTTTTTTGAAGAATATATGTTGACCGTATCAGAAAAAAAATTATTTAAATTAAATCTACTACTATTAGAGAACATCTTCCCCAAATGTGTTGCATATTGGTTTTAATGACTTGTATGTTTTTTTTTTATTTCGATAGAATAAGAAATAAATTTTGAAATGATATCAGTTATTACTGATTTTTAAATTTTACAGGAAACACAACATGAAAATAAAATTGATATTCTATTATGTGTGCCCAAAAACCCAGCATGAAATTTTTTAATATATTAAAATGGTTATGTGGTTAATGGATTTCAATTTCATACTCACATATATGGTGACTCAATGAAATCAATGAATTGTGATGTTTTTTTGAAATGATACCTTCATAATAAAAGTGAAGTTTAATTTTATGCTATTCAATAGAAAATAATTGAGTTCTATTATGTGGGACGAAATTATGTAGCAATGTTTAAATGTCATTGGTTTGATACTGATCGAGAGTTGTGAGTTCATCCCCACCATGGAGTTTTGGACATTAAATATATCAATCTTATTGTATCAAATGAACAATTTATGTTGGATCATCAAGCACATCAAGTTTATTAGGAAAATTACTTTTCATCTTTGTGATATTTGAATGACTAGTGGAGTGTAATAACAATAAAATCATGTGATAATCATTTTACTATAAATAATATTTCTTTTGAAGTGAAAAATGTTGAAAATTTTCAAGAAAAAAATATATTTATTACCCAATGAGATATAAATACCGATGATGAAACCCCTCAGTTAATAGATGATGATATAGATAATTTTCTTGAAGTAATAACAGATGAGGATACTGAATGTCATATAGAAGTTGATGATGCTGATGATATGGATGAAGACATTAATCTCGATAAAAATTATAATTAAGATGATGATTTATATATTATATTCACATATTTTGTTACAGGTAATTATTATATTATGAAATTTATTATTTTTTTTCATATTTGATATTCGTATTAAAATATTTTACGGGTAAGAATATTATATTCTGGTATCTATTAATTTTTTATATTTGATATATGTATTAATAATTTATTACATGTAAAAACATTTTTTAGATGGCTGCAGACGATCCCAACGATCTATTTAATTCTCTTATTAATGTGAGAATTCTGTCTGATGATCCCAATTTAGCTGAGCCTCAGGCTAAGGAACTTATAAGGAGGGGGAACGATCTTGATCGATTAATGATTATGGATCCTATTCTATAGAAACAACCATTTGATGATTTTGATCTTTATTTATTGACGTATGTTTATTTCTTGATTATTTATATTTTATATTTACTTTGTGTATTAATTTTGGTAATAATTTTATGATTATTTTTATTTATTTTCAATGTTTTTCTCATTTAGCTATTGGGTAGGATGGTGCAAATCTAAGAAATTGGATTCCAAGACATGGGTGTCATGGGACCTGGTTCCCATCACTGTGCATCACCTGGTTTTTAATGACTAGATTTTATGTTATTAAATAATATATAATTTTTAAAATTTTGTTAGTGACTGACATATTTTTTTAATTTTCTTATATATTTTATTGTCATCGATTCTTTATAGCTAGAGAAGTCATATTTGGGATGCATGGAATATTTGTATACGTGGACAATTTCATCAGTTCCTACACATCCTTTGAAAGAGAGATATGGATAAAGCATGTGATACTGTTTTCATCCTATATTTTATCTCTCATGCACCCTACTATATCTCATCTCAAGTATGAGTTGTATTTTTCTCCTTCTGTTTAGGAGACACTTGTAGAAGGCGGTCATCATTTGGATATCATACCATGGGGTGGAAAGAGGACCCACATAAGGCAGAAATTCATACATTTGGTATTAATCATTGACATATGGAAACTGATATTATTTATTAAAGTATATATAATTTTACTAGAAAATTTTTCTTATATTATACGGGCTTCTAATGACCCATCAATTAAAGATTCTGAATTAAATAAGGATGTGTATACTGATTCCCCGTATATAAGAATATGTGGGCAACCGACCACCCCATATTGTGGTTAGTATTTTTTTGTGAAAATATCTTTGATATTAATTATATTGTTATTCTAATTTTTCATTATATATAAAGGAAATGTTTTAGACAGTGACTTCTCAATCATGAAAGAGTCAAGGTGATAGTGAACAAGATATCACTACTGATTTGGGTTTTAATGAGGGGGACTAGATATAGAATACTTTGTAGGATGTTAAGAAAGGACAGGTGATTGATATTTGGTTCTCGACTAACTCCTAGGGTTGTTATGGTACTTATGAGACGACATTAATGAGCACGAAGGGAGCTTGTGGAGAGTCTTCAATGATGCCATCATCTGCTGCACATTATGAGGAGAGGTTGAGAGGTGAGGATGAGATGTTAAAGCAGATGCACTAGTATATGGAGGCGGAATTTGAGCAGTAGTGTCTATGAAATGAGTAGATGTTGGATTATATGCGGTGACTTTCATGTAGAGTCGGAATTGAGACCCCTTAGTTCTTTGTGTAATCCTCCCTCTAGTCCTTTCAGTGATCTTCATCCACTAGATGGCAATTGATAATTTTTGATGATTTACAAATATTTTTTAATTTGGCATGAATAACATATCTTATTTGAAATGATGTATTACATTCATGTCTATTTTATTTTTTTTATTTTTTTCAATGATTTTTATATATTTTCAAATTTAATAAATGATTTTGAATATTTTAACATATATAATTAATTTATTTTTTTAAAAATAAATTTAAAATTTTAATATATATTTAATTGTTTAAATTTTTTATTATTATTTTATATTATTATAATATTTTATTGTATTTTAATTAATATTTACAATATTTAAATGTTTTTACTTTTTATAATAATTTTTAATGATATATTTTTTTTAAAAAAAATTGAAATTAATTTCCATTAAATTTATTTTTAATTTTAATAATTTTTTTGGCAAATCAATTATTTGTGACAGATTAATAGCCGGTCGAAAATAATTAATTGCAACATACCGTTGTAAATAATTAATTGTGAAGAACCTTCGTAATTACTTATTTAAAAAATTTATAAGAGTTATTTGTGACAGATGGTCTATCTATTACAAATAATTTAATTTTTTTTATGGATCATCACGAATAATGAAAATTGTGATGCCATTTTTTTACATCAGAGTATTAGTGATGGAATCCCATCATAATTGACTCTTTGCGACATGAATCCATAACTAAACTCTATTGGATATAATCAAAAATCTTATAGTGTTACCTCACCCCTTTCATATTCATGTCCCTAGGTTTTCCATTGTAGTTTTAAAAGTGTAATATAATTTTAAGAGCATGTTTAGGAAATTTTCAATAATTGTTTTATCCTTATACCAAGTGGATGTTTTAAGCACCTAATTTCCAAAATACACAAGGTTTCATGATATTTTTAGATATTATAATGTACACATTTATATAACATATCATAAAATATTCTGTATTATGACATCGACTTTTGTAGTTGGTATTAGATAACCGCCTATTTAGTTTTGGGACCAAGATTAGAAAAATATTGGAAAATCCCAATGCATAAGGTTAATCCTAAGACACCATCCCTAATTTTTTTAAATTATATATTAATTGTATTCCAATAAAATACATCCATTTCTGGATACTACAATTGGATGTGGCTAGGAAACTGTAGTACGAGGGGTTGATAACACTAAGAAAGAGACAATGAGTTGGACTTGTTTGTTACTTGGTGCATGAAAATGGGCCTTTATACCCACCTAGTTTGACACTTCTCAGGGATATTGTTTAGTAAATTCACATGCTACTTACAAACCACTATTAAGTGAAAAATGAACTTAATATTTTATGTTAGGAAATAGACCATGTTTAACATAGATTGAATCCAATAAATTCCTAGGATAATGAATATAAGTCATTTATAAGTTATCTGTTTTATGATCATGGTTTCCCATTAAAATTATTAGTAGTTTAAAATACCCATCCTTAATTTTTTTGTTATTTTCAGTTAAGGTATGGAAATTGGAGAAACCATGTCAACAAAAACTGTGAGGGTAAATTTGATGACTACGCAAATGTGACACCTAACATGATGGGTTATAAAGTAGGAATTTTTTTTATTATTCCAAACCAACTATAAAAAATAATGATAATAAATTGAAATATAGTTGAATTTCCAAACACGACAAAGTATAGGAGGATGTCATTTCAAGGAAGTTATTATGATAAATGTGATTAGGGAAATTATATTCAATTTTATTTGTTTCAAATGTTTTGAAAGAGGTGTAAAGGGAAATTTCCCAATCAAACATGATGATGTTTTATTTGTGAAAAAATAGTGCATAAATTAGCTAATTTCCTTGAAAAAATTAAGAGTTTGGTTAACATAATAGATAGAATGAGAGTTAAATCTAAGGTACCACTAACAATTTTATGTCCAAAATGTGGTGAAGATTTGAATTATCCATGGAAATTTTCTATTCAAAAGGATAAAAAGTATGATGAGAACATACAATCTATAATTCCAGGGGAACTAGGAATGTCCTATATATAATTGAACATGATGAATGAAGTATATATAATCTATAATTTAGAGTAGTGTTTTTCCTATTGTATTTAAATTAATTCATTTCATTCCTATTTTTTTTTTAAGTACATCTATTTACCCCCAAATGATTTTGTATCATCATTGTAAAATTTATATGATATGTGTATCATAACATAATGTTTTTCAGATTCCTCTAGAAAATATTATCATTATACCATTAGTGAAAAAGGAATCTATTCTAGGCATGAATTGAATTTCCTTATATAGAACCAACATATATTACTAAGGGAAGGAAATAACCCTATGTATCTCAAATACTTCTCCAATTCTATAAACATATAAGGAGTAGGATGAATCTCCTTTGGAATCATCATCTCAATAATGGATATTATTACCTTCTTTAGTAATCATATATAGCTCAAATGATTGAGACTATGTAAAATATAATCCTTGATGACATTCCCATGTAAATGGAATATATTAAAATGTTTCACAAATAATTAAATGGTCTACCTCCTAAATGAGGAGTTTAGATCCTAATAAAACTTATATAAGGACCATGTAACATTCATGGGGCATATTATCACTAGAAAATGGATATATGAAGAATATGATGATTGTTTTAATGATATAATGAAGAGTAGTATCACTTCCCCTAAACTAACATTACTAATAAGTGTGAAGGATTTGTGATCTATAGTGATGCATCCAAACATTGATTTCGTTTTGTACTCATGAAAGATTTAAATATGATAGCCTATGCCTCCAGTCAAATATTATCCATGAGAAGAACAAACTAACCCATAATTTTGAATCAGTTGGAGTGATTTTTGCATTGAATATATGGTGAAATTACCTCTATAGAGAAGACTATGACAAATATATAGATCTTAAAAATATCAAGTATATATTAAAATATAAGGATTATAATACGCACCAACAAATGTGGTCAAAGATAATCCAGGATTATGATTTTTCAATTCATTACTACCCTTGGAAATAAACAACGTCAAATATACTTTGTGTAAAAAGGATATTGCAACTCAATCCATGTTGAGGATTGAAAGGGGTCTGATCATCTAGGAAATGAAAAAAATGGATATGGGAAAAATAAAAGGATATTAATCATAAATTTATCAAATAACTACTCAACCATCCATTCTCGAAATGATTAAGGAGGTCCATAATGTTGATGAGGATCAACATCAGAAGGTAGGGAATATTATGCAGTTTATGTTTTCTAAAGATGGATTTATAAGGGTTGTAACCTAAATTTGTGTCCCATAAAAACTAGAAATAAAGAGGTAACTTCTTGATGATTCACATAGATCATATTTATCTATTCATCAAGAAATCACTATGATGTATAGATATTTGAAGTAAAAATCTAGTGGGATAACATGATGAGAGAGATTGAAAAATTCATATCTGGATGTAGGGAATTACAGAATGTCAGAGCTGAATGACATATGTCTAAGGGTATAATGAAACCATTTCCCATAATTTTTTGGAATGAGAATACATATACATGGATTTCATTATTGGACTCCTTAAGACATATAATGGAAATAATTCCATAAATATGGTTGTTGATCACCTTATAAATTAAATTCATTTCATTTCTTCCTAGGAGTATTTTTATCTTTTTCAACTTACAATTATATATATAAGGGAATTTGTAAGACATCATGGAGTTCCACTATCTATTGTATTTGATTGAAATCCTAGGTTTACCTTGAGGTTTTGGATAAGCCTCTAGTAATAATTTGATATCGTACTGAGTTTCTACACTGCTTTACAACCTTACACGAATGGTCCTTTTTAAAGGACCATTCGTACATTTGAGGTTATTATTTGATCATGTTTGATTTCATCCAAGGATGTTAGGACCAAAACCATCCATTAGTAGAGTTCTCATTTTAGAACAGTTTCCATTATAGGAATAAAATGGAACCTTATAATTCATTGTATGGGAAGATGTGTTAAAATTTGATATGATGGGATGGAGTTGGAGAGTGTATGATTATGGGACCATATATTACATAATAAATGATATAAAACGTTCAAACCATTGAACTTCATATTAAATCCAAAAAAAAATTGACAAAAATGATATACTGACAATCATTGATGTGATATAGATTTTGAGGTGAAAGATAAAGTGTCCCATCATGTATCACAATGGAAGAATGTTATATGTTTTTGAAAGAAGAGAGATATTAGTCCTATATACCTCGGCTCATTTGGCACCATTGATTATGTAAGAGAAGTGGCCTATTAAATAACCTGGACACCTAACCTATATCACGTGAATGATGTGTTTCATGTATCCCTGTTGAAGAATTATATACCAGGCCCCTCACAAGTTAGGAACCTAAAGATGGTACAATTGGAATTGAAATTTTGTATAAGGAGAATATGGTGAAGATATTATACCATAGAGAAAAATTTATATGAAACGTGAAAACTCCTCTGGTCAAATTGTTATTGTGAAACCAAAATATTGAGGTAGTAAAAATGAAATTGGAAGAGGTGAAGAAACAAAAGTACCCTAATACATTTTAGTGTATGAAATAAATATTTCAAGGTTGAAATTTTTAAAGGGGGAATAATTCAAATATTGAACATTTTATAAATGGAAATCCATTTTTCAATTATTAAATACCTCATCCAGTAATGAATTTATAGAAAAAACATACAATACATTGGTTATTTTGGACCATTATACTGTTGATCAAATTTAAATTACTATTAATCCACAAAACCATTGAAAAAATAGATTTTCTTCATTTACTGTTATTATTAGTATATTAATGGTTACGATAAAGTACAATTGATACAAATGAATGAAGTAATATCCTTGAACAATAGGATCACACTATATGAAGCCAATTTATTGAATCCTTTTAGGTATATGAAACAATTGAACTATTCCATTAATCGATCCCAATTTGATATTAAATAACAACTGCATCAAAAAACCAATTATGAGAGAAGTTCAAGTTCAAAAATATCATAACACAAACCATGTATGTTAAACCATCCCAAGAAAATCTCTCCATCTCACAGCTTACCCTCACTGCTTTAATAAAGAGTTATGTATTTAGAACCGAACAATATGAATTTTTATACTTTATTTTAATAAAAAATTGTTAAATTTCATCATTTTCAATATTAAATTATAAACATGACTCACCTCCACTTCACCAACGATAGTATTTTAATGATATAAATTCATAAACCTGAAAAATAATGAAAACTACTCCAATTTTTAAAAAAGCAAGGGAAATTATGGAATGATATTTGGTTTTGATTAATTTATCATATAGAGTCCAAAACCTATGTTTGGAAATTAATAATTAAATCTACACCCTTTTTCTATATAAACCCACCCAACCTCCCATTTCTCCTCACTCAAAACCCTTATATCACAAAACTACTATTACTATACCTCTCTATAGCCATCCTAAGGTTCCCCATACTCTCAAGAAGCTCCTATAAAGATTTTATAGGTGTTATATCAAGGTTAGGGATCCTATCCTCCTCCTCTTTATTCAATAACCTCCTTTATATTATTCCCATTTTATTCAAATTGTTAGTGTTGTGATATGATTTAACATCTCCCAATTACAAAACATATTATTAATAATAGAATTTATACCCATTTAACTCTCATTAATCCCCCATTTTAACCTTTTCATAACCCCATTATGTTACTCAATTTATCCTATAATTTTCTAGTCCAGACACATTCATTGTGAATACCCATCCTCATTTCCAATCAGAAGTATTCACCATGATTTTCCAATCCTTCAGTGATTTGGTAATTCCTTGTATTTAACCTATAATCCTTGATCTTGGGATTAACATTGATGAAATTAATCATTAAATTTAAAGATCAATGTGGAATACATATGCATGTACATTATATGAAAATTATGGGTGTGCCTAGATAGCGGTCCAATTCATTGGGTAATGTTTTAGCCTCACGTGTCATCATGTATGATTTTAGGGATTAAACCAAATCATGTACAAGACCTTTTCCACCATGTTATTTTTTTATTGGTGGTTATCCTTAACCTATTTTTATGACATCATATTTAATGTTTTCTTCATATTTCCTTGTTACCTTTATGATATCATGTTATATCATGTCTTAATGTTCAGAATTATGATTCTCACCCATTTTATATTCCCTTGATATGCCTATTGTATCACATTTACAACATTACCTTATAATATGATTTTTATTCCCATAATATCATTTATAGATCACCTTTTTCTTATATATGTCTTAAGGTTTTCCCATGAATTTTGAGAAGTGAAATGAAATTTTAGCATCATGTTAAAGAAATTATTAACAATATTGTTTTATCCATGTATCAAGTTGATGTGATATGAACATAAACTTCCAAAGATAATAGGTTTAATGATATTTTGGGATTATATAATGTGCATCTATTTGTAATTAATCATGGAATAGTTTATTAACTCATAGGTTTTCCTAAAAATATCTCTATTGCATTTTTCAATAGATTGAAGTGATTTAGGATTATTGAATGATCTTTAAAAAATATAGAGTTTATTTGATGATATGATTCTCAATTTTAATATTTATAATGTATTTTAATATGATGATAATTTTTTGATAGAAATCTAGGAAGATCCATTTATCATTTTATTTATGTAAGCATTAATTTCTATAATTCAAGCCTGACATGAATTTTTGGTTTCCAATATTATTTTTCAAATATGATAAGAATAAGTTATAAAAACCATTATAAATAATAATGATGGATGTAAATGAAATATTTATAATAATGTAAAAAATCAAATGAAATAGAATCAAATGTGAACTATCAAAAAAGATAAAATATATAATGAAAAAATGGTAATGCAATACATTTTGTTCTTCTTGTCAATATATATATCATTAATCCCCTGTACATTCACAATTGTGTCTCATATTCCATCTTCCCATCTCATTTATGTTTTTATCACCATAATAAATGGGTTTAAAAATATTTTATGATAGAGTGAATCATTTCATTTTATTATGAAAATGAAAAAGTAATAAATATTTGAGGAGGAGAATGATTCTATAATACTTGAGAAGCTATATTTTGTAGAATTTTTATAGGGAAAACTATTCAACACTACGACCTGAAAATTTTTGAACCCACCCATTATATAATTATTTCAAAGAAAACATTTAAAAATTGGATTAATGGGGGAAAATATAAAGAGAAAAGGAATTGTATGCAATCTCATTTTGGAATTTTACAATATGATATTTCTTGAGAAATAAATTAATACAAGAGACTCCTAAAAGAGATTTCAATATTAGTGCTAGAATAAAATATGGATTAATCTATTAATAGGAATAATATGTAATCATGGTATATAGAATGTTATAAATTATTTTATAAAAAAATGAAAACATGTAGAAGATCTATCGTTTGAATTATATCATTGGTTATCAGATGGTTAACATGGATAATAAATTTATATGGTTATTTATTAAAAACTAAAATAAATCTACCTTGAATGCTAAAATAAAACAAGTTATCTCATTCATTATAGTTTCAATAATAATAAAAATAAATAATACTTGGTTTGGCGCTCTGTTGTTATATATGACATCCATTAATTGATGTGCTTTGGATGTGATCATCTTTTTATCAAATAGTATTCCAAATTACTTCTAGAAAAAACGGTTTTTAGAATCCATATCATATTTATTATAGATTTTGAATGGGAAAATTCCTTAAAAATTCAAATTTTCATCAATTCATTCTATTTGAAATTATTTATAGATTCATTTAATTATTTAGAGAGGAATAAATTTTTTTACCGAAAAATTATATTTTTTTAATTGGTAAATTATGTGTGTTATATTTAGAGGTTTGGAAATATCATCATTTAATTTCTTATATAACATCATATATAAAAGAGTTATGAATTTGATTATTTTTTTGTTGAAATATGTGTATTTTAGTGGTTTTAAAAGTTGGAAGAGTTTGTGGATGTCGAGGGTTGTTATTTAAGGAAACACGATTGGTTGTATATATCAATATTTTAGTGAAACAAAACATGAAGTGCCTAGTAGCCTATATTTGGAACTTTGTGCGTTATGTAGTAATGGGACAAAGCCCAGGTAGGACAACTACCATTTAATGGCCTCTAGGAAGGTTTTTGGTAGTGTATAATTTACAAGTTGGAGGAGGATTGGGTACCTAGTGGTCCCGATGTGCTATTTTTTAAATTTTAATTATATGAAATTATTTTTAAAAAATAAATAAAGACATAATACACCTCATTTATTCAATAAATTTTATTAGGACTTTCCCCATTCTCCATTGTTTTCTCTCCACCAAGCTTGAGTCTCCCTCATACTTTCTCAAATTTTCGTGATAACTATCCCATTTTATCTCAAGGGGTATGTCTGTGGTCTTTCCATCCTCTAGTTACCATTATATTTAATTTTGAGTTATATCAATACAAATCCCTAAATAAATGTGTTTTATCTAGATTAGGAAATTTATATGTTAATTATTGATTAATTAGATGATTATCGATGAGATAATACCAATGAGTTTGAGGTTAATGGTCCAAATATCCCCCTCTGTTTTGATATGAATTTCATGGGTTGAATATTATCTACATATTGATAGGTTTGTGTGAATAACTTAATATGTAACAAAATTTTATTTTCATGGGGTTTTTGAGATGATTAAGAGCTACCTAACCCACAATAGATCATTAAAATACATTCCATATATATATAGATTTTGATGGCCATGGATTCATTAGGAAAGTGTCTCATGATTTTGGTAATAAAAACCATGCGAGGAGTATGTGTTTATGATTTTATTTACAATCTTGTAAAGCATACTTGATCATATATTATTGATGGTAAGTGTATATATAGTCTAGGATAAGGATGAATGATCCTCCTTGTGAGAAATTAATATGGTGATTTCCAACTTTATCATAACCCTATGGTGATTAGTGTTTATTTTGGATTAAAATCCATTTTAATTGGAGGTATAAATTTACATATGTGTTCTAGGTGTATAATTTATTGGGTTTATGTTGTAACATCCTCGGTTTTTGAATGAGTTATTTTTTTCAGGAAATTTTAGACTTTTATGTTTAGGTTGATATCCTGAGTGTTTGGGTGAACAATACTGGATGGTCTGAGGGACTGGGCAATTGACAAAAACTCTACCCAGAAAAATATATTCTGTAACATTTACATGATGTGTAATTAAGTTACGAGATGTGAAGCAGGACATGTTGGATTTGGGGTTCTACTTGAGGAATGCATGATGTGGAATAGGGTTACTTCTTGTGAACCCCATACATGACATGTACAATTTATATTCTATGTAAATTGAGGGAAATGTTTTTTAAAGGATAAACAATGGATTAGACCCTCCCTAATTTATCAATCTTGAATTGAGGTAGGTGTTACTAGGGGTAAATTCACACCTCTCCTCCCCCCTCTTTTCTTTTCTTCATTCTTCACCATCCAACAATACAAAAACAGGTCCTTAACAGTGCAAGAAATATCCTTTATTAGCGCTAGAAAAGGATTGAAAACATGACCGATGTTAAAAGCCCAGAACTTTTATTAGCATTTGGAAAGCGATGATAAATTTGTCCCTTATTAGTTAAAAAAAGCATTATTAAAATACCCATTTATCAGTTCTAAAATTTTTCACAGCTAAAGGAACCCTTTACCAGTGCTTTTAGAAGTGTTGATATATAGTTTTTTAAGTGTTCTTTGAAAAGAACTAATAAAGGTAGACACTACAATATTCTGTTACAGCACACTGCAACACTAGAAACACACTAGAAACACATCAGATATCAATATAAACAAGTCCTAATACATAATTTAAATTAAATGAAACGTAAAACAAAAATACTAGAAAAAAAACTATATTACAGACATTTCAAATATTGGTTTATACCATTACATAAATACAAATTATTACATGCATTAAAAAATCATAACTATCAATATGACACCAATTTCCATTGAATTTTATTGTCAAACAACCAACATTTAATGAATTGTTTTGAACAAACCATCTCAAATCTAAAAGAAGAATCCACCTGTATATGAACACAATCACTATGATTAATAATAAAAATAAAAAAATTAAACATAAATATGAAATAATGAAAATGAATTTATTGTAAAAATATCAATATCACCTCTATGATTGAGTAGGGTATGAAATGTTAAAGAAAGTGATAAATGCCAACACTACAGGAGTGAGGGGTTTTTTTAGAGAATACATGTGTGGATGTTTTGGTTTAGAAATGGAAAAAATATGGACATAGATCCCAAACATAAACAAACGAATCCACCTATTTAAAAAAAATTATGTGGTTAATACTAAAAATATAAATTAGACATATATATGAAACAATACATTAATTCTATGGGAAATGATTTTACCGTGTAATCATCAAGATTACCTCTCTAATTGAACTGAGGTATCATCGTTTCTCTTCCTGCAAAGGCAGTGGAGGAAACTTAAAAAAGGTGATAATTGAACCACTATAGGGGTGAAATGGCTTTAAGGTAGAAGGAGAACAAATATTGGACATATCCCCCCCCCCAAACTGAACAAAAAAAATCCACCTGTATATGGAAACAATTATTATGTATGTAATACTAAAAAGAAATAAATTAAACATACATATGAAATGAAACATTAATTCCATGTACAGTGATTTTAATATGAAAACATAAATATTACCTCTATAATTGAGCATATGTGGTGTTGTTGATCATTCTACAAAGGAATAGGAGGTAACATGAATTAAATTGAAAATTCCACCATGGCCTGGGTGAAACGGTTTTAAGGGAGAAGGAGCATGAAAGTTGGACAGAGAACCCCCCAAATCAAACCAAATAATCCTCCTATAAAAGAAAAAAAATTATTATATGACTAAAACTAAGATGAAAAAAATTAAACATTCATATAAATAATAAATTAATTATATGGGCTATTATTTTACTATACAAACATAAATAAAACCTCTGTAATTGAGCATATGAACTATCGTTTCTCTTCCTATGAAGGTGGTGGAGGTAACTTGAAATAAGGTGATAAATTACCCACTATAGGGGTGAAAAGATTTTAAGGGATAAGGAGTAGGAATGTTGGATAGGGCACCCCCAACTCAAAAAAAAAAAAGAATCCACCAATGTAAGAAAACAATTATTATGTGAGTAAAACTAAAAAAATTAAACATAAATTTGAAACAATACATTAATTCTACAGAAAATGATTTTACTATGACAATGTAATGATTAATATTGTGATTGAGAAGAGAAAATATTGTTTCTATTCTTCTAACTCAGGACACATGGATAGAAATTTTTTAAAATAAACAAACCTTGTAAGGAATAATGAAAATTAAATCAGGGTTCCATCATATAATTTTTTAGTAAAATTGAGTAGTATATCGTAACATTACCTTTGCATCTGTCCAAAGAGTTTTCTTCATTGTAGTTTGTTATTATGTGGGATTAGTAATATAATCATGTGTAAAATAAATTGTCTGCATGAGTAGTCAACAATTTTATTTAGATTATGTTAATGTTGTAGAGAACATATAATATTATGACGAAAAATGTAATATATTAAAAACACGTTTACATTCACATCGAATTGTCTTCCTTTTTTATGGTTTCAAGGATTTGGTTCCTCTTCTGATAATACAAATCCCCTTTTAGTAGTCGTATCTAACGTACACAATAATGTCTATAGTGGCACCGACATGAACTAATTGTGATGTACCAATGAAAGGGTCATCCTTGAGAGAATTTTCATCTATGTTGATATTTTTTTAGTCACCTGTAGGAAAATTGACCAATTCATTTTTGTTTGATAAGAGACATAAAATACATTCACATGGTGTGATATCATTATTAATATCTCGTATCTTTCCAATTATACATTGAAATTCACCTAAATAAATCCCATTTCATCAATTTTCACTCCACTGTTATTGTCAACCCGTTGGAAATGGAAAATAAGCACATGATATTCTATATAATCCAACATTTATATCTATTTGACAAAAAAATGTGACATATATTCATGAATTGGACTTCTATAATTGGAACCATATATATGCAACACTTCATCCAAAACCGCAACACCACTATTTTGCATCATATTAATGTCATCATGTTCTTTGTTAAAGAATGTATAACCAATTATGACAAAACCAGTGCAAGATATAACATTTTCATTCCATATTATAGGTATCCATTAAAGTCATTAGAAAATTGAATTCAGATTTTTAGATAACTCCTTATAAATTTGATCTTTGAACCATCCTATAAAATGTTGATTATCTTTTCCTGATATCCATATTTCATCCCTTGATGGATTCATATATGTAATAATATAATTGCGGGCATTAATATATGGATAAACATGTTTAATAATATTTAATATGTAATGATTTGATTGCACCTACTCTATCAAGTTAATTATAACAATATCTCTTCCGAAAATCCATTCCCCCATAAAAAGTTTTATGTGACGTGACTTTGGGAGACCGATGCATTCAACATCATATAGGAAATTGGTACAGAATTCAATAGCTTTGTCAAAATTATATCATTATGCAATACAACATTATATTTGATTTCGATTTGTGACATACCCTTTTAGAATCTTTATATACCGTTCAATGGGGATATGCATCTATAATGGATAGGACTGCATAGTTGAACCACTTTTGCCAAGTGAACCGTCAGGTGGACCATTATATCAATTAATGATGGTGGTAAGAACAATATTAATTGACATAATATGTTTTAAACCTACTAACTCATGATGGTATACTTCACATGGTTTACAACCATACTGTATATGGATCAGAAAATGAAGAAAATTTAGGTTAATATATGTCATACATTATGAGGTAGAATGTAATTGAAATAAACATGCATTAAATCATGCATTAAAACATAAAAATTGTTTGACTTTATTCCTTGTAACTTCAAATTAATCACTGACACAACATTTTTCATATTTGATGAATACCCATGTGGAAATTTTACATTGATAAATAAAATAGAAAATTGAATTCTTTTTTTCCTGTGTCGATAGAGTGTAAGCATCTGAAGGAAGAAAATACATCCATTTACCCTTCACTAATGCCATCTCTTCCCTTATCCCCATTACAATCATGTCCAACCAAGCCTTGATTCCAAATTTTTTTTCATGGAACATTTAGTAACATCTGATAACATTATCAAATACATTTTTTCTACATGCATTACATCAAGAAAATTTTCGACCTACAAAAAATTCCAAAAATAATTATTATAAGAAAATTGATCTATTATTCCAACTTGATTTAGTAAGGTTTTTTAAAATGTTTTATCAAAAACAGTGTCAATATTTTTAACTTTTTCAATTGTTGATCTCCCATTTTGGGAGATGATGTTGTACATTGATTGATATAACCATTGAATGCTATCATCAAGGATCGGTATTTAAATTGTCATAGAAAAAAATTTTGATGCCCTAAAAACACAGTCTTGGAGGAATGATTCAACTGAACTGAGTATGTGCATTTTTCACAAATGGGACACACCAACAAGACATTAATGCTATAGCTTGATAATCTTCCATAAGTGGGGAAGTCATTTATCATTCCATACAACGTAGACCTAAATTTGAATTATGCACTTCTATGAGAATCATACATTGTAACCACTGTATCCCATATCAATTTTAGATATTCAATCAATGGATCCAAATGGACATCAAGATCATCACCATGTTGCTTTGGTCTAGATATTAGTAGATATGACATAATGTATTTGCGCATAATTTTTAACCATGGAGGAAAGTTACAATTTACCAACATCAAGGAACATATAATATGAGTACTAATCTACACACCACAACAATTTATTCCATATGTAGATAATGTAAGATCAATTTTCCTTGGCAAATCTGCAAATTTTGGAATCTCATAATCAATTTTCTTCCACTTAGGAGAGTCTACTCGATGTTATAGGTTACCAGATTTATTTCTTGCATATGCATGTCATGTTAATTGTATTTCAGTGTGTTGACATCCATATTATATTCTAAACCATAGACGAATATTAAAGTACCATAAATATTTCAAAGGATTGATTCATATTTCTTATATCGATCTGTTCCACACTTAAGGAATTTGATGAGCGATTCATGGTCTCGGAAAAAAATATGAAACCATTTGGAGACGCATTTATTTTTTTAGAAATCATTACCAGTGAACATAATATTCATTCATTGTCATGTGATCAATATGGTAGTTCATTATCTTCTGGTGTCTTATCTTTCAGAAGACCTAGTCGTTCAATAAAGATGGTGTCACTCTATCTGTTTCCAGAATTCAAATTATATAACTTCAATACAACTGACAATGTTGAGTATTAAGTACAACTGGTATACAATGGTTAATTGGAAAAACTATTTATCTCCCCAAAAAAAATTGTACAATCATGATGGTAATATTCAATTTACATTTTCATTTCTTCCATTTAATCTTCATCATATATTACATTGGAAATCGTATCCAGTGATTCATAAACCATATTATCATCCCAATCGATGTCTGTATTCTGTTTTTTCCCATGTTTAATCCAAAATTTAATCCTTTTATCTAATACATGAAAAATCTAATGTTCTTACCACTCTTATGGACTAATATTTCTTGAATAGAAACAACGTAAATGCAGACAAAGGATTATAGAAGGGTTTTCTGCATGATCTCTGGGAAATTTGATGATATAATTAACTCCATATTAACATTCATTTGTAAAAAGATTTGCATGCATAAATTTTTAGTTCATATCCATCATATTGGGTTCATAAAAGAATAATTTTATATAATATATAAATAAACACACATTAGATATTTATTATCAAAAGTGAAAGTTATAGACAACTCTAATAAAGGAAATATATATCATTTCTACTATAATATCTAAGCACTTAGATATTACAAATCCAAAAATATGGATTGTTGGAATTTGAAAAAATAGAGGGAGATAATAGAATATATTAAATGATATTATCACTAATCATTGTAGGTGTAAACCGGAAGACGGATAGTGTAACGACCCTATTCTGAATTACCGAAACAACACAAGGTGAGATCATCATATGACCTCTCAAACCCCTTAAAGTAACAAAATTATGGTTTAAAAGTTTGGATCAAAAAACATAAATGGGAGGAGGTCCGCCCCCCAATAGAAATAATTAGTACCAGAGGTCCAACAAAATTATACCATGACCCATGGGGTCAATGGACATGAAGACCCAAAATCATTATTATCTGATATTGGCAAACCTATTAGACAAACAAATATGGAAATAAATGATGCAATAGAAATATAGACACACATAAATGTCATTCCAAAATGAAAATTCACTCACTATAGTCAATAATAAATATCAAATAGAAAAAAACAGTTATTTAAACATAATGTGAACTAAAGGCACCATAATGGTTCAAAAAGTGAAGGATTGATGTGATAAAACCTCATGTGATTAACATGGGATGAACCCTTTGAATCTTCCCCATAAGAAAACTAAAAATCATATGGGAATTTTAAGATGAACTATATTCTGTGATACATATATTAAATATATGTACATAAATAAATCCATTGTCTTGGTTCCTAGAAAAGACCATCTAAAGCTGCATGTCTACTAAGGTGTCCATAAAATGTGTCAGTACATATATAATCATTAGTGAACAACCAATGTGCCTCAAATAAATAGTAAATATACAAGAATATACATGAAAATTTATACACATTAATATATATATATATATATATATATATGAAAAAGATATTTAGTTCAAAGATATAAAACATAGATATAATAAATAAATGAATAAATACAAGGGTCATTGTTTGATATAAAAAACATATCGTAAATTATTAGTAAATAAAAATAATAGAACAAAATTCATTCCTAGAATAAAAAATTCAAAAAAAATCGTAACTAATGGATCACAACCATTAGATAATTAAGGAATTGTAGAAGAAGAAATAAAAAATGAATTCAAAAACACACAAATAAAATTGGAAGGCCTACCTCACTAGGTTGAAGAAAATGCAAGACCAAATTAGAATGTCAGATGAGACATTCAAAAGCAGTCGAGTGGTGTGATTCAACCTTTGATCCCTGGAGGAGGAGTGCCGACAGTTGGTGAATTACAAATAATGCTTTTATATTATGACTGGTTCGCAAAAGGATAGGTTTTCTAAAATAGTTCAGGACACTTTTATTAGTGCTAAACTTATAGTGCTAAAAAATCCACTTATTCATCCATTCGAAAAAATAACTGATAAAGATTCTTTTAGCAGCGCTTATTACTAAAGTGTTGTTAAAGGATTTATATTTATAATTATAAATAAGAAAATTGTAAATATTTATAAATTCTTAATAAATTTATATAAATCTAAATATAGTAAATATATTCCATTTAAATATATTTATTATAGTTTTATAATTATTTATTTAAAATTTTAGAAATATTTAAAAGAATATTATTTATATCGTTATATATATTTATATAATTATACATATACATTTAATAAATATATATAAATATAAATATTGTAAATATATTAATTATTTAAGTAAATTTACTATACTTTTAATAATTTTTTAAACATACTTAACTTTGTATGTATAATTATATAAATAATTTAAAAAATATTTATTTATTTATAGTTATAAATATATAATTGTATTTAAATAGTAAATGTATATTTATAAATATATATTTTTTTATAAATATGTTTTTAAAAATTTTTTAAACAATATTTATAAATATCTAATTTTGAGTGCACACATATATATACAATATGAGTGAAATTGAATAAATTAGGAATATAGGTACACTCTAACAATATTGAAAAAATGGATATGTTATTTGAGTGTGTATATTATATATAACAATGCATTAGTTATAAATATTTGTGAAATCAATATAACACACATTTGATATATATTAAATTGAATAATCAAACAACATTTAACTATATGTCAATTACTATGAATTTAATAAATATTTTTAATTCATATTAATTTTTAATTATATACCATTATTCAATAAATATATGACAATTTAATGTAATGGTTATAAATATTTTGTAATATATAATCATATTTATACACATTAATTTATATATCTATATATTTAATACATATAATTTCATAGAATTAATTATCATAATTATCTAATTAATAAAATGTTAAAAAAATTTAATGTATAATAAATCAATTCATTTTTATCAGAAATTATTTAATTAATAAAAATTGTAATATTTTTTCAATAAACACTATTTTAATATTTATTTATTTACTTATTTCATTTTATCATTGCTAAAAAAGATTTGAGTAAAGAAATATTTATCAGTAGTAATCATATAGTGCTGATAAAGCCTACCATTTATCTGTGCTAAAAATATAGTGCTGATAATGGATACCCTTTATCATTGCTAAAATAAAGTGCCGAAAATAATGTGTGGATAAAGTTTAACCTTTATCATGGCTACAATGAAAGCACTTATAAAAGGTTAAATTTATGAGCTCTTTCTTTAGAGATGATTAATATGCCATTTATCAATGTTTTCTTCTAGCACTGATAAATAACATCACTGTTAAAGGCTTGTTTTGTAGTACTTCATGATCTGACGTGAGATCCATATGGCACATTGGAAGCATAATGGTATGTCCTATCAATTTTCTTCTATCTATCTTTCATCTTTCTATGTCATATGCTAAATTTATGAGATCTATTTTTCCTTTTTTAAGGCATTTTTCTGAAATGCTGTTTTTTTATGATTAATCTCGAGTTATAGGACAATATTAGATGAGAAATAACCTACTAGTTTGAATAAGGTTGTTCCTAGATTTACCATTGATTTTACGGGTGTTTCGGGGTGTGTTCGTAAATGATCTTGTATTGACCAACTGAGACCCCCCAAATAAATTAATTACAATATTTAAATTGATTTATTGATGATATGAGATGTGCTGGGAAGGATCTTACACATCTACAAGGGTTCAAGCTGGGAATGGGGATTGGACTAACCAATGTTGTTTAGCCTAGGTGTGTGAATTGAATTAATCTAGATCTTTTTATATTGATGTGATTGGTTCCATGGGAATGTGGCTGGATTGGCGTGAGGAATGAGGTGTTGTGGATCATCGGTATTAAGGAGCTGTTGTTCTTCTTGTTGGGAGTGTCCTATGATACTTGGGTGATGTTGATCACATGTTGAGGTGACATGGAAAATGGTTTGAGATGATGTTGTCTTCCGGATTTGGGCATGGACCATGTGAGTTGAATTGGTGTCGACCATTATGATTTAGCAATATGCTCATACGGGAAAAAGATTACAGATCACGTGACTTGAGTTTTTGTGTGATTTCCACTCACCATTTTTTTCTAATGAACCACTGGAGTCATGTGCACAAAGGTGGAACATAGACTATGATATTGTTGACCACTCATTATGGGTGGATCCCTCTATACAGTATGGGTATTTGGCAACGGTGTTCACCATTAAAATTATTTGGAGGTGGTTATCTTATAAAGAAACATGGATGGTAATGGACCAGGGGTTGATGGTGATGAGACCATCAGTTGGGGGATGAGGCTCACCAAGACACGTGAGTCCATTGGGACTGCATATCTAGGGTAAAAATAGCGCCATGCCTTGGGATTTTAGTGATGATACTATCGGTTGGGAGATGAGGCCCTCTGAGATACATGGGTCAATTTGGAAAATACATTTAGTAGACAAAGAGCGTTATGCCTTGGGGTGTCGGCTGTTGAGTTGATGAGGGTTATTATTTGGAGTAAAGGATTCACATTTCCTAAGGAAATTAGTATTCTATGATGACATGGGAAATTTGAGAAGAGGTATATGGGACCCCTATTATATCGATTGGGCTTTCCGTTAGGACAAATAGCTAGTTGATTGCTGGCATATGGTATGAGTGGCATGTTTTATAGGTGGAACCCAAGGGTACACCGAGGATTATTTTTATATGAGTATGCCTTGGATTTATTCCATGGTTCCATAGTACGATTATTATATATATGGAAACACATGACATATTATATATATATAATTAGGGCCATGTTTTCATATTGATATCGGTGAAGGCTGAAGTAGGAGATCACTTACTTGTGGATCCTGAGTATAAGGGAAGTGGTTTGTTATTAAATCGGTGTGCTTTACTACTTTATTCGTTATTAGAATACACATGAATAATTATGGATGTGATATTGGAACACATTTTTGGCGCCCTATTGATATTTATTCCCCCACACTAGATGCCCCCTCAGGATGCCTGTAGACTTTATGATTTTGAGATTAGGAAATAGTTTAGGCTCAAGAGTTGGACCTAAGTAATCCTTATCATACCGATTAGCATAGGATAGAAGGAATATGAACAATTTTGGATCCTTTTACTTATCCACAGTTTCCTTTTTTATTTCAATGTGATTTATATATTTATGTACAGATAAGATCAGCCATGAGTGACCCAAATAACTATTTTTTAGGACTTATTATTGCATGTTTATATTTCTACAAATCATATATTTGTCATTATTCAAAAACTGTAAATTTATAATTACACTATGTTTGTTTCATTATCTGATTTACCATCATCTTCTTCTATGTTACATACATATGGAATATTATTGTCGTCATAATCACTAGTGTCCATAGTCTCCCTACTATCACTTATCATAACCTCATTTCTAGTCACCATCCTTGAGCATATAGAGAGTTGTTCCTCAGACCATGTGGCCAACCCGTCCATAAATTAGTTTTAAGTGGGTCCTTAGTTAGGGAACTAAAAATGGTATCAGAGTGGATTATTGTCGGTGTTTCCTAGATGTATCATAAGAGCAGGTTGTTAAATGGTATCTCTAATCAGTTCATTAAAATGATATTAGATTCATTATTAATATTTTGGTCTTTCTATTTGAGCCATGGTAGACTAAATATTAGGATGATATCTAAATTGGGTATAGAGATCATGTTTGGGTTCCCATATCCCCTTTTATTTGGGATTGACCAAGTTTCAGGTTGTGGGAAATTGATGTTTTACTATTCACTTTTTACAGGATATTTTGTTTCCACCTCAGGTGGCACCCTTGGATATGATGGTTATCAATTATATGGATTTTAAACTATTTCCTGGTATGGAGAGAGACGTTTGTTTTTGTAGCACGATAGGCACCTGGTATCATATGATGTGGTTTTATTGATATTTTTATTGGGGACCTGGATTTCACGAAGAGGTGTAGGGTGGTTTAAAGTAACAAAAAATAATCTAAATAATGTATTACATCTTAGCCTCTTTTGGTGGAATTCTAATCAACCATCCAATGAATATTGTTCAAATGAGATCTATCTGTGGATTTATATTCAAGTGATACATATGTTCCTAGATCTGAAATGAGTAGGCTTGGATGATGATATGGGTGAGTTGTTTAAAGTGTCCGCAAAGAAGCTAAAAAATGTTCTCCTATTTAACCACTTTGCTGCCTATCTACTTAGATACCTCATATTATAGATGATTATTAACTCTTATGTGGGTTATCTAGGGGACATAAGGTTAGATGACATGTGAGACCTAACTCTGATATGGCTAGGTGAGGGACAATAAGGACAAATTTCATATGACATGGTGCAATAAGGGAGTGTAAGGGTGGTGATATTTGCTTCCTATTATAAATTTAGATATATAAGATATATTATATATTTAATTTTTGGGATTTTTTACCATTGTATTCATGTTCTGTGGGATTCCACATTGACAGATTCAGGTGAAGTGTCAGGAGGGAGGTG
Organism: Viscum album; assembly: GCA_963277665.1. Classification (NCBI taxonomy): domain Eukaryota; kingdom Viridiplantae; phylum Streptophyta; class Magnoliopsida; order Santalales; family Viscaceae; genus Viscum; species Viscum album. Next base: position 220,570,362 of record OY728127.1, on the reverse strand, counting down.
AAATGGTGTCTTATGAGTATTCAAGAGATGAGGCCCTAGAGGGTCAAAATGATCATGAGTTGTAGGTATAGGCTTTGGTACAATTAGGACTGTAAAAAATGGAAGATTTTAGGATGTGGATGGATGAGAATCTCAGAGCAAGGTTGGATGAGGATATACATGGCATTGATAGGGGATCTTAGGGAATTGTTCCATTTATGGAATACCTAACTCGTGAGTTATAGTCATGGCAACCACCACAATTTCAAGATGGGTGTGGGAAATATAAATTTGAGAAATGGATTGAGTAGGTAGGTATGATCTCTAATCCGGTAGATACACCCCCAAGTCGGAGGGCGGTCATGGTGATATAAATGCTCAGAGGACTAGAAAAGAACTGGTGGGGCATATGGGTTTAGTCAAAAAAAACATGAGGGGATAGATTTAATGGATTTTATATCTAGGTTCTTAGAGCACTAATTTAGGGAGACATTGGGGGTGGATAGGGCCCATGAGTTCAAGAATCTCTGGTAGGGTGGTTTTTTAATCGTGGAATTTGTGTATAACTTCATAGACCTGTCTGATTTTTTTAACTTTTATGGCAGGAGATTACGTCACTACAGTGCTATACATTGAGGATGCATTAAAACAGGCTATCATGGTTGAGGTCATAATGTTCAGGATTATATCATTTTTCATAGGTTTCTAATTATACTCTTATAACCAAATAACAAATTATAGAGCAGTCGTATTCATGCAAGGTGATGGTGTCAGATGATTTTAGTAGCAATGATCCAGGTAGTAATAAGTGAGGATGTGAAGAATCTTATTAGGAAAACTGGATATTGATTAAGGAATCCCGCCATTGATTTTGTCTTTAGATATATTCTTCTATTGCAATCATCCAAGACTTGTTCAAACTCGGTGTGATTGCATTCTGAATGAGTTTTGGGCATGCGCCAGATGATCCATATATATAGGTTCTACAAAAATCCTTCTTCTGTAGTTTGGATCTAGGGATCAAGTCATACTCATGGATCTGAGTTCAGACTGGGAGCAGTACCAAGAGCTGGTTTTGAGGATGCAGCTTCACATAGAGGTCATAGAAGATATAACAAGACCCAATAATGGGGTTAGTGGCCAATAGATGGTTAAAATATTTAGGGAGGCCAGTCCTTAGGTGGTTGGGATTAAAGACTTGGTGCATGCAGTGGATCATCTAGGAATAGAGAAGTGTAGGCATATGAATATATTTACAGGTACGTCATGGGTGTGACTTGATGTTCTTTTCATTTTGTCTTTGCCTAATTTTGGAGCATGAAGTGAACATGAACGGTATTGGACTAAGAGCTCGTTATTTGGTTGGAATAAGTTCTAATGTGAAATATATAAATATATGAGGTTCCTAGGCATCTGAGAATTGTTGTGATGTAGATTTTATATCAGGTTCATGGAACCATGACTTCTTATGGGCATCGATTCGATGAGAGTTTTTTATGAGGTGCACAAGCATTTTTTTATGGAATTCATATTTATACACGATGAAGGATTATTTTGAGCATCATTTGAGATGTAGGATCCTTGGAATATAATGAGATGTTGTATATTGTGAGTGTCATGTATTTAAAAGGTACATATATGAATCCTGTGAGATGTGAGATTTGATGGGTGTAAAATATGACATGGGACTGATTTAATCACCATATAAGGATCAAGAATGATAATGTTTTAGGAGTAATTTTGATTCCAGGGATGGTTTGTGCACTATCATATTTTTTGGGGGGTAGTAATTGACTAGGTAGGTTATTCCTAAGTCAAGGAGTACCACAAGGGAATTTTCTATGTGTCTGAACGGGGTATATATGGCTGATTTAAAAGAGATGGGTATGTTTAGTTCCAAATTTGATTAAATCTTGATAGATCAAGGATGATCTATGTTGAGGTAGGGATATTGTAACATCTTTGGTTTTTAATGAGTCATTTTATCAAGGTAATTTCTAAATTTTATGTTTTAGTGGATGTCTTAGGTTTTTGAGTGAACACCACAGGAATGTTACAGGGCCTAGGCTGTTGAAAAAATATCAATCTATAAGTACACATAGTGTAACATTTTAATGATGTGTAAGTCATATACATGATGTAAAGAAGGGGGTGAAGTTTTGGGGTATCAACATGGGGACATCATAATCTGTAAATGAGTTACAAGTTGTGAACTCAATACAAGATGTCTACAATTTACAGTCCATGTAAATTTAAAGAAATTATTTTTTAAAGGTGAAGTAGTGGCTCATCACCTCCCTAATTTCTCCTTCATGCATAAGGGATTGAGTCCCCATGGTTTTGACAAACCATTCCTCCACTATACAAGGTTTTCTTTTTTCATGTCCATCCGAGCTCTAATCTAAGATCCATCTCACACATTTAAAGAATAACATCAATACCTTCAATTCTATAACTTCTATTTCTATTTTATCTAGTCATACGGTATGCTAAATCTGTGCAATATATTTTACCTATTTTTCAGGGAGTTCATATGAAACATCATTTTCATTTGATTCAGATAGAGTTAGAGGTTGATATATGGAGAGTGATCACTTACTAATATGAGGCAGGTGGTCCTTATTGTTCTTGTTTATTATGTGAGAGTATTTTTGGGGGAATTCATAAATATTCAATTGGTTTAACTATGTTTTTACACTAATAAATTTACAATTTTATTTATATTGTTTTATTGATTACATGTGATGTGTTGGGAATGATTTTACTCTTCTAAAGGCAGCCAAGATAGGTAAGGGTCTTGGACTAACCTAGACAGTTTAGGCCACCTGTATGAATTAAATTAAATCAAATTCTTTATATAGATTCATTTGGTTCCATGGGAACATGACATGCTTGGCCCAAGGAAAGAGGTGATATAGATTACTTGAATTGAGGTGATGTCGTTTCTCAAGTTGGTTGTGGCCTATGATACTTGGGTGATATTGATCATAGGTTGAGGTGGCATGGTCATCTAATTGAGGTGAAAAGGAATTAGGATTGGTGCATGGACTAGGTGACTAGATGTTGTTGACCATCCGGATTAAGCGACACTGTCATAGGGGAATAAGGTGTCATATGATGTGGCTTAGGTTTTTGTTAATTTACACTTTCTTTCTTTGGGCATGGTGTAGTTGGTGTCTTGTTCATATAGATAAGACTCAAATTCAGGTGGTGTTGAATACTCATCATGGGTGGAGGACCCCATAGAGTATGTGTCTTAGGTGATGGCGTTGACCATATTTTTTTGGGGGTTCTCACAAAAAAAACATATGTTGATACTGATATGCCATCAATTGATAGTTATAGGACATTAGGATGATAGATGACACTCATTGAGATAACTGAGGTGGTTGGGCTAGGATATTAAGGGGGCATATAACATCGTTCCTTGGGATGTTGGTTGTTGAGCCGATAGTGGTTATTATTTGGAGGACAATTATCATTGTGCATTGGGATGTCGTGCTTCTGAACTAACTTGGAATATTGGAGTAGTGGTCTATTGGGCCTGAATTATATCAATTGGACATACCATTTTGGATGTTGGGATACATGATTGTTAGCAACTGGAGCTTGTAGAATATTTTAGAGGTGGAACATGAGGGTTCACTTAGGTTTCTTTCATTAGGGGGTTATTATGATTCTTTCATGGATCCTAACCACTATAATTATATATATCTAGAAACATGTTGTATTCCATGTCTAATTTTTTAGAAACATGTTATGACTAATACCAATGATGGATGAAGTAGGTGATCACTTACTTGTGGCTACAGAGCATAAGGGAAGTGGGTTTTTATTAAATGTGTGTGCTTTACTAATTTATTCATTATTATAATAGACATTCATAATTATAGATGTAATATAGGTACATATTGGTGGTTCCCTACGGATATTTATTCTCACACCCCACACATCCCCCACAAGATGCATGTCAAATTTATGATTTTGATATTAGGTAAGGATTCAGACATGGGCGTTATACCTTAGTGATAATTACCATACTTCTTAGCATGGTATGGATGAAATATGGACCATGGTTGTTCATTTTCATCAACTAGAGTTTAATTTTTTTATCTTTAGCATGCTTTAAATATGTATGTGTTGATATGACTAGACATGGGAAACCCTACTATTTATGGTTTTGTATGACCTGTATTGAAATTTTTATATTTTTATAAATGGTATGTTTTGTATCAGTCTTCTATTGTGTATTTATGCTTCTATTGAGTTGTATTATTTTCACTATTTTATGATCTTATAACACTATTTTATATACTAATTGACCATTATTATTATCATCACCACCAGTAGGTATAGCCTCCCCACTATCACCTCTCAGATAGGGAGGCACTTCTAAGGCCTAGTGGCCAACTGGCCCGAAGCAGAATTTTTAAGTGGATCTTGGGTTAGGATACTAAATTAGTTTTCCATAACAAAATATCCATGTCAAATAAATATGACAACCAAAACAAATAATCATGTAATATAGGTAAAAAGTGATAATAGAAACTAGTCTTTAATATTTGTAAAACATGACATAAAAACGGAGTACAAATCGCCAAAAAAATGAGATACCACAATGAAAAACAATCAAAGCTAAAAAATGCTAATATATAAAATATGTCAAGTCCCCACGTGACCAACAGCCACCTCAAGACATACCTGAACCAAAAGTAGCAACAATAAGATAATCTGAAATGCTAAAAGATGTTATTTCCTTTACCTAAATCCTATAATAAAACATCTAAAAATTCCCGATGGAAAAAGTATAGTGTGACCTAAATCCTCAAAGGATACCACCAATAATTCTATATATGCTTTAATATCAATAATGGAATAATTCTATTGTTTAAAATAAAAATTTTTTTATAAATAAGTTTTAGAATATAAATCTAGTTTTAAATCATTTCCCATTTTATCCTTTGGTTTTCCTAGAATAATTTTATATTCTCAAACCATGAATATATAAATTAGAAGTGATTAAGAAGAATAAAATTTCCATGAATTGATATGTAAACATATCCATGAAAAAACCCATCATGCGATGTTATGTGTTACAACCCCATATAAGAAAAACTGAGAAAAATTACATGATAAAAACAATCATTTAATAAAAAACATAAACGAAAAAAGAAAAATCACCACATATTGGGATCTATCCCATGGGAAAATAAGAACTAAACACTCACAATCATAAACATGCATATATTGGATCCAACAGATTTTGATTCCAACCAATCAATATAATAGAGGCTTACCACATAGTAGTGAATCACACACTAAGGCTACCCATGTATCTTTCTCAATGAACCCAAGGCATCCAATGTTTATTTTTATAAATTCAATTCAAAACAATCCTCGAAAATTCCTACAACATTTCCAAATCCTAGATGATCTACATCGGAGTTTGATAATGAACATCCAAATAAATTAAATCCATTTTCAATGAAAACCCCTCTTTTTGAAAACATTAACTTTTTTAAGAAATTATTTGAAATAACTTATCTATTAAAGTCAATGAACAACCACAAATAATTTATCCAGAACAACATACAATTAATCGAATAAAGCCATTGTAATTAAAAAAAACTCCCTCAACAAGGTACAGATATAGAATCATTTGAAAATGATTGACTCGAAACCAAGAGAAAATACTTAAAAAGGCTAGGAAATCCATGAAACTAAAAATGATTAATATAAAATATTATCTAATCACATCCACAACCAAAACCACTTTTGTAATTAAAGATATAGAAGAACCAAAATGATGACATACTTAGAGGGAACATGTCCAAATTAAATGTCGATCAATATCTAAATCAGGTGACCCAAAAGGGAGGGAACCACCCAAAATCACCTTGGGAGAGCCTCAAGGTTAAATAAAGGAATCATGGAGTGAATAAAATATGATACCACTCATTAATCACCCTAAAATCTCAACTCTCAACTTTTACATGAAATGTAACACAATTACACGTTGTGTAATCTATAAAGATCATATATATCGAAAAACCCATCACCTTTTTTTAAAATGTGACATTTTATATTAAAAACATGAACCCCTTACACCACATGTAAATAAATGTTTCTATATATACAATTCATGGATTTTTCCTAGCATCCATTACATGATATGTACTTCAATTACACAATATGAATTTTTCCAATGAATTGAAAAAACTACAGGTTTAACTTTAAAATCCCAAAAAATCCATGACATCACCATTAACCATATCCTCCCAATTCCATTTTGGAAATTATCTATAAATAAAAATGAATCCAAAAAAAGGTTAAAAATACCTGATAGAAAGGTAATGTGGTGTTACAATATCCCAACCATAAATTCTTTCTGCCCCAAAAAGCCCTCATGATCCAGGATCGACAAAAATAGAATGTCACAATTGCTTCATAAATGAATCCCACTCCCATATCTCATATATATCGTATATATACTTCCGTAGTAACTAAACTAGGGGGAACATTTTAATGAACAAAACCTTATCATGGTGATCTATAATCTAAACTTGATGCTCCACCAAAGTGTTATTAGGCTCAAGATCAATGTCCCCCAATATGATAACATCATAAGGATCTAGTATATATCTCCTCAACTGGGAACCATAAAACATTTCATGGATATATGTAAAAATTTATGGTTAGTGAAACCAATATTCCACCCAAAATAGTCATCCCATGATCCCAAAGTTACCCACAAAACTCTATGACCACTTACCCAGCTTACCCAACCAATGATGACCCAGTAGAGGTGAAACAATGAGAAAGGCCATATCAAAAACCTCTAACTCCAAGGGATCATAAATATGGTCTGCATAAAATTTATAAAAAGTTTGTGTCATGATCGAACATCTTTAGATTATCTGTACCATCACTATTATCACATAAACAATGAAAATCCCAACCAAGGACAGCTTTCCCAATGCATCCTAAAATAAGGGAGATCTACAAAGAATCCCATACAATTCCTCAAACGGAACCAAATTTATTGAATCCTAGTAGCAATAGTTATAGGAAAATTCAACAAAAGGAAAATGATTTTCCCATGATCTTCCAAAATAAAGAACACATGCCCATAGAATATACTCAATAACCAAGACACCCCTCTTTATGTATCCATCCATATATGGATGATAATCCATTCTCAATATAATATGAGAACCAATCACCTCTTACTAAATATTCTAGATCCTAGATGTAAAACTCATATCCCTATCAAATACAATTGTTGAGAAAACCTCGTCAAGTCATACAATCTCTCGAACCCTCAAGTCCCCACGATTTTCCACTTTCATCATCTCCCAATAGTTATAAAATTCATTGATGTAATGATTTTAATATTTTTAACCCAAATTTCACAATTACAACTAGGAGTCGTTGAAAAAAAAACAGGAAAATAAAAGGAAATATCATCCCACTACCATATAATAATGGGTAATACCTACAAAAAACAAACAGGTATTTGGAGTTCTTTATTAATGATATGTCATGTTGGACACCATGAAACAAAACATATCATCAATAGTCTCTTCCCATGAAACCAATACCAATGTCTCAAATCATGATATATATCAGTAGTACTGTAAGAACTCAATTCTTGTTTTTGAGGTATGGGTTTCTTCATTTCTTTTTTCCCTTATGTGTTTTCGAGAAAATAAGGAAAATGGAAAAAAAATACCAAATTTTATGGGTACATGCTATGTAATTTTTCACACACTATGTTCTTTGGCAGTCTGGGATGAGTACACAGGGCGTCTTGGCCTATCGGCGATGAAGGGTGTACAAACCGACTACAAGTCCTGTTCATGGTATTTACACGCTGTGTAATCAGTGAGCATGTGGAAAATAAGGCAGCAGAGGCAGCTTCCAGCTGAGCGACAATACATGCCGTGTATTCAGAAATACACGACGTGTACTCAAGTCGACAGATGAACATCGTTGTGGTGGAAAGAAGCCTCCAGGGGAATAGTTTATAAGTGAAATGTACATGTCATGTACTTGATAGTACACATCGTGTAGTCATGAAATTTCTCTTAAAATAGGGTGTAGCAACCTCATTCGAGAGAGGAGGAAAAACCACCCTTTGGAGATCGGGAGGACAGCCAAGCCTTAGAGGATCACCCGATCGCGCACTAGGAATATGATTCTGCCTCTGTCGATCACGTTGGGACTATACGGGTAAGACCTCCCCTCTCCCTTCCCTGTTCTTACCAATTATTCCTATAAAATAAGTTATTTACATTTGAACAAGACTTATTTTATTCCAGATCTATGTCATTCTTGGATGATTCGGGTGGCATCATTCACGTATACTGATCAGATATGATCAAGGTAGGTTTTTGGTGTTTATTTCCAACTATTGAGTTCAATTTGTGTACATTCGTGCTATGAACCCATGTTTGGGGTGTTGTATGGATGTGGCCTTTGCTGAAAGATATCTAGAATTTCATAGATAAACTTTTGATAAGCTAAAATTGTTGTTTTAGATCTCATCTGGGATCAAAACCCACCCCGAGGGTGTGTTCTTCTATTTAGCCATTTGTCGAGAATAACTATAGGTATACCGTGAATTTTAGCATGAATTGAAATTTCCTTAATAGGTATTGTATATAATTTCTCGCTTATGTGTTGGGATATGTCGGGTTACTTCTCTATCCTGAGGGCAGTGTTTGTTTAGCCTTTGGGAAACCTTTCACATGCCTGTGGGCAGTAGATTTTGTGCCCATGGGTAGTGGTTTATGTGCATGTGGGTGACACCTCGTACACCTGTGAGAAATATTTTTTATGCCTCTGGGCAGACAAATATGAGTTTCGATTCTGAATAATAGAGGGTAAGTATTTAATGTCTGAGGACAGTGTTATCATGAGTATTCATCGTGGTAATTTTTATATTTTATACCTACCAAGTTAAATAATAGGCTTGGAATGGTTAAATAAATATTAAAATTGTAATTTAAATTGTAGAGTTAGTTACTATTGAGTACTTCTTAGTTTATTGCATTTACTTTTTCACACTTCTTGTGCGCATTTTCACTGACAGTTGGGCACGGGCCTTTGGTGGATGCCTACTGGGATTTATTTCTCACACCCTATTTGGGTCATGTCTTCGGCCTAAAAAGACTATATTTCTATAGGTGAAGAAAGGTGCAAGTGTCCCTATATAGGTACATGATGGTTTCAGTGGAGTATGAGAGCATGGAACTAAGCTTAGGCTTGCGATGCTGATGCGTTCTGTTTACTCTACTTTGTTTTGTTTGGATGTACCTTGTACGTTGAATTGTATTTTGTTGTATTTCAGTGTATTCTATTCTTGCTTATTTCATAGAATTAGTGACATGATGCATCTTAGTATATGTGACCGCTGGTTATCTTGTACTACAGTTGTCAATTTCAGTTGTATATTGTTATTGCATCTGTTGTTGTATGTTATTTTTTTCTGCTACGTTACACATTGATAAATGAGGGCATAGTTTCCAAACTATTAGACCTGGGCCATAACTGCTAGTAACTAGCCTCTGGAATTTGGTGAAATGTTCTTGAGGTCATGTGACCAACCATGTTTCGAGCACCCGTTGTGTGGCTTCCGGATTCAGGAAGTTACAAAGTGGTATCAGAGGAAGGTTCATTTCGTTGACATACTATTTGGAGCCATAGTCTGGGATAGGATAGACATGGTAGTTGGTAATAAGTTGTGATAGAGTGTAGCTAACCTATGTATTGGGAAAATCCAGTCTACCTCATTATTGTAAATATTACTAGTTTTTCAATTTTACAATTAATTTTATTTTCACCATTTGTTGACACACTTGTGATTATTTTATTGATATGTTATACATGGGTTTCATTTAACTGAAACCCAATGAGTTGAGGGTATACCATATCATGCATGATTTAGGAACATGTTTGAATAACCTCCCATGCATAGTTTCTATGCCATTTAGGTGCATTAGAAATTGCATGCTGTTGTGATAGATGTGGTGCTAGAAAAGCATGCTGTTGGGATAACTACTTTCATAAATACCTATTATTTGTTAGAGTATTATGGTGTGAGGTTTTGATTTAATGAACACCAAATTGTGGTTCTTGGGGAGTATGGGCCATCAATGACCAGAATTTGGTGGATCCTTAGCGTGTTTTCCATTTTATAACATATATAAGATGCCAAAAATTGATTTTCGGGGAGTATGGGACCTCAAAGTTCAGAATTTGGCACTTATGTGTTTGTTCCATATTTTTTTGGTTCTGGAGTAGTTTCTGAGGCTTACTGTCCATAAAAACCCAGTATACATTCCGTGTAGTTCTATAGACACATTCCATGTGTTATTCTGTTCAGGATTAAATGAAAACATTTTAAGTACACACTGTGTACCCTAAGTACATACTGTGAAGTCTATTACCGTGTCCTAGGCTCTGTGGTCAAGGACACTGGATAGGGATGTTTTTGGGGGAACACGCTATGTACCAGTTGTACACGCCATGCAGTGTCGAACTGGTATCCACCCATGTAACAAACAATACGGACTGTGGAACCCTAAGACATACACGTTGTGTCGACTATGAACACACTGTGTAGTCTGACCCAGGTACCCGACCGTGTCACTAACACAGGGGATGGTGTAACCCTACCTTCTGCACGCCGTGTGCCTATGGGACACAACCTGTAGTGTCATCCGTGTAAGCCAGCCGGGTAGAGAGTAACACGGGTCATACTGAGACTTCTTTGTACATGCCATGTCTTTTCGGAACACATTGTGTAGTAAGACATGGGTACACATGCCATGTCACGAACAACACTAGCCGGTGAAGAGCTTGTCACGTACATGATGTGTTCTTATGGGAAACATCGTGTCATTTTTTTAGTATATATGTGTGGCTTAGCCTTGTAGAAGAATTCAAGCAGAAGAGGAGGGTTCCCGTACATGTCGTTTATTCAAAATACATGTTGTGGGTTTGGGGTGTCACATGACCAGTTTTAGCTGGAGTACACGCACATGTGATTGTCCTGTGAGAACACTCCGTGTAGTATTTATACATGTCGTGTAGTCCTCTTTTGTAAATCTTGAATTCTTTCTTTCTCTTGTTCTCTTATTCTTCTCCTCGTTTACATTATTTGATAATTATAGATCTATGGTGTGTGTTTGACCGTGTAGAGTCGTGCCACCAAGACGATCAACAATTTCTCACCAAGAGAGAGGCGACAGGTATATTATTGAGATGGTGGGTCATGGGCTACTAGAGGATCCTCATGTAGTTCCAGATGCAGTGCCAGCCATTATACCAGACACAAGCGCGGATTCACATTTCTGTGAAGGCATCATTCGGTTTATGCCGACCTTCTAGGGAGCACCGCATGCTGCCACATCTATGGCAGAGCTGATGCATATCATCCAGCAGCAGCATCCACCTACGTTTTCAAGGGATGACGGACCACAGGCTGTGAAGTCATGGGTGGATTCGATGAAGACGATATTCGAGCATCTGGAGACGACTCCTGGGAGGAGTGTCAAGCTTGCTACATATATGCTCTGTGATTCCTCCAAGAGGTGGTGGGATGTTACCACCCAACTTGAGCACCACCGTGACATGGCATGGAATGATTTACAGGCAGCCTTCTATGAATTATTCTTCCCAGAGATGCTGAGGGTATATTTCACTCGATAGTTCATGAATCTGTAGTTGGGCGCCATGTCAGTGATGGTTTATTCTTCCCGGTTCACCGAGCTTCGGCGTTAATAACCTGTTCTGGTGGGTGATGAGATGTTAAGGGTTTGACGCTTTGAGGATGGTCTTCTATAGGACATCCGATCACTAGTGAATGTTTCTAGGTTTCCTACAGTGCATTATATTGTAAAGTAGTCATTGATTACTGAGCGGAACCTACGGGAAGCTAGTGGTGTGAGTCAAGGCAGTTCGACACCAGTTTTTGGTACTATTTATACCGGTAAGAGGAATAGGTAGATATAATTCACTCATGGTGGCAGTACTTGGCAGAAGAATATTTCGGGTGGCAAGGTATTGTGCTACCAGTGTGGAAAAGAGGGGAACAAGAGATTGTAGTGTCCACATGACCCAGTGCAGTACCGAGTTTTCAGTAGGATGGGTCATCTTCAGCGTTTGTGAAGAGTGTTACCACCAGTGGTGAGTGATAGGGGTTTTGTGCTGACTACGCGTGTGGGAGTAGGACCATAAACTTCTTACAAGTTGGGAAATTGGGGTATATCATGGTGTGAAGGAAGAGACGGTGGTTGTGGGAGTGGTAGCTAGATAGCAGGATCTTAGAGGTAGCAGGGCGGGTCAGGTCAGGGTAGCCAGGCTGTGTCGCAAAGCCGTGTCACTGGGCAGGCATATACAGTGCAACAGACCCAATAGGGGCAGGATCCCAGACCTTCTACAATCAGAGGTACTATTCTAGTAGCTTATGTTTTGTCTTCTGTACTTTTTGATATGGGTTCTACACATAGCTTTATTTTTGTTCCTGTTATTGAGAGCCTTGGGATCTATATTTATTCTTCTTCTAATTTTAGGATACTAACCACTCCTTGGAAACTAGAACGGCCGGTGTGCGTCATTGTAGGGAGCTACCCAAGAGTTTTATGGGTGTCACTTTCTATGAGACCTCTAGGTATCATAGATGATAGCTTATGATGTCATTCTAGGTATGGACTTTTTGGTACCCTTTCGAGACTCTTTAGATTTATATCATCACAGGGTGAGTTTCACGTCACCGTAGGGTGGAGAGTTTCTATACAATGGCGAATGGGATATTAAGGTGAGCTGAGCTAGACCCGAGCATCATGGGTAAGGTAGAGTGACAGCTCAAATTGAGAGTTTATATCAGGATGTCGGGGGACCTATCAGAATTATTTCCCTCCAGTAGTTGACCATTTCTGGTATGTCTTCCTAGACAACATTTCAAGTCTTCCTCCGGAGTGTGAGGTAGACTTTTCTATTGAGTTTGTTCCAGGAGCGTCATCTGTGTACAATCCATTATATTGGAAGGCTAAACATGAGTTACAGGAGATCAAGAAGTGGTTAGATGAGTAGAAGGAAAAGGGTTTTATCTGACCTAGTACTTCTTCTTGGGGTTTTCTGGTCCTTTTTGCAAAGAAGGTGGATGGTACCCTCAGACTCTGTGTGGATTATCCAAAGTTGAACCAGTTGATGGTCTAGAAACGATATCCCATACTAATGATTAATTATATTTTTGATCAAATTTGGTGTGCACGAGTGTTCTTAAAGATTTAATTGAGATCCGGATATCATCAGTTCTGCATTAGACCATCGTACATTCCGATTATAGCTTTTCAGAGCAGATATGGTCTATACGAGTACTTGGTTATGTCGTTCGAAGTCACAAATGTGCCAGAAATTTTCAGGGCTATCATGAATCATATGTTCCATCCTTATCTGGAATCATTTATGGTAGTATTCGTGGGTGGTATCTTGGTGTACTCTCATAGTCAACATGACCATGCCACCTATCTTGAGATCGTACTTTGTATACTAAAAGAGCATCACCTATATGCTAAGCTCTCAAAGTGCCACTTATGGATAGACCAGATACACTTCCTAGGACATATTAACTCAAAGGAATGAGTCAATTTAGACCCATAGAATGTGAGAGCAGTAGTTTCTTGGGGGCACCCTAAGAACGTTTTTGAGATTCAGAGTTTCATGGGGATGGCTGGTTACTATTGGCATTTTATACAGGACTTCTCCTGCTTAGCTGTGACATTGAATGGTTTGACTAAGAAGGGTGTAAAGTTTGTTTGGTCTGAAGCTTGTGAGACTGCATTTCGGGAGATGAAGGGAAAGTTGGCATCAGTACTAGTCTTGATACTTCCAGAGCAAGATAAGAGTTATACACTTAACTTTAATGCATCGGGTATTGGGATGGGATCAGTGTTGGTGCAGGGCGATCGAGTTTTAGTGTACGGATCTCAGCAATGGAGGCCACATTAGAAGAATTACCTGACGTATGACCTCGAATTTTTTATCATTGTTCATGTATTGCGCTGTTGGAGACATTATCTCATGGGAGATAATTATGTGGTTTTTACCGACCAAAAATGTCTCAAATACATCAGCGTGACGTGAACCTGAGACAATGAAGGTGGGTCTAATACCTTCAGTACTTCGACATTGAGCTTCCCTATACACCTGGTATGGGTAATGAAGTAGCTGATTCACTGAGTAGGAAGACTCGGACACATGCATTGCAGGAGGCCAGTGGTGAGTGGAAGCTTATGGATATGTTTTCTGAAATGCATTTGGAGGTGAACGATAGTTCGGGGAAAACCTATCTTTCTTCCTTAACTGTGACTTCTACCCTCCTGGATAGAGTGAGGATGAGACAGCTATCGGATTCAGAAGTCCTAGTTCTATGGGAGTCGGTAGCAAGTGAGGACCCTTCTCCGGGATGGAAAATAGGCGATGAGGAGGTACTGCATTTCCATGGACGAGTGTGGGATCCAAAGAATATTCGTGAGGAGTTAATGCGGTAGTTTCATGATTTAGCTTGGGCAGTGCATCCCAGAGTTACAAAAATGTATCTTGACATGAGGTGTCAGAATTGGTGGTTAGGTATGAAAAGAGAAATAGCTGGTTTTGTAAAAAGATGTTCTACCTGTCAATAGGTGAAGTCAGAGCATCAGAGGATAGCTGGATTGTTACATCAGTTACCCATTCCATAGTTGAAATGGGATGATGTTGTGATGGACTTCGTGACGGGTTTGTGGAGGTCACCTAGAGGCAGTGATTCCTTGTGGGTTGTTGTGGAAAGACTTAAAAAGGTAGATCACTTTTTGCCGACCAAGGAGTCCTAGGTTGTCGCTGAGCTCGGGAATTTGCATATCCGAGAGGTAGTACACCTTCATGGGGTCCCTCGTTCTATCGTTTTAGATAGGGATGCCTGCTTTATGTCTCATTTCTAGCAGATTTTTCAGAGGGCACTGGGTACATAGGTGCTTCTGAGCACAACATACCACCCTCAGACCGATGGCCAGTCCGAGCATACGATACAGGTGCTTGAGGACATGTTGTGTGCATGCATCCTAGACTTTGGGGGCTCTTGGTAGAAGCACATAAACCTATCCAAGTTTTCCTCCAATAAAAGTAT
Source organism: Viscum album (assembly GCA_963277665.1). Classification (NCBI taxonomy): domain Eukaryota; kingdom Viridiplantae; phylum Streptophyta; class Magnoliopsida; order Santalales; family Viscaceae; genus Viscum; species Viscum album. The sequence continues at coordinate 220,555,211 of OY728127.1, read as the reverse complement.
TCAGGATACTATTGAGATGGCACCTTACTAAATTTATATGGTAGTCCATTATGATCACCATTGTGATGGTTAGTGGCAGGTGAGGCAGCTTTACTGGGTCCACGTCTTGTTTAGGAGACTTTAGAGTAGGTCAAGTTGATTCAAAAGTAGATGGCTACTGTGCAGTCTCATTAGAAATCTTATGTTGATTTCCACAGACGACCCTTGGAGTTTGTTGTCAGGGATCAGGTTTTCTTACATGTTTCGCCTAGGATGGGACACATGTAGATAATGAGACAGGGTAAAAATTCACTGAGGTATGTGGGCCACTTGAGATTCTAGAGAGAGCCTGGTTAGTTGCCTACCGGTTGTAGTTACCATAGCGGTATTGGGCCATGCACAACGTCTTCCATGTATCTCAGCTGTGCCGTTACCACTCATATCTGTCTCACGTCTTTCAGCCTGAGGAGGTTGAGCTTCAGTTCGATGCATCCTTTGCGGAGCATCCAATTTGTATTTTTGATAGGAGCACAGAGATTTTCTGAGGTCGGTCAGTTCCTCTCTTTTGGGTGTTATGGAAGCATGGTTGAGTGCATGATGAAACCTTTGAGTGGGAGACTGACGTATGTGCTCAGTGGCCAGAGTTGTTCACAGTTATATCTTCACCACCCTTGGATGGGAAATTTGGGAACAAATTGCATTAAGGGGGGAAGCTTGTAAGAACCCAGATCCTATTTTTGAGGTATGAGTTTCTTCATTTCTTTTTTTTCTTTAAGTGTATTTTAGAAAATAAGGAAATTGGAGAAAATTTCAAATTTTATGGGAACACGCCATGTACTTTTCCACACACCATGTACTTTCTCCATGTGGGATGAGTACATAGCGCGTGTAGGCCTGTAGGCGATGAAGGGTGTAAAACCCGACTACACGGTGTGTACTAGTTATTTATGTGCCGTGTAAACAGTCAGCAGAAGAACATTAAGATGTTGGTGGAAGCTGCCAGCTGACTGACAGTACATGTCGTGTATTCAGAAATACACGGTGTGTACTCATGTCAACAGATGAACAGTGCCGCTTTGGAAAGAAGCCGCTAGGGGAAAATTTTAAAAAATAAAAAGTACACGTCATGTACTTGAGAGTACGCACCTTGTAGTCATGAAATTTTTCTTAAAGCAGTCAGTATCCTCCTAATTCAAAAGAGGATGTAAAACCGCCGTTTGGAGCTAGGGAGGAAGGTTGAACCAAGAAGGATCTCCTGATCGTGCACCAGGAATCTGATTCTGCCTCCGTCAATCACATTGGGACCGTATGGGTATGACCTCCCCTCTACTGGAGATGTTATTACCAATTCTTTTTGTATAGTAATTTATTTACGTTTAGATGAGAATTCTTTAATCCCAGATCTATGTTATTCTTGGGTGATTCGGGAGGCTTCGTTCACGTATATCGATCAGAGATGATCGAGGTTGGTGGTCTGGTGTTTATTTCCAACTGCTGAGTTGAATTTGTGTATCGTCGTGCTACGAACCGATTTTTGCAGTTTCGTGTGGCTGTAGACTTTGTTGAACGATATATACAATTGCATAGATAAGCTTTTTATAAGTTAAAACTGCTTTTTGGTATCACTTCTTGAATCCAGAACCACCCCGAGGGTGTATTCCTCTGTTTAGCTATTTGGCCAGAATAACTATGGGTATACCTTGAATTTTAGCTTACTTTGAAATTCCATTGAGAGGAATTGTAAATAATTGCTCTCTTATGTGTTAGGATAGGTCCAGTTACTTGTGTAGCCTGAGGTCAGTGTTCTTTTAGCCTACGGGAAACCTTTCTCATGCCCATGGGAAGTAGTTTCTTGCCCGTGGGTAGTAGTTTCTGTGCCTGTGGGAGACACATCATAAGCATATGGGAAATATTTGTTATGCCTAGGGGAAGACACCTATGAGTTTCTATTCTGAATACCGGAGGTTAATGATTGTATGTCTGAGGAAAGTGTTATCATGAGTATTCACAGTGCTGATTTTCATATGTTATACATTCCATGTTAAAGCACAGGCTTGGCATGTTTAAATGAATATTAAAATTCAAATATAACTGGTAGAGTTAGTTACTTTTGAGTACTGCTTAGTTTATTGAAATTACTTTTGGCAGACTGCTGTTGAACATTTTCACTAACAGTTGGGCACGAGCCTTTGGTGAGTGCCTACTAGGATTTATTTCTCACCCCCTATTTGGGTCATGTCTTCTGCCCAACCAGACTATATTTTTATAGGTGACGATAGGGGAAAGGGTCCCTATACAGGTACATGATTGTAGCCGAGGAGTATGAGATCATGGGAATGAGCTTAGGTTTGAGATGTTGTGTCATTCTGTTTACTCTTCATTGTTTTGTTTTGTTGTACCTTGTACTTTGAGTTGTATTGTATTGTATTGCTATGTATTATTTTCTGGATGCTTTCATAGAATTAGTGACATGTTTCATCATAGTATATGTGACTGCTGGTTCTCTTGTACTACAATTGTCTATTGTAGTTTTATATTGCTACTGTTTTCGCTGTTGTATGTTATTTTTTCCACTGTGTTACACTTTGAAAAATGAGGGCATAGTTTCCCCACTATCAGACCTGGGACCTAGCTGCTAGTCGGCAGCCTCTGGCGTTTGGGGAAATGCGCTTGAGGTCATCTGACCAACCAGGTTTGGGGCACCCGTTGTGTGGCATCCAGATTCTGGAAGTTACAAGTACCTAGGTGTACGAATGAACAAGAATGGTGTCTACTATCCAACAACTCCAACCTGATGGAAAACAAAAAAAATTTATCATACTATGGAAGCACGACCCTCCATTGGGAGATAAAAGACACTCACGCAAGGTCTCCCCACTATAAAGGATTTCAGACATGCATTGACAGACAGTGTATATCACCAACTCGATTTGTACAGAGTTATCCAAAGATGAGTCAGTTTTCATCAATGCCACGAACACCTGTCCACCAACCTATTCCAGTCCCAATTTCATCTCAACAGACTCATCAAATCCCACACTTCAACTGATTCCTTTAAGTATTATTTCAGTAATTTTCTTTTCAACACATCAGAAAACACATTCCCTCCCCCAAGGGTATAACAAATATACAAATTAGACGTCTGAAGATACTATAACCAGTGTATATATGCCCTAAATTCCAACACCTATGAGTAAATATGTATTTCAGGCTATTATTATATAAATATAAAATAAACATTTCCCCAAATATATAGTTATTCCACATTTTGTGTGAATTCATAACCTCTTCCAACTTGAGATCATGAGTGGTGTAGTTATTCTCATGAGGGAACTCCACCTATTTCCCCTACATCAGGACACATTCCAAACCAATACTAGCAGAAAAAATATCATAACCTGAACCCAGTAATGAAAGAATGAAGACTAGCACTGAATTCAACCTTGTCATCAGAGGCTCGCAATTCCCCTAACATTTTTTGTTCCATTAAAACTACACAGCTTTATGGGTTAATGATTTCATAAATGTTGTGATCATAGAGTATTCTTGAAATAACTATCTATAGTAACCTACCAAACCCAAAAAAAATTAGATCTAAAAAGAATTTCTAGGACCCTCATAGTACAGAAATTCTTATACATATTTAATATCAATTGATAAAACCCACTTGGATATCACATTCCAAATAATTTTCACACAAAAACATACATTTGGAAAGATTAAAACACATATGATATTCTTTATAGGTTTTAAGAATGATATACAAATGGTCCATATGCTCCTTCTTGGATATTGAGTACACCAAAATATCTTCCATGAACACAACAACAAAATATTCCAAGAACTGATGAAAAATTAGGTTCATCAAATCCATAAAAACTATAAGATTATTAGTAAGACTGAACGAAATAAAAAAACTAGAAACAACCATATAGACTCCTGAATACTATCATAGGTATATTCTCTTCATAGAATCTCAATTGGAGGTTCTCTAACCAAAGTTAAATAATTATAATACTAATGAACCCCTCTAATCGGTTCAAAGATATCATTAACCCTTGGTAAAAGATATTTTTTCTTAATAGTCACTTGATCCAACTTTAAATAATCAAAACAATTCATGAAGTACCCATATATATCCTTAGAAAAGAGAATAGGAAAATACCATGGAGACATACTAGAACTAATAAATACATTAGTATCTAGGTCATCAAGATGGACCTTAAGTTCCACAAACTCAGTTAGTTCCACACAATATGATGATATTAAAATAGGTATCTTACTTGGGAGTAGGTATATAGTAATATCAATCTCTCTTTGCGGTGGTAAACCTAAAATAATCATCTTAAAAGGCCTTGGGGTAGGCACACACGACTTCATAATGTCAAATTCCCAATCAAGGGTCCACTGAATCAAGAAAAATTATTGAAAACTTGTATGGTATTACCACATCATAACAAACAACATGACATGCCCTTCATGATCTAGATTCCCACTCACCCTAGAAACCATGAGTGACCCCATAAGTTGGTTAGAACTAAACCGAATAGTGATAACATTATATCTGGTCCCTAACACTGATCATCTATTCTATGCTAATAATCAAGTGAAATATGACAATATATGGCATTAAGAATACACACATCACCTCGTAGTTGACAATAATGAACCGACATGAATGATGTAACACCCCAAGGTCATACAAATAAATATAATATAGAATGAATGAAACACTAAGATCCTATGAAACAAATGATTTTTTATAGGAGATATTTATAACCTAGATTCTAAACATACCTTTTCCGCTTCTGAAATTTGAATTTCGAAAAAATGACATAAATAGTTGTGATTAGTAAGATACTTAGAGTTTGATAGGATCAACTTACATTTTTGGTGAATAGTAAATTACACTTTTTAATAGCAATGTAGCCTTATGAATTGAAACCTCACCCATGTGTGTATAAATATAATTTACGTACCTTATAATGGAGAGTGAATATTTTAAAAATTAACCATTATGTTTTGATGTTTTTTAAGTAATAAATATATAATTAAAATTTGAAACCAAAAAAATTACTTAAAATTAAATTCTTTTTCATAAAATGTATTCCCAGATAAATATTATGTTTTCTTATGATTTTAAGAAAATATTATGAGACCTCAGTTAATTTTTTAATGATTTATAAAATCAGATTTAAATTTAAAATAAGTATTTTTCAAATAACTAATGATTTGTTTTAAAAATTAAATTTCACATATTTATGAAATTATTTTCATAAAATGGAACCCATTTTTGAATTATATACATCTAATTATTTTTATATTTAATTTTTGGGATTTTTTTGAAATACTTGAATTTTGTGAATAGTAAAATATTGTAATTTATGTTATAAATACATTATAAGATAAATACACTATTTATTGGGTCATCGTTGATGTATGAAAACTTGGTGTGAAGTCACATACACGTATTACTATTTTTTCACAAAAATAAATAACGTTGGTTGTCTTGAGAAAACTAATAAAATAATGAATAATATATTCAAAAATCACCCCTCTTCTCAACAATAAAAGCCACTCTTCACTCATTATTCTCTTAACTCGTATAAGCCTATAACCATATAAAATTTCTGCCATGTCCCTCATCATTCCTAAGATCTCTTGGTCATGCTAGAAGAACAAGACCCATTCTATAAAGAGGTTCACAAGGAGGAAATTTCAAGAGGTAAACCCCTCTTCCATTTTCTTTTAATTTCATTTATTTTTATTTTCTTTTCAAATTATCTCACTCACCTCATCTATAAAAATGATCATGATGACTCCAGTATCATCAATATACTAAAATTATTTCATGTTAATGGATATCCATTTTTAATCTTTTTACTCTTTCACTTTTGTTTTTAAAATGAAATCATCTTCTGAGAGGTGCTGATTTATAACATTTATGGATGATGGACTTTTATTGTTAAATATATCCTTCGATTCTAGTCTTGAAACCATTTTTATGGATTACAAATACCAAAATATATTTATCATATAAATTTATGGAACCATTATATATTCATAATATTTGAAACATCCTGAACCATCTTACCACTAAATCAATTGTCGGACTGGTTGTCCACATGACCTCAAGAGAATTTACCCAAATGCCAAAGGCTTCTGACTAGCAGTGAAGGCCTAGGGGGTGATAGTGGGGAAACAATGCCCTTATTGGTAGAGTGTAACATGATTGAAATAATATTTTCAAATAACAGAAGCATAAGGAATGTGGAACTTAAACAAAATTGGGGAAGCATGATAGATAAATATCCAAGTCGAAAAACATAAAAATGATAATGGAGCATGTTATATGTTCTATGAAATCATCTAAAACATGATACACTACAATCCGATTCAAATATCATACAAGTGCCGAAAAAGAAATAAAACTCAGAAGCATTGCAAGCCTCAGCATGGTCACGTGCTCTCCTTCTACTAGGCAGCAATCAAGTACCAGAATAAGGGTACTTTCACTTTTCTACAGCTGTAATATTATAATCCTTTTGGCCCCAAATGCATGACTCAAACAGTGTGATAGTCTAATCCTAGTAGGCAACCACAAAATATTTGTGCCTAACAGTTAGTGAATTTTTGCAATAGCAGTAAAAGAAAATAGTAACTAGGAAGTACTCAAGTAGACTATCCATTTATTCTGTTTATGTTCCTTAAAAGATTTGTTTAATTTATATACAACTGTCTTGAGATTCAGCCTTATCATGCCAATGCAACGTATAGATGTAAACAAAACAGATGTCTCAAAATTTCATCTACATAAATTAGGGAAGACCAAATCCAATCTTGTGCTTTGGCTTGGAAGACATGTCATAAATCATCTCATATCATTTAAAAAGATCTGTGAAAAAAGGGCTCAACGTCCAGCCTAGGCCCATCAACCCCCCAGACCAAAGTAATCGTCAACTTGTGACATAACCATTTCACATTTTAGTATATTTTCATTTCAATATTTAATCATTTGTTCAGTTTCCTATAGATCATGATCTAGGTATCCATCAATGGATCAAAGATTCGCTCGACATTTATGAAGAAGAATGAATGAGCATGACCACTATAACTATGGTTTGCTCATGGTGTTTAATTAATTAACCTCTTGAGTCTGTCCATTGCCTTTTAATTGAGACAATGGTTCACCAAAAGCATACAAGGTGCAATTAGCCACATGAGCTCGACCTTGTCTTTTAATTGAGATTATGGCTTGCCCATGGATAATTACCTATTTTAATCATTTGTCATTAAATTTCAAAAAAAAAATAAACATTGTGAATTAAACTACTTCATGGCTTTAAACATAAAAAATCACATGGAAAATTTACATAGCAGCAAACACATGAAAATTAAACTAATGCATTTTTTTAATAATAGAAGATCATGTAGGAATTTTATATATCATAATATCATTATAATCAATCCCATAAAGGGAAATACTCACATGCCTCAATGTAATTCTTTCCAAAAGGCTAACAATGGGGAACACACTGATGGGGTGTCCCCAAATCAAACAAACTCCAATCACATGCTTCAATTTCATATAATCAAATACTTAAACCGCATTAGGTATCAATAGATTTCAATTATAGAGAAAAATGAAACAAAAAAATTGTCTCATACCATTTTGGAACGTAAATCAAATCGACTTTTAATGAAAGGCACAAGACCACGAACCTCACTGTCGCTCGAGCAATATAAACTGACGCCCACCCATGAATGGACCTAGAACGACATCGATCTTAGAAAAGAGGAAAATCATCCAACCATGAATAACATCCTCAATAAAATAAATCAACAAGAATGAATCAAGGAAAATTAATCTCTTTCTAAGACGAATCCAACAAGACCAACGACAATTGAATCAGGTTCTGGACGATGAATTGGGAAAAGGAAATGTTCTTGTGGATCCTTCTTCTTCAGTCGATGACTCCACTATCAAGAAGAGGAGAAAACTAGGATACTACCCATTTAAGAAGAAATTCAGTACTTCATGGAATGTAAAACCATATAAACGATGTGTATATAATTTTAATGTTCATCAATTCACATACTTACTTTACACGTCCTGCATCGACCTTGCTAACATGACTACACAGTGTGTACTAGAAAGTAGATTGAGTGTGGTGGCCTTTTCATCACTTCCTGGCCAACAGAAGAACACACTGTGTATCCCTATCCTACATGGACAATCTACACAATGTGTATATAGGAGTACATGGATTGTTCTACTAAAAACATAACATTTTTTCATTTTTCTGGATTTTCTCAAAACAACTCCACAGAAAAGATAAAAGATGAAACAATACCTCATAAGAAGAACTGGGTTCTTACAAACTTCCCCCCTTAAAGAAATTCATCCCTGAATTTCCCTTCCTAGAGTAGTGATGGAATATCTGAGAATAACTCTGGCCATTGAGCACGTACATCCACCTCTCTCTCCCAAGTCTAATATTGTACTTGTTCGTACTATCATATCACCCATACAAGAGGAATTGACCGACCTTGAAGAACCTATGTGCTCCTATCAACAACATGAATTGGATACTCCTCAAAGGATGCTTCAACCTAAAGCTCAACCTCCTCGAGCTGAAAAATGTGACAAGGGTATAAATGATTGTGGAATAGTTGAGATACGTGGAATATTTCATGCATGGATCATTTCCTCTGAGGAAACTGTAACTGATAAGCAACCGACCCGACTCAATCCAGAATCTCAAAAGGTCCAACATATCGCGGTGAAAGTTTACCCTATCTCTTGATCATCATGTGTCCCAACCTCGTTGCAACACATATAAATACATGATCCCCAACCTTGAACTGAAGAGGTTGTCTTTGTCGATCTACATAATATTTTTGTTGAGATTATGAAGTATCCATCCATCTCTGAAGCAGGTCAACCTGCTAAGTAGTCTCCTAGATAGGGTGATGTCCCAGCATAGTTTTCTCTCATACCTCCATCCAAAAAATGGGTGATCGGCATGGCCTACCAAATAGATCCCCATATGGTGTCATCTATATAGTATCATGAAATCTATCATTATAGGCTAACTCAACTAGGGGTATATGCTTCTCCCAATATCCCCCAAATTCTAGGAAACACGCACACAACACATCCTCCATCACCTGAATCGTGCGCTTTGATAGGACATTGGTCTGAGGGTGGTAATATGCTCTTAGAAGAACCTATGTACCCATCACCCTCTGAAAGCTCTACCAAAAACGACATGTAAAGTGGGATTCCCTATCTGAAATGATAGAAGGAAGAACCCCATGAAGTCGTTCCACCCCTCCAATATACAGCATCCCGAGCTCATTAACACAAAAGGTCTCCATGACTGGCGAGAAGTGAAAGACCCTTGTATGAATGTCCACTACAACACATACAACATCGTTTCCTCTAGTAGAACTTGGTAACCGTGTCTCAAAATCTATCACGAAATCATCCCATTTCCACTTAGGAATGGGTAGCTACTATAAATTTCCAGCTGACAACTGATGTTCTACCTTCACCTGTTGATAGGTGGAACACCTTGTGACAAAACTAGCTACTTCTCGCTTCATACCCAGCCAACAGTACTGATAGCACAAGTCATAGTACATCTTGGTGACTCTGAGATGCACTGTGAAAAATTAAGCATGAAACTCCCACATCATCTCCTCAAGAATATCCCATGGGACCCACACACGTCCATGGAAACATAGAACATCATCCTATCCTATCGTTCATCCAGAAGTAGGCTCCTCACCTGCCACACTCTCCCGTAGAACAAGGCCTTCGGAATCAGCTAGCTACCTCACCCTCACTCTGTCTAGAAGGGTAGAGGTAACAGCCAATTATGAAAGGTAAGTCTATCCTGGACTATTGTTAATTTCTAAATGCATCTCATATAAAAAAATCCATTTACTTCAAGTCACCACTAGCTTCAGTCACTTTCAATATCTGAGTCCTCCTTCTCAGTGCGTCATCCAGTGCATTAAAATTTCAAGACGTATAGGTATGCTCAATGCCAAATGACTGAAGGTATTCCAACAACTGTTGCTGTCTTAGATTTAAATCACACTGAGTAAAGATGTATTTGAAACTTTTGTGGTCTGTGAACACAGAAAAATGGTCCAATAATAAATAATTTATCCAACAGTTCAAATCATGGACAACTAAATCCAACTCGAGATCATGTGTCGGGTAATTGCTCTCATGTTCCCACAACAGCCAAGACCTGTACACAACTACTCGATCTCCCGACATAAGCACTACTCCCAGACCAACAGCTGATGCATCATAGTACACATTTTAACTCTTTCCCAACTCAGGAAATATCAGTATCGACGCTGATGTTGAACATCCCTTCAACTCCTAAAAGGTTGTGTCATAAGAATCTGACAATTCAAACTTCACACCTTTCTTAGTCATGCCTTTCATCGGCACTGATAAGCGTGGGAATTCTTGTATAAAACTCTTTTAGTAACCAAATAGCCCTAGTAAAATATGCACTTCAAAAATGTTCTTGGGATGCTCCTAGGTAAATACGTCACCTACCTTCCGTGGGACCACTAATACTCTAGCCTCTGAGATGGTGTGACCAAGAAGTGAATCTAATACATCCATAAGTGGCATTTAGTGGGATTATCATATAAATGATGCTCTCAAAGTGTATTAAAAACGATATCAAGGTGTTGGGCATGGTCGGGCCGATTGTGATAATACACCAAGATATCTTACTTGAAAACCGCCATAAAGTAATCTAGGTAAGGATGGAACACTCAGTTCATTAGCACCATGAAAACTGTTGGTATGTTTACGAGACCAATCGTCATAACCATGTACTCATAGAGACCATACCTACTACAAAGGGATGTATGAAGTATGTCTATAGGTGGAACACGTACTTTATGATAACCTGACCTCAATTCAATCTTCATGAACACTCGAGCTACTCGAAGCTGATCAAATAGTTCATCAATTCATGTTTAGGGATATCAATTTTAAATCGTCAACTGGTTCAGTTTCTGATAGTCCACACATAATCTAATGGTACCATCCACCTTTTTAATGAAAAGGACCAGTGAACCCCAAGAAGAAGTACTAGGTTAGATAAAATCCTTAGTTTCTAGATCATCCAACTGTCTATTGATCTCCTTAAACTCTGTCGTAGACAGCAAGTAAGGAGAAATGAATACTGGTGCAGCTCCTCGCACTAGCTCAATAGTGAACTCCACCTCTATAACCAGAGGTAATAATGAGAAGTAGTCTAGGAAGACATCTCTGAAATGATTAACCACTGGAGGTAAATCTACCAGAAATGTTCCATGATCATCCAGATATAAACTTGCAATCTGGTCTATCATCCCACCCAACCCACAATTCTGGGATCCAGCTTGACTCACCAGGATATCCCATTCGCGCTTGTATAGGAAAGACACGCCCTATAGTGATGTAAAACTCACATTGCAGTGATAGAAGTCAATGAAGGCCTGATAGGACACCAACCAAAACATTCTGAGGATGACATCAAAGCATCTCATCTCAAAGATGAAGAGGTTCTATAGAAAGTGACACCCATCAATATCACGGGGTCACTCCTTGAACTGAAGAACAGATGTCATTATAATCCCTAGTAAAGTGTCTAGAATCAAAATAATCTCAAATATATAAACACAGAGCCCATGGCTCTACACAATGGGAACATATATAACACTATGCATCTCAATAGTATATAAAAGTGAAGAAGATAAAACAGAGGAAACTAGAATAGTACATCTGATAGTATACGGTCCGGGATCCCACTCATGTTGGGTCTATTTCACTGCATATGTTCAACATGTACCATGACACTATGAAATTGACTGGCTACCCTGACCTAACCTGCCCTACAATCGCTGAGATCCTGGGGTCTAGCTACCACAACAATGCCCACCAACTTGACCTGCACACCCCGACATTTTCCAGTTTCCTGACTGGTGAGAAGCTACTGACCCCGATCCTGGACGTGGAGTCTATGCAGAACCTATCTCACTAGCCACTGGTGGAAACGTCCTTCAGAAACGTTGTAAATGGCCCATATTCCCACAAGATCATCACTCAAATGGGTCATTCAGGTCCTAGCGACTCATATGTCAAAGTTTGCCACACTGATAGAACCTCACATGGCTACCAGAAGATACATCCTGACTGCTCATATTCCCACAAGAAAACTCCATATGAAGATTCTTTCTTCCAGTCGAGACAGTGATAGATCTTACTACTGAACTGCCCTGGATATCACCCTGAGATTCCCGTAGGTTGTTCTATGTAAACAGTGCATGATTAACAATGGAATGCAGATTAGGAAACCTGAAAATGTTCACGTCACCTCGAATGTTGTATCAAATACCATCTTCAATGTGCCTTGCTCTCAACACCTCATCACCCGCTAGAACAGGTGTGAAATTTTGAAGCTCTGTAAAGAGGAAAGTATAGTCCATCACTAACATATTACCCTACTCAAGATTCATGAACTCTTAGGATCTATTGGCCCTATGGTTCTAAGGAAAGAGGTAGTCATATAAGGCTATCTCGAACTCTCCCCATTCCATGTCCTGATGGTGCTCTGTCCGTGTGATAACATCCCACCACCTCCTATTAGGAGGTGTCTTAAGATGCTTAAATATTCTTAACTATGATTCTAGACATGATTTTGTAGGCTGTGGTCCACCATCCCCAGAAAACGTAGGTTGATACTACTGCTGAAATATACAAGTCATCACTTCCATAGAAGTGGAAGCATGTAGTGCTCTTTGGACGGTCTGCATGAACCTTACAAAACCTTCTCGAAACTATTCGTCTGCACCTACATCTGATATAATGGATGGTGCCGCAGCAGGCACAACTAGAGGATACATTGTTATTCCATGAACTACCACCTCCAGTGTATACTCACCTCTACTCTCCCGTCTCACTTCCTAAGGTCTTTGTGGTGGCATTTCTGTATAAATCCAAGCACATGCACCTCAACAAAATTTTTAATTAAGGTAAAACTAAAACTCTTAATTAAAAAGTAGGAATAAGAAGAAAAAGTGGTCATGTTTTTCAAAATAAGAGTACACGGCATGTATAACTCCTTACACTACGTGTTCTCCTAGGCCTCTACATGGGCGTGTACTTATACCTAACATGGTCATGTATCAACCCATGTACACGATGTCTTTCCCAAGAGACAGGATGTGAACTTGTGTATCCTTCCTTCTCAGGTACATCTACTTGGCTAGAACTACACTGTTCCTCTAGTGTAGTACTACATGGCGTGTTCACCCTCAATATAGGGTGTACATCAAAAATTTTCATCCACCTGTGATGTTAGTCACACGTCTGAATACACGATTGATTTATACATGGTGTGTACTCGCATTACACAATGGGTATACTCAAAGCTAGGAATCCTGGGTTCCTACCTCATACGGAAGGTCACACCCTCACGGATTACATGGATTGTTCTTCGTAAAACATAGATAACATTATTCCATGAATAGGAAGAACACATGGCGTGTTAGGATAGACTGCACACTGCGTCTACTATGTTTTTCAAGATAGAAACTCTAGATCATACAGAAAACCCATGTTCTGCAGAAAACCAACCCATGGAAGGCCAAATTGAGATCTGTGAGGGCCTATACACATCATAGATCAAAGATGGGCACTCAAGAATAACACATCGTGAAAAAAGTATAAATAAAAACTGAATCATGTTTCACCAAATTTCGATCCAAGAGGTCCCATACACCTTAGGAACCAATTTTTGTTGTCCATTCCATCCAAATCATAGCATGTACCAATACACCTTTCACAACAGCTGGCCTAGCTATCACATCATCTATCAAAACAATATGCGATAAATAGTGAATTTTATATGGGATGGCATAATGCATGTCATGTGATTCTAACAAGTTCTTAAATGATGCAAGAGATGGTATACCCTCATATCATCAGGTTGCAACTAAAATGGAAACCACAATTTCATCATTGTTAATATAATAATTCAAGTGTGTCTCCCAATGGTGAAATCGAATCAACTGTAATATATCACAATCTAAAAATAACAAGTCAATTCAAGGCAATTTGGATTATCCCTATATGGCGGGAAGCTACCCCTAAGCATAACTATTTACCAAATCCCCATTCCTTCATATCCAATCGATTGGCTTCAAATTGTAATTCAATGAATAAAGGAAACCTATGATACCACTTTGTATCATCCTGACCGACTTACCACTAAACTAATAGTTAGACAGATTTTCCACATGGCCTCAAGCACATTTCCCTAAACTCTAGAAATTTCCAAAAAGTTGTGAGGGACTATGGTGTGATAGTGGGGAAATAATTCCCTCATCGGAAAAGTGTAACACAATGGAATAAATATAAACAAATAGAGGAATCAGAAATCAACATGCAAGAGAGACTAAAAAACAAAAGTATAATTGATAAATATCAAAGTCTCAAACATTAAAAATTATAATCTAGCATGTTATATGTTCTCTGAAAGTAACCAAAAAATGATACACCTCAATTACATACAAATTCCATACAAGTGCATAAACAAAAGTGAAGCTCAGAAACATCCAAGCCTTGGCTCGATCTCATGCTCTCCTACTCCTAGGATATAATCAAGTACATGTATAAGGGCACATTCCCTTGTTGACACCTACAATCATATAATCTGTTTGGTCCCAAAATCATGACCCAAATTGGGTGGGAGACTAATCCCATTTGGAAACCACCAAAGATCCATGCAGAACAGTCAGTGAATACATGCAACTCTAGTAGAAGAAAACATTATCTAACAAGTACTCATGTTAACTATCCATGTATTCTGTTTATTTTCATTATCAATTCATTTTTTTTAAATACAATTATCTCTAGATTCATCATTAGCCTTATAATCCCCCATACATAAGTAAACACAATAGATTTCTCAAAAGGTCATCTAGAAAAATAAGTGAAAACCCAACCCAAGCTTGTGCTTTGGGTTGCCAAGCACATCATAAATCATCGCATTTCATTTATCAAGTTCTGTGAACAAAGGTCTTGATGTCTGACCTAGGCCCGTCGACCCCCTACACCAAAGTAACCATCAACACATGACATAACAATTTCTCATTTAAGAATATCATAATTTTACCATTTAGTCAATTTTTCAGTTTCCAACAGAGCCCATTCTAAGTATCCCAAAATGGGTCAATTATTTTCTCAACATTTATAAAGAAGACACAATGAGCCTGACCACTAAAAATGTGGCTCTCTCAGAGCCTATAAGTAATTAACCTCTTGAGTTATTCCATTTCCTTTTAATCGAGACAATGGTTCACCCTAGGTAAGAAAGGAGGAATTGGTCACATGAGCCCGACCTTGTCTTTTAACTGAGAGTATGGATCACCCATGTCTAATTACCTCTATTAATCATTTATCATTTCATTTAAAAGAATCAAACAAGTGAATTAAACTATCTCATGTGTTTAAACATTAAAACTCACGTGGGAAATTTACATTGTAGAAAACACATGAAAATTAAACTATTTCATGTGTTTAATCATAAATACTAACATGGGAATTTTATATATCAAAATATAATTCAAATCAATCCCATAAAGGGAAATATTAACACACCTCAAAGGCCATCTTTCTAAACAGATATCAATAGGGAAGGCACCAATGTGGTGTACCTTAATAAAAAAAACTACAATCACATGCTAAAATTTCATATAATCAAATACCTAAACATCATTGGGTATCAACAGGTTTCAATTCTAGATAAAAACATACCCAAAAATGGTATCATTCCATTTTCTAGATAATATCAACTCTAATTTTAACAAAAGGCACAACACCACCTACCTCGTAGTTGCACGAGTGATATAAACCTTTTTCGACCATTGAATCGACCTAGAATGGAATAGATCTAGGAAAATAGGTAAATCCTTCTACCTTGAATAACTTCCATAAGAACAGAAATCAACAATAATGGATCGTGGAGAATAAAGCTCTTAATAAGAGGAATCTAACAAGACAAACAACACTTGAATCGGGTTCCGTATGACCAAATGGGAAAAAGAAATGTCCTCATGACTCCTTCTCCTTCACATGGTGTCTCCTCTATCCAAAAGAACATAAAACAACACAATTGTGAATTTTAAGCGGAAATTTAGTAGTACCCGGCATGTATATCATTTTACTGTTCATCAATTAGTCGACATATATTACACGTCCTCCACCGAAATTACAAACATGCCTACACAATGTGTTCTAAGAAATACATGGTGTGCATTGTCCTTCTCATCACTTCCTGGCCAACAGAGGAAAACATCATGTATCCTGATCCTACACGGTCAGACTACACAGCATGTATATAGGAGTACATAATGTGATCTACTAAAAACATATCATTTTTTCAGTTTTCCTTATTTTCTCAAAATATCTCAAAGGAAATGAAAAACGAAGAAATACTTCCTCATAAGAAGAACTCTGTTCATAAAATATTAATATAAACAACAAAACTAGTTCTTAATATTCAAAATGATTCCAAAATAATCTAAATGATTGGCATTAATGTTTCCCCTTGTAACTCATACTCATACCTTATAAAAATGAAATATATAACCATTTAAGATTCTTTATGTTCATTAGTATCATATAAAACCAATTTTGGAGAATTATATCCAATCAATAGAAACTCCATTAATTATAAACAAACAAACCGATTATGTAAATCAAGGAAACAAACACACTAGAAAAATGGAGTTCAATCATATAAATTATTAATTAAGCCATAAATGAAATTAAAAAAACTATGTTGTAACAAATACATATATGAGGTACTGAATTAATTAATTAATGAGTTTAATTTTTTTATCCTCAAAGTTAAATTCATGTGCAGAACATGTTCGGAACATAAGGTAGGGGTTTTCTACCCAAACACCATTTTCATTCGTGTTACTCTTATTCTCTAATTACCTCAATAAAATTTTTATTTATTATAATTTACTTCTCATAAATTATGTTTGAATTTTGTATATATATGTACCAACCCGAATCCTTCTTTCTTTTATGAGAATTTAGATGTTTTAAAATTATCTTTCAAAAATTTGTCCCGAAATAGAATCCTGATTTAGAGGAATTTATCAAATTAATACCTATTTTCAAGGGAAATATAAAATAAGTTTTTAGAAACCATTATTTTTATGAAATCACTGATTTTATTATGAAAAAAAATTCCTTAATTTATTTCTTGTTTTATATAAATTTTTTCCAATAGAACTAATCTTTTCAATGTAAAAGTGTATTTATCTTATGAATTACTCAATGATTTTATATGACAATTTTCATATATTTCAAAACTATTTATGATTATTATGTTCAATTGGGATTAATAATTTATGAAAGAATATACAATATTTTATTGAATGGTTTATGATTATTTTGACTATGGATGTGCTATCTTGATACAATTCACTTTATTACTCCAAATGGTTAGTGTTCATATTTAATGATTGGGTAAAGTTATTTAATTTCATATGTTAGATTCAATGTGAATGTATATGCTGTTTTCCATGCCCATTCAAATGAGAAATTAATTGGACTTATTATGTGATGGGTGGGGCCTGTTATAGCCCCTCGATTCATCGGTAGGTCTCATGAGATAAGATAGTTTGGGGTTTTACTGATTTTAGTATATACATAGCATAAGGACTTAGCAGAGTGATTATGTGGTCTGGAATCATGCATTCCCTCATTATGAAACTAGAGATTGATAGTGCATGTGATTATTAGACTAATGGAATATCCATTGTTAGGTTTCATGTCATTATTTAATCAGTTTTTATTCCTCCCATATTATGCTCTTTTTTATTTTCAAAGTCCTACATTTTGTGTTATTCATCATTCCAAGTGTTTATGTTAATCATTTCTTCCGCTGTATTATTTACCGTTACTGAGTATCTGAGCTCACCCCTTTCACATGTTTTATTTCCCCCAGGTTGTAAAAATGTATTTTATGAATTAAATTCAAGGATAATCTAAGAGATTATGTGTGGTTAAAAATAAGTTGATATATTGTATTTCCTTTCAATTTTTAATGATGAAATTATGTATGTATCTTGTTTTCCAAAGCTACAAAACTATTCATTCCTTCAGGATATGAATTCCTTATTTATATGACAACATAGTAAAATAAGGTACCGAATCTGGGTAACTGTGGTTAGGTCCTTACACATGACATATAAAACATTCTTTGGTCCACTTTTTCAATGTTGTGGAAAAACCCAAAAAGAATGGAATAATCGTAGAACATAATCCCAACACATCAACTAACTATGATGATATAAAATAATGAGTATAAATTGTATGAAAGGAAGCTTTCACCATAGAGTATGAAATAAAAACCATACCAATAATAGTACCAGGACCTAATTTAAATTCCTATTGAAAATACTCCACTACATAAATATGTCAGGACATAGATGAAAGAATATTACCCTTGGTTTGAGTATTGGACCCACAACCCATTGAAGCTTCTTCACGAACCGGTGAACCCTTGGTGAGAGTTGATATTCCCATGTTTTCCTCATATATATTTTCACAAAAATGCTATAAATATCCATGTTTTACACAATGATGACAAGTTATGGAATACTCTGCACAGTTAGACTTAGTATATCCTCTTCTTCCACACTGGTAGAAGAAAACTTGTTTCCTCCTTTTCAAATCAACTAAAACAGGTCCTGAGGAAAATTTACCTCTCTTACACTTCCTTTTCTATCACGAAGATACTCCCTGGATAATCACTGAGCCAACCAAATCTATACCCAAATCTTTCATCACAGTTATATCTTCCTCAACCAAAGATACATTGTCAACTTCCTCCAAAAATATCAAAGGACACATATGTATCAAAATCGAATGAATATCTAGCCTCAGTCCATACTCAACCTTCTAAACCTTCAAGTACTCATTAGTGACTAGATCTGGTGCAAGATAAACTAAATAAAAAAATGGGTAGAATACTCCAAAAGCGGTATTCTCCCCATACTCATTGTTAGAAACTCTAGGTTCTTATCCTCATACAATTTCATAGGGTAAAACAATTGGTTAAATACTTTCTTAATACAATCCCTTGTAATATCCTCATGAAACATAGCTTGGACAATAGAGTCCCACCATGTCCTTCATAGTCCCTCATGAATATATATGGGAACCCCAAAATAGAGCCTTTAGTATTATTTGAGATGTTCAATATCCTCTATATACACTCATGAAACTCCCCATATTCCTATATTCCATTATCACCATTAATGATTGGTGGATGATACTTAGTAAATTCTTGAGCCATGATCCACTTCTCGTCACAGGTTCCCAAAACCCACTTGGTCCTGAGTCTGAATTATAACAACCCATACCTAACATACATTATTATTACATCAAAATTGAAGCATACTTATTACAACATATAACAAAACCATGGAAGGACCGTATAGGTATAGTGTTTTTAGAAACTAGGAACCATAAACAACTGGTTCATAAATCATCAACACTGTATCCCTTTTATTTTATCATATCTAGAGTCCCTTTTGGAATATATCACTTAATACACTTCTTCCGGACCTGGGGAAAAGAAAAAATACAAAAGGGTCAGCTCAAATTCTCAGTAAGGGTAAACAAAAGATATATAAATCATATCATATTCTTATGAACATAACATTTTGAAAATCATATCCTGCAAAATAGATCATAATATCATGACATCAGATCAATCATAGTAGTGAAATGTAATCCAAATAATCATATGATAAAACATTAAACATTTTTGCATACACATATAATCATAGAGAATCATTTCTTAGTAGTCAAGACTCATTTCCAAGACTATCTTAGCGGACAAAGTCCATTTCTGAACCGAGTTTATGCCTCGTTTCAGTCCTATTTCACTGAACTGGATTAACCTGTCATTACAGCCATGTCTATCTCATGAGATATAAATCTTTACCCAATGCATTGGAGGGAGATATAGGTCCCACCCATTTCATAATGATACCATTCTTATGTGTGCCACAAGATCATAAATCATTCATCATAGCATAACCCATGTAATAAAAATGGGATTCTTGAACATCATGCCATCATAACATAAATCATATATGATAATAGGAATTCATAAAAATAATCTCATCATAAAATAATAAAATCAAGGTAAAAATAGTGATCGAAATAGGAACCTATATTATCTTAGATGGAAAATAATTTTGATAAAATGCTTGAACTCTACTCTTGAGGAAAATATCCTTTCTACTTCAAAAACATTTTTCCTTTCATAACATGTCATTAAATTTTAAACAAAAAGATGTTGATTAAAAATAAACATGAAAACTTCTAAAGGAAGCTTCATTGAAATAATGATCTATGAAATCATAAAAATCCATTCATGCTGTATAATTTTAAAAAACATTTTTCTCGTACATTGGCTGGAAAAGTCAAAAAGTACCTTGTACGAAAAACGACAAAAGATTCCTTTCATATATTTTACTAAAACTCTCCAATGAGTAATATTGGATTTAAACAATTTTAGTGGGATAGAAGTAATATTACATATTGGGGAAACATTTATGTGGATGATAAATATTCCCCAGTAAATTCTGAAGTATAAACAATCTCGGATAAAAATGAGATAGCGAGATTTTCCCTTACCTTAGGTCTGATTTGCTTCGTAAGTGTCCGAACCTCCTTTATAATGACATAAATAATGTCATTGACTTATTACAGAATAATACTCATTGTTATGATATCATATATGGTCATATTCTTAGCTTCTTATTAGTAATATTTCATTGCTACTTGTTATTCGGGTGTTTATTAATTTTTGTTCTTATGTGTGTTTCGTCGAATAAATTCTTATTCTTCTCTTTAGGTTATAGATACCTCATTTCCAGAATGGTATTAGTGTAATATATATCATATTTATTCATTAAATTCATTTATATAATCATTATGCAATGAAGATCATGTAGAACGAGTCGCATCACATCGTGGAGACGGTAGGCCATACGTATGCACGAGCGATGATATCATTCCCATGATCGTGGAATTGAATTGAAGTGTATGTATACTATTCAAGAATCAATATCACATTACAATAATCATATATAGTTATTATTTACACCATTATACCCATCCAAGTAAGGTGTGGTGGAAAATAGATTACACCACAGCGTGGAGACGGTATTTCGTACGTACGGACGCGCAGTGATATCGTTTTTCATAGGATGGATAGATGGTGAAATAGGGTTCTTTAATATTGATAATTACATATCATTATATGAGTGATACTGATTTTATTACTTCATAATTAAACAAATAAATAATATTTAGTAGAGGAAGAAATAAATTTCAGTGAATCGGTAACAGACATTACCTCTTCTTTGAAGCACCTCTTCATAACCTCCTCTTAGGGCACTAAAGAAGGTCTTTGGAGAAAACCAGGACCACTAGGATGTTTCTAGGGAACTGGAGAAGATAAATTGTTAGGGGTTTTCTGAGATTTAAGGCTCAAAGTGGTGTGAGTAAGAGAGGGAGGAGGTTCCCTTTTATAAGGGAGGTGAGGGGCACCTTAGGAAAAACATAAAATATTATTGTATTATAATGTAATAT
Organism: Viscum album; assembly: GCA_963277665.1. NCBI lineage: Eukaryota > Viridiplantae > Streptophyta > Magnoliopsida > Santalales > Viscaceae > Viscum > Viscum album. The sequence continues at coordinate 220,533,517 of OY728127.1, read as the reverse complement.
TCCGTTTTTAATAGCTCCAAATTTATTTATTTCAATGATAAGGTATGTATGGGTCGAAATAATTTCAACCAATAGATTTTACACAAGTTTAGGTTACTATTTTGACCTTATCATTAATATTTAACTTTAAGGTAAATATTTTTACTTTTACCGCGTCTTCTTGTTTTTTGATACTATAAGGTTAATAAACATACTATAACAAGCCAAACGAACCCCAATTAGTTTATTATTAATATATATAAACTTATATAAGTAATTTGGCCGAACCATATATTTTTAAGAATAAAATAACAATTAATAATATAATATTTGTTTTAAAAACGATTTTATGTCAATTTTGACACTATTTGGTACTTGATTTTTGTGAAAATCATAACAGCATGATTAGTTCGAAAAGAAATTTATTAAATCAATAATAATATTTAATATTAACCTATAAAATTAATTTAATTCATAAAAAGTCTCAAATTACATTTATTTGAGTATTTATAACATCAATTATGTTAATATTTCATTAATAAGATAATTACTACATCATCATTGTGTCATAAATAAATTAAATTATTTAATGTGTAAAAATTATAATGAAAATACCATTATGTATGAAATATTTTTATATTTTTAATGAATATTTATAGTAGAATTTATCTTATGTATAACCCTATATTAAAATTGTTTTAGTTATTAAACTTTGATTTTAACTATTTTAACTCTTCTTTAAATAAAATAATAATTAATGTACAAATCTAATCCATGTAGACCTAAATGGTCATATGTTATTCATAAGGTTGTTTTTGGTCGAATTAAACTTATCTAATAGAATTAGGAAATGTTTTAAGCTAATAATAATATCATTTTTCCCTTAATTACCCTATTTACATTTAACCGTGGTAAAAAAATAAAACTTACTATTCACCAAAAATTATTTTCATCTTATTGAACCAAATTTTAGTCCTTGATATTTACCACGTCTCTCGTATTTTCAAATGTCCACTAACAGAAGCAGTAAAATTAAGTTTTATGTGAATTTGAAAATAATCCTAGGAGGTGGGTAAAAGACGGTTAGAAGTTCAATAAAAATTTTATTATCTAAACTTATTATAAAATGACTCCAATAAATTGAATTGAACTTATATAGGTATTATGTATCAATTTTTACCTAAAATAAATTTATATAAAATGTATAATTATTTAAATAAAAATTCGGTTTTTAAATAGTCACCCAGTGTTTTTGCTATTCATGAAAAATTGAATGTTTTCAGAAAAATACCAAAATTTCACCCTAGGCTAATTTAGATATTCCAAAACCAAAAATGAATTCCATTTTCAAAGATAAAATTTATAAACATTCAAAAAGTGGGTATTACTATTTATAACATCTAGTTTGAATAAAATTTTAATAGCATATCGTTGTTTAGTGAAACTCGGTATTGTGTACAACACAAGCTATCGAGGAAGGTGGTGATTGAATGTAAAGAAAGCCAAGCTAGTGTTGTGTGTAGTGAAATATTACTCTGATGATGTATATAACATAAAAACATAAAATTTCTCATAAAAAACTCGGGTGTTACATTCTACCCCCCTTAAAATGAATTTCGCCTTCGAAATTCGTCACTTCGTAACAAAGTGATGGGGATACCTCTCCCTCATCATATCCTCAATCTCAATGTAGCTTCTTCTAATTGGTGGTTCCTCCATAAAACTTTCACAAAGCGAGTGGTCTTGTTCTATAGAACTATTTCGCTATGATCCAGATTCTCTATCGGTTTTTCTTCATAAGAAAGATCTTTCTGTAGTGGTACAACTTCTGAGCTTAGTACATGTGAAGGATCGGGTATGTACTTTCTCATGACAGATACATGGAACACATCATGAACTTGAGAGAAATTCGGTGGAAGAACCTATCTAGAAGCTACTTTCCCAACTCGACCCTGTATTTCGAAAGGACTGATATACCTAGGGCTCAACTTTCCCTTCTTTCCAAATCTCATTATTCTCTTCAAAGAAGATATTCATAAGAACACATTATCACCCACTTCAAACTCTATGTCTTTTTTTCAGTTGTCGGCATAACTTTTTTTCCACTCTAAGCTGCTCTTATGTTTTGTTGAATAGATCTGACCTTTTCTGCCATCTCATCATCAAGATCAGGTCCTAGTAGATTCATTTCCCCAACTTCATCCCAGCATGTTGGAGTTAGGCATTTCTTTCCATAGAGAGCTTGATAAGGAGCCATATGAATATTGGAGTGAAAGCTATTATTATAAGAAAATTCCACCAAGGATAGGTGTTGATCCCAACTACCTTTGAAATCCATAGAGCAAGCTCTTAACATATCTTCTAGAGTTTGAATTGTTCTCTCGGACTGACCGTCTGTATGAGGATGATAAGTAGTGCTGAAACTCAACTTTGTATCCAGAGTTTGCTGAATACTTCGCTAGAACTTTGCGGTAAACCTAAGATCCCAATCAAAAATAATGGAAAGTGGTACTCCATGAAATCTTACCACTTCCTTTACATATATCCTAGAAAGATGATCTAAAGAGAAATCCTCTCTAATAGCAATGAAGTGTGCAGACTTTGTAAGACGATCAAATATGAACAAGATAGCCTTATTGCCTTTGGATGTTTTAGGAAGTCCAGTGAAAATGTCCATAGTGATGGTTTCCCATTTCCATTCAAATATGGGTAATGGTTGTAACATCCCCTTAGACTTCCGTCTCTCATCATTCACTTACTGAAAAACGAAGCATCAAAAGACATATTCAGCAACATCTCTTTTCATGCCATCCCACTAAAAGTACTCTTTCAGGTCCCTATACATCTTCGTGCTTCCATGATGAATAGAGAATGAATAACTATGAGCCTCATCCAGCAACTCCTTCTTTAATTCTGGGATGGGAGGAACACAAACCTGATTCATGAACCTTATTATCCCATCACAATCATGGTTGAATTCAGGAACATTTCTCACCTTCTTTTGTAACTCTACATCTTCTTTTTGTGCCTCTTTAATCTTCACATGTATAGATGGTTGAACAGTCATTTGACAAATATAAGCATTCCCCTTACATTATAATTCCAAGATCCATCCTCTGTAAATTCATAAATATTGGATCTATTGTGGTCCTTGTCATGGATAATCTAGCATGGTCATGTCGACTTAATGCGTCTTCCACCTTGTTTTCTTTCCCTAGGTGGTAATAAAAGGGGCAGTCATAATCCTTAATCAGCTCCATCTGTCTTCTTTGGCGCATATTCAGCACTTTTTGTGTGAAAATATACTATCAACTTTTTTTATCAGTATAAATATCACACCGTTGTCCATAAATATAATGCCTCCAAATCTTTAATGCAAAGATTACTGCAGCTAACTCTAAATCATGAGTTGGGAAATTTTTCTCATGGATTTTCAACTGTCGTGAGGCATAAGCTATCACCATATCATTTTTCATGAGAACACACCCCAATCCCTTCTTTGATGCATCATTGTAGATCACAAACCTTTATCCACTACAAGGCAGTGTGAGCACAGGTGCACTGGATAACCTTCTTTTTAACTCCATGAAATTCTCTTCACATTCTTCCATCCACACGAACTTAACTCCTTTTCAATTCAACCTGGCGAGTGGATTAGATAATCATGAAAAATCTTTCACAAAACGTCGTTAATATCCATCCAATCCAAGAAAACTTCGGATCTCAGTTACTGTTGTTGGTCTCGACCATGTTTCAATAACCTCTGTTTTTGCTGGATCCACATATATCCCCTCTTTTGAGATTATGTGACCCAAAAATGCAACTTTTTTAAGCCAAAATTCACAGTTGGTAAATTTGGCACAAAGCTTCTCCTTTCTCAGTGTCTTCAATAAAATTATCAAGTGAACTTCATGCACTTCATTTCTCTTTGAATAGAAAATAATATCGTCTATAATGACTAGAAAAAACTGATCATGATAGTCTCTAAAGACTCTATTCATCAGATCCATGAAGATAGAAGGGGAATTATTAAGACTAAATGTCATCACTATAAATTCATAGTGTCCATAACTTGTTCGAAAATATGTCTTTGGTATATCCTCCTTTTTGACCCTTAATTGATGATACCCTGAACGAAGATCAATCTTGGAAAAGTATTGAGCTCCGCGTAGTTGGTCAAATAAGTCATCAATTCATGGGAGAGGATATTTTTTCTTGATAGTGATCTTGTTATGTTGTCGATAATCAATGCAGAGTCTCATTGATCCATCTTTCTTCTTAACAAACAGAACAGGTGATCCCCAAGGTGACACACTAGGGCATATGAATCCCCTATCAAGATTCCCTTGGAGTTGCTTCTTCAATTCCTACAACTCAATTGGCGAAATTCTATAAGGTGTCTTTGAAATAGTTAAATTACCCGGTATGAGTTCTATTGAATACTCAACTTCACAATTTGGTGGAAGACCCAGTAATTCCTCTAGAAAGACATCATCAAACTCTCGTACAATGGGAATATTCTTAATCGTGAGTTTCTCTCAAACCATTTGAGATAAATAATTTTCATTTAGTGGAATCACAACCCATAAGATGGAATAAATTTCCACTAGAAGGTTGTGTTCATCCTCACATCGATAGACGATCATATATTGATCTGGAATATGAAATGTGACTTCCATTCATTGGAAATTGATATGAGCTCCATATAAAGAAAGCCAATACATGCCCAGAATCACATCAAATTCCACTATAATAAGGTTCACAATATTCGCATGAAGCACTTTCCCAAAAACATCAATCGGAGGAGAATTATAAACTTTTGATGCGACTGTTGTGCCATTAGGGGTTTTCATAGCCAACTCAGCATCTAATTGTTGAGGAAATACGGTGATTCCCTTAGAAAATTATTCAAAAATAAATGAGTGTGTGGATCCAAAATCAAATAAAACATTTGCTTCTTTAGAGTGGACGGTATGTGTACCTTTCACCACTTCGTTCTCATACTCCACATCACTTATAGAAATTGCCTGTGACTTTCCTTTGTCTTTAGCCTTAACAGTTTGTTAACGTCGATCATCATCAACAACCATTGGATTTGGTAATTGATTGGCATAATGCCCCATTCCATTTAACTTGTAACATTGAAGTGTAGGAGGTGCACTCTGTGTATCATTTTCTTTGTTCGCATCACTGGACATCTTCTTCCCATCATTTCCGAATTCAAATCCCTGATGACGTTCTTTTCCACATCCGAAACATTTAATTGTCCCTTTAAGACAACTCCCTCCATGTTTCTTTCCACACTTTGAGCATAAGGGAAAACTCATCTTCTTTTCAGTGTGGTCTTTATATTTTCCTTTTAATTCCATTTTCCTCTACTTATCAATCCCATATGACTGATGGGTTACTCCAATCTCCATCTCAACCTTGAGAGCACATCGAACGATTTCCTCATAGCTGTTGAAGTCCCTTATGGTTATCACCCTTCAGAGACTTGGTTTTAAGCCACTAAAGAATCGATCGATCTTACTCTCAGGTTGGATAATAATCCCAGAAGCGTACCTTGAAAGTCTTGTAAAATTTTCTTTGTAGGTACCAACAGATTCATCATCCTTTGGCTTTATTTCAAGAAACTCCTTCTCCATCTTTTTTCTAAGAATACAAGGTAAGTACTTATTGAAAAATATGTTCTTGAACTCGTCCCATTCCATTTACTCAATTTCATCTCTTGGAATTGTATTCTTGATAAGATTCCACCATTGATTAGCTTCATCTTCAAAACGATATACTTCTAAGAGGAATTTATCATGTTCAGAACATTGAAGAACTCAAAATATCTTTTCAGTGGTACTGATCCATTGTTCAGCCACTAATGGATCAGTAGACCCGCTGAATGAGGGTACACGTTTCCTCATGAAGGATTCAACATAATTTTGCTCCTTCCATTGCTCGTTTGGAAGCCCTGCATGATTCATAGCTTGAGAAAGTTGTGTGAGCAAGGCTACAATATTTTGTATTCCAGCTCCCATAACGTTTGGTTTCTCAGGGGTACAATCATTGCATTGCCCATCGCATTCCGCATTAACACGGTTCCTTCGGGTTCCATCCATTGACTTAAAACCAAGACGAATATTGTGAGAAACACTCATTATAATAGGAAAACCACATAATCAAGAATAAAATTTCACACTTAAGGTCTTTTCATAGGTTACTCATGGCCATTTCTAAAACACTAAGATTGTGTTCTATGCTTAGACTTATCCTTAGGGTTCTTACTAAGGATTTATAATCCTAGTTTCCAAAGGTTCACTATACCTTTCCTCTGATACCAACTATAACGACCCATACTTTACATACATTGTTATTACTTCCTAATTGATGCATACTTATTACAACATATAACAAAACAATGGAAGGACCGTATAGGTATAGTGTCTTTAGAAACTGGGAAACATAAACAACTGGTTCATAAATCATATACACTATCTCCCTTTCATTTTATCATATATTGAGTCCCATTTGGAATATATTACTTAATACCCATATTCTGGACCTGAGGAAAAGAAATCATACAAAAGGGTGAGCTCAAATTCTCAGTATGGGTAAACAAAAGATATATCAATAATATCATATTATTATGAACATGACATTTTGAAAATTGTATCCTAAAAAAGATATCATAATATCATTATATGGGATCAATCATAGCAGTGAAATGTAATCCAAATAATCATAACATAAAACATAAAACATTGTTCCATACACACGTAATCATAGATAATCATTTATTAGTAGTCAAGACTCATTGACAAGACTATCTTAGTAGACAAAGCCCTTTTTTAACCGAGTTCACTCCTCGTTTCAGTCCTGTTTCACTAAACCGGATTAACCTGCCGTTCCAGCAATGTCTACCTCATTAGATATAAGTATTTACCCAATGCATTGGAGGGAGATATAGGTCCCACCCATCTCATAATTATAACATTCTTTTTTGTGCCACAAGATCATAAATCATACATCATAGCATAACCCATGTAATAAAAATGGGATTCTTAAACATCATGCCATCATAACATAAATCATATATGATAAAATGAATACATAAAAATAATCCCATCATAAGATAATCAAATCAATGTAAAAAGAGGGATAGAAACATAACCCTATATTATCTTAGATGGAAAATAATTTTGATAAAATGCTAGAACTCTATTCTTGAGGAAAACATCATTTCTACTACAAAAACATTTTTCCTTTCTTAGCATGTCATAAAATTTGAAACTAAAAGAAGTTGATTAAAAATAAACTTGTAAAATTATACAGGAATATTTGTGGAAATAATGTTCTATGAAATCATAAAAATCCATTCATACCGTATAAGCTAAAAAAACATTCTTCTCGTACTTCGGCCGGAAAAGTCAAAAAGTACATTGTACGAAAAACAACAAAAGAATCCTCTCATATCTTTAACTAAAACTCACCAATGAGTAATATTGGATTTCAAAATTTTTAGGAGGATAGAAATATTATTACATATTGAGGAAACATGGATGTGGATGATACATATTCCCCAGTAAATTCTGAAGTATAAGCAATCTCAGATTAAAATGAGATTGCGAGATTTTCCCTTACCTTATGTCCGATTTGCTTCGTAAGTGTCTCAACCTCGTTTATAATTTTTTAAATAATGTCATTGAATTATTCCAGAATCATAATAATTGTTATGATATCATATATGGTCATATTCTTAGCTACTTATTAGTAATATTTCATTGCTACTTGTTATTCAGGTGCTTATTACTTTTTGTTCTTATGCGTGTTTTGTCAAATAAATTCTTATTCTTCTCTTTAGGTTATAGATAACTATTTTATATAATGTTATTAGTGTAATATATATCATATTTATTCATTCAATTCATTTATATAATCATTATGGTATGAAGATCATGTATAACGAGTCGCATCACATCGTAGAGACGGTAGGCCGTACGTACGCACGAGCGATGATATTGTTCCCATGATCATGGAATTGAATTGAAGTGTATGTATACAATTCCAGAATCAATATCACTTTACAATAATCATATATTGTTACTATTTACAACATTATACCCATCCAAGTATGGTGGTGGTGGAAAATAGATTACACCACGGCGTGGAGACGGTATTCCGTACGTATGCATGTGCGGTGATTTCATTTTCCGTAGGATGGATAGATGGTGAAATAGGGTTATTTCATACTTATAATAACATATCATTATATAAGTGATAGTGATTTTATTACTTCATAATGAAACAACTAAAGATTAAGTAGTAGAAGAATAAATAAAGTTGAAAGAATCGGTAAGGGACATTACCTCTTCTTTGAAGCGCCTCTTCTTAAACTCCTCTTAGGGCACTAAAGATGGTCTTTGAAGAATACCAGGACCTCTAGGATGTTTCTAGGGAATTGTATAAGAGAAATATTCTGGGTTTGGCCGAGCTTGAGGGTTGAAAGTTGTGTGAGGAAGAGAGGGAGGAGATGACCTTTTATAAGGGAGGAGAGGGCCACCTTAGGAAAAACATAAAATATTATTTTATTATAAAGTCATATTCGGTTTTAAAAACCTCAAGATTGATTTATTTAAAATATAAGGTGGGTATGGGTCGAAATAATATCAACCAATATATTTTAGTCAATTTTAGGTTACTATTTTAACATTATCATTTAGATTTGACTTTAAGTTAAATAATTTTTCATTTATAGTGTCTTCTTGTTTTCTTATACTATAAGGTTAATAAACTTACTATAACAAGACGAAAGAACCCCAAGTTTATTATTATTAATATATATAACCTTATCTAAGTAATTTGGCCGAACCATATATTTTTAAGAATAAAATAAAAATTAATAATATAATATTTTTTTGAAAATTATTTTATGTCAATTTTGACACTATTTTGTACATGATTTTTGTGAAAACCATAAAAGAAATATTAGTTCTAAAAAAGTTAATTAAATAAATAATAATATGTCTTATTATCCTATAAAATTAGTGTAATTCATAAAAATTCTCAAATTACATTTATTTGAGTATTTATAACATCAATTATGTTAATATTTCATTAATAAGATAATTACTGCATCATCATTGTGTCATAAATAAACTAAATTATTTCATATCTAAAAATTATAAATAAAATACCATTATGTAGAAAATCATTTTAGATTTATAATGAATCTTTATAGTCTAACTGTTCTTATGTATAACCCTATATTAAATATGTTTTAGTTATTAAACATTGATTTTAACAATTTTAACTCTTCTTTAAATAAATTAATAATAAATGTCCTAATCTAATCCAAGAGGATATAAATGGTCATATTTTATTTCTAAAGTTGTTTTTGGTCGAATTAAAGTAATAAAATATAATTAGGACATGTGTTAGGGTAATAATAATATCATTTTTACCCTTAATTACCCTATTTACTTTTAACCATGGTAAAAAAAAGTAAAAAGTTACTATTCATCAAAAATTATTTTCATCTCATTGAACCACATTATAGTCCATGATATTAACCATGTCTCTCGGATTTTTGAAATTCCACTCACAAAAGCGGTAAAATTAAGTTTTATGTGAATTTTCAAATTATCCTATGAGGTGGGTAAAAGATGGTGAAAAGTTCAATATAATTTTTATATATCTAAAATTATTATAAAATGACTCCAATAAATTAATTTGAACATATATAGGTATTATGTGTCAATTGTTACGTAAAATAAATTTAAATAAAATAAATAATTATTAAAATAAAAATTCATTTTTTAAATAGTAACTCGGTGTTTTCATTATTCACCAAAAATTGAAAGTTTTCAGAAAAATACCAAAATTTCACCCTAGGCTAAAATCGATATTCCGAAACAAAAAATGAAGTCCATTTTGAAAGATAAAATTTATAAAATTTCAAAAAAGTTGTCATTACTATTCATAACGGCTAGTTTTAAATATATTTTATTAGAATATCATTTTTTAGTGAAACTCGGTATTGCGTACAACAAAAGCTATTGAGGAAGGTCGCGATTGCATGTAAAGCAATCCAAGATAGTGTTGTGTGTAGTGAAAGATTCTTTTGATGATGTATATAACATAAAAACAAAATATTTCTCATAAAAATCTCTTATGTTAAATGAATGGTATGAATAAAAGCTTCTTCTAAAGTAGGGTTGACTGGAGGATCCACCTGAAAAACTTTTCACACAACATCCTCTCTCAGAATTGGAAGATCTATTCTCAGAGTCGTTTTCCTACAAATTAAAAAACCCAATAAGTCATGGAAACATTCCAAAATCATAGGACCAATATTATAACAAACCGAATTGTTATAAATAAAATTATGTTTTCATTTAATGTTTTATTATGTAATATTGTTATAGAAAACACATGTACATGTTTTTCATATGAAATTGGATTCAAAATACCATTAATAATATTTACCATTGATAATATAGTCATTAAACAGTGTCAACTTTATTAATATGAATACAAGGCATTAATAAATCTAATTGACTCGGATAATGGAATTGATGGAGTCATCTAGTAGGACTATACCCTATGAATCCAATTTGTAAGATTTTTCAAGGGATATACTATATAAGGGATTTTACATCGACCAAGCCCAAATTGAGATCCAACAACTTAAGCATGAGTGAATCTATTTGTGGGAGAAGTTCAATCTCATCATGATCACGACCCAAACCATGTTTGTCGAATTACCCCATGAAAGTCTCACCATCGTTCACGATACACATTGGGATTTTTCTATTTTATTAATGGGATTTGTACCAAGACCATAGAAATTTATTATGTACATTATTTTTTAAATAATTATTTATATATTTTTATTTTGATATTATAATACACGAATAGTATTTTTGGGTAATATTAAATAAAAATAAGGAATTTATTTTATTGAATTAAATAACATTTAAAATAAATAATATTTTAATCAAATATCATTATTAAATTCTTTTTATTAAATAAAAATGATCGTATACTTTTTATGTAGTCAAATGTAAAGTTCAAAAACTGTTACTTCCTAAAACCCGTCATTTTTAATAAATATTGGTTATTATTTTTAAAAAGTGAAAAGGAAAATATGTAAAAACATATTCAGATAAAATGAATATTATATTTTGAATTGGAATGTCAAATTTTTCCAATGGTAAAATTTTTATAATTTTCTGAGATAATCGAATTTTTGGGTAAAAATTAAATACCGTGTAAATATATTGTGTGTTTTATGACATCATAATGACCCAAAAATTAATATAATGAATACTATAGTGGATATACATGACCAAATATATGTTTTCCCTTAAATTAATTCTAATTTTTGATTATTTTATTAATTTTATAAGGCCTTTATGAATTCTCCAAAACATATAATATATTATATGATTTTAAATTTGTTTCTTTAAAAGTGTGACTCACCTACACATATGAAAGGGTATTATTTTAATAATTTCGGCCATTTCCTCATTAAATATTTAAAAACACTCCCAGTTGGTATAAAACTATCAAGAACCATGCGAAAATTGGTTATTTTAAATACTTTATTATATAGAGTCCAAAATAAATGTTGGTGAAATATTAAAGAATTCCCCTCTCCTTTCCTATATAAACCCACCAAATATGCCATTTCTCTTTACTCAAAATCAATGGGATACGTTCTAACTTTTCCCTAATATCTTTATAATCCTTCCAAGGATCCCCAATCACCCTTGAATCCCCCTTTCAAGCTTTTGGTGACATACTCTAAAGGTAAGGGATCCTCTCTTTATCACTTTTATTCAAGAATATCTTATACATTATGCAGTTTTGTTTTTTAATTCCTAAGCATGGGGTATGTTTTCAAACCTCCTCCATACTACCCTTATTATTTCTAAATGATGATATACCCATTTCTCTCACATTCATCCCTCAAATGAACACCCTTTAATAATAATGATGGTATAAGTATTTTTAAGAAACCTTTACTTCCCGTTTTATGTCCAAATTATGAGATTACCTTTTCATTCTCATCAACCCAATTTATTAATTTTTAAGCAACATTATTGGGCTGTTTAAATTTTACCATGAGTTTACATTCCAAGGATATTATTTAGTGAATACCATACCCATTTCATATCAAGGGTATTCAAATTTATACAATTCCACATCTTTTATTTGGGACTTACGTGGGTGGATTCCACACTCTATGATCATGTAATAAAATATAATCAATAAATGAATCAATGTTGTGTGACCTATGTGGCACACTTAAGCATGATATTGAAATGAATGTGATGGGTTTTCTTAGAATTATATAGTTCTCTATTGCATTGGGTATTTTTTAGTACCATGATACATCACATTGGTGTGGGGAGTAAAACAAATTCCTTCATGGTACTTCTTCTATTGTGATTTCTTTGTAGTTTGGCTTGACCATTGATGAAGTGTTTTAAGTTGTTTCCACATTTCCCATGTTTCCATTATGTTATCATGATATATCATGTCATAGTATTCATGTTTATGATTCATAATTTTTTCTCCCTTGATATACCTATTATATAACATGTTTTAACTTATTCCATGTATATTACCTTAGTGGGATTTATAGCTCACCACTTTCTTATGTATTTCTTTGGGTTATCACATATAGATTTAAGTGCGAGCATGTTAATGTATTATTCAATAAATATGTTGTATTCCATTTATTAATTTGTAATGTAATGTTCCTGATTCCAAAATAAACTAGACTTATTGGACTTTTTGGTTGAATTAAGTGTAATTTTATGTAATTAATAATGTGTTTATGAGTAATAAAGGGAATATTTTTTGTACTTTGTATCAGAGGAAAGTTTTAGTTATTTTTAGTATTAGGATTATAAAACAATAGAAAATGAATTAGGGTTAAGAATAAGTATGAGAAAACATCACTAAAATTTGGAAAGTATAGAGTAATTGTTTTCTTATTAAAATACATCCTTATATGGATACATAAAGTTGACATGGTTCTGAAAAAGTTGTACCTAGGAATAACAACACTGACCAGGAGTCCTGGTCCTAACTCAGCGTAACCTGGTACATGGAAACATGACTTAAATAGCACCTATTTTGTCACTACTGGGGGATACACTTTGGTAAATTTATAAGCTTAGTATGAGGAATTATTAATGTAAAAATTAACAAAAGAGTTTACATTAGGAAATATATCATGGATAACATAGATTGAATCCCATAAATTCATAAGTTAATGAAATACATGAAATTTATATGTTATCCCAATAAGGTATTTGGATCCCCTTTTATGTGTTTAAAAGTTTAAATATACTCGTCCTTAATTTTTTTTATTCTAATCAATGGAAAAAAATAAGCCATATTGGGTAAACATTAAATTTTAAGAGTAATATTATGACTTCCCTAATGAGATTCCAAAATCTACGGGAGAAATAATCATGCACTTCATGATTATACATTCTAAGATGACTCAGGTTCTGAATAGAAACATGGATCAAGAGGCGATTCCAAATCCCCCAAAGAGAGAAAAACCTGTAATTGAAATCATTATATGACCAAGGCATCTGACTTTTAATGGGACATTTGATCCCTTAGTCACCAAAAAATGGATAAACTCCATTGAAAATATATTCTCCATTCTTTGATGTTCTGAGTAAGAAAATGTTCTACTTTTTGTTTATCATATGGAAGGTAAAGCTGATCAGTGGTGGACATTGAAAAGAATATGAAGCCTAAGGAAAAAATTGAAGCATTGGGGTGGAATGATTTTTAGAAAAAAAAATTCAATAAATATTTTCCTCACAGTCTCTAGAATAAAAATGGAAAGGTATTTCCTTTACATCCAGAAAGAAGATGATGAATCTATCAAGGCATACATGGAAAACATCACAAGACATGGACAGTATTAAAACAACTTTTTCTATACCCATGAACACAAGGTTGAAATCTTCTTTAGTGTACTAAAACATAGTCTACGAAAATACCGGGAGATCTGATACATGGATAGCTATGAGGAAATTTGTTGATGTTCCATTATGGTTGAAATAGAGATCAATGAATGTTAGGGGTATTGTGGGGATAAGAATAGGAAGGTGGAGTTTAATCTTTCTAGTTCAATGGAGAAGTCTAATGGTTCCATGAAATTTAAACACCCAACAATTAAAAGTTGTGTAAATAATCACCCTATAATTGCATAAAGGTTATGATGAGATGCTTTAGCTATGGTAAAGAAGGGAACCTATCCAATAATTTCTAACAGTAGAAACCCGCTATTGATATGGAGGAAAGGAATAATCTGATCTACCATCAGTGCATTGTTAATTTCTACCAATTAAAGGAACCTATTCACTTTTTAAATCAATACACTATGGAAAGGGTTTTGGAAGACATCCAACAAACTCAATGGTAGAAAAGGAGGAATTTTTCCATCACAACCACTGAGGTTGATCCCGAAAACAAAGTGGTGATTAGTACTCTAGTTATTCATTCAACAATAGTGAATGTAATTTTTTATTCAGGTTATACTCATTCCTTTATATCATGTATGCTTTACATAATGATCTAAACACCACCAAAAATCTTTTAAGTATATAGATTTGTGAAAATAGAAAATAAGGAATTTATTTTATCCGAAGTACATAACTCCTCCCTTATCAATTTTTGTGGGTTGAATTTCCTATAGAACCCTGTTATATTCACTTTGGTGTAATTTTATACAATTTTGGGGTGGATTGGATTTCTTGATATAGGTCCAACATAAATTGTTTTGAGAAGGAAACCACTCTCTGCATTGAAAATCGTCCAGGGATTCTATATAAATATAAGGAGAAGGATGAATCTTCTTTAGTACAATAATCTTGGTATTTGATATAATTTCCCAAAATGAAATCATATCTACTTCAAATGATTTATTCTAAGGAATGGATAATTCTTGAAGACATTCCCATTGTGAGGGAATACCCTGATGTGTTTCCCAACGAACTATTTCTCCTTCTTCTTAGTCAAGAGGTTTAATTTTCAATCCAAGTTATACTTGGGGAGTTACCATTATCCTAGAATTTGTATAGAATGGCTATTGTGGAACTTGAGGATTCTAAGAAACAAAAACAAAAGAATCTGTATAAAGGTTACATACACCTAACTGCTTCACCATGGGGTGAAATAGTCCTCTTTGTTAAGATGATGGATGAGTCAATGCGTCTTTTCATCGATTAGCGTGAGCTCAATAAAATCAAAATAATGAACTAGTGTCCTATTTCTTGGATTGATGTCTTTTCTTATTAGCTATATAGAAAACAATACTTTTATAAGGTGAATATCTATTTGGGATATTATTGTGTTTGGGTGAAGAATGAGGGTATCCAAAAAACTTCTTTCATAAAAGGTACAAGCACTATGAGTTCATAGTGATTCCTTTAGGACTCACTAATTCTCCAGAAATATTCAAGGACATAATGAATAGAGTATTTAGATATTAGCTTGGAAAATGTTTGGTAGTATTTATATATGATATCCTAATATACTCTAAAAGTACGAAGGAACATGAAGAGCATTTGAGTACAATTCTAGAAATATTGTGAAAGGAGATTCATTTTTACAAGTATAGAAAATGTGAGTTCTGGTTGAAGGAATTATCTTTCTTGGGACATATCATCACAAGAAATGGGATGTATATTGACCCATAAAATACAGAAGAAAATGAAATATGGCTAAGGCAACCATCTATTATAGATATCCATGTTTTCCTTGGGTTAGCTGAGCATTATCACTAATTTTTGAGAAATTTATCACGATTGTCAAATCCTATTACCAAGCTAACACGTATGTGGGTAATGTTTTATTGGAATGAAGAATGTGAGGTGGTATTAAAGGAGTTGAAAATGAGGCTTATCACTACCCATATTCTTACAATACTCCAAGGTGGAGAACTTATCATGGTATCTAGTGATGCCTCAAAAAAGGTATGAGGTTGTGTGTTACTAAAGAATGAAAGTATGATAGACTTTACCTTAAGGAAGTTGACGATTCACAAGTAGTACTACCCAATACATGATCTAGAGTTGGATGTAGTGATCTTAATTTTGAAAATTTGGCAGTATTATCTCTTTTGGGAGAAGTGTGAAATATATAAAGACCAAAAAATCCTCACGTATATATTCACACAAAAAAGTGAGGAATATGATCCAAAGAATATGGTTAGAGCTAATCAAAGACTATGAATGCTCAATCCAATACCATCCTGGGAAATAAAATAAAATGGAATATGCTCTAAGAAGAAAGGATCATAAAATTAAATCATTAATGATAATTTAGAGGGATTCAATCTTCATAGATTTTGAACGAATATACATGGGAATCATAAAGGAAGGAACAACATCAATCCCTTCAAAAATGATTTCTCAACCATCTCTTCTGGACAGGTTAAAAGATTCTCAAAGAGTTAATGTGGGAATTAGTAAGAATATGGAAGCTATAAGGAAAGAAAATCCTTACAGTTAAATGTTAATAATTATGGTGTTGTATGATTTGGTTCAAGACTATTTGTAAAATCAAATCATGAGTTAAAAAAGGAGTTATCGGATGATTCACATAGCTCAACCTTCTCTATCAAACCAGGAAGCACAAATATGAATTGAGATTACTGAGAACACTATTTATGGGACAATAGAAAGAATTAGATTATTGAGTATACATCAAGATGTCTCGTATGAAATCAAGTGAAAGAAAGAAGGTAAAAAAGAAAAGGGGATGATGGAACCATTACCCATACCTATATGGAAATGAAAAAATATCACCGTGGACATAGTCATTGGTTTTCAAAATAGATAATGAGGGAATAATGCTATATGGGTTTTGGTGGATCATCATAAAAAGATTTCATGCTTCATTGCGATATGATAGGAAATCTCATTTGATCCACATACACATATATACATCAGAGAAATGGTTAGACTGTATAGAGGACCACTATCGATAGTATTCAATCAAGATCCAAGATTCACCTCTAATTTCTAGAATAGCCTCTAGCATGATCTAAATGATTAGTTGAACAATATTAAAGATTATCACCCTCAAACAGATGGCCAATCATAGTGGACTATAATGACACTTGAGGATACGTTGAGAGCACGATCAACAGACCTTGAAGGATAATGGGATCAACATATTCTTATAGTTGAGTTTTCTTAAAACAACAATTTCCATTTGAGCACCCAAATGGGTCCCTAAAAATCATATTCTGAGAAGTGTTTTCAAACACCTTCATGTTGGGATGAAGTTGGTGAAAAAAACTACTATGTATAGAAATGGTCGAGGAAATGGTGGATAATGTTAAGACTATTCAACAAATCATCAAAGCTACACAGAGTCGACAGAAGAGCTATGATAAAAATAATCAACAAGTCCTAGTGTTTAATTTTGGAGACATTGTAATTCTATGTATGTCATTGAATAAAGTGAAGTGATTTGGGAATAAGGGAAAACTTATTACAAGATACATCAACCCCTTTGATATCGTTGATCACATTTGGGTGGTGGATTACAAACTTGAAATCCCACATAACCTATATCAAGTAAATTATATATTCCACATATCACTCTAGAGAAATTACATACCTGAACCCTCCCATGTAATCAATCCAAAGGTGGTACCATTATAGAACAATCTTTCCATCGAGGAAAAACTGGTGAAGATCTTAGATCATAGAGACAAATTTCTAGGAAATAATACAATGCACTTTGGCAATGTTATGTGGAGAAACCACAGGCTTGAAGAAGAAATGTGTGAACCAGATGAAGTGATGTAGTAGAATTAACCTCATCTATTTTATGGGGCTGAAATGAAACTTTCAAGGGAAAACATTCTCACGGGGGGAAGATTGTAATGACCTGAATAGTTATAAATAATAATCCCTTATGATTTAATATTTTATTATGTAATATTTTTATAAAAAACACATGATCATAATTTTTTATATCCAATTGGATTCAAAATACATTTGAGAATATTTACCATTGATAATATAGTTGTTAATCAGTGATCACATGATTGGTGTAAATATAGGGAATTAAAAAATATAATTTTCATAGACAAAGGAAATGATGGAATCTTCCAGTAGGATTGTACCATATTAAGCCCATTTATTGGAGAATTCGAGGGAGAGAAATTATATGGGATTTTCCCTCGTCCAAGAACATGATGGGATCCAATAACATAAACATGAGAGGAACTATTTCTGGGAGAAAATCAAGCTCATTGTGTCCACAGCCCAAGCTATGTTGTTCAAAAGACTCCATGAAAGCCTCACCATCTCACAACTTACTCTTAAGGTGTTTGATGGTGTATAAATGTGATATTTTTCAAAAGCCTAGAAAATTTATTATCTACATTATATTGTAAATAATGATGATTATATTTTAATTTTGATATTTCAAAACATGAATAGTATTTTTGAGTAATATTTAATTCAATTAATGAATTTATTTTGATGAATTGATTTATTTGGAAATAAATAATATTTTAATTAAATATTATTATTTAATTATTTTTATTAAAAATAAATGGTAATAAGAATTATATGAAGTCAAATGTAATGTTTTATTTGGGTTAAAAAACTATTATTTCAAAAAAAAACCCATCATTTTAAATAAATGAAAATTATTATTTACTATAAGTGAAAATGAAAATATTTAAAAAAATTATTTATATAAAATGAATATTATTTTTGGAATCAGAATTTCTATCATGAACCAAGCCAGAGTGCCATCAGACCTGATAGTTGATCTCGTATGGGGCATAACTTGAATAGCTTTCTCAATCCCCATGGGATGGAAATTAGTACCTATATTTTATTAAAATACTTTGGTAATGAATTCACGCATTTAGATAATCTTAAATAACCCAAAAATAAATTATCCCTGAACTGAATAACCATAGTCAAACAAAAAACATTCTAGATTTAATGGTTTAAAATTTTTAACCAAAACAATAAAATAATTAAATGGAAAACAACAAAATAACTCAAATACAACTATATGAAAAGAGTGATATCAACCTCAAGCCACCACCCCCAAACCTGCATGATAGGAACACTAGAAACCTGAACCACTGATACCTCCACGACTCATTTTTCATTACCTGGGTCATACATATAACTAAGTCTACATACACACTAAGGTGTATCTAGGCTTTTCACTGAAGCCCTGCAGGATTCCACTCAAAAAAATGATTTAATTATTTAACATTAAAATACAAATTAACATTCACATTCACGTAAGAAATCATTAAAACATTTTTATGAAAAACTTTTCTGGAGAAGGAACATTTTTTACACAACACTTTTAAAGCTAACATTTAAAAAAGTAAGCTTCCCTAAAATAAAATTTCATTAAAATGAATGTCACTCAAGGTCCAATGTATGCCATCAGATGGAACCACATCCCAAAAACCTCAAGAGATCACCAGGGGTAAATCCAAAGGGGTAATCTAGCTCAAGGGAGACACTGTAACCTCATGACATGGTGAAAGTTGGTATAGTAACCAAAACCATAAGATTTATCATTCACAAGACACAAGGAGGGGACACCCAATAGGCCTAGTGGTCTCCAGTCATCAAACATGTTTAGTTAGTGTTATAATCATCAATTTAGCTAAGTAAAATTGAGACTAGACACTTCTGAGTCACTAGCGTACTAGAACTTGTCAGACCACCTAGATACCTATGATTCCATTTGTTCTCAATTATCATTTAAAATGTTGCACAAATAATCGCATTTACGTATACATTACAATAATTACAAATACTCAAGGAAATCACCTTTTTCTATATACCAAACCACAATCCATTTTACATACACCAAAACCAATTTGAAAATAAAATTTATGCCACTTTTAAAATTAATAAAACCAATTTAAAATTACCATAAGAAAACCTCATGATAAATTTAGCCACTTTCATGGGTCGAGCCCTTTGAAATCCACACACAAAGAAATTTCACATTAATTCATTCTTAACAACATTGAAACAATTCATATGTCAATTAATTATTGACACTATGAAATTCATCATGATATAAAATCTATTTCATTTGAAAAACTCACTTTTAAATACATTATCACCTCAAGTGACATTGAAAACACCTTTTAAAACTTCCAAAAAAATTCATCGAACCCCCTTTTCAAGAAACTTCACAAGGAAACACACACAAAACATTACCATTTCCTTAATAAAAACCCATTTCTAACACATAATCAATTAAAATCTTTTAAAAATTCATTTCTCACCATAAAATTAAAACATAGAACACATTTATAATATCATTAAAGAATATTAAAATCATCTAATGATGTTAGGGAATGGAACCACGTACCTTTTACTTGGATATTTTGGAAAAATGATGTGAAACCTCAAACTCACCAAAAAATCCTAGAAAGAAAATATTGAACCCTAATCATCAAGATAAAACACTAAAAAATAATATTAAACCCTAAAAATACCACCCAACCTGCTGCAAATTAGAACCCCTAAAGAGGAGGGAAAGAAACCCTAGAAAACAGAGAAAATTGAAGAGTATGACCACTTACTTGAAGATACCTTAATGTTTATAGGCCAAATCCACAAAGAGGTGGGATCCCAAGGGAGACGAGAGGAATGAATGGAGGTGTGTAGGGTTGTGGACCTTAAATGCGATAGGGAGGGGTGGATTTGGGGTAAAATCCCAAGAGGACACAAAGGTCATTTTATAAGTTTTAATGACCTGGACATCGCACCTGGTTGTCCCACATGAATTTTCAACCCGTGCATCGAATGTGTTCCCCTCTCTCTCTAAGAGAGACATACTAGTCAATTATCCTGCATAGTCGGAATAGTCGTTCACAAGTCCTATGGTAGCCTTTCTCTCAAAACTCAATCCCATTACATTATTACAAGGTTCGGGGTGCTGGGTTTCTTCTAACCGTCTGCCAACCATGAAACTCATTTTTAAGATCCCAGTTTCCCATTTTCTCCAAAAAAAATCAATGAGAATACTAGGGTAAATCTAGATTAAAATTAAAAAGGTAAGATTGCCTCAAAAATTAATAACTCACACACCCAATTCCCAATAGAAAAACTGAAACCCATAAATGAAATAGATCCAAAAAAATAAGAAATTAACCCAAGTGTGACAATTCTCCCCACCATAACGATTTTAACACCTAGAAAGCCACAAAAATGTTTGATAAGGGAAAAAATGGAACTCCTTCATAGCTCAAGAAGATTCCCTAAAACCTTAAAAAAGAATAAAATAAGAACACCCCAAACAGAAAAAGTGGTACACATGTTTGAATTGAGGAGGCCCGAATGGACTCCCAACCATGTTCTTTCAACCCCAAAATGATTCAAAACTTCCAGTTGATCATTCAAAAGAAATGTAATTCTCAAAAATCAAGACCCAAACTTCTAGTCCCATATCTCTTTAGAAATTACAAAATAGAACTCATAGTACTTACCCAAAATGTATAAATGAACCCAAAAAAACATCTTGAGAAATACATCCAAAACCTTAATTCAAAAAGCCACTAGGTTCATTTGAACCTCATTATTCATTCAAGGGAGGAATTCCAAATTTTATAGCTCTAAATGATAATGTCCATGGCTAATTCAATGCCTAAAATTAAACCATATTATCAGTATGGGGAGTTCTGAATGGACTCCCAACCAATTAAATCAAGCCAAAATCGATTTACCCATGAATAAATTCTTAGCAGGGTCTGTGGTTGGTATCCCCAACACAATAACCAACCAAATTAAACAATTAGCATATATTTTAATAGGAAAAATGACATGGGAAAACTTAGGATATTCTCGTATGTACCAACAAACATGAACCAAAAAATCGTTCAAAATGGATCTGATAAGATAAAATTCCAAAAAAATTGAAATAAACAACATAGTTCCCCAATCCCATGTGACATGACTGCTTCTAGAGAGAAGAAGATCAAAACTGAACTGATTTACAAGGCTGAAGACACAAGGAAATCCACACAGAAATTCAAGAAAATGAGACAACCCTTCCTTCTTATAACCATAGAGGGACTCTTCCTCTAACACTGGTTGGAATGAGGAATGAGGCCTTCACGTCACTATCTACAAAATGGGACCTTTCAAAAACAAATGAGTTACTACAATGAAGCTTGAGTTGTCCTCATCCTATAATAGAGACTATGTTGGAATACGGTCCCTCATGCCCAACCCAATTTCTTACTATGCTCCAGCTTCACTCTCAGGCTTATGCATGGAGCTCTAATGTTCGAAGCATCTCCCACCTCAAAGTCTAGCATTATAGATCCTCTATTGGATCTCCTTCCTTAATTTCCAAAATCAGTCACATGATAGCCAATGCAGAACAATAAAAACCCAACATGCCAGGGAACTCAGTTCGACTCAACATGATAGTTCACTGTGACAAGGACTTATAGTATGGACACACATCATCCATTTTCACCTATAATGAGAAATAACAGAAAAAATTAACATACCGATGGTACATCCATTTAGAATGGATAAATTCTGAATTTTAGAAAGAAAAACCTATTTAAATTATAGTAAAAGTTTATAAAAATATTTCACCCGATCGACGTTTACATTTAAAAAAAACATGACACCAAAAAATTGCAATGAACAAGAACACTACTAACAAAGAATAATTACAAAGAAAGGGACTTTAAAATGAGACCTAAGAAACACACTAATAATGCAAATAGGTACAAATTATTCTTATGACCATATTTAGAACACAAATGGAACACCATGATCCCTAAATTCCATGAAACTAATAAAAGATCCCAAGGAAATTTAAGAACGTGGACAACACCAACAACCTCAGGCTACTTTCCACTCTCCTCATTAAAATTTCCTTCACCACATCCAAAATGGGCATTAAAAAATTAAGGTATTGTACATCATCATTTAGAGGATAGACAGCTCAAGAAAACAAAAGGCTAGTTCTATTTTTGACATCCACTCTTCCACTATGAGAAGATTAACTTAAGTGAGAGGGATAGGTGGATTCAATTGTAAAACTCAAGAAGAGAAACCATACGTTGATCATCCAGAGAGTATTCCCATGGGGGAACCAACTGTGGACACACATTGAGTATGAACCTATTCTTTATCAGGGTGTACCCTATAGAATAAGGAAAATATTTACCTAATAAAACTAGTTCATTGGTCAAAACATACCACAAAAAAACACCGAACACATAAAGGGAACCAACTCAAAGGCTTTACAAAGAATCCCTCAAAAGAACTCCCTAATCATTATCTCAATACCAACCTATCAAAAAATAAGCAAACATAGAATACCATTTAAATAAAATGATTTATTAAAATAAAAAAACCTCACTGGAAACATTTCCAAATCATAAGAAGACACACCCAAAAACAGTTGGTTATCCAAAAACCATATTTTCTCGTAAAATAACATTGAAAATAAAACAAAATTGGTTGTTTCTTATTCACTAAAGGTGTTCCATGGAGTCTCACACATGCATATTCTCATGCCAAACCATGAAATCATCAAATATTCTGAACCTATTTTTTTCATATTGTCACTCATGGAAATACCAATTGTAAAACAATAAAAATCACTATACAAAATAGAACATTCAACCCCTACATCAAAATTTAAACATCACATTCCATTTAAAAAATTCATAAAACTTTTCAAAAGTTCACTAACCACCAAATAAATAAGGATATAATTTTTAAAATCTATACAATATTCCATTTAATTTCATCACAGAATATTAATCCCATTATTTTCCATTGAAAATCGAAATTAATTCAAATCAAATATTCCTGACAGTTCCTGAAACCCCATTTAAAATACATTACACTAGATTAACAAATCACACCTAAAAGAGATTTCTAGGTTATATTTTGGAATAGTTCATTTGTTTCCAAACAATAAATTTCGATAAATCTCATGTTTTAGTTATGGAAATCCCATTCATAATGAACTCATCCCACATTCATTAAAAAATTATTTTATAAAAATATTCTTTTCTAAAGATTCCTTCAAAATAATTCTAAAAATCTAGTTTCCACCTTCCCAAAAGGAACTATCTTGAACATTAAAATCAACTTCTCCCAATTTTCAAAACAAGGGTTCAAAAATATTTTTTCCTAATTAAGGATGTCCTAGAACAATCCACATGGGGAAACTGATGACAAGGGGAGACTCGATCATATGGTTTGTGGCCATATGTCAGTCGTACAACTATCACAAAGAGTATTCTTGGACTATTTCCCAAACTCCACATTTCTTGTTAGGACAAGTGAGCTCACTGATACCATTGAACCAACTTTATTTTCATTTCCCAAAGCAAAACAATTCACAAAATCCTAGGGAACCAAACAAAACAGGACATCACATAGAAACTCAGGTTCCATAATGAGGTGTGTTGGCCAGGCACCCTACTCATAAATAGAACATCATATCTCAAAAATCTTATCTATGTTCTATCAAGACAATTGTCCCAAATTACATGACCCAAAATGAGCATACCCTTTCATTGTTACCATTTTTACGTGAACTAAACTGGAGTTCCATCTAACCCAACACCCAAACTAGTTTTTGGCCTGACCTGAAGAGCATTCCCTATCACCATGAGCTGGAAACTAGTGCATGGGTATCAATATTATTCCTTGAGAATTATTCCACCCATATATATAAGTATAAATAGCTAAAAAAATAAATGAGTCAAGAATTGAATAACCATAACCAAACAAGGGAAAAATTTCCAAGATTCAATGTTTTATAATTTTGTACAGAAAATAAAAAAAAGGAATGAAAAAAATAAAAAAATACCTCCATATTATAAGAGGGATGTCACCCTGAAGCCACCACCACCAAACCAGCATGAGAGAAACTGTAGAAATCGAAAGCACCGACTTCTCCAAGACCCATGTTTCCTTTACCTAGGTTATACAAATAACAAATTCTACATTCACAAAAAAGAGTATATAGGGTATGAGACAAATAATAATAAGATGCCACCCAAAAAGAAGGATTTCATGCTATAACATTTAAACACAAACTAACATGCTCATTCATTCAAGAAGGATTCAAAACATTTATAAGAAAACATTTTAAAGAAAAGAACAATTTTTAACACAACACTTTTAAAGATAACTTTTTAAAAATTAGAATCTCAAAAATAATCTTTTATTAAAATGAAATACACTCAAGGTCCATTTTATGCTGATAGATGGCACCACATCACATAATCATCAAGAGAGAACCATTATTAAATACCCAGTGGTAATCTAGTTTGAGTGAGAAACTAGAACCTCATACCATTTTGAAAGGTGGTATAGTATCCACAACCACCATATGTTTTGTGCACGATCCACTAAGAGGGGACACTACATGTGCCTAGTGGTCCCCAATCATAATACATGTTTATTTGATTTCATAATCATCAATCCTACAAAGTGTAATTAGGACAAGCCACCTCCAAATCACTTTCTTATTCGAACTAGTCGTCCCACCTAGATACCCAGGATTACCTTTGTACTCAAATTATTTTTTCAAAAGTTATACAATTAATCACTTTTATATACACATGAAAATAATTACAAATACACTTGTAAATCACCATTTCCCATAAAAATTTTCTTATATTTTACCAACACCAAAACAATTTTCAAAATAATTATTACATTGCTCAAAAAATTAATTAAACCCTTTTGAAATTATCATAAGAAATCTTCATAATCAATTTAAACCCTTACTTGGGATGATCCCTTCTCAAATCCACACACAAACCAATTTCTCATTAAAACATTTTTACCAATGTTTTAAAAATTCACAACTACGTTAGTTGTTTACAATAAGGATGTCATCATGTCATGAAACCCTATTCTATTAAAAACTCATTTTAAAATACAATCTCCCCACAATTATATTTAAAAACAACTTCCACAATATCCCCACAAGGCCTAAAAACCCATTTTCCTGAAACAGCACAAGATAAGAAACACAAAACATAACTATTTTCTTTATAAAAACCAATTTCTAACAAATAACCATCTAAAACCACTTAAACATACATTTTCAGCACACAATTAAACCATATAACACATTTATAAACTCAAGAATGTATACTAAAATCATCTAGTAATATTAGTGAATGAAATCGACTACCTTTTATATGGAACATTCTATAAAATTATGTGAAACCTCAACCACACCACCACGATGCCCTAGAAACGAAATATCAAACACTTAAAATCAATATCAAACCCTAAAGAACCTAGAAAAGAGGGAAAATCAAAGAGGAAGAACACATACATGAAGATCATTTCCATTTTCCATGCGAAATCCACCTAGAGGAGGGATCCCAAGAGAGCCAAGAGGAAGGGAGGTAGGCTCCTATGTATGAGGATCTAGAATGTGGGGAGAGGGATGGATTTGGGGTAAAATCACAAGGGGACATAATATTCATTTTATAATTTTTAATGACAATGAAACAATGCACGGTTATCTTAAATAGTTTGTCAAACTGTTTCGAAACCATGAACCCCTCATGGCCTAAGTTGTACCTACCACATGATTAGCCCACGTAGCCAGACTAGCCATGCATAAGACATGCGGTAGAAATTATCTAAAAACTCAAATCTATTGCATGATTACCTTGCCCTGGGTGCAAAATTTATAATAACTGTTCACCAAATTTGTGCCTCAATCATCCTGGCCCAAAATTCCCATTTTTCCCAAAAAACTCAAAGAAAAAACTAGGGGGAATACAAGACCAAAATTAAGGGAAATATTGACACAAAAATTTAGACAGATCACACCGTATTCCAGTGTGAATAAATGAAACCCAAAAATGAAACATATCGAAAAATGAAAATAAAAACACGGTTGTGACAGTAAAGAAATTATTAAATAGTGAATTTTTCATAATGTTCTGAGATAGATGAATTTTTAGGTGAATTTTTAAAACCAAATAAATCAACGGTGTGTTTTATGACATCATAAAGACCAAAAAATTATTTAATAAATTCTATAATGGGTATCCTAAACCAAATCTATGTTTTCCCCTTAAAATTATGTGATTTTATGTTTAGTTTATAATATTTATAAAGCCATTATAATTAAAAAATATATAATATATTTTATAATTTTAAATTCATTTATTTAAAAGTGTGACTCCCCTCCATGTAATAATGGGTAATATTTTAATATGTTCAATCCTTTTCCTAATAAATTACTTTAAAACACTCACATTTTAAAAAATCCATGGTCAATAACTATGGTAAGGGTTGTGGTTTTTAATATTTTGTTATATAGAGTACAAAACCTATGTTTGTAAAATATTACAGAATTCCCCTATCTTTTCATATATAAACCCACCCAAGATCCAATTTTTATTTACTGAAAATCCATAGAGAACATCCTTAATCTACCCTCATATCTCTAGATCCATACCAAGGATCCCCCATGTTCTCAAGAATCCTCTTTCATGATTTTTTGGTCATACTCATAAGGTAACAAATCCTCTCTTTCTCACATTTATTCAAGAATATCCTCTATTTTATGACATTTTATTTTTAATTCCTAATGATGGGGAATGTCTTGGAACATAACCCATACCAAACTTATGATATATAGATGATGAGATACCCCTTTATCTCTCATTAAACCCTCTCAAGTACACACTTACCATGCTTAAATTTCCAAAGATCTCTTCCTTCCACTTCTTTAATAAAGTTTATTTATTATCATATGCCTTCTATTTACAAATACTATTGATGGGATATATCCTTACATGCACCTATTATTTCCCATTTGATTTCAAAATTAATAGGGACCCTTGTCAATTTCATCAAACCATTTTATGAATTTTTAAGCAACACTGTTAGACTGCTGAAATTTCACCATGATTTTCCGTTCCAAAGAAATTGTGTAGTGAATATTTTACCCCTTTCTTATCATGGGTATTCATATTTATACACTTTTACCTATTTTATTTGGGAGTTACACGATATTATTCCACACTCTATGGTTTTTAATAAAATATGATGATGAATGAATCCATGTTGTATGATCTAAATCCCATAGATACGCATGAGATTGAAATGTATGTGATGGGTCCGTGCAGAATTATATTGAGATCCAATGCATTGGAAATGTTTAGTATCATGATAAATCATATTGGGACAAGAATTAATACCAATTAATTTATGGGATCATTTATTTTTTGATGTCTTAGATTGTCATAGACTTATGATGCAGAGTTTTATATTGTTGCCACATATCCTATGATTCCTTAATGTTATCATGCCATATCATGTATTATTATGCATGTTTATTATTACAACTCTTTTTACCCATTGAAACACCTATTTAATAATATTTTTTTACCTTATTCCTTGTTTATTCCATTACTTGGATTTATATCTCACCATTTTATTATGTATTTTCTCATGTTATCGCAGGTTTTTTAAGTGCGAGCATGTTAAAGAAGTTTTTAATAGAGATGTTTCATTCCATGTTAAAAGTGGTTATGATATGTACCTAATTAATAAATAAAATATAATTCTCAGTAATTCAGAATGAAATAATTGTAATTTTATACAATTAATTATATCTTAATGTGTAATAAATGAAACAGTGGTTATAAATATCAAGTATTAATATAAAATTATTAAAAAATTATGAATTTACTGAAACCATGAAATAACATACCTAAAAAAGAAACTGGTCAATTTAAATAAACTTCCCTTATATTTCATTCATGTAAGCACAAACTAAATGTATCAAACCCGGTAAAAAATTCCATGAATACCCATGGAAACTCGGTTTCAGACATAGAAATGACCTAGCTAGTCCCTTTTTCAGAACATATTATCTGTATTATGATGTTACTAACTAATGTAAACCTAAGACATCGATCTATGATAAGGATGTTCTATAACACTTTATGCTGAGTATCCTTTTAATGCGAAATTGTAACTAACCAACCAGGGTAAACTAAAAATCCACCCAAACCAGACTGTCGCCTATTGTAGGTAGAAATGGAAAATAAAACAAGTCTTGAATTGGAGAAAAAAATTCATAAAAATGGATTATAGACAGGGGAAAATGAGATTCCATAAATAAATAAAAACAAATCCAAAAATAGGTTAAACCGGAAAATATATAAATTCCCCATGAGAGCAACAGTCACCACCAGAACTACCTGAATCAAAAGCAATAACAACAAGAGAATCCCACATGCTACAAGATGCTTTTTTATTTACCAATATCCTAAAATACAATATCTATAAACAACAGAAGTCCAAAATATGGTGTTAGAAAAATTCAAATAGGATACCACCACAGTTTCTATATAATTCTAGATATCAAGAATGAAAAAATTCTATCATTTAACCAAAATTGTTTTACAAACCATTTTTAGAATCTAAATCTAGATTAAATACTTTCTATTTTCTCATTTTGTTTTCATAAATTAATTTCATATTATAAATTTTAAAATATGAAAAGTAGAAGTTATATAACAAGATATCATATCAATGAATCAAGAGGTACACATATCCATGAAATAGCCTATCATGTAAATCTATGTGATGAAACCTCATATAAAAACCTATGAGAAGTAATCTCTCATAAAAAATCATGTGATAAACTATTATAAATGAAAGATGGAAAAGAACATCATATTTGGCTATAGTATATGGAACAATGTGAAATAAACACTCATAAAACTAAATAGGTATACATTGGATCCAAAAAATATCGATTTCTTCCAGTTGATATCAGAAAAGTTTACCTTTTATTGGTGAAGCACTAACTAAGTCTAACTATGGATCTTTCCTGACCCACCAAAGGTTCCCAATGTGAAATTTTCCAAATTCATTTTAAAAAAAATCTCACAATGTGATAAAAAATTTCAATTTTATTCCTATCCACATTGATTTTTGAAAAACCATTTTTAAATAAATCAAATTAATTTTCAAAGAACATGCCATTTTTAAATACAAATTTTTCCAAGAAATCATGAAAAACATCTTATCACTTAAAATAAATAAAAATAAGAAAGAAATTTCTCAATTAAAACATCACGATTTATCAAATTAACCCAATTTATAGAAACACCTTCTTCAACATGGTGAAAACCCAGCTGCTTTTGACAACAGTGACCGAAAACCAAGAGTAAGGCCTTCAGAAGAAAAGGCATGCCAAGAAAATATAAATTTTTGATAGAAAAAATTATCCAATCACATCCACTACCAAAACAAATTCCATAAGTAAATCCATATAAGAAGAAAACATATTACATTCTCTAATAGAAGAAACCAAACCACAATGGTGATCAATCACTAAACGAAGCACCCCGGAATGGTGTGACCACCCGAAATAACCTAGGGATAACCTCTACGTCGAGATCTACGAATCCTATAGTGAATGAAATATGATATCACTCCTGAAGAACCCAAAAACCCCAAATCATATATATTACATGGCATGTATCCCCTTAACATACTATGTAATCCAAAAATCTCATATACACTAAAAAACTTGTCTCCTTTTAATTATAAATGCGATGTTTTATATAACATTATGTGAAACCCTTACATAGAATGTAAATGCCTCAAACTATAAAATGAGTTCACTTTTTATTCTTGGAATCCATTACACTATGTTTACTCCCATTACACAACACGTAATTACATAGTAAACAAATTGTAGGTTCAAGCTAAAAATTCAAAAAAAAATCTCATACTTAACCATTATAGGTATCCTAAAAATTCATTTTAGCATGTTTCATCCAACAAAAATGAAGAAAAAAATGGATAAAATATACCTGATAGAATGGTGACTGGGAATTACATAGTCTCTTTAGTGATTTTGATTATTTAGATCAATGCCTTAGAAGATAAGTTATCTCCACCTAAAATGTTTTATGGTTTTGGTGATTTTGTCATTAAAATTGTATTATATTAATTATTAAAATTATTATGCAATCATATATAATATTGTTTATATACAAACTGATAACCCATTCACTATATTATTTATTATATATATTGTAATAACCTGGTCACTATATTTACAGTTTTTGTGATATTAATACTTTATTTTTAACTGGTTTTTATTTGAGAATTGAAAACTTATTTACCCATACACATTATGTTTTAGTGATATCCCATTAACCTCTTTTATTTTATCCATGATGATCTATATCTTTGAAATAAATTATTATTATGTTGATGACTCATTCATCTATTTTATGATGCCTGTGATAACTCTGTAACCTTTTTTATGATTATGTAGCAGTGATCGCTCTGTCACTGACATTAACCCTTTAATTAAGACCTATTTACCTATATTTTTGTCTAAGTGGTGATATATATTTAATGCATACTTCATTGTTAGATGCGATAACCCGTTGACCTTATGTTTTGTGATAGTGATAGCCTATTGAACTTCACTATGTGGTGAGGGTTAGTCCATTCACTTTTCTTATTATTATGACTAGTGACGATAACCTATTCACCCTATTATCAATAGTAGTGATGAACCATTTACCTCATGATTGTTAATGGTGTTTCTTGTTCACCTATATCATATCAATATTGGTAATGGCCCATTAACTCATACTCGATATTGATGGAAATACCATGATAACATATTATATTGATGTTAGAGATGAAAAACTATTCATTATCTAGTTTTTTTTATATTATTGGAATATTTTTTGCATTCCTACAATATATGATTCATGTATGGTCATTCATGATGGTGGGTTTTTAGTATCCCGTGATATATTGATTAATTTTTTTATAATATATTTTTTATCATATCATATTGGACATGTAACCATATATTTAAGGATTTATTTAGGTATACCAATGGTGGTTTCAAATGAAGTATTTTATTGAAAACATATGCATACAAATTCGTGGGAATGAATACTTTATAATGAAGGATACAGGTAATGTAATATTTTTTATAGTTGATTTGTGAGTTAGGATGCTTGAATGGACTGGGAGATAAAATATGGTGGATACTTAGGTCTTTATTTTTTTAGATGTATCCATTATTTTTTTTATTTTGGGACATATTTTATATACATTCAACTAATAATGTTATCTAAATAATTTTTTTCATTATTTGATAATACAGTGGATCGTGTTTTTCTATAAAATGTCATGTTTATATAAACATGGTTGTCATATCATTTTAATATCCATATTATATGATTGTATTGAATGATGTATTTAATTTATTTACAATATTATTTATGGTTATATGATAGTGTTAACATAGTAACAATTTACACTAAATTATTTTTAGAATCTTTTGATGTATGAGGAGGTTCACCTGAGGTCACATAGAGACTCAGTTTAGTTACTATTTTGGAATACATGGTTAGAGACATAACAACGAGGCATCAAAAAAAGTATATTATTTTTTATATAGTTGATAAAGATAATGAGTAGTGGGAACATTACATGAATATTATCCTTATGTTGAGATAACACTCGTATGGGGAATGTCTAAACTACTAGAGATGTAGTTTTTGTTCTTATATTTGTAATTTTGTTCTTTTTAATTTAAAATAATTTGATATTTGATTTATTATTTATGATTATATTATTGGAAAGTGATGGAAAGAGGTTGTGTGTTCATAAATCATATTGGAAGAATAGTATTCATAAGAAAATAATATTCTTGCAGGTGATTTAGAACATGATTATGAAAATGGTTCATTTTTTTATGGTTTTAATAACATTTTATATAATTTTTCCTCTATAAGATATTGTTGGAAGAATAGATAAATAAACCAATCTCACTATTCCATTTTAATAAATACTTTTATTGATTATTAATATGTGTATCTATGTTTATTTGATTTTAATGGTCACTAGGTCAATTGTTGAGTAAATTAATATCATATACTAGTAACCTCAGGATAGAGTTCCAATGGCTATAAATTTATAGACTAATTGGGCCACATAATGGTATTATCACTATCATCAGGTTTGAGGCATCAATTGGTGTTGGAGTGAAATACTAAAATCATCTTAATTTTATTTGATAATCTAGGTGTATTTTATAGTGTACCATAATATTGATTTAGTTGCGATAATTTAATTCCCATTAATTTTGAGATACATATATTATAGGGTGTGTGTGTAGTGTTGGAAAAAATGGATTCTATTGATTATTTCATAAACTATGATATCAATAACTATGTTAGATATGAATTGATTTATGTGTTTTATATTTCAATTGGATAGAACCATGTAGGGATTTCATAGAGTACTAGGAAGGCAGTGATGAGTATGTGCCATCTTCTGTGGTTTCAGAATTAGAAGCCTTGTACTCGTAGACTTGAATATGGAGCTAAAAACATAACCTTAACATACTGGACCAATTAACAACTGAAGAAAGAAAAAAAAATATTATCCTTAATTAAAAAATCAATAACATGTATTGAATTTATAAGATACCCATGGCCATTTATGTTAAGTGTTTTATAGGATTAAGGAAAACCATTAAGTAAAAAACCCATATCATTCTCATAAAATAGGCATTTTTTCATTATAACAAGAATTTGTTACTCCGAAATAAGTCTTCAACATATCCTCCAAAAGTCAACACTTGTGATACCCTTGTTGTCAAAACTAACAAAACACCATTCTTCATATCCCGTCGA
This sequence comes from Viscum album, assembly GCA_963277665.1. Lineage (NCBI taxonomy): Eukaryota > Viridiplantae > Streptophyta > Magnoliopsida > Santalales > Viscaceae > Viscum > Viscum album. The sequence continues at coordinate 220,499,784 of OY728127.1, read as the reverse complement.
AATGAAAACATAAGAAGGGTGATCTCAAACACTTGTTATGTGCAAACATAGGAATCAATAATAAAATATTATGAGTTATAATTGGATGGAACCTAATATAAAACATTATTAAATATTATTTATAAGTTAAGAATATGTATCTCACATTTGAGAATATTATCACTTTATATTTTTATAGAATTAATCCATTACCCTTATATAACTAAATATTACACCACAAAGTGGACACTTCCTCTTAGTATCTATGTTTTCCATACAAAAATCTTCTATGATATAAAATGTTTTATTTTCATGAAATATCATTACAATATTAATCCTGACATCATATGTTTCCCTACTCATCCATAAAAACCTATAAAAAAGATTTTAGAAATCGACATTAAAACAAAAAGCTCAGTAAGGGACATATAACAAAATTATGAAACCTGTTACTTCATGAAAAATTATACGATACCATTCTTTTAGAAATATATATTTGGGATCATGATTAACATTATTAAGAAAAACATTACATTTTATTCCAAAATACTTACATATTTTTTCGTAAATTATAGAGGAAAAATTAAAAATATAAAGGTTCATTTTGAATCATGGGAAACTTGTGAATTTTTTCTAAAAAAAATATACATTTCACCCGTAAAAATTAAAATATACATTCCATTGAAGAAATATCAGGATTCATCACATGAGATCATAAATGTAAAACCAATTTTTCATAGGATCATGGTAACATAAGAAATGTGGAAAAAACACAAAACATGTAATAAGAAAAAAGGCATTCTTTATATCCAATTAAACATCAAATGATGAATTATGTTTACTATATAATCCTATAAATAATGTATCATGAGAGAAATATTTACCAAATTTATTATAGAACTATCTGGGAACACCATAATAAAACTTTTATAAATATATGTGTGAGAAAAATTAAATAATTGATAAGGAGTAAATATAATAATTTCACATTAAAAAAATGGTTACATAATCATGACTCTTATCATATTGAAAATAGATTTCTTAAAGAATAAATTTGATAACAGATCATAAGGTAAGTATTAACCCATCTAAGGAAGGGAGAATAATCTTTATATGTATATGATATATATATATATATAATTTATATACACTCGATAAAATTAAAGGGACAGAAAAATTATATTAGAGGGAGAATGTTCATAACCCAAAGAAATAAGTGGTTTATAGAGATGGCCTACACTCATCAAATAAAAATTTACATTTATAAAAATATTAATTTCATTTAAAAACATTTTGAAAATGATTAAAAAAGAGGGAAATACGTTTATTTTAATAAAACATTGATTTTTATAAAGAAATATAATCATCAAATACTGGATATGGAGGTGGGATAATTCATCGAATCCATATACATTAAAAAAAATTCTTTTTCCTTTTCTAAAGAAATTCAAAAGTTCCATATAAAATATATAAATAGGTTACTTTTTGAGAATCTGTAAATAAATTAAAAATATATTTAAAATATTATTCTAAAATAAATTATTTTGATATAAATACATTAAAAAATAATTTTAATAATATGAACATAGAGTAGAAATATTTATAAAATAAATCTTTAAAACATTTAAAATGAGGGTTTTAAAGTAAAGTGTCCTTTTTTGTAAAAAATAGATTCTTTTTAAAAAAATTAATGAAAAAAATAAGTACAAAATTACATTTATCGTTTATTTAATCATAATTAGAAATCATCTTAAAAATTTTATAAGAATATGGGAATGGAAGAAAAATATTTAGAATGGAAACTTTAAAAGATAATTTCCTTTAAAATAATGTCTGTTACCTAGAGACTGAATTATCGAGTTCCTTACTTATATTCCTGAATAATAAACTTTTTTTAAATTATTTACTTTATTAATAATATTTTCCATGTTTATTTTTTGCTTTATTTTACTTATTAACATGTAATATACAATTACATAAATCATTAAGTTCACGTCTGATGTTTTGACTATATACTACACATATATCCAAAATAACATCGTTTTGATTCTATGGTAATGATTTACAATATTAAATTATATCAGTATTAATAATAATGGTAAAATTATAATTTTTATAATTTTTATAATTTAATTATACTTTTAAAATCATAATTAAATATGGTTTTGAAAAAGGAACTATGTTACAATCATGGGGATGGTAGGTCGTATGTACATATAAGTAGTATTTCCATTTTTCAATGATCAGTATGGAAAGAATATATGTATTATACTATCATTAAATAATGATAATTATATCATAAAAATTGTATTATTACTTTAAAAACATATATATACTATCCTTATAACACAGTTATGAAAAAGGAATCACATCTCTTTGTGGAGGTGATAATATAGACGTATGCCTGAATGATGTTATCATATTTCAATGAATGGAAGTGTAGGGAAATACATGATATATTACTTCAACAGAAGTATAAATATCTCATAAATATCCTATATATATATACATTAAATACATAATAATAAATAAATTTGATAGGTGGTGATGGAAAATGAACTATATTGGTTTATGAGGCTGTATTCCACCATACATACAAACAACAGGTTCGTTTCCACTTTGATGAAAGAGGAGATGGGTGTAGGTTATTTAATTTACATAATAACATATAATTATATGGTTGATAATTATTTAAATATATTATTAGTGTTTAGTATTATTTTATGGATATGGAAGAAAAATAAAACAAAAATATTTAGTTAAAGGATATACCTTTTCTTTGAACCACTTCCATTTCATTACACCTTAAACCATATATGGTTATTATTATTCCCAAAATAGGACCTCTAGAGCATGTTGAATTATTTTTGGAAGGTTTTTGGGTAGGGATTTACCAATCTAAATCGATTTTTAAGTGTGAAGAAAAGAGGATTGGGTATGCCCTTTTATAAGAGATGGGATGGCCACTCTTGCAATTTCATAAAATATTCAATTAATATAATTCAATTTTCCTAGGTAAAAGGATTTAAAATAATATAATTATAATGTTCGATTATTATTGGTAAAAATATTATCATAGAAAAATTGGATAGTTTTAGATTACGTTTTTATGCTTATCTCTTTGTTTTAACTAGTGTTAAACCTTTTGGAAATTACTGTGATAAGAACGTTTTTTAATCATTAAGGTACTATATAGATAAATAAATTCCTAAATATGGAACTAATTTGATATTATTAAACATATAAGAATAATATGGAAAAATATATGATATTTTTAATTTTAAATCATTTAATTAAATTTTATTTATTATAAAGTAACATTAATGCCCATTTTGTAACTTGTCATTTATTTTGAATTTGAAAAAACATTCTATCAATGGATTTAAAATATAATCATTTAATGCATTAATAAAATGTTAAATTTATCTTAAAAATTTATGGTACACAATTATTCATTCAATTTATATTACTTTAATAGTTTTTAAAATCGTTTTTTTATTTTTCTATAAATAGAATAAATATTGTTTCAATGATACATCTAATTTTAGTTAACTATTTCATTAATAAATTTTTTAAATAAATTAAAATAATAAAAAAACATTTCTTTTTTGAATGAATATTTAAATCCAAATATAATTTTTTTATTTATTTCTGTTAAAAAATACTATATTTATTAAAAGGAAGAACATGAAATTTTTGTCTTTATCTATTACTTAAATGTTATAAAAGTAAAAATAAATGTTAAACTGAACCAATTGCGAATATATTCGATAATTGGATGGAAATACATGTAATACACTCATAAAATTGGATAAAGGGAACTATTAGGGTCAATATTTAGTCCATATCATCTTATTTTAACCTATAATTAACTGATTTACCCTTACCATGGTGATAACTATTAACTATTATTACCATTTTGAATGAATATAAATAAAATGATAATATTTAACAAAATTTTACCTCTATATTTCAAATATGGAAACAATTTTTCAATATTCAATTCTCATAAGTGGGAAAATTTTATTGAACATTAGACAGATGAGATGCGATGCAAAACACTTTTTCAAAAAAATGCCTTTTAAGTATAAAGTTTTTTTACTATATCCACGTATGAAATTAATAATAAATACCATAATTAGAATATTTTTAATGAAAATAAACTAACTAAATTTTAAAACTAATCAAAAATATATATAACTTTTTAAATACTTGAAAGAAAAATTATGTTTTTAATAAAAATCTGTATTTATCCATATTCATTAAACAATCAAACTATTCAAAAAATCAAAATTTCAATATTGGCCAATTTTGATATGGGAATTTACAAAATTATATAATATTTATATAATATTTTTTAATTTTTCCATATATTAATTATTTTATATTCTCATATAAGTCAATAGAAAAACATTTTTGAAGAAAATATATCTTTTATAATAAATCGACTCTTCAAAAAAAAATTATTGATTATTAACGGATATGTTTTCAATATAGAATAATAAATTTATATTCTTTTATTATAAATTAATAAATCCTATTCATAAATGAAAATTTAATTTCTATGTTATAATATTCAAATTTAAATAATTATATTTTATTGTTTTTTAGGTTTGATGTTGCATGTCATGTACATTAGCGAACATAATTTTCTCTTTTTAATGTATAGGGGTGCTACATTCGTCCCCATTTATTTAATTTCAACCAAATATTTTTAACTTGGACTAGGTAATAATTGTTTTAACATATGAAAATATCTTGGATGAAATCACAAATCATAAAAAGGTTTAAAATGTCGTATTGAAAATAGGGAAAATGAAATATGAAGGTCATCACATGACTTGGTTTCCAAAGAGAAGAACATTACCGATAATTGAAAACATGGACCTAGAGAAAAGACTCTATGTACCAATAATTATATATAGTGATATATATAATTTATCATAAAAAATTGAATGATCAATAAAAAGATAGAAACCACAAAACCGTAAACTGAAATGGTGTGAAAAATACCATTGATTCATAAAAAATAATGTAAATAGGAAAATATTTTTGTTTTAATATCATTTTCATAGTGTTTATTAATTCCTTTAATATTTAATAGAATATAATATGTGAATGTACATACTATATATGTATAATTTTATCCTTTAATTAATATCCACAACAATATTATCTTTTTCTTTGAATAATGAGTATTCAAAATGATATTTTATTATCTAAAGAACTAATATTTTTAACGGATCACATAATACACCAATGTATAACAAGATATTACAAATATTTTTAATCATTAACCAAAAAAATAATGTTTAGTACAATATAATTCAAAAAATTAAAAATATGTCATATGGATAAATACAACATTAAACATCAAAGCCTCAACAATAACAGCCAATATTTAACTAAGATCATTTGATAAATAAATAACCTGAAAAATATTACAAATATTACAGACTAATATTGAAATCCAAGGACTACAATAAATACAACATTAAACATCAAAGACACAACAATAATACCCAATATTTCACTTAGATCATTTGATGATGAAACTACCATAAAATTATTAAAAATATTACAGACTAATATTCGAAACCATAGACTAGAATGATTTTATCACATATTCATCTAATATAAATTTAACTTTTATATCTAAATTAAATCAAACACTCTTAATGTCTCATTACAAAAATGTATATTCCGTAATCATATAATCTCCAAGATATGCTAATAATTTAAATAAATAACATGAGTCATCATAAATTCTCATTTAAATCCTATATGATTCAAAAATATAATTCAACATTTGTTACCATATAATATCCCATAATTTTTTCATTACCTTAATCATATTAAATTACCAAAATAGAGATATTCTTATGAAATAAAATTAATCACCTAATAACCAAATCACTATTCAATCACATAGTTATATATATGATAGAACAAATGTTCCAAAAATAAATATAATAATTATCTATAACATAAGTTATAAAAAAATAAAATTTTATACTATACAATACATCACATAGACCATTTTTAGGTGTTTCATCCTTTTTTCCCTTCGATTTTGGGTTTAATCCCCACAACCTTTCCGGATGTGACAGGTTTTCATTTTTATTATACTATATTAGTATAATTATTATCATTTTCCCATAAATATAGACGATCATACGGAACAATAATATTAATTATTAAAGATCATATAAACCCTAATGATTATCAATACCTTTGTCGTTATAAAAAGAACATTCTACCTCAAATAATACTTTAGGTTGAACCTATGGGTCATATATAACTCAACACAATAAAACAAAAACAAATTCATTAATCACATTAAAATCCCATAAATTAATACAAAAAAGGGGTTTCTAAGACATTACACATATAATAAACCTTAAATTTATAAAAACATAATGGTATCCATAAAACTTATGTTAAACTCACTTAAAGAAATCCTAATATCCAATTTTATATAAACCTTTCCTCTAATACCAACTATACAGATCCAAACATAAACATTAAAAAGTTTCTTTTTTAAGTCAAGAATTCATTTTCATACAGTAGAGGATATTTATTTTTTATAAATTTGGAGAATTAATACACCACTCTTACATAAATAAATAACATATTACAATGGTGGAAAATTACCCCTAGTATCCATTTTCAAAAAAAAACTTTTCTGATATAATAAGATTAATTTTCATGAAATATATTCACAATTTTCAACTTGACCTCATCGTTTTCCTTGATCATCCTTATAATATAGTGAAATAAATTTTAAAAAATGGGATGAGAATAAAAAGCTCAGTAAGAGACATATAAATAGAAAGAAATAATTTAGTTAGTTCATGAATACATATACAAGACATGCCTTTTAAAAATTAATCTTTGGGATCAAAATAAATATTTTATTAATGAAGAAATCACCATTCCTACCTAATATTTTTTTAAAACATTTCATAATAAATATTAAAGGGAAAATAAAAATCATAAAGGTTACTTGGTGATCATGAAAATATTGGGAATTTTGTTTTCAAAATAATGTTATAATTATTTCCCTTATGAAGAAGAATATACTATCCTTTGAACATAATGTCACGAGTAATAACATGTCAGTATAACATAAAGAGCATGGAATCTTATAATCACAAAAACATATTAAATGTGTAAACAACACAAAACAAGACAAGACATAATCATAAGGAAATTCTATCACTAAATACAATATCACACTATTTACAAAGTCTCATGGTGGATTTGGTCTACTATTTAATCCCATACATAATGTCTCGTGAGGGAAAAAAGTTACCAATAAATTAGAATTCAATATTGGTGAACCCATCCTAACATGTTCATGATTATGTGTTCCAAAAAAAATATCAGTCACAAGACATATAAATAATAGTTACCCTTGTATATAAAATTAATTATATAATCATTCATCATATCACAATCACAATATATTTCTTAAAGAATGAATTTTTGAAATGATCATAAGGAATGTATTAACCTATCAATGAAAAGGAGAATAATATAGTAATATATGTTAGGTACAAATAAATAAATATATATATATAATCATTCCCTAACATTAAATATATAGAGGGAGAAAGTAATTTGGTTAGAGAATAGTCATTACCTAAAGACAAGGCTATTCTAGAGAGATCCATTACACCCATAAGAAAACAAATTCAAGATATCAAACTTTACATTCCATTTAATTTTTTTTTAAAATAGTAACAAAAAAGAGAATGAGGGTTTTCCACTGATGAAAACATGGATTCTTATGATGAAGTAGAAATATCAAGTAATGGTTTAGGATGTGGGAAAAACCTTTTATACTATTTATGTCAAAATAAAACATTTCTTTTTCTTATTGGGAGTAAATTAAAACCATTCCATAAAAATATAAATAATAATAATCCTTTTGAAAAACATTTTTGGAAAGTAAAAAAACTAAAAAAATCATTTATAATTAATTTATAATACAAAAATAAAATAATTTTTATAATTTGGTCATCCTAGAGAAAGATTTAGAATATAAATCTTCAAAAATTTTAAAATATTCTTTTTAAAGTAAAGTGTCCCTTACATAAAACACTGATAATATTCCTTTTTAAAAACAATGTAAAGAAAGTATGATGTTGTAAAAAATTAACCTTCATCGTATATTTAATAATAAATTAATATTTTTTGAAAAATTTTGAAGAATAAGGACATGAAAGAAAAAGAGTTTGAAGGGAAACATTAAAAGTTTATTTTTTTAAAGAAAGTCCCTTGCCTTGAGAAAGACTCATTATGTGTGTTCCATATATTATTAAATAATTAATTTCTTTTAATAATTTAAGTACTTAATAACCTTTCTATTTTTTTTATACCTTTTATTTTTATTATTTCTATATTATATATAATTACTTAATCAATTCAGTTTATGTTAGAAGATTTGATGATATCCAGCTTATAGGTCCAAAATGACATTGATAGGTTAACTATGCTCAAATTGGTCATTATTCAATCATATATATTATAAAAATCATGAAATATTTATAATTATAATATATCAATTATATTTTTAATACCAACCGTGAATATGGTTATGAAAAATGAAATGTTTTACAACAGTGGAGATAGTATGTCATACATATGCATGAGTAATGTTTCCATTTTAAAACAATCTTGAATGAAAAAAGATAAATATTATCATATCCTTAAATAATAATAATTATATCTAAAATATCATATTATTACTTTAAATACACTCATATATGTCATCCCTGTGTTGTGGCACTGAAAAATGAATAACATCATTCTGTGGAGATGGTAACCCACACGAATGCAGGAAAGACATTATTATCTTTAAATGAATGGGAAGGTAAGAAAATATATTATATATTAATTTACCTAAATTATAATCTTTTAGTAAATATCATATATAAACCTTAAATCTATTATAATAATAATCCGTGGGAGGTATTGATGGAAAAGCAATTACATCAGTTTGTGAGGCGGTAGTCCACCGTACACTGGAACGATGGTTGAGTTTTCATTCAATGGAAGAGGAGATGGATGTAGTTTATTAAAATAAAGATATATAATATATGTGTATTGGGGAAACTGATATTGTAATTTCATCATGATTTAATAAAATCAGAATTATCTGAAAAAAATAAAACTAAAACATTTGGTTAAAGACTATACCTCTTCTTCGGAAAACATCATTTGATTTACAATTTAAACCCCGTAATGTGGCTATTATACCCAAAAAATACCTCTAGAAAATGTTTAATGATGTTATTTTGGTATTTAGGTAGGTATTGGTTCATCTAAAAGGCTTTATAATGTGTGATTAAAATACGAGATGAAATTTTTTTTATAAGTTAGAGGAGGGTCACTCTTAGAAATTCATAAAATATTAAAGTAATGTAAATTAATTTTTTTTGGAAAAAGTTATAAAACATATATAATTAAATTATATGATTATTATGGGTTCAATTATTAAGATTTAATAATATTTTTATATCTTTAGATTTGGTTTTACCCCACATATCTATGTTTTGACTCGTGTTAATCCTTTTTGACAATTACATTGATAAGTAATTTTTTTATCTTTAGGGGTAAATATAACTACTATAAAAGTAAAATGGTTCTATAAAGAGTAAATATATAATATTATTAAATATATAAAAATAACATATAAAAATATTTTATTTTTATAAACATTAAATCAGTTTATAAAAAATTATTTATTATAAAATAACATTAATGCCATTTTTTGAACAATTCAACTAATATTAATTTGAAAACAGCAAGAAAAAAAATTTAATTAGAATATAATCCTTTAAAAATTAATAAAATTTTATATTTATATGATAGTATCATTTAAAATTATAAATAATTAAATTCATATCATTTTTTATATTTTTTAAATTAATTTTTTTATCAATTGAATAAATTCAAAGTCAACATTGCATAAGGATTTTGGTAATTATTTAAATATTTAAAATTGGAAATAAATTAAAATAAATATAATAATTCACTTATCTTTAAATAAACATTTTATAACTGAACATAATTTAATTTCATACCAATCAAAAAATATTATAAATATCAAACGAAAGAAAGTGATATTCTGGTTTTTATCTTTTTCTAAAATATGATTAACATACAAATAATAGAAATATGGAACCTTGTAGCCATTTATTTTATAATTGGATAGATATTTCGTAAATAAACTCATATTATTGGTTAAATTCTATTTTTAGAGTCAATTTTTGTCTTTATCAAATAATTGTTTCCTCAATTGTCCAATTTACCCATGTTGAGGGGATAATTATTTTCAATAGTTTCTATTCGTAATGACTAAAATTAAAAGGGGAATAATTAAAAAAATTAATTATATATTACAAATGAGATCCATTTTCTATGATTCAATTTATATAATTAAAATAAATTAATTCACAACTAGAGTCGTAGACATGATGAAAAAAAACTTTTCAGAAAAATACCTTTTAGTTATAAATTGATTTTATTCTTTATTCAAGTATAACATTAATTAAAATTTACATAATTAGTTTATGTGGAATAATAATGAACTAATTTTTATTTAAAACTAATACAATTTTTTTTACTTTATAAATAAATGAAAAGAAAATACATTTTTAAATAAACAGCATTATTTTTTAGTATTCATTAAAAATCCGAGTTTTCTAAAAAATATCAAAAATTCACCAAAAGAGAAGTTTTATATGAGTTATTTCAATAAATTATATCCTTTTTATCGAATAAATTTTTTAAAATATCTCGAAATTATTTATTTTATTTTCTGACAAAATCAAATAAAAACCAATTTTAGGAAAAATTTATTTTTGATGAATTAAATGAATTTACTACAGGTTGAGTGATTTTTAAAAGGTAGTTATAAATATTGAATAGGTAATTTATAAGAATTTCATAAAAAAATACTATTCATATCCTATTATTAAATTTCTAGTTTATAACATTTATATTTTAATAATAATATTTCATGGTTACTTTTGGCTCAGTGTTGTGTGTCGTGTACGCATTAAACTATAATTTTTTTAAATATTAGGTTGTTACAAGAATATGATTACCATATGGATATGATAAAATATTAAATTTAAATGATAATATGATAAATAAATCTTATCCTTCAAAAAAAACTAACCAAAATCGCAAATCATTACAGAAGGAATTTGGAAAAAAACATGAGTTTTAAGTCAATAATCATGATCCATGAGGACATAAAATGGGAATCCATATGTGGCATAATCATGTGTAAAAAACATAATAATAGGAATAAAAACATATATTAAGTCTAAAGACTAATACATTCATCAGATAATGGGCTAGGATAAACTATTTTTACATATTATTGGAGGCTTGAGTTAGCCACCATTATACTTTTGGGGCTTGGGCTAACCACTCATATATCCTTAGGCTTGGGATAACCATCTATGTACTCTTTGTGATAATGAGATAAATAATATTACCCAATAAATTACAAGGATATAGTGGACCTACCCATAACGTAATAATAAACCATATATATATATTCACTAAGAATATAAGGGCTTTCATCATTCCTTCATTGATTAATGAGCCGGTGGAAAATAAATGGGTTTCATGATAATTTCAAAAAACATGAACAAAAGAAACATATAGAAACATGTTTTATTTTATCAGTAGATAATTCCCTTATTAAATAAATATAATCAATGAAATGTGTTTTCATGGATGAAATATAATTTTAAAAACCCTTAGAAATATTTTTTAAACATAGAGAAATAGACATTTTGTTTTGTAAAATTTTGAAAATTCACCGTACAAAGGACATAAGATTTTCATTAAAAACATGGAAACATATAAATGAATGTTAATAATTAATAATGGTCATGATGGTGGGTAAATGTGTTTAAGTGATAAACATTAAATAAATATTCACACATTTATGAAGAAATTAAAAAAGTCATATGGGGAAAATGATAAAAAGATTACATTTAAAATAAAATTTAAGATATTTAAAAATTATGTTCACAAATTATTGACATATATTGTGTAAAACTATTTAAATAATATAATAATATTGATATGGAGGAAAAATATTTGCATAAAAGACTTCAAAACATTTAGTAAAATGATTTTAAATAAAACCCCTAACAAATATTAAAATCCAAACCCCCTTGAAAGAAAGAACTTGTGAAGGAATAGAAATTACCATTATTATAAATAAAATAATGATATAATATGTCAATGAGGTAGCATATACACCATAAAATGAAAATATGTTCAAAATATGAAAAATGATTCAATGAGGTGAAATTGGGATGAAAAACAATTATAGATCTAGTAAATTATGAATGAAAACTTCATGAAATAATGAACCTTATATGTATTTTTCAAACCTTTAAAATTTAATTAAAATTATCATAAAATATATTTATGGGAATTATATTCACCAAAAAAATAAAAAAGGTGACCAATATAGAAGATATCTCTATAAAATGATGTTGATATGTGAAAACCCATACAACTTTTATGAAATTTGGTTGGTAACCTCTTGAAAGAGATAACTTAAAATGGAACATTAAATACAATAATTCATTATATAATAATTACTAAAGGAGTTGAATTCCCTATATAAAATTAATCTTCATGCATGAAATGGAATATTTCTTAAATAATTGAAACATACACCATAAAACTACTAAAAATATCTTATTATTTTAACAAATAATAGGTAGAGATTTTTTTGAAGGAAATGTTATTATACATAAAAAAAGAATAAATACAATATAAATCGGTCATTGGTCATAATTAACATAATCCTAGTATAATATATTAAATGAAGAATGGATATAACCCAATAAAATGAAATTGGGTTAATAATCACCTAAGCTCAAACTTCCCCTTATTTGGATATGATCTAACATCATATATAATAATGTTAGATTAATAATAAATCATTATCCTGAAAATATTTATATTTATCTAACTATATATCATTCAATAATAGTTTATTATTATTAAACAAGTAATAATTCTTTATTATATTCAATTTTTGTGTGTGGACTATTCAATTATCCATACATTGATTCATTCGATAGATATTATCCTTGAACCATAGTAATGGATTCATCATATAAAGAGTGTTCATTAAGCTGTATAGTATTTTTTGACATAGTGGTTTTAACAGTCCAATTTGGTTGTTCCATACATTGGATACCTAAACTGACCCATGACATACTGGAGGGGCGTCCCTGATTCCCATAGGCCGATGACTAGTGTCAAAGGAATCGAAAGAAATTTTTGGGGATGATTTCTAACTCAATGTAAAATAATTTTGAATTTGAGAAACATCATAATTATACAGTATTTTTGGAATTAACCATCCATAGGTCAAACATCCAAACCAAAAATTAATCACCAAATCTAAAAAGCATAAACAAGTAGTAGATATAAATTCCTCCACTCATTGCCAAACTAACTCAACATGTTAAAGATCACAAATCACCTACTATTCACATGAATTATTGAAATCCACCAATAACCATTATTAAAAATAGTAAATAAATCATTTCAAAGGCCACATTATAGACATTTCATGAAAAATTTAAGCCTTGTAAAATTATTTTAAAGGAACACCTGGCCAAATTTGATTAATAAAACATAAACTCGACTTGATCCAAATTTTTCACTAACAGTCCTTAATTCCAAACATTCCTAATAAGAGAAAAAGAATCTAAATAAGGCCTAAAAATAAAAAGTGATAATGGTGTGAGCTTAAATGGATCAGTAGTCCACTACTCACCTTGACACATGCCAAATGTTTTATTCAAGTCCCATATTATGCTTTTTTGAAATATACAAATAGAATATTGGTTTTCATAATAAATTATATTGAAAATAAATAAAACCTGAGATTGGGTTTATAAACTCTATTATTTATTTTTATTAATGGAAAATGGTCACCTTAAATATATTTTTTAGAAATAAAATATGGAATTTGAAACAACCAATTTACAATATAAATGTTTTTTTGAATGACCATTTTATAAAATCGATTTATAAAACCCAAAAAATGTTACATAAATAAAATAAAATAAATAAATGGTAATGGTGATATAGGTAGGATGATTGAATAAAATAAAACAAATCTAGATGAGACACATTTCAAAGAACAAGGATATATAGAAGAAAGTTAGTTAAATATCTAATTAAAACAACTAGAAAAAGGATAAGTGTCATCTGATCCACCCATAGATTACATATTCCTTGTAATGTAGAAAATAATTTTCTATCATTTAGTTAAATGTTTAGCAACACATCACTGGCTAGTAAAAAAGGATCAAACCATACTCCACTTGCATAGCTAGTGGAAAGAGATCCCATCCCATTTTAGATAGCCTAACCTAGTACATGGTGTCCCATAACCAAAGTAAGAAAAGGTCGAGTAAGCAATTAGAACCACCAATAATAATCATATAAAATCAACAATGAGTAATAAAAGAATCATAAATTAATGAAAATATCTCACAATCACCTCCATCCCCATTTCAAAGAACAACATACCCCCCCCCCCCAACATCAAAAAACAAATACCCACATAAATAAACAACACCCATTCATAAATGCTGAACAATAATGTTTTCTCAAAGATGGATTTACACTCTTGTGAATTTTTAATACCTTATAAAAGTGAAAATGAGACTTCTGAAAACCACGCAGAATGCCAGAGATATTTTATATTTGTTATAAAACATTTTCAAACATCACTTTGAAATGTAGTTTCTACAATAACTCTTGAAATCCATTTAGTAAATAAAATCACCTCTTATAAAAAATATATAAAGGGATTAAAAATCATTATTTCATTTATCTGGTTGTAGAAATAGGGAAATTTCACTTTTATAATTCACATTAATTTGAAAAAAAGTATTTAAATAATTTAAAAATACTTCCCATTTTACATATTAATTGAAATTACATTCAAAAAAATGTTTTTAAAACTAATTATAAATATAAATCATTTTTAATAACTTTAATATAAATTTCAAAGAGTCATTTGGGGATTGTGTTGAAAAATAGAATTCAAAGTTAAAAAAACCATATAATACAAATATTTAAACTTATTAAACATGATAAATATGATAATAATAAAGATAAAAATTCTTTTTTATCTCTATAAATAAAATTAATATAAGTTATACTGCCATTAAATAATAAAAAAAATAATTTACAAATCAAAAAATTAAGGATTTGAAATTAAAAGGATCACATATGAGTAAACATACCAGAATTGATGGAAGATAATCTGAAATGCATCACCTTTGGTTTAGCATTCCCATAAAATTAACAGAAAACCTCAATGAATATTATAATGAAAAATATGAATATAAATCAATGTTGACCACCATATGGTTTGACCGAACAAAATTATAGTGACGGGGAGGAAGAAATAATTGGGAAAGAAGGAAAAGATGGAAATGAAAACTAACCTTGGAGTTACTACACTAAATTCACAAGGAATAAATAATATTGACCAGTATATAAAGGATATGAGAGAGGTTTGGATGCATGAGAGCTAGTAATTCATGGGATGGGTTTGACCATTTGTGTTTTATTGGTACAGGTGGAGGAGACCAGAGGGAGGGAGGAGGCACACAATGGGAGCTTAGGTTAGGGAGGAGTGGACCAAATGGGGTTGTCGTATAGGGTTCTTCATCCAAGAGGAGGGTATTAGAATTTTGGGGATAATAAGGGGGAAACAATATAACAATAATATGATAGAAATATAAAATATTACAAAACCCTAAAAAATTTGAGCAACCTACTCAATTTTCCAAACTATGAGGCAATTGTGAGGCAATCACTTCCTTGACCAAAGGTAATCATAATATCATTCATATGACCCCATATTTTATCCCAAATAAAAACTAAACATTCCAAATGGTACTATCATATGATAGTTATAAATTCATGGTTTCTATAAGGGTTTCCAAACCATGCTGTCTAACCAGGTACCACATAAAAAGATTTAAAATTTCAAAATTCAAACTTCAAAATTACCCAAAATCTAAAATAACTTAAATTAAGTTAAAATAATATAAAATATTTTAATGTCAAATACCCTATTCAAATATACATGTTATAGTTCTGGTCTGTCATGGCCATTTTGTGGAACATATGTTGAAGGTATTCATATAAATTATAAAAATTTAATTTTTTAAAATTTTTTATTTCCTAATATGAATTGATTCTGTTAGAGTAAAAAAATATGTACATATTATTTCTAGATAATTTATTAAATTTTAAATTCACTAATTTCGTATAATATTACAATCATATAACATTCCTTTAATAGTGTTGTTATAAAAATTATAACATCATTTATGTTTTTGATAATATAAAACCTAACAAAATCATGTTATAACTACAGAATGAGAAAGAACATGATATTTTAGGATGAAAAGATCACATTAACATAAGATTAATTAATATGAAAACATATTATGAAAGTGAGAAATCATATTTATCAAGAGTTAGATGAATAATATATAGAAGAATCATAAAAAAGATGATATCTATTATGATCTGATATTGAAAATCATCTTGAAGGACCTATTGAAAATGAGAGGTTAGAAAATTATTATTGAGATTAGAGTTTATGAGACACGAGCATGAATTAAGAGGGAGAAAATTTTGGGATATATTTATTCAAAAATATATTTAATGGTGTGTTTCGAGTTTATAATTGAAGGATACGTTTTATATGTGAGTGGGGTAAAAGTTCTCTAACACCCTTAACATCAACTAAATTAAATTTCATTATCAGAGATAATTAATTAACATTGGTTGCAAGTAAATTTACATATTATTATGTAATTTATTCATATAGAATACATTAATTATATATTGGGAAGTTTAGGGAGGTTTTTTTAAGATTTTTTGGTGCTTATGGAGGTGCATACTAAGTAGAAACCATGAACCCCCTCTAGGAAACCGTGCAACATATTTTGAGGGTCACTGGGTAGGTGCACAATTTAGCTAGACTATGGGAGAAACTATGGGAAATTTTGCAAAGTGAAAAGATGTAAAAGAACTATTAGAATATTTTTTTTATAATCATGTGAACCAATCATGTGTGGCTATGGGTTTTGGTAATAGTACCACAAGGTTGGCACATGGTTTGAAAATCCATGTGGCATAACATTGTGATGTGTATTCACTAATATGAAAATTTTATTTTAACCATGAGTAATCCATATAAACCCTCATTTTCCCAATTATCCTAGGTACTATAATTTCTCTTCCTATATAGGCTCCCAAATTATTTCTTTTAGATCTATAGAAAACTTTTGTTTAATCAAGTTGTGTAGGAGATCCGGATTTACTAGTAAGTCAGTATTTTCCCTCTCTACTTTGACCATGTCATTTCTATCAATCATTTTATTAGTTACATTCCTTCATAGAAATATATTTATTACTTTTTCAATATATTGGTGATATATTATTGGATATAATGAATTAAATAAGATCTAATTCATAATCTATGAGCTCTTATTACCATTCTTCGCTTTCTTTATCTATTGAGAGGCATGTGGATTATCTATCATCATTACAATTCAATAACATAAAGGCTTATTTTTTTAAATTTTTTTCCTTCATCTCGTTGTGGAATCATCGTGTAATTATTTAAGAAATTTTTCTGTTAGTTAATCATATTTTATTATAAATTTGGATGCCTTTGGAAAACCCCATTTGTTATAATTTCAAAATCATTGTTTTAATATTATGGTATATTTTTGATCCATGCATGTTTTTTGATGAAATTTTTTCAAGAACAGAATGGGTTTTATGTAAAATAGAACATAGAATGGTATTTTTAATTCATTGTTGGAATGTGTTCATTTCTCAGACTTGACCCTGGGTAAGGGGTGTTTTCTATTGGGGCACTTAGATATTAGTCACCTTTGGACTACTAGGTGGATCCATGAGAAAAATATCATGAGTATAAAATCGTCACTTAGAATGAATGGTTGTGTGTGTGTGGAACAGAATTATGGGTATACCAAATTATTTTAATTTTTTAAATTCTTTTAATATTTCATTCAATGAAAATTTATTTTGTATTTCATGTAAATAGTTTTAACTAATTTAATTATATTTATTATGATAAAATGATTTGGTTTGTTATCACTTGGATTATTTTATGGATTATATAAATTATAAAATATATTTTTATCTAAATTATATAAAATTTTCAAACCAATTATTTTCCTAGTGAATATTTTAGGATGTATTTGGGAAATACTATAGAGTGTATACTTTCCCCTTGCATGGGAACTTCAATGAGTTTGTTGATGTTGTCTATCGGGATTTAGGAAAAATAAGGTGTTTTACATATATAGTGATGTTACATGATACTATGGGTAGGGAGGGTGGTATTGGATATTGGAGAATTTAATTGATTTACTTGTGAGGATACCATATGTGTGCCTTTGGGACAGTTGTCCTTCATTCCAGTCGACTATTTTCTTTGTTTCCGTTGTTAATCTAATATTTTTTTTGACATTGGATAAAATTAATTTCCTCATTAATTATATCAAAAGATTGGAAGTTAATTATCCATAATTAATTATTTTTTAATAATTTAATGTAAAATTTTCAAAATAATATGCTCATAAGTTCTTGGAATTTTTTATAGCTTTTTGTGTCTTGGACATATCACCTAAGTCTACTAGCACCCCATTATATCTCAAAAAAATGAAGAGGGGCATGATGTTATTGATGTTATCAGTGTTGGTTGATCCTTATATTATCTTACAATGCTAGTAAAGATATTAGTTCATCAAAAAATGTAATTTATTTCCAAAAATTTTGTATCTATCCTTTTTAAAGTTGAAATTCAAGTTACCATGGTGGTTTGGGTATACAAGTGAATTAACATTATTCTAGGTTATTTTTCACCTCATCATCATGGGCTTACCCAATGAGAATAACATAACATGCATTAATATTGAGACTTCCCAATAAGATTATATTTTTATTTTTCACTTGATTATAACATATCTATTTTTTATATTTAATTATTTGAGATAAATCTAGTAATATTATTGAAACCAGCAACTAAGGAAACATTATATTCAGAGCCCCGATTAGTTCTACATTGATATAATAAAAATATTAAATATGTTAGTATCACAACTGTATAGTTCTCTTAAAATAGTGTAATTAATATAAAATGTTTTCTCAAATAAAAAATATGAGGTCACCATTACTTTCATAACATTGGTTTTACCCTATGAATAATATAAACTTTATGTGCATCAGGTGTTTTTCTTAGGAACCACCATGGTCGGATAAATAAATAAATTATTTAATTAATTAATTAATTGTTTAATTAAACCCCAAAAACTAAAAATATTCTGTAAATGTACTATTGTAAACAATTCAAAGGGTTATTTGTATAACACTAAGAATTGTGAGAGTGTGTTGGAGGAGATATTTGATAGATGAAAATGGATCAGAGGATCAGATCGATACTGAAAACATCATCTATGCCAATGGAGTTTTGAAATTTTCTAACAATAAAAATGAAGGATTATTCTTCATCAAATACTATTATTAACTTGAGGTGGGCTTTTTTACTTATATGTATTCATATAATTTTAATATAATGTGTCGAATAAAAATCATTTCTACTAACAAGAATTGATTTACGAATCGATTATTAATTATTTTATGGTTAATTTGATGGTGGTTATTTTCCCTTTATTTATTATTCTAAAATAAATAAATCAAGGAAAACCCATGAAATGAACAAGGTTTGTGCATCATTTTTTTAATTGTTATTATCTCCCAATTTTCACTACACTTTCATCATGGGGAATTATTCGGCCCATAGTTCGATGAATACTTAGTATTGGATCATTTCATGAACATTATTCAAACAAAAAAATAAATACAATGAAGAAATATCATAGTCCATGATGTGATTTGGATGGGATGAAGATAGAGGAAAATAATAGGTGGATCATATTGGTATGTTTATTCACATTCTTCCACCATTGACATGTGGAAATTAAATGGAGGATGATGATGATTTAATGGTTATTTATGATGGCTAGAATAAGATCTTCGGTGACAAAAAAAGTTTGGTTGGATGAGATCTATAACCTCCGGACCTGATCAGTGGTGGATCCAAATGTGATGATGATTCAAGAGTTTTCATGAAGGAACCAAAGCTTATAGAAAAGTTAATGGCATACGATGTGTAATCCAGAGATACAAGTCATGTGGGACTCCTCGATTTGGTGCTTGGGTTTCATGGGAAATTAAATATCCCACACCATTGGACATGTGTCACATGCCTTTGTGACCCAATTAGGGAGGCCAAAATAACTCTAGTATTATATGGGTATAGACACAACCAAACCCATGGGAATGACAAGAGTACACGAGCATGACTCGATACTCAGTTATGACTAGTATAGTGATACAAGAGAACAACATGGTGTATAGAGGCATGGATATGTGGACATAAGAATAAGAATAATAACACCGTAATATAAATGAATAAGTAAATAATCATTAACCTCAATAGGGGGACAACATAGATTAGTTTCAAAATAAGAATCTACCCATCTTTTCATGGGAATTCAGAACCAAAGAAAGTGGTTGTATGCCTGAATATGATGAATCAAATATTTTATTTCATAGGAACACCAAATAATTTTAAAGTCAATCTGAAAACATAAATTCTTGAGGACCCCGCACACCAATGGTGGGATTTTGAAATTCTGGATAAAACTAACCAAATCATAACATGTGAGGATTTTGATGAATTATTTTTAAAATATATATCCCAACTCCTTTCATATCACAAGGAAAATGATATTATTTATCTTAAACAAAGAGAATCTATTTTTGAAAGTGTATGATTCTATGTTTATAAACATAGTTTAATTATCAGTAGATGTATCAATATGTTTGTATTTTTAGAAAAAAAATATTTAGTAGTAATATGATCATACATTCATACAATGATTTATATCATTTGTATTATAGACTACTGAGAATTAGTAAATCATGTAAAAGTGGGTAAAAGGTATATTTATTGGAATCCATCTAGAGAATGTGTGTTTATCACCATGGGAATAGGATAAAACTCAAATTATAGTAATTATTTGAACAGTGAAACCTACTCCAAAAGTGGTGGAGCATCTCAAAACTAGACCATTGAATTAGTTAATTTTTCTCCATGACCCAAGACTATAACTAGGTATTTTTAGTGAGGTTCACTTTAACATATAAAATGGGATTTTATGGTACCAACATCAGAATGTCCCAATTTTAACTACATGTGAAAACTATGGTGTTATTATCAGAGTTATTTATGGTCTAATATAGTAAATAAATCACAAGTGTCTTAGACATCCTATGAACCAATGGGGAGATCTTGACCGAATTACTACCTTCCCCAAAACTATGTTGGTAAAGCTTATTCGTGGAACCCCATGAATCCTTAGAAAAGGAAATGCAAATGGTTATTAAAAGGTAAAGGGATAGTCAGTAACGAACTGTATGGTGTCGATCCAGTGATCACAGATGATCAATATGGTCCTTCGACAATGTGAGGTTTGATTCCTGTGAATTCTACACCTATAAAGGCTTTGTTTGATATTATTGTCCCACAATCTTTTGTTTCTTATTTTATAATTGATCACATGTGTTTTCATGTTGAGATAATTCCTTATGTTTTTAAATTGAAAACTACACTTCACCAATGCGAGTATCGATCTTTTAAGTGTGCAATATGTAAGATGAATATCGAGGGGTCTAAATTAGTTGCATACTTCTCTGACCCTGAGATGGAAATCTATGATTTGTTTTAGGAATGGTTTGGTTGATGGAAACTAAATCCCATATCATCTATTATTCATAGTAATTCACCTTCATATATTCTTATGTAATTAAAAATATATTTAAAGGAGTTTTGGTAGTGGACTCTAGTAGGAAAATATATTTGGTACCGGTGGTGGGAACCATCTCTTAAAAATTGGAAAAGGTTACTTTTTCATCCGTGCATGAGATTAGAAATAGATATTTTCTAACAATATTTGACTGGTTTCATGTTGTTTTCATGAATAATATCTCTAGTATACCACCCAAAAGATATGTGGAATTTATTATTGATCGTATACTAAGGAGAATTACTACTTTACTTATACCATAGTAGATGGTAACCACATAATTAATAGAATTGAAAAATAAATTGAAAGAGATGAAATGAAAAGAGTTCATTCAACTAACCACATCCCCATGGCTAGCATCGGTCCTTTTTATACAGAAGGTAGATATAACTCTTTGGTAATGCGAGGATTATCATAGTATAAATAAAGTTGTGATAAATAATTAGTATCCTCTTACATGATAACATCTTCGATCAATTATGTTTTTCTAAACAGTTCTTGAAAATTTATTTATGATTTGGGTGTCATCAACATTTATTTAGGAAGTAGGATATTAAAAAATAGATTTATGTAGTTACAATGTACATTATGAGTATGTGGTCATGAATTTTGGTCTGATGAATGCACATATACTATTTATGGAATTAATGAATAAAATATTTCAGAGGTATGTGAACTCTTTTTTGTGGGTGTTTGTTGATGATATTCTAGTGTATTCTAGGACTAAAGAGATCATGATGAACACTTGGATGTATTGTTGGGAATCATCTGGGGATATAAAATTTACGAAAAGAATTCAATATGTGACTTATGGGTATAAGAGGTATGTGACCTTGGTCACATCATTATTGAATAGGGAGTTTATATATATCCTAAAAATATATAGGTTATCGTCTCATAGAAACAACCAAATAATGTGTTTGAGATACACTATTTTATTGTATTATCAAGATATTAAAATGCATTGTTCAGGATTTTTAATGAGTATCCTCACCAATGTAATATTTGAAAATGAGATGTATACCACTCCAATGGAGTAGTGATTTCCAACAAACATACCAGGATCTCATGGTTCACCACACATCATAACCTATTATTATGTTGTCTGAGTTAGGGAAGTGGTACAAGGTCTATTGTGATACATCATGATTTGGTTTGTGATGAATTATAATTCATGGAGATAATGTTTTTTCTCATTGATCTTTATAGTTATGTATTAATTATAAATACTACTCAAAATATTATTTTGAACTACCTGATGTAGTCCATGATTGGAGGAAAATGATTCATTTTATTTTTGGAGAGAAATTTATGATTTTTATGTATCATAAGATCTTGAAACACATTTTATCACAAAGAGACTAAACATAAGGAAGTGACAACGGGTTGAATGTATTCATATATTTTCCTTCATCATGATGTATTCATGGGGTAAAGTCAGTTATATGGAATATTTACTGAGTTGGAAGTCATATAACCAATTTGATATATAAGCTTTAGATCAATGGACGCTTATGCTAGTTATAGAAGACATGAATTTTTAATGTGCAGATGTAAGTAACGCTATAGTTTTACTTATTGTCTCTTTTTTACATGATTTAGTTACAAAACTAGGGGATGTTTAGAAATACAATTCATAATTTTTGTCCATGTGGTTAAAACTCAATGGTGGGGATACCTTTGACAGATTAATTCTAGATGGGAGATCTATGTTGCGGTTTAGATACCAGATTGTGGTTCCTCCATGTTATCAGTAAAAATAAATAAATTTCTACCACCATTATAAGTGTGAAATTAATCCTGGTATCCATAAAATGTAAATGTTATTGAGAACATTATTTTTGTGAATTTCCAAGAGGAATAAATAGAGGAGTTTTCCTCGAGATGCATCACCTATCTACAGTTCAATGCATGGAAACCATGACTAGCTCAAAGGTTATATTTATTACCGATTACCATGTAGAAATTTGAGAAAATATCTCTGAATTTTTTTGATAGATCTACCAAAAAATGTTTTTAAAAATAGTTTCTTATGTGAGATTATGGATTAGATAATTAAATTGGACTAGTTAATCCATATTCATGAATCTAATATGGTGAAAGATCTATTCAAGCTCTAGATTTTGGAAATTTAAAAGATACATGGGGTTATAATTTTGGTAGTTTCTTATAAGAAACCCATATGTACATATTATTTTTTGAAATCCTGGCAGAAATCCCTTGGAACTAAATTGACAATGAACAAAAATTATTATCCTCAAAAAAATGGAAAATTTGAGAGGATAATCCAAAAGTAATAAGAGGTGATTAAAGATTGTGTGGTAGATTTTAGACACTCTTTGGAAAATAAAATTCTATTAGTGGAGTATTAATCTAATAATAGTTATCTGGCCTATATTCATATGGATAATTTCAAATAATTTTATGGCCTTCCTTATCATTATCCACTTGGTTGGTTGGAAAAATAGAGACATCATTTATCGAGCATAGACTTTTCAAATAAATAATAGATAAGAATCATATTTTTTGAATGATAATGGAGATGGATCAAAATTTTCATATATCTTATATGAATCACCTTCATCGACCATTATTATTTCATATGGGTGACCATGTTTTCTTGAGAATATCTTCAAATCTTAGACATCATAAATTTGGTAAGAAATTAATTTTTTCTCCTAAGTAAATTAACCATTTTTAGATACCTTATCGAATTAGAGATGTTTTTAATCAGTTGGGTTTACTAGAAAAGACTAGTTCAAAGAAAAACATGTTAAAAGTTTCTCAATTAATGATGTACATGTCTGATACTAACCATTTGATTCAATGGGACTATGTTGAACTTGAAACATATGCAACATTGATTCGAAATCTAGTACAGATAATAGAGGAATGTCACAAACTCTTGCAATCAACTATAATACTCTATCTTTCCAATATGGAAAATACCAATTCTTGGGAGAATGTAGCACCCCCAGTTTCAAGTATTTTTTCCATTATTTTGTTATTTAAGCTTCTATAGTGAATGGGTTCTATTTCCAATGGTTTGGGAATGTTTCATCATGTTTTTATAGTGTTTATGGAGGTTCACAGTTTTTGCATGGTTGACTAGAAATGTGAAAAAACTCTACGAAAACATGAAACATATTTTAGGGGTCACTAGGTAGGTACAAAGTTTGGAAAAACCATGCGAGTTCCCATGGGAAACCATGATAATTTAAACAATGTGAAAGAATTAATGCATCATGGTCTTCCTAAAAATGTGATCCAACAGTGTGACGAGATGTATTAAGGAAGTTTCACCACATATTTGGCGCAAAACTTTCTAAACCATGTGACAAGTATTAATTAATCTAAAAATTAATTTTAAACCTAGATTAATCCCCCAAACCACACATTTTATTCCAATTCTCCCATGGCCTCGAATTCCTATTCATTCATAGGCTTCCAAGGTGGTTCCTTTCAGTATGGGGAGAATATTTATCAAATAAAAGTGTTTAGTAGATCCAAATTTACTATAGAGTCATTTTTTACCTCTCACTCCTTATATCATCTCATTTTCTCTCACCCGAGTTATTAGATCTAGTCCACCATGGGTAGATATATTCATAATATTGAAGATATTTATGAGATATTGTTCAAAAGTTTGAAGGAAAGAGGATCCAAGGCCATATCTATATGATCATAGCATCATTATTTTCTTTCTCCAAATATTTAGGGGTAGGTGTCTTACCTTTCATCTCCACCATTCTAAAACTTAAAGCCTTACTTTATTAAATTATTTGTCTTGATATAATTATTGAAATATGGTATAATTATTTAAATAAAATATTTATGTTTTATGCATTGGGAACTAGGGAATTGGATGCCTTTGGAAAACCACTTTGTTATAATTTTAAAATGATTGTTTTAAAATTATGTTATTGTTTTGACGCAAAAAAGTTGTTAGATAAAATGTTTTCAAGAATGAAAAGTGTTTTATGTGAAATGGAACTTGGAAAGGGATTTGGGATGCATGGTCATTTTGAGTTCATTTCTTAGATGTGACCCTAGATAAGGTGCATGTTTCATTAGGGAACATGTATATTAGTTACCTTGTAAAAACTTGGTGGTTAGATGAGAAACTACTCATGATTATATAATTTTCACTTATCATGCATGGGTCTGTGTATGTTTGGAATGGAGGAATGATTATTCCAAAATATGAGAATTCTTTTAAATTATTTTCTTATTTCATAAGAGTTATGTTTCTTGTGGATGTAGTATAAAATAATTTTACTAATTAAACTCTATTTATTGAGATAAAATGTTTTGGGTTTTCTCACTAGGATTTATTTCATGTATTATAAGAACTATGAAATTTCATCACAACTATTTTATATGAAATGGGATAAATAATTCTAATCATAGTGGTGTGTGCTCAGAAGTATTTGGGGAAATCATTCTGAGTTTATAATCACCCCCTACTTGGGATCTTCGGTGAATTTTTTTATTTCATCAATCATGACACATGAAAAGGTAAGTTATTATACTAAACTAGTGATTAAAATTGATATCATAGGTAGGGAAGGTGGTGTTGGATCTCAGAGCTGGTTTGGTAATTTCTTGTGAGGATACCACATGGGTGTCCTCAGGCCTATTTTCTTTTATTCCTTTTTAATTGTTATATTTGTTTCTATTGTTACTTCATTATTAATGTTTTTTTGGTTTTGAAAATAGGACTTATTACTTTACTCATGAATTACATTATAGGAATGAAGGTTTATTGTTTAGTGTTGACAATCTGTTTTATATTTTGAAGGAAAAAAACCACCAAACTTATCCTGATCTCTAGGCATTTATTTCCATCCTTATTTGTCTTGGGGAAGGAACTAAATTCTAGTTACACCCTATCACTTCTCAAGATAATAATGATGGGCATGATGTTACATATATGTTAAACCAATGTATCAAAAATTATCAGATAACAAGAATGATTCAATAATACACTTATAAAATCAATTAGATATAAGATTCTTGGAATATTCTTGTCCTAATCACTTAATATGAACCCATGTTAACCATTGATACCATTAATATGGTGACTAACTTTCACCATAGTAACATATATTTAAGTCCAAGAATGAAATGTACATTACTATATAATATGAATATGATTATTAAAAATATTTAAAACAATTTACAAGATTCAATTTCTAAATATGGTAAACCATTAGTATTAATATATACACACATAACACAAAAAAGAACATTATTTTTAAAAATTTCCATCTAAATTATACAATTTATTTACACAAAAATAATATATGGTACCAATTTCCATAAAATTTATTGGTTTTTGATTAGAGAATAAGAGTTTTATGGTTGATAAAGAAATAAAAAACTGAATGGATCATTTTATATACTAAATTAAACACAGGGAAAAATAGTTTTTTATTTGAATAAAATTATACTATGGCTACAAAAAAATCAACCATGGGTTTCCAAATTAAATATAATACTTTTAAATGAATTATTTTACATCTTAAAGTTATTTTTTGTCAATAAAATAGTTTAACATAAGTTTTATTTATGATTATAATATAATTATATCATGAAAATTATGGTATTTGCAAAAACTATATTTTTCACCATTCACTAAATAATCAAACTGTAGAGTAAAATTCCAAAATTATACGCTAAAATAATATTGAAATTATCAATAAAAATAAAGAATTTCAATTTTCCCAATTCAAGATATAAAATTTAAAAATTTATCTTTTTGATGAAAATTAAAAATATTATGGAAAATAATTTTAATAAGAATTCAAAATTTGAAAACATTTTTTTTCATATAATGAATTCATATCAATTTTAACATTAAAACATTATATTATAATAATCATTTAAAATTGTAAATTTAATGGAAGATAAATACACAACACTGTAAAAATTATGGGAGAAATACCACTTTTAACAACAAATAATGTTAATCACATCACATAAATTACTTATCCTATAATCATTAAATTTCAGCAATCCATTATTATTAGAAAATATAAATAAATTATGTAAAAACAGTACTAATAACATGTATGGAATTATAGTAAATATTTTTATAATAATTCATTGTAATTTCTTTTGTCATTACATAATATTTGACCCTTATTTTAATTTTCTTAATGACATTTCAAATTTTACACTCATAATTTATTTATTCATTCATTTTAATAAAGTGTGGATTGGGTCGTTTTATTTCATGGAAGTGTGTGATCTATTCTACTCATGATATTATTTTTTCAAAATAAATAACATCATAAAATATTAGGGTGTTACATATACACCTATTAAATAAATTATATCCTTATAATTTTATTTTCTTAAATATGGAGAGGGTAATGGTTTGTAAAAATCATTTACATATGGATCACCAATCATTCGAATCCTAATTCCAATGTTTGGCACCACATGATACACCAGTTCAAGTCCATTTATTATCATAATTCTTCGAAACCTTTCAAAGTTCATCTACGTCCTTTATCGAGGTATAATATTTTAATCTTGATTTAAATGGATGTTAATAGTGATCAAAATTTGTAAATAATGTTGCATTTTGAATATATATGGTTAAATAATCATTTCATACATGTTTTCCATAACACCTTAGGCTATGGTTTCACTTTAGTTATTTCAATTAGGTTTATAATTTATGATATTAAATAAATTTAAGAAATAATAGGAAGACAAATTCTACTCGAATGCTTCACTACGGTTTTGTAGAATAAAAATTTAGAAGTACTTTTTCTAATTTATCTATTGTGTAAAATGGATAATGTCCCATATGGTATTTTCCAAAATTAATATAAGAGGATAGTTTTTTTCAAAACATGGTAAAAATTATCTCATGATTTTTTAGGATATAATAATATAAAATTGGTTTGGAATTTTTTGTAAATTCATTTACATGAATGTTTAATGTTAGAAAATTTTCTGAATCACTTGAGCTAGATTTTTTAATTATTATTTTAATTAAATCATCTATAAGGGAGTGTTT
Source organism: Viscum album (assembly GCA_963277665.1). Classification (NCBI taxonomy): domain Eukaryota; kingdom Viridiplantae; phylum Streptophyta; class Magnoliopsida; order Santalales; family Viscaceae; genus Viscum; species Viscum album. The sequence goes on along the minus strand of OY728127.1, from coordinate 220,470,774 downwards.
TTTTGGGTTTGACTTAAAAAAATCTATCTAAAGGAAAAAAAATTACACTTTTTAATAAAATTTATAAGTCATTAAACAATAATAACATAAAATAATCTGATTGAACAACAATATAAATTTCAATAATCCATATTATGAATTTATAACTCTTTGAAACCTTACACTTTGAGAAAGACACATATGATTAAATTTTAGTTCAACATAGGTTTCTTATGTTAGGATCCCATGGACTTCTTTATCCAATATCTAAAAAACTCAACCAATATTATCACAATATTTATTACAATATTCGTAACCAAAAAATCATGGAAACCTATGATCCTAGATTTCAACACAACATTTTCCCTAAGAATCATTAATCACACACAAAATCACATATCAATAAACATAAAAATTAATCAAAAGCACTCCCAAAAATATTATAATACATTCAAAAAATAATTTGAATCACTTTATCAAAAAATAAATTTTTAACCCCTTAGGAAATCCATATTTCTCAAATCATATTCACAAAACCAATTCACCCATTTTACTAATTAAATATATTCACCTCAAGATCTAATAAAATATCAAATCAAAGTGTTATCTAAACCTTAATATTGTATTCATCATATTACGGAATGAAAAAAATCCCAACATATCATTAATCGACTAAAAACCCAATCACATAATACCTTAACAAGGGGATCTATGCCTTCATACTTATGACCAACCATAAAAATATCTACTCATAGAGGTATACCCAACTCATAAAATATCCTAATATTAAAAAATCATAGACTATAATGTTATATAAACACAACACTGATACTAAATGGGAATCCCCAGAACCTTGTACCTTGATCTAGTGCAAAACATACACTTTTAACATATTGGATTTAATAGAAACTAGTGTGACCCGAACATAACCATCCATAATAAATAAATTCAATAACTAATTTTGAATTGGTTACAAAAACTATGATTTTTAGGTTTATAGTTTTAGAGAATTAGGGAAACCATTAACTATAAAAACTTATAACATTCTCATCTAATGGATTTTTTTCCAAATTTACCTTTAATTTATTTTTCCAAAAAATGATTCAACATATCCTTCTAAAATATATACAAATTATACCATTCAAGACATATCTAATACTATATAATTCATTATATCAAGGTAAAATGGAAACATTGGAAGGGTGATCTAGAATGACCAGCTAGGGTAAACATGTGCATTAATAGTTGAAGATCATAAGCAGTAATAAGGTAATCATATGGGTATGAGACCATGATAAAATTACATGATAATAACATAAAAAATTTATACTTATTAATATTTTAATAATAAATCATATATCTTAATATAAGGATTTAGTATAAAAACATGATTCATTTGTCAATAATTTTGAGCCACAATGGTATAACATATGAATCAGGATGTTGAAAAAGTGTAATATATAATAATAACTTCATTAATCATAACACATATTAAGGATAAACACCAAGGAATTAATCTCACAATGAGTTAGTAAAACCTCCTTTCCAATGATTGGAAATCTTTTGTTTACCATCCTCGTACCATTTGCGATTAGGCTAACAAATCATGTACCCCTGGGCTTAGAAAAACCACTAGTTTAACATTTTGAGAACCTTAGGTATAAAACATTACCTAATTCATTGGAGACTTATAATATACTCACCCATATCACAATGATAAACTATAAAATTATATTCAATAATAATATAGGACCACTAATCATTCCTCCATACCTTAATTATCTCATGGAAAAGAAATCGGTGTCATGATAATTCCCTTAAACAGTCATCACAATACTTATAGATAAATAATTTGGATGGTATAATTGGATCATATACCTAGTAAAGCATGAAAATCCTTCAATTATTTTGAGAAACATAAAAAATAATTTTAAAAACAATTTTGAAATAATCGTTAAAAATTAGAAGAAATATCATTTTCTTTGGTATCTTTTAAAAAAAATATGAATTTTGTTTTATTTAAAGAAACACAAAAACGTGGAAACAATATTAATAAATTAGAAGGGTCATGATTGTAGAAAAGTTTTATTAACAGATAAATAATAAGAAACTATATCTTTAAACCTTTATAATGAAAGTCAAAATTGACTTGTACATAAAATGTTGAAAAGTTATATTTTAATATTTTAAAATAAATTATAATATAGTTGAAAATAAAATTTATTAATAGATCAAATATAAGGAAAAAATTCCATAAAAGTTTCTGAATAATATGGATATAGTGGGAAAATAGTTGGGAATGAGTCTTCAAAACAATTAAAAAAATGAATTAAAAAAGAATGCCTTATAAATTTTAAAATCAAAATCCCACAAAAATAATGAACTTTAGTATGGATTTAAAATACAATGAACATTAACAGAGTCATGGTAAAACATCTCCAAGAGTTATTATATATCAATAATAAATGAAAATGGGTGAATAATATAAAATATGTATCAATAAAATGAAATTGAGAAGAAATAACCTTACAAACTTGGTAACCCTTAAATAAAACGTCATGAGATATATAACAATATCTATAAATTTAAAACCCTTTAATTTAAATAAAAATTATTTTAAAATAAATTCCTAGGTAGTATATTCACAATAAAAAATAATAAAGTAGATAAATATAAAACATATCCTCATAAAAGGTAACCATATTGAGAAAAAACTTATGAATTTATAATCATCTATATAGAAACCTATTGAAATAGGTAATGAGAAATTAAATTTTAAACAACATGATTTAAGAGTTAATCAATATATATTATTTCAAAGAATCATCACATTCACTATATAAAAGAGAATATAGTACACAAAATGAAATATGTCTGAAAAAATTGAAATTACAACCAAGAAACTCTTACAAAGACCATAATAGTGAAGTAGGAATATATAAAGGTAGATATCATGTTAAATAAATTTAATTAAAAATATTTATATTTTAAATAAGGAATAAAATAATTATAGTTCCTAATGATTATAATCTTGGAATTATAATTTCAATGAAGAATGAATATAACCTAATGAAAGGAAATTTATTTAAGAATCCACTCACCTCAATAATTCGCAAGGTCTGAAACAATCAATCCACCTATATTAAAAATTGAGATTTATTATACAAATTTATAATAACCTTATTTATATTTATCTTACTATATAAAACACATTTACAATTTCTTATTATTCAGTTGTTAATAATTATTAGATAAAATCAATATTTTTATGCAAACTATTAAGTTTTCCATTCATGTTCGGATTCAATGATTCTTTCCCATGAACCTTGTTCATGGTTTTATCATTTAAAGTGTGTTAATTAAGACATAGATTATTTTTTTATAATATTTCTCAAGTACCAAGTTCTTTTGATGCAACTTATAGTTAAGATTATCATGGAAACCCAAAAAATTTTTTTTTTGATATTTCATTTCTATAAGTAGAATTCCTTTTATCTGTGAATAAAAATATGAATATAACCATTGCAAAATCATTAAAACATATAAAAATAAATAATATTATAAAAATTTTCCATCATCTAAAATTCCATAATTTTTCATGAGGTAAACATTATTTCATCATTCATTGATGAGGTAAAACTGACCCTATCAAGATTTTGTTTTAAAGATAGAATGAGCAAGAGCATTGCAAGGGCTGGGATTCATGTGGATAGACCCTTTGTGAATTTTCGATGAAAAGTTTATAGGAGGAGACTAAGAAAAAATTCAGATCCATTCAGTTACATATAGCTATGAGAAGGAAGATTTCAGGATGTTTAAGCATTTAATATGACGTGAAAGTAGGTTTCATCACATGTAATAAATCAAGGTTTAAAAATAAATAAATTGAAGGGATAATCATTTTTCAGCAGAAACTGAACCCTAAGGATTACCCAATGTAAAATTTGTTTACAAGTTATGTAAATCATTGATTTTTTATGTTTCAAATATTTTGATCTACTTGGGTTTGTCAAACCAAATGGCTGAAGCACCTCAATCCCAATTTCATGTGACCTGGTGACCCCCTCTTTGAAATTTTTGGGGATTCCATTATAAAATATTAATCCCTAGATTCCAACATTCAATATGTCTTCAATCCATGGTATGTTCTACCTACATTATTACAATTTCTTCAATCTGTTTCCTCCCATTTCTCTTTTCCATGTAGTGTCTCTTAATCTCCCGGATTCAAATAAATATTTTTGGTTTTTTGTTGGTGTGGTTGTGTTCTAGTGTCCTCAGGTGAATATAGTTCTTGCGGGAGAGGAGATTTCGATCCACAGTGCTAGTACGTTCTTGTGAGAAGAACATTGACACACTTTTGAGGTAGGGAATTAATCGATTCTCTATTTATTTACATGGAATTGTAGAGATATCATGATTTATCCCCCAAAATTACAATGAAGCTAACCTAATATTTACTTAAACCAGAATAAATAATTATTTTTGATCTCTTGGTGTTGTTGTTAGTTTTGTGATAACAGATTTCCTCTTCATTTTATAGATAGTGTGATATCTATATTGTTCTTCTTATTCTTGGATTATCATCCGGAATTGGTAAAGAACCTAAATCTAGTATTAATTATTAATTAATTGGATAAATTATTTTAGAGTCATATTTGAAAAATATTGTTGTTGTAATTTGATTATAATAAAATTAATGCAACTATGTATATTTAATTGAATTGTTTAATGAACCTGAAGCATGATTATTCTTGTTGATAAATGAATTAATTTCTTGTTAAGTTAAATATTTTATTTATTTAGGATAGATTCTCATAGGATGCTTCTTAGGTTTCCCTCAGATGGAACCTTTGAAACATGAATCAACAAAATCAAGAAGGAATAAGAACCAATTTTGTGATAAAATATCATACTTTTATATGGATTGATTGTTTTCTTTTTCATGTTAATGAAATGTTCCCTACACTTTTGATCCATGGGATCGCATTGTGTGTGAAGAATGGATGCCTTGATTTTCGACTAAGAGCCTGATTGGTATGTTTGCTTCGGGCTTCTTGTGATTTATTGTTATCCTGGGTCGGCTAATCATGAAGGGTTATATGGTATGTGGGGTGGGGATGCCTAGATGTGTTGTGAGCCTGGGAGGGCTGATCCTTGATGGATATTGTAGTGTGAGGGGTGGAAAGGCTCAGTTTCTATTGCAACAATTAATGCCTAGGGTGGAAAGATGAATCAGTATATGCATGTGGGTGTCGGGGAGGACATTAGATATTGAAGAATGTGTCGAATTTGAGATTGATGGTTGTAATGAAATTTGGATGCTTGTTTGAATTTGTTATTTGGCTGATGTCCAAGTAGTTTTTTATCTTCATTCCTTTCCCCACTAATTGAGACATGTGAATTTTCATGGTTGTATGCATTTTTTAGTTGCATAGGATGTTTTCCTAGAGTTCCTGGTAAAAATAAAAGCAATTATGTTAATAAATGAATAAATGTCTAACCCATGGAGTTGTTGATTTCTAGGATGCAATGTAGAGTTTATAATTTTGAGAAGTTATGGGCTTGTTTTTCTTATGCATGGAGGGAATAGAACTTTGTTCTGAAGCTAATATAATGTAATGTTGAATTCTTAATTGTAAAGCATTGATTTATGAATTAATTAACATAAAATAAAATTGATAAAGAGGAATAAAATAATTAAATGTATCCTCTTAAATTGTTTTGTGCATGTAGGATATCTGATCTGAGTAGAGGGAGTTGGGAGATCGATAGATTTTAGCTGCAGTTGAGTCTGGGACTAGGTTACAACCATAGTGGAGTTGTGAGCTATCTTATATCATCTACTTTTTTTGTTACTATATGCTAATCCACCCTATCAATTATAAAAAATGACACCCCAGTGATTTGGAACCATGGGTAGTGGGAGAACGGATAGACGACTACCCACATTTGGCCTCTTTCTCTTCTATTGGTTGTTACTTGTGATGGTGTGCATGGAGGTTAGTTTTCCACATATATGTTTGAAGCAGGATGTAATGGATCATAGTTTTTTCATACACATGTATTCTAGATATAGTTTCCCATGGACTTATATAGGTATTAGGTGTGTAGGCTAATATGTATTGAGGATTCTTACTCAGTGTGTGGGTTGTGATGGATTAATGTACAATACACGATGTACAATATAGATTATATAGGTTGTGGTTGTTCCAAAAAACTACCTAGTTAATTTTTTTACAATGATTTGGTGGTGTATTACATGAGTTTCATGTTTTGGTTCTTCACCCAAGTGTCTATGGGATATCCATTTAGAGATATATTCTCAGGATGTGCGACATCAGGGAAGAGTGGAAAACCAAGGGGGAGAGGTAGCGGGGTACCCTTGATATTCATTATTATATTATATTCTCATGTATGTGATACATGGTTAGAGTATCCAATGTGAGGTTGGGAACATAGTATATCTATTTATGGTATGATTTTGTTTCACTTGTTGTTTACTATTCCCTGGCATTATTTCTTTTCCATTTGCATGAGAGGCTCGGAGGAGGATCCTTCTGAGTATACTATTATACTCACCCAATGTATATAAAAACTGTTATTAGGTCAGTCGGATCAGATTGGAGATCAGGCTAGTTATTAATAGATTTTGTTGGTAACAGCTATTTGGGATTCATGGTCACTGAATTCATTAATTTTCCTTTGGTACTCACATTTTTATTTTCAGTTTTATTACTTATTGCATGACATTACATATGTTCACTTTGGATTTTATTTTATGTTGGAGTAAGATAATGAGTTGGTTTGTAACTATCTTATATCTCTATTTTTTATGTTTTCTCTAAGAGGTTAATGCCTCCCATCTGCGTGTTACTATACTTTCAGAGCCAGTCCCCAACCCGAGGCCTACTAGAGGCGAGACTCAAGTGTCACTGTCTCTCTTCTCCCATTGTTGGACTCGGATGGGTACAGCTTGTGGGGAGGGGTCATGATAAATTTGTATCAAAGTTATTATTAAGTTATTGTATGGATTATAGAGTTAGAAACAGGCGAGGTTGCAATGGATGGTAGGGAAATGGTGTTAGCTATGTTTTGTAGGCACTGTAAACATTGGATATCGGCTTAGACATGGGTATTTAGGGCCCCTGTGATCAGATGCACAAACCATTAAGATTACAATGACAACGAAATGAGGTGATATTGGTTGTAGGGTAGAGGCCATGGAGAGGATCATACATAATACATCTTAATATTCTGTTTTAATGGGTATAACTAGGGATACGTTAACCTAAAAAGAGTAAAAGAAATTAATTAATTAATATTATAGTCTTCCATATTCTAGGTTTATGAGCTCTAATTATTTTTTCTTTGGTAGGCATTCATCCAGGTCAGTTTCCTATTAAGTTTCACATAGAATATGTTGAGAAATTGGCACCAGCATATCATCTTAGAATAGAGGTTCAATATGACAACACATGTAGAATGGCACTCTGTGTGTTTCAGTGTAAGATTCAGTAGAGGTATGGGGCCTCTGTTTCAGATATAGTCACAGAAGACTGGTTGGATGTGGTTGAGATTATCTTTAGTTTGATCCATGCTTTGAAGGAGCACTAGCTATCATTGTCATTAACAATGTTGTGTGGGTAAATGAGAGAGTGACAGTTCTTGTTCTTTAGAGATTGCAATGATTCAATAGCCTCCTTGGAGGAGTTCTCAGACCAGTTCAAATCTAAGTTTGTTTCTTCAACTACGAAGGTGATTAGTCACCAAGAGATACTTACACCTTGGCATGGAAACACCAGTGTACAGGAGTCAAGGTTCCATTTTAGGAACCTTCTATGATATTCTTCACTCTCGTTTTCAGATGAGGAGGTCAGGATGAGGCATTTCGAGGAGGATTTTCATCAAGAGATCCATCTCCAGGTCACCACATTTAATATAAAGACATATCTCAAGGTGCTGGTCAATGAATAGGTAATCGAGAAGATGCTAGCTACAACAAGATCATCACAAGAGGGGATTCATCCGAATTACTCATGAAGCAGTGCTATGATTTGGGGTTCTCAACTATCATGATAAAAGTTCTTCTGATTAGTTGTGGGTAGGTCCAATCCCTCAATATCTCATTTATATGGGGGGAAGTGGATCTCAAAACAATGCTAAGAGATCAGATGAATGATTTTATTGTGGAGTCCAAGGTTATTAGTGGTGAGGGAACCCAACCTTTCTGAGTTGTTAGTGTGCACCAGTTGATCCACTTCATATACCTCAATTATGATAGTTTTAGTCTAGGAAGAAATAGGTTTCTCATGTTTAGGATTACAAATAGTAGATAGGGATGGAATAGGATATCCCTATGACACTCCTTGTATTTATATTAAAGAGTGCATCTATAGAGGTGGTCGTCAGTAGGATTATAGATTCCATGGAGTATGTCATGGTCAGCTTTATGATTCTATGTTGCAATCTCCAGGTGAGCTAGACATCACTTGAGGTACCCTTTTCGTGTTTTATACTTGTCTAGTTTCCTTTTATAATCCATGAGTGACACACCCCTTCATATAACCTACCTTTTTCCATTATTTGGGACTTAATGATGAGAGGCTTCCAATTCCCTTAGCATTGACTTCACCAGCTGGAGTTCAAGCTGACTTGTTTGATGAATGAGAAACAATGAGCTAGTAATGGCGCAACACCACCCTTGGGGATATTTCCTATGATTACAGATACAACCTTCTAAAAATATTCTTATCACGGATCATTTGTATTTGGTGTATTATATAATGTATTTCTTTTGGACGATGGTTGTGTTATTCGATGTTGGTGGAGATACAACAGTGTCTTTTGGTGAGAAAGACCCTCATATAGGTCATAGGCATGCTCTTTTCATTTCATCCTAGATAGATGAGATGGTGCTGGGTTCATCTGATATTCAATAGTCGAAATTTCCTTGGGTTATGATAGAGAAAAGGTATGACTATCCAAAGGTGGTTGTCTTTTTACCCCTCGATGAGAGATAGAGTTTTGGATCAAACTATATCTAGGAGTGGCTCTTATATCTATGTCTCTATATAGGATGACACCTTATGAGTTGCAAGAGATGAATATATAGCTCGATGGTCTATTATAGTGTGGTTTTTTCTATTGAGTGTCTCACCATGGCGTAGACCAATTTTGTTCATAAAGAATTCTGATAGTATTTTGTGGTTTTGTATTGATTGTCATCACATGATACAAGTGGGAGAGAAGAAAAAACACCCTCTTCAGAGGATTGATGATTTATTTGATCGACTAGAGGGTGGAAGTTAGATCTTGAAAATCAATTTAGCGGTTAGTATATCATCAGATGCATGTAATTTATAAGGATATCCTGAAGACTACTTTCTATTGTCATCAGGGGATTACATGTTTGTTGTGATTCCATTTAGTGTAATGAATGCTCTTGCTATGTTTGAGGGGTTGAAAAACAATGTTTTCCATGAGTTCCTAGATTAGTACATTCGGGTTTTCATCGATGACATACTTGTGTCTTCCATGTATGAGAAGGAACATATGAAGAATCTACGTTCATTTTTGGGACTTTATCAGAGTGATAAGTTTTTTGAGAAGTTTTCTAATTGATATTTTTGGGCATGATATGTCTATTTCTTGGCGAATTTGGTATCCTAGTAGAGATTAGTTATGGATCCATTGAAGATGTAATTATTTTTTTCATGGGAATCTCCCAATACAATGGCATAGGTGTGAGGTTTTGGTGGTTGTTCTGGCTATTATAGAAGCTTCATAGAAAATTTATCTTAGGTAGAAACTTCATTAATAGTGTTGACCAAAAAGAATTATGTGTTCCTATAGATAGATCAATGTTAAAAACCTTTTCAATATATAAAAGTGAAGTTGGCCAGTTCTAAAGTTCTGAGTCTGCAAGTAGAAGGAGTTTAGTTTGATGTTTTCTTGTGTTGCTTCACCTCTTGGGAAGTTTGTCTTCTGATGTAGCATAGATTGGTCATTTCATATGGGTGTTGGAAATTACGTCCTCATGACCGTAACTATTCCACCCATGATATTGAGTTTTCAATGGTGGTGTTTTCACTAAATTTTTTGATATATTCCCTCATAGGCAAGCATTTTTATGTTCTTCACCGATCATATGATCCTGAGGCATGTTTTCTCCAAACTTTAATTGAAAATTTGACAACGTCTCTTTATTGATTTCATACAGTATTTTGATATAGGGATTTTTTAAAAACAAATAATGGGGAAAGTCATGGACAATGTGCTGAATAGAAAGTCACATGGTGATGTAGTGCAGGAATCTAGAGATTCCTGGAGCGTGATGGAAAAACATTTATTTTTTCACCTAGATGCGGGAGAATTCAGGGGTAGGGGTTATCCTTTTTAGATGACAGTACATTCATCCCTAGTTCTATAGGAGGAAGAGTTGGGGGATCTTGAGGAGGACGTCTATAGTGATCGGGTAGTTTGTGGTGAGGCCCCCAACATTTGGTCTGAGGACGAACAACATAGAGTTGTTTTTTAAGGGATTCATTTCATTCCTTTAGTGATGAATGAGATGGTTATCATAGAGTGACATAGATCATCTTTGGTGGTACATCCTTTCATGAAAAAGATGTAGCGACATTTTAGAGGCCATTTCTAGTGTCCCGGTTTTAAGTATGCATTTTCAGTGTTTGTCACTTGATTTTTGGTTTGGTAGAAGGTGAATGTCGTGCACCGTGTTCTTAGTGGATTGATCCAACAATTTGATGTTCCTCTATCGAAGTGGGAGGACATCTTGGTGAAATTTTTTTCCATTTTACCTTGAACTCAGTGATTCTAGGATTCTATATTCATGTTAATGGATTGTTTGATGAAATTTTCCCACTTTATAGTAATCCATCAGTCAATCTCAAAGGTGGTTTTGTCAAGGAAGTACCAGAAGAGGCGGTGATACTCCATGGATTCCTGAGAATATTCATTTTTTATCTTCATAATTTTTTAACCTCCAAGGTGTTGAGAGGTCTCCATTATGATTTTGTTTCTCAACTATTTCTTATCACTACTTTTTATCTATAGATGGATGGTTCGACAGAGCGGGCCATCCAATCTCTTGAATATGTGTTTCTTTCTTACGTCTTGGATTTTAGAGGTTCATGGATGTGGCACATTCCCTTTGTAGAGTTATCCTACAACAATAGCTTTTACCCCACCATTAGTATGGTGTTTTTTGAATCCTTGAATGGACAACCATTCCATTATTTTTTGGGCTAGAAATGGGTTGGAGTGTAAAAAATTCTCATGACAGAACAGTTATAGAATAAGAATGAGATGGGTCATGTAATTCTCTAGAGGAATAAAGCAGTGCATGATCATTATAAATCTTAATCTAATCACAATAAGAGTCATTTGGAGTTAAATGTTGGGGATCCTGTGTTTCTGATGGTGACTCCCCATTGTGGGATGTGAAGGGTTGTTCATTGGGGTAATATTTCTTCTTGATTTGTTGGGCCTTTCGAGGTGTTGCCTCATATTAGAGCCATGGAATAATAAATACTTCTTATCCCACATATGATCTAGATATAAAATGTTTTTATCATGTTATATTATGGTCATGATCTTCACGATGATTCTCATGTCATCTATTGGGGTGAAATCGATGTTATTGTTGATGTGACCTTCGAGGAGCATCCTGTAGAGATACAAGACCACAAGAAGAAGGTGTTTCATGGGAAAGCTATACCCTTAGTTTGTGTCTGGTGGTGACACAGTGGCTTGGATGAGAGTGCATGGGAACGTGAGTCATAAATACATGCTCATTACCCAGAGATGTTTAATGGTCATCAATTCTCTTGTAATGTTGTTTGTTTTTTGGTTGTTGAACTTTTCTAGTTTTTGAGATGGATTTCTGTTGTTTCTTGTTGTGCATTACAATATTTCCATGGCAGGTGAAGAAGTGTGGGGTATTCCATGTGCTTTTTATGCTTCTCTTTATATGGTTTTATGAGTCTACTCTCCTGATATATGTGGAAAAGACTCAATGAGTAGTTCATCTGATCATTCTGTTGATCCCCTTGTGCTTGGGTGAGGTGATTGAGCACCTATGGTGTTGAGAGTACTGAGAGGTATCTCATGGGATGGCAGTTCGGATGACCCCTTTCATTTTCCTCTCTATACTAGTTTTGGATTATTGAGTAAATGAGTGTTTTGATAGGTATCTAATTTAAGGTCTAGGATATATATTGATCGATCCTTTGAATGTTTTGGAATGCTTTAGTGATTGGAGGTGGCTCAGAGGATTTCTTGAGGATACCGAATGCTATGAACTAGGAGTAGGAATATTTTATGACATGAAAAAGCTTACATGATGGGAAAGTCTGTTTCACAATGTGCAATAAATTGGGGATTAAAAATAAAAAAAAATAGAAGGGTGATTCATTTTTTTGGAAAAAAACAATCCTTGAGAATTAAAAGACATGAAAAGGGTTTTAACATCATGTAAACCCCTGATTATATTTGTTTTAAATATTTTTAGCCTCCTGGGTTTGTCAAAACATATAGCATCAACACCTCTCTCTCGCTTCCAGATGACCTGGCAACCCCCTCTATGATATTTTGGGGATTCATTTTCCAATGATTGATCCCTATCTTCCCTTATTTGATCCATCATCGATCCAAAGTATGCTCTACCTCTTTTATAACAGTTTCTTCAATCTGTTTCCCACCATTCATATTTTACGTGTCATGGCTCTTGATTTCTATGTTTCTAAAGGATAATTTTTGGTTATTGGTAGGTGTGGTTATGGCACCAAGGCCATGCGGGGGATGCAGTTCTTGTGGGAGAAGCGATCGGGATCCGTAACGTAGGCATATTGTTGGGAAAAAAACATTGACACCGTTTTGAGGTATGGTATTCATCTATTCTCTATTTATTTATGTAAAATCATAGAGATAGTATCATTTATCCAATTGGGTTGTTATGAAATAAAAATAATAATTAATTGAAATGGATTAAAGAATTGGTATCAATTTCATGGTGATGTGGTCATTTATACCATGATAATGGGTTGCATTTGATTTTCTAGATAGTTTGATATTTATTCCAAGAATGTTATTCTTGGTTTATAATGTCGAATTGGAATGGAATTTAAACCTGGAATTTTTTATTAATTAATTGGATAAAATAATAAAGAGTCGTGTTTAATGAATCCAGTTGTTTTTGTATTTTAATGATAATCAAGTTTACAAAATTATGTATGTTTAATTGAATTGGTTAATGAACTGGAAGCATGATGATTATTTTTTATTAAATAATTAGTGAATGTTAAATTAATACTATAATTAATTTCTGATAGATTGAGATAGATTACATCTTAGGTTTCACGTAGTTGGAACCTACGAATAATGAATTGGATAATTAAAATGTAATATGAATTATTTTTGTCATAAAAAATAATTCCTTTATAGATCTTGAGTTTCTTTTTTACTTGTAATGTCCATGACCCTTTCACATTTTAGATCTGAGAGCTTTTTTCATGTGAAGCCTGAATTCCTTAATTTAGGGGAAATAGGCTAGTTTCTAGGTTTTTTTGTTACTTCTTGTGATGCATTGTGATCCATGGATGGATAATCTAGGAGGGATGTTGTGGTAAGTGTTCTAAGAAGACATGAATGTGTTTTGGACCTAGGATGACTAAACCATGAGGGATACTGTGGTATGAGGGGTGGGGTGGCCCAGTTTTTGTGGTAGTAATTGACGCACTAAGTGGCGATATGCATTGTTATATGCATGTGGGTGTCGTGAAAGACATCATATATTATAGAACGGGTTGAATGTAGGCTTACCTATTAACATTAAATATATATTTTGTATTGACTATGTTGTTTGGCTAACAACCATGTTGTTTTTTATCTACTATCCCTTCCCCACTACGTGAGGTAGATGGATGTTCTTGGTCGTATTCCTTATTTGGTTTCTCAGTATGTTTTCCTAAATTACTAAAAGTATGGAAAGCTATGATTTTAATAAATTAATAAATGTTTAATCCATGGGGTTGGAGATTTTTGGGATGTGATGCCGAGTTTATAATTTAGATAAGCCGTGGAATGGGTTTGTTTACGCTCAAAGGGAATCGATCTTTGTTGTGATGATAATATAATGTAATGTGGAAATGATAATGGTCAATTAATGGTTAATGATTTAATTTATATAGAGTGTAATTGATTTAAAGGAATTAAATATTTTAATTTAGATCCTTACATGGTTGTGTGATTATTGGGTATTCTGTATTAACATTGGAATTTGGGAGTCCGAGAGAAGTTAGCTGCAATTGAGTCTGAGACTTTGTTATGCCCATAGTGTGGTTGGAAGAATATATCCAGTAATTTTGTGTTTCTATATGCTTATCCACCCTATTGGTAGGGGATACTGACACCCTAGGGATTCTCAGCCCTATGGGGTGTTTTCCATAACATTCTGGTGGGAGGATGGATGGATAACTACCCTCTTTGGCCCCACTCTATTCTCTTGGTTATTACTTCTGTTTATATTCAAGACATTTAGTTTTCTCTATATATGTGTGTAGAGGGATGTAATAGATTTTACTTATTTCACACACATGCATCCAGTATATAGTTTATATAGACTAATATTGGTATTATAGTGACCCTATCCTTTTACAGATATCGTTACATGTTTTTATACATAATTGAACATCAAATTATAATCCAAGGATCGTAAAGTCTAGCGTGTTGGAAGATTAGGTAAATAATTAAACATCATAAAAAACATTTTTTAATATCCACATTAATCTGTTAACTTTTATTATGCTTAAACATTTTCAAGGGTTAACTTTGAGATAAGATGAACAAACGGATGAGCTAAAAATCCCAGTAAGCGAATAATCATAAGAATAAATCAATGCACATGGGTTAAGCGGCATGAAATAATGATATAAAATGGAATGGAGTATAATATATTGAATAAAAATTTATAAAACATGGGATCATATAGTCATGGAATCATAGTAATGAGGAAAAAACATAAAAAACGACTCTAGCACAAGCCAAGGCTCATTTCACAATGAGGATAATGGGTCTTAGATAACAACCAAGACCGTTACACAAGGATCAGGACTCAAGGATAACTACCAAGACCATTATACATAACATATCATGAGAATAATAATTACCCAATGAATTAGGGAAAATATTTGAGTTCACCCATCATAACATGTTCATGAATATTATTTCTACATAAATAATTATACATATTTAATAAAACATAAATATACAGTTTACCCATGGAAAGAATTAGGGATGATAATCATGTCTAAATAATAATAAATCCGCGTAACAAAAATGATTCCCCAAAATAAATGACATAAATAATACATGTACATTAATAAAGGAGTATAGTTATATACCATGATTTAATATTTTATACTGAATTGAAAATATTGTTTAAGAAACATTATAAATTAATCATTTTTGTAGGGTTTAATGGGAAACGTTCAGGATTCATTAAAATTGAAAATGAAAAATTTGTTTATAAAAATCCAGAATTAAAAAAAAAGACTTCTTTTCGAGATAAAATGATTATTTTTATAAAAATAATAGTGGCTTAAAAATATTATGGATCAGATTTTAAAAATGGTAAGAATTGAGGAAGTTCCCTTAAATCGGGCTTTCTAATTGGGAATAATTGATTAGGGAACCTTTTAAAAACATGTATATCCCCCAAAAGAGGGATTAAAATATCTTGAAAATTGTTTTTTAATCATATCTAAAAAATTTAAAATATTTTCATTAAAAAATATATAATTTTATTTGGTTAAAAAGTGAGAGTAATAACACAAGGGAATAATGGAGGTTCAGGTAGAATCCCCTTACTTAAGTCCAAAGGTGTCCTTCACTTGATCATAATGTACTACATAATCATATTAGATTCATTAATAAATAATTACATAACTTATTATACAAGAATTTGATATAGTATAACTTAATTAAGTTCATTTATAGTCTTTTTTATGGGATAATAAATTAAATTTCATTGCCTGGGAGCGTTGTTTTTCCTTGGTTTTCATAGCTGCTTTACTTATATACATGTACGAAGGATCAGGTAAAGTAAGGTTAATTATCAATAATTGAAAATTTATGTTACTAATGATATTAATGTTATTAAATTGATATTATATGAATTGGTTTTATGAAATTAGTATGAATATTTAGATAAATAGTAAATGATAATCATTTTGGTTTATTTGGGCAGTTTTTTTATCACAAATAAATCATTTTTTGTTATAAATTAATATAGTGAGAAAAAATGATTACAAAATCTTAAATAAGTTATACTACATATATTATAGTATGATTAAAAAATATAAATAGTCTCATGTCCTGCTGTTACAGAAGCTAAAGGAAATTGAAAACTTGGTTGTCCTTGAATGTGATAAATTAATACATCTAACATGTTGTTTTCATTTTTAGAATAAAAGGAGGGGAAGGAGCGATGGTGATGAATCGTTCCATTAGAATAAAAACATTGAAAAATATGTCAGGAATTGTAGATAAAATTCTAATTATAGGAGCATTTTTGAGGAGATAAAAACAAAAGAAAGGAACCTAAAATGAAAAAAAATCAGGAAGAGGAATTTACCTCTTGAATTTGTCCTGCTTGAGTGCCTCCTTATGGAAGAGGTTTTGGCCTTTTGATGAGACCAAGAGCTTATGGACGTTTTGTAAGGTCTTAAGAATATATTAGAGTAGAATTTGGTAAATTAACAAGGCTTGAGATGTGTGTGGATAATAGGTGGTGATGGGTGGTATTTATAGTGGATGAGATTAGTGTTTTCTCAATATTTAATTAATTAGCTTATTATTTTTCTCAAGACAAGAAATTTATCTGATTATTGATAATAAATATAGTAATTAGGTCATGTTATTTTGAAGCAATGTTACTTATATCCTATAGGACTCAATTAATATTTTATTTATCTTATAATGACTATATACCATAAATTAATGTATTTTACTATTCATCAAAAATTCATGTATTTTTGAAAAATATCAAAAAATTAACCCTAAGTATTTTTAAACATGAAGAATTAAAAAATGAACTCCATTTTTTAAAAATAATTATATAAATATGATTAAGTTAATTTTTAATTAAAATCATAATTCACTTGAAAAGTACAAATTTTAAATTTTAAAATGCTTTTCTGACACTTTTGAAAAATTAATTAAGGTCTCATAAAATTATCATATTATCATAAGAAATATAAATATTATTTTATGAATACATTTTGTGAAAATAAATTTTCTTTTAATTTATTAAAATTATCATAATATTTTATTTAAATATCCATGACTTACAAAAATATTAACACTTAATTAATAATTCTTTAAATTATTATTTTATTATACTATGATAGAATTAAATCTTATTGTTACATATATTATGGATTATTTTTGTTTATACATTCTTTGGTGAGTATACTATTCAATTGGTTGGGTTACTATTTATAAGGGTTATGTTACTATTCCAAAGGTCACGTTACTATTACATTGGTAAATGTTTCGTAACATCTAGAAATCTTTTTTTATTTTAATAGTTTCTCCTCTATAGAGATTGTATTGTGTTCTACAATTAATATTATGTGATTATACTATAGTAAATAATTATATGAACGGAATTCCATGGATAAAATATTTGGTAATTACATTTTTCCCCTCTTATGAAATTTCTCCTCGAATTTTCATTTTACATTATAGGATGAAATCTGGAGTGGGTAATTTTCCTCCATCTCATCCTCTAGTTACCATGTTGACTCTTCATACCAATGGTTATGTTATAGTAATTGGACCAGGTGATCAGTCTTGTTGTGTAGAAATTTATCTCTATAATCCAGGATCATCACATAATGCTTCTCATAAGAAATATCATTCTCCATCACTACCACCTATGATGTCAGTAGTTGTAAAGGTTCTTGTAAGTTATTCATTAAGAGCGATATATGGAATACATACTATAATTTAGACATGTTTGGTGGAAGTTCTAGTTGATAGGCCACAACTCCATTGCGATCAAAAATCTCAAAGGGGCAGATGTACCTGGGAGTTAGTTTTCCTTTATTCCCAAATCCCAAGACCTTCTTCCATGGAAATATTCAGAGGAATACCATGTCTCAAAATTTGATCTTATTTCCCCATAAAAAATTTTCTACATAACTCTTCTATCAACTTTTTGTTGGCTTTCTATGCTTCTCAATGGTTTTCACCTTTTCCACCATTTCTTAGACCATTTTAAGTACTAGTATCTTATGTGAACTGATTCCATCCCAGCATGATGGTGTTCTAAACATTTTCCCACAATTGGATTTATATGGATACATTTGGATATTAGATAGTAAACTATTATTGTAAGATAACTTGACCAGAAGGCAGATGTTAGTCCCATCCTCCTTTAATGTTTACAGAACATGATCTCAACATGTCTTCTAATTTCTGAATAATTTTCTCAGATTCGCCATTAGTTCGAGGATGATAGGCCACACTAAATTTCACCTCAGTTCATAGAGCATGTTGGAGACATTTCCAAATCTTCGAGGTGAATCTTGGAACTCAGTCGGATAAAATTGATAGTGGTACTCCATGTAGCCATACCACATCATTGATATATATTCATGAAATTATATACAATGATAAGACCTCATTAATTGTGATAAACTGAGGTGTGTTTGTAAGATGACCCACAATGACCCATATAGTATTGATTCCTCTGGATGTCCTTAAAAGATTAGTGACAAAGTCCATGGTAATGTTCTACACATTCATGTTGGTAAGGGTAGTGATTTCATTACCCCCTTATAATTTTGTCTTTCACACATCACTTTTTGACATATGAGGCACTTCGATGTATATTAAGAAATATATTTCTTCATATTATCCCACCAATAGTTTTCACTAATATCTCGATACATCTCTACGCTCCCAGGATGAACAAACAAGTCTGTGATATGTGCATCATTTAGATGGTAATTTTTTATCTATGAATCAAATGGTATACATAATCATGAACCAAATATTACAACTCCTTACACATTAATCTTAATCTCAAAGTATTTCCCATTTCTAAGAGATTTCACCCTTTTCCAAATTTACCCATATTTTCTTTGAGAATCCATTATTTTATCCATGAGTCATGGTAAACCAAACTTTTGAGAAAGGATAAATGATCTTCCTCCATTAATGATTCTCATGTCCATCCTCTCCAAATCTATGAATATTGAATTCTTCTAAATTCACATCATTGATAAAGATGTAGGACCATCTCTAGTTAGAGAATCCACTACCTTATTTTCCTTTCCAGGATGGTAGTGGATAGATTATTCATAATCCATGATGAACTCTAAACATATTCCACTGAGAAAATTAATCTCCTCTTATGTGAAAATATATTTAAGAGTCATGTTATTAGTTTATATCTCATACTTCTCCCCATGGAGGTAATGCCACAATATTTTCTATAGTGACCCGTACTTTACATAAATTGATATTATAATAGAATTGAAGTATATTCATTAAAACATATAACAAAACCATGATAGGATTGTATAGGTATAGATTCTTTTGAAACTAAGAAACATAAACAACTGGTTCATAAAACATCTACATTGTCTCCCATTTATTTCTTCATAACAAGACGCATTTTTGTAATATCATACATAATAACATTCTTTGTGACCTGGGGAAAAGAATCATATTAAAGGTTAAGCTCAAATTTTCAATAAGGGTAAACATAGGAAATATCAATCATATCATATTCATAAGAAAATAACATTTGAAAATCGTATCCTACATATAATAGATCATAATATCTTGTCATGGGATAAATCAAAAGATTAAAATGTAATCACAATAGCCATAACATAAGATATTATATTTTGTTCCGTACACACATAATCATATAATTTATTTTCATATTATAGAAGGCTCATTTCAAATACCATCATAGTGGAAAATGTTCATCACTGAACTGAGTTCACCTCTCGTTCCAGCCCTGCATTAATAAACCATGTTTACATGTCGTTATAGTCATGTTTATCTCATGATATATAAATAATTACCCAATTCATTATAGGAAGATATAGGTCCCACCCAAATCCAAATGAAACCATTCTTACGTGTTCTATAAAAATATAAAAACATCCACTATTTCATAATCCATGAAATAAAATGGAGAACATAAAGATCATTCCATCATAACATAATCCAAAAATGGATTTCATAAACATAATTACATCATTTTTACAACAAAATAAAATTATTAATAGGGATATAAACATAAACCAATGTAATAATATATGGAAAATAATTTCCTAAAACACTTGAGCTTCATTGCAGAGGAAAATGTCCTTTCTTCTTAAAAACGCTTTCTTTCCTAAAAAAGCCACAAATTTTTAGAAGAAATCATTTTATATGAATATAACCATCTAATATTTTAGGGGATGCTTCGAGGAAATAATTCATTATGAAAGCGTAAAAATTCATTAATGTCATACAAGTAAAAAAACATTCTTCTTGTACTTTTTCCGGAAAAGTCAAAAAATAACTTGTACCAAAAAAGAATCAATTCATACCATTTAGTAAAAATTTAAAAATTGGTAAAATTTTCTTCTAACAATTATATAAAGATATAAATAATATTTTTAATTACATATTTAAGAAACATGATGTAACTCCCCGATGGCAGTTACCCAGAGCTGGTGCATTATTTTAATACATTGGCATGATTACAAGGAATCAAGTCCTGAAGGACCGATCTGTTTAGCAGCCTTGGAAAATAGATTACATAAATTAACTTTACATTACAATTTCAAACATAAGACACATCATAGATAGTTCTTTGAGAATTGCATTATTCCCTTTAGCTAAACCCTACATATATATCATAATATACTTCTTGGAACCCTGGGAAAATGAAACATAAGAAATGGGTGAGCTCAGATTCCCAGAAAGGGTAAATAATTTAGTGGAAGCTATAAATGTTTAAGGAAAGATGTGTAATAAAAACAATATCCTTTTAAATTTAAACTTGAACATAATAGGTAAAAATAAATGAAACATTACCATATATACATGCACATGGATATTCTACTAGTCTAATAATCACATGTAAAAACTAATTTCATAATGAGGGAATGTATAATGCCAGACTTTATTTATGTGACAAGGCCTCGTGCCCAGAACAATGGGCACACTGAAACCAGACACATACCTGGAGAGCCTCTGTAACCGTACTTCATCCTAGAGAGCCTCTGTAACTGGACTCCAACCCAGAGAGCCTCTTTAATCGGACTTCATCCTAGAGAGCCTCTGTCACCAGACTCCATCCCAGAGTGTCTACTGTAACCGGACACCAACCTAGAGGGATTTATTTTATCAGTCCCCAACCCAGATCATACTATTCCAACACATTAATCTTAAGAAGAGGTTAAAATATAACATAAAAATTCATATTAATACTATCATATGAAATGTCAATTCTTTAACCATAAACTATGAATGGCATAAAAATAACTCATCCATAGTAAAACGTATCATAAATATTTAAATACAATATGGATGTTATTATCATAATAAATCTACTTCAATCAAGTGTAAAATTTATCACATGATGTTAACGTAGATGAAATTAAAACTATTTGAGAGAAATATCTCTTCCTATTTTTGAAATAATTTACGAGTCACATATTTATAAAGAAAACATTTATTTTGAAAATATTCTTATAAAAATGTAAGGGAAGAATTGATGATGTTATAATGGCAGAAAATAGCCGCACCCGCCGTATAAGTTAAACAAAAGTCATTCATGCCTTAATTTTGTCGAAAAGGTCATAAATTACCTTTTTTGAAAAAAGACGGAAAGACTCCTTTAAAAACATATAAGGTCCAATAAGAGTATAAATTAATTTACCCCATTGACTATTAAATAGTTAAAATGTTTTGAAATGAATTTTTAAGAAACATGGATGTGGATGATAATGATATCTCAGTAGATAATTATTTATAAACAACCTCAAATAATGAAGAGACTGTATAAATTAACTGTTTCCAATTTGGTAACATAAGAAACATAAACCCCATTAAAGAAGTATCTTAAAATGGATATGTAAATACACAGTAATTAAATTGTATTAATCAAAGAATAAAATTATGGGTAGTACATACACCATAGAAAAGGTAATATTGGAAATATGGCATGAATCTCATGGGAATAAAGAGTGAGATGGAAACCCTTTACCTTGCACATTCTTTTAGTCGAGGGTATGTTTAACCTCTTGTATGAAGATAAAAGTATGTAATTAAATTATACCAGAACCAAATTAATATTTATGATATCATACATTATTCATTTATTACTTTATATTACCCATTTAATAATAATTTCCATGTTAAATTCACATTTCGGGTAATAATCGCTTTCTTTATCGAACATGCTTTATCTTGTTACTCTTGATTGTATCAAATAGATCAAGATTTAAATACTTCCAGAATATAAAACATTATTTATATATCATATATATTTAGAATATAAATATGTATAATAGACATATATATGAAATGATAAACACCATTTATGAAGACGGTTGTCTGTACGTACGCATAAACGTTGTTTCCATTTTCTTATCGTATTGAACAGAATTAAGTGAATAAGATATATGTAAGTACATATATATATATATATCCATTAGAATTATTATGTCATATATTACATAAATATTAGTAATATATATTTTTATAATCCACGATTAATATTCATCGTAGAAATGAATCTCATCGTCTCGTGGAGACGGTAATCTGTATGTATGGACGAGTGACAATATCATTTCCTTAAAGGTGTTGAATTGGATGGTATATTAATACTATAGAGACATTATCATGTTATTTTCATTATTTATATACAAATTTCAGATCATTATATCCATCCAAATAACATAGTGTTGAATAAAAAATTACACCACAACGTGGAGACGGTAAGTCGTACGTACGCACGCATGGTGAAATTATCATTCATAAGATTGATAGAATAATGAAAATAGTTGTGCCATATTTATGATAACATCACAGTATATAGAAGATACTAGGTTTATTATTTTAGAATTGAAACAACCAATAAAGAGTAAGTGGAAGAATAAGAGAACTTGAAAGAGGGTGGTGAAATCGTTACATCTTCTTCTAGTTCTTCCTTTTGATTTGATCAAAAGGGCTCAATAGGTTGGCTTTATGACCAATGTAAGGACTCTAGAATGAAGGTAGGATAGTTGGTAGGATATTTAGGTGGCTTGTTTCAGAGCCAAATGGAATTGGAGGTGTGAATTTTAGATAAGGGGATGTGACCTTTTATAAGAGGGGTGAGGGGGGCCTTAGGAATAACATAAAATATTATATTATGATAAATCCATTTTCGGTTTATAATGGCTCAAAAATAAATTATTTAAAGGATGAGGTGGGTATGTGTCGAAAACCACTCTACCAGTATGTTTTAGATAGGTTTAGGTCACCATATTAACCTTAACATTTAGATTTAACTCTTAGTTAAATAGTTTAGCATTTACCATGTCTCTTTGTATTTTTATATTTTATGATTAATAAACTTACTATAAAATGCCAATAAAACCCCAATTGGTTTATTAATGACATATATATTATTATATAAGTCTTTTTTCTGACCCTTGGATTTTTATGATTCTGATATCAATTATTAATATATTATTTGTTTTAAAAACTATTTTATGTCAATTTTGACACTATTTGGTATTTGTTTTTTGTTAAAATCATAACAGCATGATTAATTCAAAAATCATTGATCTAACAAACCCTATCAGGTCATTATAACCTAGAAAATTAGTTTATTCTATAAAAAATCTGAAATTTCATTTATTTGGATATTTATAGTGTTAATTATTTTAATCTTTCCTTAATAAAGTATTCACTGCACCATCATTGTGTCAAAGGTAAATATTATTATTTAACATATAAAAATTTTAAATAAAATAAAATATTGTAGGAAATCTTTTTTATCTTTCTAATTAATATTTATAGTCGAATTTATCTTATGTATAACCTTATATTAAAAATGTTTTAATTATTAAACTCTGATTTTAACTCTTTTATCCATTCTTTGAATTAAATAATAATAAATGTCCTAATCTAATACAAGTGGACCTAAAGCAGCATATTTTATTCCTAAGGTTTTTTTGGTTGAATTAAACTATATAATAGAATTTGGACATGTGTTAGGTTAATAATAATATCATGTTTACCCTTAATTACCCTTTTTTACTTTTAATCGTGGTACATGCAACTAAAAAAGATACTTTTCGCCAAAAATTATTTTTATCTTATTGAACCAAATTTTTCTTAAAAATATCAATAGTGTCTCTCAGGTTTTTGAACTTCCACTCAAAGAAGCGGTAAAATTATGTTTTATGCAAATTTGAAAATTCTCCTAGGAGGTAGGTACAAGATGGTGAAAAGTTCAATGAAATTTTATATATCTAGTATTATTAAAAATTGACTCTAATGAATTACATTGAACATATATAGGTAGAATTTATCTATTTCGACTTAAAATAAATTTAAATAAAATAAATAATTATTTAAATAAAAAGTCAGTTTTAAACAATAACTCAATGTTTTCCACTATTCATCAAAAATTGAAAGTTTTCAGAAAAATACACAAAATATACCCTAAGCTAACATTGATATTATGTATTCAAAAATGAAGTATAGTTTAACAAATTAAAATCATATAAGTTTGATTTATTAATTTAAAATTAATTCATGTTGTCAAAACCAAAAGGCCTATTTTTAAGAAATAATAACTATTAAAAGATTGACACTTGATTATTCCAATATCAAAGTGAAATCACTTATAATGACTAGAATAGGATTAAATGGTAAAAATATAATTTATTTATACTTACAAACCATTAAAATGTATAATTTAACCCTATATATTATTTTATTTAAAAATTTCTTTTTACTAAAAATATAGTATTTTTTTACAACTCACCCAAATATGAATGTTATCAGAAAAACACCAAAAATTTATTGAAACTAAATTATTATGTCCTGATTATAAATAGGAAGTTTATTTTTTCAAATTAAATATATAAATATTTTAAATATTGCATTTAAAAAGGGTTTCCCATTAAAAGGCGGAAAAAATGCATTTTTAAAAAAATACTTCTTTTATCTGAAAAAATGAATTAGTTCTTAAATTATGTCTAATAAACTCATAATATGGATTCTAAAATTATTATGATTATATATAGTTCAAAATTCAGTTTATACTATTCATAACCGCTTTCGAATAGCAAGTTTGGTATGTCATGGTGTGCTTGAAGGTAGTGTTGCGTATAGTGAAAGTTATTGAATATATTTGAATAAATAACGTACTATGAAATATTTGGGTATTAAATTCTTCCCTCCTTCAATAAATTGCGTCCATGCAATTTGAATTTTTTTTTTGAAAATAAACGATTGAAAATAGAAAATACTTTTGTGGGGAACTCATATCGCAAATTGGGTTAACAAAATTTAGTCTTAATAAGAGAGAATATATATATATATATCTACTTGACAAGTAGAGTTACATCCTTTAACTAATTCCTACCACAAACTCATCTTTCACTCCAAAAGATTTCAAAAAAAAATATTCTATTTATCCTAATCATATAGGGTTCCAAAAAATGAATCTATAATTCATCTACAAGACCTTTTAAAAAAACTACATTATTCAATCTAGGACATCACGTGGTCCAGTGGTAGGTGATACACCCTTGTCACCCTTCGGTTGTAGGTTAAAGTCTCGCGACCCTGCCAGACACGCCGGTTGTCGCCCAACCTCTAGGTTGTCCTTTTTTTGGAAATCCAAAAATAATCTCAAACAAGACTTATCCAAAATAGTTTTGTCCAAACTCACAGTGAAAAATTTATAAGTTAAACATAGTGAAGATTATTTTTGCCACGTAATAACATGTGAACACCATAATCATGAATTATTTTAAAACAATGCAACAACCTAAATTACCATAAAACCTTATTGATTTTATTCATGCTACATTATTCTTTATAGAATACTGGATGTTCTCCTTCTATCCAAAAATGATATAAACTCCAACAATGAAGGAATATACAAATCATTAATCAATTTTCATGTAGTCAAGAATATCCAATATAATTTATCCAAATCAACCATCACTTATTCCAAAATTACTACCTTAGTATCATGACCATATAATATCAAATTTCCAATGAAATAGTACTGAAGTACAATCCTTATTTATTTCCATTATTCATATAACCAGTACATCATTGATACACACTCAAATGACACAATACATTAATAAAAAAATAAGAACTTTTAATCATTCCTCTTCATCTTTGGTAGTATCATAACTTGATTCTTATCCAATAGCAGCATTTGGGGTATAATCTGATGATTTGGACATTTATTCACATTGTGTCCGAACTCCTTGAAGATGAAGCATTATACATTTGAAACTTTTTTCTTACCCTTGAAGTCACATACATTGTGTCCTTTTTCTCATAACTTATACCAGACCCCTATTACCATCAAGCATTTACCATGGTGATTCTTTCCATAGTTATCACATATGGGAAAATACTTCTTTTCCCTCTGCCCTTTATCTATCATTCTCTCCTCTATCCTTTTATTCTCTTACTTCCCTTCAAAGCCAAAGGACATAGAGAATTCATTACTTATATTATCAACACAAGATACTATTTCTTCATATGGTGAAAATGAATGGGAGAGTATTTCCCTTATAAATGATGGCTTAATACCGTGAAAGATATGATCCTTCTTACTCTTTGGATCATACGAATTGCTTGAGTTTACATTCCTTCTACTGGGTGCCATTTCTATACAATGCCATACACTAGGTTAGTTTAGTAATTGCAATGAATACTTCCAAACGTGTAAAATATCTAATGTAAATTGAAATATTTATGGATATAATCAACAAAAATATTTTCTTTGAGGAGGTATATACTCGTAAATCCTTCATAATGATTTATAATGAAAATTAGAATTATCCTAAGCATATCCCCCTGAAGTGTTGTAACCAAGAGTGAAGCAAGGCCCATTGTCGTGCACCAGTTCCAGTTTGAGTCAATCTCAAAGAGGTGCTTTTGGTGTTTACCCCTAGGTACATCTATGGCAGAGCCGCCTCTACCTGCTCATATATAGACATGGATGTATTTTAATGGAAAACTCACAAAATCTATAAATTACCAAAATTTGCGGAAGTTCTTCTATACTAATCTTCATAGTCTATCTTTGGATAATGTTCTCTAATCAGAGTTTATCTAAATCTAGTCTCCAATGCTATTTCTAAACTTCTTCTAATACCAACTATAATGCCCTGACCCCAGTTACACAGATTCTGTGCATTATTTTAATACATTGGCTCGATAAAAAATAATCAAGTCCCGAAGGACCTATCAGTTTAGCAGCCTTGGAAAATGGATTACATACAATAACATCACATTATAATTTCAAACATAAAACACTGCATAAGTGGTACTTTTAGAACCCCATTATTCCCTTAAGCTTTACCATGAATATCAATAATAATAAACTTCAAGGAATCCTGGGAAAATAAAACATAAGAAAGGGGTGATCTCAGATGCCCAGTAAGGGTAAATAATTTAGCAGAAGCTGTAAACTTTTAATGCAAGTTGTGTAATAAAAAAACAATATCCTTTTAAATATAAACATGAATGTAATATGTCAAAATACATCAAACATTACCATACAAACATGAACATGCATATTCTACTAGTCGAATAATCACATGTAATAACTAATTTCATAATGAGGGAATCCATAATTCTAGACTTTAATTTCCATGTCAAGGCCTTGTACCAGGACCTATGGGATAACTGTAACCGGACCAAAACTCGGAGAGCCTCTGTAACCAAACTCCATCCTGGAGAGCCTCTGTAACCGGACTCCAACCTGGAGAGCCTCTATAACCGGAATCCATCCCAGAGTGCCTTTGTAACTGGACTCCATCTTAGATGGTATGCTATGACCGTACCCCAACCCGGAAGGCTTACTTTTACCGGTCCCCAACCCAGAGCATACTAGTCCAACAAATTCATCTTAAAAAGAGTTCGAAATAGAACATAAACATTCATATTAAAACTAGCATACGAAATGTCAATACATTAACCATAAACCATGAATGTCATAAAAATAGCTCATCCACAGTCAAACATATGAAAAAACCATAAATACAATATGGATCATTTTTATCATAATAAATCAACTTCAGACAAGTTTAAAATTTATCAAAGGATGTTAATGTAGATGAAATCAAAACTATTTGAGAGAAGTTCCACTTTATATTTTGAAATCATTTAAGAGTCACATAATTATAAAGAAAAAATTTATTTTGAAAACATTATTATATGCTTATAATGGATTCATTGATGATGTTATAATGGTGGAAAATAGGTGTACCTATAGTATAAGTTAAAAAAGGCATTCATATATTAATTTTTCTGAAAAGGTCATAAAGTACCTTGTTTGGAAAACGACGGAAAGATTCCATTCAAAACAAATAAGGAAAAATAAGAGTATAAATGACTTTAACCCATTGTATAGTAAATATTAAAAATGTTTTGACATACATTTTTAAGAAACATTGATGTGGATGATAAATAGATTCTAGTAGAGAATTACGTATAAACATCCTCAGATAATGAAGAAATTATAGAAATTAACCCTTACTAGTTTGGTAACTTACGAAACATACACCCCATGAAAGATGTATGCTAAAATGATGATTTAAATAAATATAAATTAAGTTTTATTTTGTAAAAAATACAATTATGTGCAGTACATACACCACAAAAAAGGTAATAGTGGCAATATGGCTTGAATCTGATGGGAATGAGGAGTGAGATGTAAACCTCTTACATTGGACATTCCATTATTCGTGGGTACGTTTAACCTCATGTATGAAGATTGAAGTATGTTATTAAATTATAAAAGAACCATATTAATATTTATGATATCATACATGATTCATTTATTACTTTATACTACCCTTTTAAATATAATTTCCATGTTAAATTAACATTTTGGGTAATAATCACTCTCTTTATCGTACGTGTTTTAACAAGTTACTCTTGATTTTATAATTTAGATAAAGATTTAAAAACATAAAAAATATAGAAGATGATTTATATATCATATATATTTATAATATAAAAATGTATAAAAGACATATATATGAAATGAAAAACACCGTTTATGGAGACGGTAGTCCGTACGTATGCATAAACGATGTTACCGTTTTCATGTTGTATTGAATGGAACTAAGTGAATAAGATATATATAAGTAAATATATATATATATATAGTAGAATTATTATTTCATATATTACATAATTATTAGTAATATATATTTATTTATAATTGTCGATGAATGTTGAATGTGGAAATGAATCCCATCGCGTCGTGGAGACTTTATTCCGTACGTATGCACGAACGACAATATCATTTCCTAAAAGGTGTGGAATTGGATGGTAAATTAATTTTACAGAGAAATTATCATGTTATTTGAATTATTTATATACATATTACTCATCATTATATCCATCAAATAACATAGTGTTTAATAACAAATTACATCACGGCGTGGAGATGGTAAGTCGTACGTATGCACGCATGGTGACATTATCATTCATAATATGGATAGAATAATGAATATAGTTGTGAAATATTTATAATAACATCAAAGTATATAGAAGATACTGGATTTATTATTTTATAATTGAAACAAAAAAGAAAGAGTATGTGGAAGAATAAGAGAACTTGAAAGAGGGTGGTGAAATCATTACATCTTCTTCGGGTTCTTCCTTTTGATTTGATCAAAAGGGCTCCTTAAGTTGGATTTATGACCAATGGAAGGCCTCTAGGATGAAGGTATAATAGTTGGGAGGATATTTGGGTAGGGTGTGTCCGAGGAAAATGGCTTTGGAGTTGTGAATTTGAGACAAGGGGAAGTTTCCTTTTATAAGAGGGGTTACGAGCACCTTTGGAAAAACTTAAAATATTGTTTTATAATAAATTTATTTTTGGTTTCTAATGGCTCAAAAAATGAATTATCTAAATAATAAGGTGGGTATGGGATGAAAACCACTCATCCAATAGGTTTTAGACAGGTTTAGGGTACCATATTAACCCTACATTTTATATTTAACTCTTAGTTAAATAGTTTGACATTTACCATGTCTCTTTGTATTTTTATATTATATGGTTAATAAACATACTATAAAATTCCAATCGAACACCAATTGGTTCATTAATGACATATATATTATTATATAAGTCCATTGGCCAAACCATGTATTTTTAGGATTGTTATATCAATTAAAAATATAATATTTGTTTTAAAAACAATTTTAAGTCAATTTTGACACTATTTGATAATTGTTTTTTTGTTAAAATCATAAACGCATGATTACATCAAAAAAAATTATCTATACAACCCTAACATGTCATAATAACCTAAAAAATTAGTGGATTTTATAAAAATTCTCAAATTACATTTCTTTGTATATGTATAATGTAAATTATTTTAATCATTCATTAATATAGTAATAACTGCATCATCATTGTGTCATAAATAAATTTAATTTTTTAATGTCTAAAAATTATAAATAAAAACAATTATGTATAAAATCTTTTTATCTTTCTAATGAATTTTTATAGGTGATTTTATCTTATGTATAACCCTATATTAAAAATGTTTTATTTATTAAACATTGATTTAAACTCTTTTTAACCCTTATTTGAATTAAATAATAATAAATGTCCTAATCTAATCCAGTGGACCTAAAAAATCATATATTAATCCTAAGGTTGTTTTTGGTCGAATTACACTTACGAAATATTATTTGGACATGTGTTAGGGTAAGAAAAATTTCATTTTTACCCTTAATTACCCTTTTTACTTTTAACCGCAGTAAATGAAAGTAAACAAGTTACTATTCATCAAATATTATTTTTATCTTATTGAACCATATTTTTATTACTGATATAATCCATGTCTCTTTGATTTTTGAAATTCCACTCACAGAATCTGTAAATATATGTTTTATGTGAATTTGAAAATTCTCATAGGATGTGGGTAAAAGACTTCAAAAAGTTCAGTAAAATTTTATATATCTAGTATTATTACAAAATGACTCTAATGAATTGCATTTAACATATATAGGTATTATTTATCTATTTGGATCTAAAAAAAATTTTAATAAAATAATTATTATTTAAATAAAAAGTCAGTTTTAAATAGTAACTAATTGTTTTTCACTATTCATCAAAAATTTAATGTTTTCAGAAAAATATAAAAAAAATTCACTAAGCTAATTTTTATATTAAAAATTCAAAAATGAATTCTATTTTCCCAAATCCAAAACATAAAAGTTGCATTTATTAATTTAAAATTAATTCCAGTTGTCAAAACGAAAAGGCGTATTTTTAAGAAACAATAACTATCAAAAGATTGACACTTGTTTCTATCCAATCTCGAAGTGAAATTACATAAAATGACTATCATTGGATTAAATAGTAAAAATATAATCTATTTATATTTCCAAGCCATTAGAATGTATAATTTAACACTAGAAAGTATTTTTATTAAAAAAGATGTTTTCAGTTAAAATATAGTATTTTTTACTATTCACCCAAATATGAAAGTTATCAAAAAACACAAAAAATTATTGAAACTGAATTCTTATGTCACGATACTAAAGAAGAAGATTATTTTGTAAAATTTAGTATTTAAAAGTTCCAATCATTGGATTTAAAAAGGTTTCACCATTAAAAAGAATAAAAAGTGTGTTTTTTGAAAAATACTTCTCTTATCCGAAAAAATGAATTAGTTCTTACATTATGTCTAAGAAACTCAAAATATGGATTCTAAAATTATAATTATTATATATATTTAAAAATTCTGTTAATACTATTCATAATCGCTTTCAAACAGCTAGTTTTTTAGGTCGTGGTGCGCTTGAACTCAGGGTTGCGTGTAGTGCAATTTATTGAATTAAATTGAAGAAATAACATTCTATGAAATCTTGGGGTGTTAAATTATTCCCTCCTTCAACAAATTACGTCCTCTCAATTTGAAATTATTCTTCAAAAATAAAAGTTTGGAAATAGAAAATACTTTTGTGGAGAACTCATATCACAAATTGGGTTAATAAAATTTAGTCTTAATAAGGGTGAATATATATATATATATATGATTGAAAATTAGAGTTACATAATTTAACTAATTCCTACCACAAACTCATCTTTCACTCCAAGTGATTTCAAAAAAATATTCTATTTATCTTAATCATATAGGGTTCAAAAAAATTGAATTTATAATTCATCTACCATACCTTTTAAAAAAATTACATCATTCAATATAAGAAATCATGTGGGTCAAGGGTAGGTGACACACCATTGTCCCCCTTCGGTTACGGGTTTATGTCTCATGGCCTTGCCGGATGCAACGGGTTGCCATCTGACCTCCGGGTTGTCCTTTTTATGGAAATCCAAAAATAATCTCAAACTATACTTATCCAAAATACATATGTCCAAACTCACAATACAAAATTTATAAGGATGGTAAACATAATGAAGATCATTTTTCCACGTAATAACATGTGAACACCTTAATCATGTATTCTTTTAGAACACTACAACATCCTGAATTACCATATTACCTTATTGATTACATTCATGCTCCCTTATTCCTTATAGAATGATGGAAATAATTCTTCTATCCAAAAATGTTGTAAAATCCCACAATGATGGAATATAAAAATCATTAATCAGTTTTAAGGTATTCAAGAATATCCAAAATAATTTATCCAAATCAACCATCTCTTATTCCAAAAAACACTACCTTAGTATCAGGAAAATATAATCTCATATTCCCAGTGAAATATTACTAGAGTAAAATCCTTATTTATTTCCATAATTTATATAACTAGTACATTGTTGATACAACACTCAAATGACACAATACTTTAATAAAATCATAATAACTGTTAATCATTCCTATTCATCTTTGGTAGTATCATAACTAGATTCTTATCCAACAGCAGCATTTGGGGTATACTCTGATGATTTGGACATTGATTCGCGTAGTGTACCAACTCCTTGCTAATAAAGCATTGTACATTTGAAACTTTTTTCGTACCCTTGCAATCACGTACTTAGTGTCCTTTTTCTCCACACATATAACAAAATCACATTCCCTTCAAGCGTTTACCAAGGTGATTATTTCCACAGCTATCACATATGGAAAAATTATTTGTTTCCTTCTTCCCTTTATCCATCTTTCTCTCTTCCAATATTTTATTCTCTTTCATTCCTTCAAAGCCATAGGACTCAGAGAATTCTTTACTTATCTTATTGACACAAGATATTATTTCTTCATATGTTAAGAATACATGGGAGACTATTTCCCTTCTAAATGTTATCTTAATACCATGAAATATATGATCTTTCTTACTCTTTGGATCATACGTATTTTTGGAGTTCACATTCCTTCTACTGGGTGTCATTTCTATACATTGACATACACTAGATCAGTTTATAAATTGCAATGAATAATTCCAATCTTGTAAATACCTAATGTAAATTGAACAGTTTACGGATATAATCCATAAAAATATTTTATTATAGAAGGTATATAGTCGTAAATCCTTCATAATGATTTGTAAAGAAAATGAGAATTATCCTAAACATATCCCTTGGGAGTGTCGTAACGCAGAGTGCAGCAAGGCCCATTGTCATTTACCAGTTCCAATTAAATTCTAGCTCAAATCGGTGTTTTCAGGTTTTACCCCTAGGTACATCTCTGCCAGAGCCGCCTCTACCTTCTCATATCTAGATAGGGATGTATTTTCTTTGAAAACTCACAAAATCTCTACATTATCAAAATTCTAGGAATTTCTTTAATACTAATCCTCATAGTATATCTTAGGGAAATGTGCTCTAATCAGAGTTTATCTAAATCAAATATCAATGGTTTTTTCTTAACTTCCTCTGATACCAGCTGTAACGCCCTGACCCCAGTTACCCAGAGTTGGTACATTATTTTAATACAATGGAATGATTACAAGGAATCATGTCCTGAAGGATAGATCATTTTAGCAACCATGGAAAATAGATTACATACATTAACATTACATTAAAATTTCAAACATAAAACACATCATAGATAGTTATTTGAGAATTTCATTATTCCATTTATCTTAACCCTGTATATCAATCATAATACACTTCTTGGAATCCTGGGAAAATAAAACATAAGAAAGGGGTGAGATCAGATGTAGATTAAAGGTAAATAATTTAGCGGAAACTATAAACTTTTAAGGCAAGATGTGTAATAAAAAAACAATAGCCTTTTAAATATAAACATGAACATAATATGGAAAAATAAATCAAACATTATCATATAAACATGCACATGGATATTATAATAGTTGAATAATCACATGTAATAACTAATTTCATAATGAGGGAATCTATAATGCCATAAATTAATTTTCGTGTCAAGGCCTCATTCCAGGACATATAGGTTAACTATAACCAGACCCAAACCCGGAGAGCCTATATAAACAGACTCCATCATGGAGAGCCTCTAAAACCAGAGTCCAACCTAGAGAGCCTCTTTAACTGGATTCCATCCCAGAGAGCCTCTATAATCAAACCCCATCCTAGAGGTTCTGATGTAACTGGACCCTAACCCGTAGGGCTTAATTTTACCGGTCCCCAAACCGGAGCATACTTGTCCAACACATTCATCTTATGAAGATGTTGAAATATAACATAAACATTCATATTAAAACTATAATACGAAATATCAATACTTTAACCATAAACCTTGAATGCAATAAAAATAACTCATCCATAGTCAACCATATCACAAAACCATTAATACAATATGGATCATTTTTATCATAATAAATCAGCTTCAAACAAGTTTTAAATTTATCAAAGTATGTTAACGTAGATGAAATCAAAAATATTTGAGAGAAATATCTCTTTCTATTTTGAAATAATTTAAGAGTCACTTAATTATAAAGAAAACATTTATTTTGAAAATATTCTTATATGCTTGTAAGGGAAGCATTGAGGGTGTTATAATGACGGAAAATAGCCGCACCCTCCGTATAAGTTAAAAAAGACATTCTTACATTAATTTTGATGAAAAGGAAATAAAGTACCTTGTTTGGAAAACGACGGAAAGATTCCATTCAAAACATATAAGGTCAAATAAGAGTATAAATGAATTTACCCCATTGTTTAGTAAATAGTAAAAATGTTTTGAAATACCTTTTTAAGAAACATGGATGTGTATGATAAATAGATCCCAGTATATAATTATGTATAAACAACCTCGGATAATGAATAGATTTTAGAAATTTACCCTCACCAATTTGGTAACATACGAAAGATACAACCCATGAAAGAAGTATCATACTATTAATATTTAAATACACAATAATTAAAGTGTATTACACCAATAATTCAATTCTGGGTAGTACATACACCACAAAAAAGGTAATAGTGGCAATATGGAATGAATTTCATGGGAAGAAGGAGTTAGATGAAAACCCTTTACCTTGCACATTCCTTTAGTCGAGGGTACATTAAACCTATTGTATGAAGACTGTAGTATGTTATTAAATTATCCCAGAACCATATTAATTTTTATGATATCCTACAAGATTCATTTATTACATTATCCTACCCATTTAATAATAATTTCCATGTTAAATTAATATTTCGGGTAATAATCTCTCTCTTTATCGTACGTGTTTTAACATGTTACTCATGATTGTATCACTTAGATCATGATTTAAATACTTCCAAAATATAAAACATGATTTTTATATCATATATATTTAGAATATAAATATGTATAATAGAAATAAATATGAAATGTGGAACACCATTTATGGATATGGTTTTCCGTACGTACGCATAAATGTTGTTTCCATTTTCATATCGTATTGAACAGAGCTAAGTGAATGATGTAAGAACCCAGTTCTTGTTTTAGAGGTACGGGCTTCTTCTTTTCCTATCCTTAAGTGATTTTGAGAAAATATGGAAAATGGGGAAAATACTAAATTTTGGAACTACACGTCGTGTACTTTTTCCACACGCCGTGTACTTTTGGCCGTGTTGGGATTAGTACACAGGGCGTGTGGCCATGCCAACAACAAAGGGTGTAGGAACCGAATACATGCCGTGTAGTGGTACCTTACACACCGTGTAGTCATTCGGAAGGATTAAATAGTAATGAGGTGGTGTTGCCGCCAGCTAGGCGATAGTACACGCCATGTACTCGAGAGTACATGTCCGGTACTCTTGTCGATGGAGGAACAGGGGGCGGTGCCGTCAAATGAACAGTTAAATGAAGGGAGTACATGTCCTGTACTTGGAATTACACGCCGTGAACATTGTTTTTTCGGCTTAAAATAGGCAGTAGCCTCCTCATTTGGTAGAGGAGGCACTTGAGCCGTTTTGGAGCCAAAGGAGGAGGCCGGATCTTTGAAGATCCACTGGGCATTTGTCTGGAATCTGATTCGACTTTGGACGATCTCGTTGGACCCGCACGGGTGATCCCTCTCCTCTTCTGTTACCGTTCTTGACAATTCTTCTCATAACGTAAGTTATTTACGTTTGAATGGGTTTTGTTCTTCGTCAGATCTACGCCATTCTTGGGCATTTCTGGAGTCGGCATTCGGGTATAACGTTCATTGGTGTATAAGGTAGGTGTCTTGGTGTTATTTTTTCAACTTTCGTGCGTTTTTGTGCGTTTTTGAGCAACGAACCCATATTGGGGTGTCGTGATGATGAGGCCGTGGCTAATTTAACTACCTAGAACTGTATAGGTAATTAAATAAAGTTGTAAAAATGTTGTTTTGGATCGTTTCTTGGATCTAGGTCCATCCCGAGGGGTGTGTTCCTCTGTTTAGCCATTTTTCCAGGATACCCGAGGGTATCCCTTAAAGTAGTAATTTTAGAATTTCCTTGAGATTAATTGCTTTTTACTGCTTGTTTACCTATTGGGCATGGCCCGATTACCTATTTAGCCTGAGGGCGTTTTTGTATTTTGCCTGGGGGCGTTGTTGTGATTGGCCTGAGGGCATGACTATTTTAGCCTAAGGGGTGTCGTATTTCGCCTGAGGGCAACCTTTCATGCCTGAGGGCTTGACTTCTGTCCCTGAGGGTGACACTTCCTATTCCTGAGGGCAATTTCTGTTACGCCTGAGGGAAATACCTTCAGGTTGGATTCTGTATGGCCTGAGGGAAAGCCCGAGGGCGTGGTTACTATTTTAGCCTGAGGGCACGGTACTGGTTGGCCTGAGGGGTTGGTGCTGTTGAGCACAAAAATGCTACTAAATTAAAATAATTAAATGAATAATAAAATGGTAATTTAACTGTTAAGTTAGTTTACTTTTGAGTACTTCTTAGTTATTTCATTTTACTACTGCACACTTGTTAAATGTTTTACACACAGTTTAGCACGGGCCTTTGGTGGGTGCCTACTGAGATATATTTCTCACACCCTATTTGGGAGATGCTTTTCGGTTCAAACAGATTACATTACTGCTGGTGTAGATAGGGGCAAGAGTCCCTATACATGTACTTGACTATTGCTGAGGAGTAGGAGGGCATGGGACCGAGCCTAGGCTGGCGATGCCGCTGCCAGCTATTTTTCTTGTTTTTCTGTACTATGTTTCCTGTTGTACTGTATTGATGTATAACATGTTCTGGCTGTTTTCATAGAACTTGATACATGTAGCATCATCACTTATATACTTTTTGTTATATCCACTATAGTAGTTACTTCAGTTGTGTATGTTTACTGCTTCCGCTGTTTGTTGTATGTTTATTTTGGTATTCTGTTGTGCTACACTTTGACAAATGAGGTCATAGTTTCCCCACTATCAGACTTGGGCCCTCGCAGCTAGTCGGCAGCCTCTGGAATTTGTGGAAATGCGATTGAGGTCCTGTGGCGAACCAGGATCAGGGCACCCGTTGCGTGGCACTCGGGTCCGGGACGTTACAAAGTGGTATCAAAGCGGTTTCTTTTCATTGACTTACTATTTGGAGCCGTAGTCAGGGATAGGACGAGACGGTAGTTGGTACTAAGCTGTTCTCGGGCATAGCTAACCCATGTACAGGGAAAAGCCAGTCTACCTCGTATTTTTTCATTCTTTTGATTTTGTAATTTTACGGTTGATATTTTTTCACCATTGGGTGACGCACTTAGATTGTGTTGTTTATATTTTATCTGTGGGTTCTATTTAGTTGCAACCCGATGAGATGAGGGTATGCCATCTCATGCATCATATAGGCACATTCTAGATATCACATGCCATGCATAGTTTTCATGCCATGCATGTGCATTAGAATTGGCATGTTGTTTTGATAGTTGTTGGGCAAATAAAGCATGTTGTTGTGATGGCCGTTTGATAAATACATTCCTTGTGATATGGTATGTTTGTTTGATCTTGTTATAGAATGAACGCCAAAATTTGGTTTTTGGGGATTATGGGCCCCCATTGACTAGAATTTGGTGGATCATTGACGTTTTATCAGTTATAACATAGATAAGATGTCAAACTTTGATCTGCAGGGAGTATGGGCCCCCACGGGTCAGAATTTGACACTTAGGTGTTGTTTTCAGTATTTTCTGGGTTCCGGAGAAGTTTCTAAGGCATACTGTCCCGAAAACCCAGGATACACGCCGTGTAGGACCTCATACACGCTGTGTGTGTTCTTCTATTTGGGAAGAAAAATGAAATTTTGAGTACACACCGTGTACCCTGATTACAGGTCGTGTAGTCTCTTCCCATGTCACAAACTGTGTGGGCGACGACATGGGGTATGGGAAGGCTTGGGTAAAACATGCCGCGTAGATTTGTGCATGTCGTGTAGTGTGACCCAGAGTCCGGTCTTGTAACTAACAACACGGGTTGGTGAACTCCTGTACAACACGCCATTTCAATGATGAACACGCCGTGTAGTGTTACGTGGGGACTCGACCGTGTAACTAACAGACACGGGCTGGTGTCACCTCTCCCTTAACACGTCGTGAACCTGTGGGACATGTCGTGTAGTCTTGTCCGAGGACAGACCGTGTGGAGTTAGCCATGTGGTTGAGAAACGGGATGGTGTACATGCTGTGTGCGGGTGTAACACACCATGGATTGTAAAGCCAAGTAGTCGGCCGTGTCACAGACAGCACGGGAAGATGGAAAATAACAATGTACAAACCATGTAGATATTATACACGCCGCTTAGTTTTTTTGAACGGAAGTCGTGTGGCTTAGACGTGTAGAAGGACCCAGGCAGGGGAAAGGAAGTCAAGTAAAGGTCGTGTAGTCCGTGTACACACCGTCTAGTATTGTTTTGCAAATTTTGAAATG
This sequence comes from Viscum album, assembly GCA_963277665.1. NCBI lineage: Eukaryota > Viridiplantae > Streptophyta > Magnoliopsida > Santalales > Viscaceae > Viscum > Viscum album. The sequence goes on along the minus strand of OY728127.1, from coordinate 220,431,246 downwards.
CCTTCTTCCTCTTGTTCCTTTGTGGTTCCTTCATTTCAGTCTTAATAATCTTGAGTCTGAGGCATGCTTTTGACCTTGTAGTGTCATGCCGCCTAGACGACCGCGAGTTGTTCTCCAGGAGAGTGGCGACGATTATACTCCGGAGATGGTGGGCCATGGGCTACCAGTTGATCCACCAGCATGGCCAGATGCGGCACCAGCTGTTATACCAGACACAGGCATAGAGGCGCAGTTCTGTGAAGGCATATTGTGGTTCATGCAGACCTTTCAAGGAGTACCGCAGGCTGCCACATCTATGGCCGAGCTGACGCTTATCTTTCAGCAGCAGCATCCGCCTATGTTTTTAGGGGATGTCGGACCACATGATATATAGTCTTGGCTAGGATCGATGTAGACTATTTTCGAGCATCTTGATACGCCTCCAGGGTGGAGGGTCAAACTCGCAACTTACATGCTGCGTGATTCCTCCAAGAGGTGGTGGGATGTTACCACCCAAACAGAGCATCACAGGGACATGGCGTGGGAAGATTTTCACGTAGTCTTCTATGACTTCATCTTTCCCGAGACGCTAAGGGTAGATAGAGCTTTAGAGTTCATGAATCTACAGTAGGGTGCTATGTCCGTGATGGACTACTCTGCTTGTTTTACAGAGATTCAGCGTTTTGCACCCGTGCTGGTGTGTGATGAGACGTTGAGAGCTAGACGTTTTGAGGATGGTCATCAGTATGAAATCTGAGCGCTGGTAAATGTTTTCAGGTTGCCAACTGTACACACGATTGTGAATCAGGCGCTGATTATAGAGAGGAACCTGCGGGAATCAAGTGGTGTGGGCTAGGGCTTTTTAGCACCAGTTACTGGTACTATTTCAGCTGGAAAGAGGAAGAGACAGATAAACTTCTATCAGGGCGGTAGTACCATCCATGCAGCTTCTTCAGGTGGACCGGTCAGGTGCTACCAGTGTGGCAGAGAGGGGCACAAGAGGCCGCAGTGTCCACGGGACCCAGTGGAGTGCCGAGCTTTTAGCAAGGTGGGTCATCTGCAGCGCTTTTGCAGGGCATTTCTACCAGTGGATAGTGAGAGGGGTTATGTGCAGACTCCGCGTGTGGGAGAAGGACCAGTGGATTCTTACCAGTCAAGGAACTGGAATACGTCAGGGCGTGCAGGCAGAGATAGTGGTCGTGGCCATGGTAGCCAGACACCAGGATCACAGAGGCAGTAGGGCGGGATAGTTCAGGGTAGCAAGGCTGTGTCGTAGGGCCACGACACTGGACATGCATATGCAGTGCAACAGACCCAGCATTAGCAGGATCTCGGACCTTCGACAGTCAGAGGTACTATTCTAGTAGCTTCTGTCTTGTCTGCAGTACTTTTTGATATTGGTGCTACACATAGTTTTATATCTGTACCCACTGTGGAGAGCCTTGGGCTCGGTGTTTCTACTTCTTCTAATATCTTGACGCTAGACACTCAATTGGGGACTAGGACGGTTGGTGTGCGTCAGTGCAAGGAGTGCCCCCTTAGGGTTGGTGGGTGTCAATTCCTTTGGGACCTATATGTCATGGAGATGACGAGCTATGACATCATTCTCGGGATGGACTGGTTGGTTCCCTTTCGAGCCATTGTAGACTACTATCGTCGTAGGGTGCGTTTCATGTCACCAGAGGGTGGGAAGTTTCTATATAAGGGAGAATGGGATGTTCAGGCAAGTCGAGCTGGACCAGAGCATCATGGGCGATGTGGAGTCACATCCCAGATTGCGAGCTTATATCTGGATGACCAGGGGACTTGTCAGATGGATTTTCGTCCAGTTGTTGATCGTTTCAGGGATGTCTTCCCAGATGACTTTTCAGGCCTACCTCCGGTGCGCGAGGTGGTTTTCTCTATCGAGCTAGTTCCAGGAGCAGCACCGGTGTCTATTCCTCCTTATAGGATGGCCACGCCTGAGTTGCAGGATCTCAAGAGGTTGTTAGAGGAGTTTCAGGCAAAGGGTTTTATCCGACCCAGTACATCTCCTTGGGGTTCTCCGGTCCTTTTTGCGAAGTAGTCGGATGTTACCCTCAGACTTTGTGTGGATTATCGGAAGATGAACCAATTGACGGTTAAGAACCGATATCCCTTGACGAGGATAGATGATTTGTTTGATCAGCTTCATAGAGCACGAGTGTTCTCAAAGATTTACTTGAGATCCGGTAATCATCAGCTGCGCGTGAGACCATCTAATATACCTCCCACGGATTTTAGGAGTAGGTATGGTCTATATGAGTATACGGCTATGTCGTTCGGACTCACGAACGCACCAGCAGTTCTCATGGCTCTGATGAATCGTGTGTTCCATCCATATCTTGATTCATTTGTGGTAGTATTCGTGGATGACATCTTGGTGTACTCTCACACTCGACACGACCATGCAACCCATATTGAGATCGTATTGAGTACACTGAGAGAGCATCGATTATATGCTAAGCTCTTGAAGTGCCACTTTTGGATGGACCAGATTCACTTCCTGGGTCATATCATCTCAGAGGTAGGAGATGCAGTAGACCCAGAGAAGGTGAGAGTAGTAGCTTCCTGGGAGCATCCCATGAACGTGTTTGAGATACGGAGGCTCTTAGGGCTAGCTGGTTACTATAGGCACTTCATACAGGTCTTCTTCTACTTAGCAGCACCGTTGACAGGTATGACTAAGAAGGGTGTGAAGTTCGTTTGGTCAGAAGATAGCGAGACAACATTTCAGGACCTGAAGGGAAGGCTGACATCAGCACCGATCCTGATACTCCCAGAGAAGGGGAAGAGCTATACAATTTACTGTGATGCGTCAGGGATTGGGCTGGGAGCTGTTTTGATGCAAGGTGACCGAGTTTTGGTGTACGGGTCTCGGCAGTTGAGGCCACATTAGAGGAATTACCCGACGCATGATCTCGAGTTTGTTGTAGTTGTGCATGCGTTGCACTGTTGGAGACATTATGTATTGGGAGAGAATTTTGTGGTTTTCACCGACCACAAAATCCTCAATTATATCATTACTCAGCGTGACCTGAACCTGAGGTATAGAAGGTGGGTCGAGTACCTACAATCCTTCGATCTTGAGCTTGCCTATACACCTGGTAAAGGTAATGCAGTAGCTGATGCACTGAGCAGGAAGACTCAGATACAGGCAGTGCAGTAGGCCAGTGGTGAGTGGAAGCTTATGGCCTTGTTCTCTGAGATGCATCTAGAGGTGAATGACAGTCAGGGGAAGACTTATCTTTCCTCATTATCTGTGACTTCTACCATCCTCGGCAGAGTGAGGATGAGGCAGCTATCGGATTCAGAAGGCCTAGTTCTACGGGAGTCAGTGGCACGTGAGGACCCTCCTCCCGGATGGACGATATGCGATGATGAGGTTTTGTGTTTCCATGGATGTGTATGGGTTCCAGAGGATATACGCGAGGAACTGATGTGGGAGTTTCATGCTTCATCTTGGGTAGTTCATCCTGGGGTTACCAAGATGTACCGAGACTTGAGACGTCAGTACTGGTGGTCTGGCATGAAGGGAGAGATAGCTAGTTTTGTTACGAGATGTTCCACCTGTCAGCAGGTGAAGGCAGAGCATCAGAGACCAGCTGGATTGTTACAGCAGTTGCCCATTCCAGAGTGAAAATGTAATGATTTTGCGATGGATTTCGTGATGGGATTGCTAATTTCACATCGAGGAAATGACGTCGTGTGGGTTGTAGTGGACAGACTCGCGAAATTAGCTCACTTCGTGCCGATCAAGGAGACCTTCAGTGTGGACGAGCTCGGAAGGATGTATATCTGAGAGATCGTACGTCTTCATGGGGTCCCTCGTTCTATCATTTCAGATTGGGACGCCCGCTATACGTCTCATTTATGGCAGAGTTTTCAAAGGGCGTTGGTTACACATGTGCTTCTGAGTACAGCATACCACCCTTAGACAGATGGTCAGTCAGAGCGGACGAAACAGGTGCTAGAGGACATGTTGCGTGCATGCGTCCTAGAATTTGGGGGCTCGTGGGAGAAGAATATACCCTTAGTCGAGTTTTTCTATAAAAATATTTTTTAGGCGACTATTGAGAAGGAACCATACAAGGCTGTATATGGTAGGCCATGCTGATCACCTTTGTGCTGGTTAGAGGCAGGTGAGGCAGCTTTACTAGGGCCACAGCTCGTGCAGGAGACATTTGAGTAGGTCCAGTTGATTCGGAAGCGGATGGCTACCGCTCAGTCTCGTCAGAAGTCTTATACTGATCACCGTATAAGACCTTTGGAGTTCGTGGTCGGAGATCAGGTTTTCTTGCGTGTTTCGCCAAGGCTGGGACACGAACGGATCAGGAGACATGGTAAGCTTTCACCGAGGTATGTGGGACCATTTAAGATTCTGGAGAGAGTTGGGCAGGTTGCCTATCGTTTGTAGTTACCACAGCGGTACCGAGCCATGCATGACGTCTTCCATGTGTCTCAATTGAGTCACTACCATTCAGACCCATCTCACTCCTTTTAGCCAGAGGAGGTTGAGCATCAGCATGATTCATCCTTTGAGGAGCATCTGATCCGTATCGTTGACAGGAGCACAAAGGTTCTCTGAGGCTGGTCAGTTCCTCTCATACAAGTGCTATGGTAGCATGGCCGAGTGCATGACGAGACTTGGGAGAGGGAGGCCGACGTACGTGCTCAGTGGCCAGGGCTGTTCTGAACTTTCCCTTCACCACCCTTGAAAGGGAAATTTGGGGACAAATTGCTATAAGGGGGGAAGATTGTAAGAACCCAGTTCTTGTTTTAGAGGTATGGGATTCTTCATTTCCTTTCATTAAGTGATTTTGAGAAAATATGGAAAATAGGGAAAAATTCTAAATTTTGGAACTACACGCCGTGTACTTTATCCACATGCCATGTACTTTTGGACGTGTTGGGATGAGTACACAGGGAGTGTGGCCATGCCGGTGACGAAGGGTGTAGGAACCGAATACATGCCATGTAGTGGTACCTTACACACCGTGTAGTCAGTTGGCAGGCTTAAATAGTAAGGCGGTGGCGTCGCCGCCAGCTGGGAGATAGTACACGTCGTGTACTCGAGAGTACATGTCATGTACTCTTGTCGACGGAGGAACAGTGTGGCGAGGCTGCCAAATGAATAATTAAATGAAGGGAGTACACGTCCTGTACTTGGTAGTACACGACATGTACTTTGTTTTTTCGGCATAAAACTGGCATTAGCATCCTCATTTGGAAGAGGAGGCACTTGAGTCGTTTTGGAGCCAATGGAGGAGGCCAGATCTTTGATGATCCATCGGGCGTTCATCTGGAATCCGATTCGACTTCGGACGATCTCGTTGGAACTGCACGGGTGAGACCTCTCCTCTCCTGGTTTCGTTCTTTACAATTCTTCTCCTAACATAAGTTATTTATGTTTTAATGGGTTTTGATCTTCGTAAGATCTACACCGTTCTTGGGCGTTTTTGGAGTCGGCGTTCGGGTATAACATTCGTTGGCGTATAAGGGAGGTGTCTTGGTGTTATTTTTGCAACTGTCGTGCGTTTTTGTGCATTTTTGAGCTACGAACCCATGTTGGGGTGTCGTGAGGCTGAGGCCGTGGCTAATTTAACTACCTAGAACTGTATAGGTAATTAAATAAAGTTGTAAAAATGTTGTTTGGGATCGTTGCTTGGATCCAGGACCATCCCGAGGGGTGTGTTCCTATGTTTAGCCGTTTGGCCAGGATACCCAAGGGTATGCCTTAAAGTAGTAATTTAAGAATTTCCTTGAGAGGAATTGCTTGTTACTGCTTGTTTTCCAGTTGGGCATGGCCCGATTACCTATTTAGCCTGAGGGCATTTTTGTATTTAGCCTGGGGGAATTGTTGTGATTGGACTGAGGGCGTGACTGTTTTAGCCCGAGGGCTGTCGTATATCGCCTGAGGGCAACCTTTCGTGCCAGATGGCTTGTCTTATGTGCCTGTGGGTGACACTTCCTATGCCTGAGGGCAATTTCTGTTACGCCTGAGGTCAATACCTGTGGGTTGGATTCTGTATGGCCTGAGGGCGTGGTTACTATTTTAGCCTGAGGGCACGGTACTGGTTGGCCTGAGGGCATGGTGCTGTTGAGCACAAAAATGTTACTAAATTAAGGGAATTAAATGAATAATAAAATGTAAATTTAACTATTAAGTTAGTATAATTTTGAGTACTTCTTAGTTATTGCATTTTACTACTGCACACTTGTTGCATGTTTTACACACAGTTGAGCACGGACCTTTGGTGGTTGCCTACTGAGATATATTTCTCACACCCTATTTGGGTCATGCTTTTTGGCCCAAACATATTACATTGTTGTAGGTGTAGATTGGGGCAAGAGTCCCTATACAGGTACTTGACTGTTGCTGATGAGTAGGAGGGAATGGGACCGAGCCTAGGCTCGCGATGCCGCTGCCAGCTGTTTTTCTTGTTTCGTTGTACTATGATTCCTGTTGTACTGTATTGATGTATAACATGTTCTGGCTATTTTCTTAGAACTTGAAACATGTAGCATCATCACTTATATACTGTTGGTTATATCAACTGTAGTAGTTACTTCAGTTGTGTATGTTTACTGCTTCCGCTGTTTGTTGTATGTTTATTTTGGTATTCCTATGCGCTACACTTTGACAAATGGGGGCATAGTTTCCCCACTATCAGACATGGTCCCTCACTGCTAGTCTGCAGCCTCTGGTGTTTGGGGAAATGCGCTTGAGGTCTTGTGGCGAACCGGGCTCGGGGCACCCGTTGCGTGGCACCCGGGTCCGAGACGTTACAAATAACATATATGTAATTACACACACACACATAGAGAGATATATATATATATATATAGTACAATTATTATGTCATATATTACATACTTATTAGTAATATATATATATATTATAATCATCGATGAATATTGAACGTGGAAATGAATTCCATCGCGTCGTGGAGACGGTAATCCGTACGTACGCACGAGCGACAATATCATTTCATTAACGGTGTGGAATTGGATGGTATATTAATTTTATAGAGACATTAGCATGTTATTTTTATTATTTATATAGATATTACTCATCAATATATCTATCCAAATAACAAATTGTAGAATAACAAATTACACCACGGCATGGAGACGGTAAGCTGTACGCACGCACGCATGGTGACGTTATCATTCATAATATGGATATAATAGTGAATATAGTTGTGTCATATTTATAATTACATCACAGCATATACAAGATACTGGATTTATTATTTTATAACTGATACAACAAAGAAATAGTAAGTAAAAAAATAAGAGAACTTGGAAGAGGGTGGTGAAATCATTACCTCTTCTTCAGGTTCTTCCTTTTGATTTGATCAAAAGGGCTTCATAAGATGGATTTCTGACCAAAGGAAGGACTATAGGATGATGGTAGGATAGTTGGGAGGATATATCTGCAGGGTTTGGCTGATCCAAATGGCTTTGGAGGTGTGAATTCAAGAGAAGGGGAAGTGCCCTTTTATAAGATGGGTGAGGGGAACCTTAAGAAAAACATAAAATATTATTTTATAATAAATTTATTTTCGGTTTTTAATGGCTCCAAAATGAATTTTTTAAAGGCTAAGGTGTGGATGGGTCGAAAACCACTCAACCAATATGTTTCAGACAGTTTTAGGTCACCATATTAACCTTAAACTTTAGATTTAACTCTTAGTTAAATTGTTTGACATTTACCATGTCTCTTTGTATTTTTATATTATATGGTTAATAAACATACTATAAAATACCAATTGAACCACAATTGGTTAATTAATAACGCATATATTATTATATAAGACTTTTGGCTGAACCATAGATTTTTAGTATTATTATATCAATTAATAATATAATATTTGTTTTAAAAATGATTTTATGTCAATTTTGACACTATTTGGAATTTGTTTTTTTGTTAAAATCATAATAGTGTGATTACTTCAAAATAATTCATCTAAAAATACATAACATGTCATAATAACCAATGAAATTAATGTATTTTATAAAAAGTCTCAAATTACATTTATTTGGATATTTATAATGTCAATTATTTTAATCATTCATTAATACGGTAATTACTGCATCATCATTATGTCATAATGAAATTTAACTATTTAATGTCTAAAAATTATAAATAAAATACCATTATGTAGGAAATCTTTTATCTTCCTAATTAATAATTATAGTCTAATTTATCTTATGTATAAACCTATATTAAAAATGTTTTAGTTATTAAACATTGATTTTAAGTCTTTTAACCCTTCATTGAATTGAATAATAATAAATGTCCTAATCTAATCCAAGTGGACCTAAAAGATCATATTGCATTCCTAAGGTCGTATTTTGTTGAATTAAACTTATGAAATATAATTTGAAATTTTGTTATGGATAAATATTATCATTTTTACCCTTAATTACCTTTTTTACTTTTAATTGTGGTAAAGGAATGTAAAAATGTTACTATTCACCAAAAATTATTTTTATCTTATTAAACCAGATTTTTCTAACTGATATCAACCGTGTCTCTATGAGTTTTGAAATTTCAGTCACAGAAGTGGTAAAATTATGTTTTATGTGAATTTGTAAATTCTCATAGGATGTGGGTAAAAGACGGTGAAAAGTTCAATACAATTTTATATATCTAGTATTATTAAAAAATGACTCTAATGAATTAAACTGAACATATATAGGTATTATATATCTATTTTTATCTAAAATAGATATAAATAAAATAAATAATTATTTAAATAAAATTCAAATTTTAAACAATAACTTAGTATTTTTCACTATTCATCAAAAATTAAAAGTCTTCAGAAAAATACCAAAAAATTACACTAAGCTAATTTTGATATTAAAAATTCAAAAAAGAAGTCTATTTTAGAAAATTAAAAACATATAATTTGCATTTTTTAGTTTAAAATTAATTCCCATTGTCAAAACCAAAAGATGTATTTTTAAGAAACTATAACTATGAAAATATTGACACTTGTTTCTGCCGAATCTCAAAGTGAAATTACTTACAATGACTAGAATTACATTAAATAGTAAAAATAAAATCTATTTATACATTAAAACCATTAAAATGTTTAATTTAACACTATAATTTATTTTGATTAAAAAAGTTATTTTCAATTAAAATATAGTATTTTTTTCTATTCACCCAAAGATAAAAGTTATCAGAAATACACCAAAAAATTACAGAAACTAAATTATTATGTCCCAATTATAAAGAATAAGTTTTTTTTGTCATATTGAATATATAAAAGATTCAATGATTGGATTTATAAAGGGGTCACCATTAAAAGTGGGAAAAATTTCATTTTTGGAAAAATATTTCTTTTATCTGAAAAAAATGAATTAATTCTTACATTATGTCTAAGAAACTCATGATATGGATTCTAAAATTTTAAGGATTATATATAGTTCAAAATTCAGTTAATTCTATTCATAACGGCTTTTGAACGGCTAGTTTGGTAGGCCGTGGGGCACTTGAACTCGGTGTTACGTGTAGTGCAAGTTATTGAATTGCTTTAAATAAATAACGTTCTATGAAATCATGGGTTGCTACATTCTTCCCTCCTTTAATCAAATGTGTCCTCTCAATTTGAAATTGTTCTTTGAAAATAAATGTTTGAAAATAAAAAATACTTTTGTGGAGAACTCATATCAAAAATTGGGTTAATAAAATTTAGTCATAATAAGAGAGAATATATATATATTTACTTGACAAGTAGTATTACATCCTTTAACTAATTCCTACCACAAACTCATCATTTACTCTAAAAGATTTCAAAAAAAATATTATATTTATCCTAATCATATAGCGTTCCAAAAAAAATTTATAATTCATCTACTAGACCTTTTAAAAAAATTACATTAATCAATATAGGACATCACATGGGCTAGTGGTAGTTGATGCACCCTTGTCGCCCTTCGGTTGGGGGTTCATGACTCGCAGACTTTCCAGGCATGACGAGTTGCCGCCCGACCTCCGGGTTGTCCTTTTTATAGGAATCCAAAAATAATCTCAAACTAGAATTATCCAAAATACTTCTATCCAAACTCATAGTCCAAAATTTATAAGGAAGGTAAACATAATGAAGATCCTTTTTTCCACGTAATAACATGTGAACACCTTCATCATGTATTCTTTTAGAACACTGCAACATCCTGAATAAACATAAAACCTTATTGATTACATCTATACTCCCTTATTCCTTCTAGGATACTGGATATACTCCTTCGATCCAAAAATGTTGTAAACTCCAAAAATGATGGAATATACAAATAATTAATCGGTTTTAAGGTAGTCAAGAATATCTAATATAGTTTATCCGAATCAACCATCTCTTATTCCAAAACTACTAACTTAGTATCACGACTATATAATCTCAAATTCCCAATGAAATAGTACTATAGTACAATCCTTATTTATTTCCATAATTCATATAACCTGTACATCATTGATACAACACTCAAATGACACAATACATTGATAACAAAATGAGAACTCTTAATCATTCCTCTTCATCTTTGGTAGTATCATAACATGATTCTTATCCAATAGCAACATTTGGGGTATACTATGATAATTTGGACATTGATTCACATAATGTCCCATCATTTTGCAGATGAAGCATTGTATATTGGAAACTTTTTTCTTACCCTTGGAATCACGTACTTGGTGTCCTTTTTCTCCACACTTATAAAAAACTTCCATTCCCTTGAAGCATTTTCCAAGGTGATTTTTTCCAAAGTAATCACGTATGGGAAAATCCTTTTATTCCCTCTTCCCTTTACCCATCTTTCCCTCTTCTATCCTTTCATTCTATTGCTTCCCTTCAAACCTATAGGACTCAAGGAATTATTTACTTATCTTATTAACACATGATACTATTTCTTCATATGTTGAGTATACATGGGAGACTATTTTCCTTCTAAATGTTGGATTAATACCGTGAAAGATATTATCCTTCTTACTCTTTGGATCATATGTATTACTGGAGTTCACATTCCTTTACTGGGTTCCATTTCTATACAATGGAATGTACTACGCTAGTTTATGAATTGCAATCAATAATTCCAAACTAGTAAAATACCTAACCTAAATTGAACAGTTTATAGATATAATCCAAAAAAATATTTTCTTTGAGGTGGTATATAATCGTATATCCTTCGTAATGATTTGAAAATAAAATGAGAATTATGCTAAACATATGCCCCGAGAGTGCCGTAACCATGAGTACAGAAAGTGCCATTATTGTGCACCAGTTACCATTCGAGTGTAGCTTAAAGCGGTGTTTTTCGGTTTTACCCCTAGGTACATCTGTGCCAGAGCCACCTCTACATGCTCATATCCAGATAGAGATGTATTTTCTTGGAAGAATCACAAAATTTCTACATTACCAAAATTATAGGAATTTCTTCCTTAATAATCCTCATAGTCTATATTAGGGTAATTTTCTCTAATCGGAGTATATATAAATCTAGTTTCCAAGGTTATTTCTAAGCTTCCTTTGATACCAACTGTAATACCCCGACCCGAGTTACCCAGAGCCGGTGTATTATTTTAATACATTGGCATGATTACAAGGAATCTTGTCCAGAAGGACCGACCAGTTTATCACCCTTGGAAAATTGATAACATAAATTAACTTTACATTACAATTTCAAACATAAAATGCAGCATAGATAGTTATTTTAGAAATCCATTATTCACTTTTGCTTAACCATAAATATCAATCATAATACACTTCTTCGAATCCTGGGAAAATAAAACATATAAAAGGGGTGATCCCAGAAGCCCATTAAGTGTAAATAATTTAGCGGAAGCTATAAACATTTAAGGCAAGATGTGTAATAAAAAAATAGCCTTTTAAATATAAAAATGAACATAATATGGAAAAATAAATCAAGAATTACCATATAAACATGCACATGGATATTCTACTAGTTGAATAATCAAATGTAATAACAAATTTCATAATGAGTAAATGTATAATACCAGACATTAATTTATGTTTCAAGGCCTCATGGAAGGACCTATGGGATAACTTTAACCGGACCCAAACCCAGAGATCCTCTGTAACCAGACTCCATCCCGGAGAGCCACTATAATTGGACTCCAACCTGGAGAGCCTATGTAACCGGACTCCATCTCGGAGAGCCTCTGTGACCGTACTCCATACCAGAGGGTCTGCTATAACCAGACCACAACCCGGAGGGCTTACATTCGCTGATCTATAACCCAAAGGATACTAGTCCAACACATTCATCATAAGAAGAGGTTGAAATATAACACAAAAAATCCTATTAAAACTAGTATAAGAAATGTCACTACTTTAACCATAACCATGAATGGCATAAAAATAACTCATCCATATTCAAATATATCATAAAACAATAAATACCATATGGATGATTTGTATCATAACAACTAATCTTCAAACAAGGGTAAAATTTATCAAAGAATGTTATCATAGATGAAATAAAAACTATTTGATAGAAGTATCTCTTTCTATTTTGAAATCATTTAAGAGTAAAATAATTATAAAGAAAACATTTATTTTGAAAATCATCTTATAATATTGTAATAGAATCATTGATAATGATATAATGGTGGAAAATAGACACACCCGTCGTTTAGGTTAAAAAAACATTCTTACCTTACTTTTTTCAAAAAGGTCATAAAGTACCTTGTTTGGAAAACGATGGAAAAATTCTTTTCAAAACATATAAGGTCAAATAATAGTATAAATTACTTCACCTCATTTTCTAGTAAATAGTAAAAATGTTTTGAAATACAGTTTTAAAAAACATGGTTGTGGATGATAAAGATATCTTAGTAGATAATTACCTATAAACAACCTCGGATAATGAAGTGATCGTAGAAATTAACCCTTACCAATTTGGTAACATACAAAACATACACACCATGAAAGAAATATCATAAAATGAATATGTAAATACATAAAAATTAATGTGTATTACAAAAATAATACAATAATTGGTTGTACATACACCATACAAAAGTTAATAGTTTCAATATGGCATGAATCTCATAGGAATAAGGAGTGAGATGAAAACCCTTTACATTGCACATTCCATTAGTTGAGGGTACATTTAACCTCATGTATGAAGATTTTAGTAAGTTATTAAGTTATTCAAGAACCATATTAATATTTATGATATCATACATGATTCATTTATTAATTTATACTACACATTTAATAATAATTTCCATGCTAAATTAACATTTCGGGTAATAATCATTTTCTTTATCATAAGTATTTTATCTTGTTAATGTTGATTCTATCACTTAGATAAATATTTAAATACATAAATAATATAAAAAATGATTTATATATCATATATATTTAGAATATATATATATGTATAATAGACATATATATGAAATGAAAAACACCTTTTATGGAGAAAGTGGTCTGTACGTACACATAATCGTTGTATCCGTTTTCATATCGTATTGAACCGAACTAAGTGAATTAGATATATTTAAGTACATATATATATGTGTGTGTGTATCTCTAGTAGCATTATTATTTCATATATTATATAATTATTAGTAATATATATATTTTTATAATCATCTATTAATGGTGAACGTGAAAATGAGTCTCATCGTGTCGTGTAAACGGTAATTTGTACATACGAACGAGCGACAATATCATTTCATATAAGGTGTAGAATTGAATGGTATATTAATTTTACAGAGACAATTTCATGTTATTTTAATTATTTATATAGATATTACTCATCATTATTTCCATCCAAATAACTTAGTGTAGAATAAAAAAGTACACCACGGCGTGGAGACGGTAAGCCATACGCACCCACGCATGGTGACAATATCAATCATAAGATGGATAGAATAATGAATGTAGTTGTGCCATATTTATAATAACATCAAAGTATATAGAATATACTAGATTTTTTATTTTAGAATTAAAACAACAAAGAAAGGGTAAGTGGAATAATAAGAGAACTTGAAAACGGGTGGTGAAATCATTACCTCTTCTTCGGTTTCTTACTAGTAATATATATATATTTATAATCGTCGATGAATTTTGAATGTGGAAATAAATCCCATCGTGCCGTGGAGACTTTAATTCGTACGTATGCATGAGTGACAATATCATTTCTTTAAAGGTGTGGAATTGGATGGTAAATTAATTTTACAGAGACATTATCATGTTATTTGAATTATTTATATACATATTACTCTTCATTATATCCATCAAATAACATAGTGTTTAATAACAAATTACACCACGGCGTGGAGATGGTAAGCCGTACGTACGCACACATGGTGACATTATCATTCATAAGATGGATAGAATAATGAATATAGTTGTGACATATTTATAATAAAATCACAGTATATAGAAGATACTGGATTTATTATTTTATAATTGAAACAACAAAGAAAGAGTATGTGGAAGAATAAGAGAACGTGAAAGAGGGTGGTGAAATCATTACATCTTCTTCGGGTTCTTCCTTTTGATTTGATCTAAAGGGCTCCTTAAGTTGGCTTTCTGACTAAGTTCTTCCTTTTGATTTGATCTAATGGGCTCCTTCAAGAAAATTTTATATATCTAGTATTATTAAAAAATGACTTTAATTAATTAAATTGAATATATATAGGTATTATGTATCTATTTTTACCAAAAATAAATTTAAATAATTTAAATAATTATATAAATAAAAAGCCATTTTTAAAGAATAACTCGGTGTTTTTCACTATTCATCAAAAATTGAATGTTTTCAGAAAAATACAAACAATTTACCCTAAGATAAATTTGATATTATGAATTAAAAAATGAAGTCTATTTTAGAAAATTAAAAACTTATAAATTTCATTTATTAATTTAAAATTAATTCTCGTTGTCAAAACCAAAAGTTGTATTTTTAAGAAACAATAACTATCAAAAGATTGACACTTGTTTATGTCCAATCTCAAAGTGAAATTACATACAACCACAAGGAATGGATCAAATGGTAAAAATATAATCTATTTATAATTACAAATGATTAAAATGTATAATTTAACAATATAAATTAATTTAATAAAAAATGTTGTTTTAAGTTAAAATATAGTATTTTTTACTATTCACCCAAATATGAAAGTTATCAGAAAAACACCAAAAAATTATTGAAACTAAATTCTTATGTCCTGATTCTAAATAACATTTTTATTTTGACAAATTTAATATATAAATGTTTCAAATATTGGATTTAAAAAGGGTTACCCATTAAAAGGAAAAAAAGTGCATTTTTTGAAAAATACTTCTTTTATATGAAAAAATGAATTAGTTCTTACATTATGTATAAGAAACTCATAATGTGGATTATAAAATTATAAGGATTATATATAGTTCAAAATTCTGTTAATACTATTCATAACTGCTTTTGAACGGCTAGTTCGGTAGGTTGTGGTGCGCTTGAACTTAGTGTTGCGTGTAGTGCAAGTTATTGAATTAATTTAAAGAAATAACATACTATGAAATATTTGGGTGTTACACATGTACATTTATTATTAATATACCCCATTAAATAATTAAAAATAAACAATCTCGGAGAAAAATGATATTTTCAATGTCATCACTTACCTTAAGTCTTATATGCTTTGTATTTATCCAAACCTTCCATATAATTATTTAAATAATTTTACTGATATATTACATAATCATATTAATTTTTATGAAAACATTTTAGATCATATTTTAATCAATATTTTAGTAACATTTCATTGTTACTCATTATTTGGGTATTAACTACATTATGTTCTATTGCATTTTTTGTCAGATATGTTCTTATTCCCTTTTTTATGTTATAGTTATATAATTTAAAGAATTATACTATTAAAATATATATTATATTTATTCATTAAATTTATTAAATTAATTTATATAATCATGTTTTAATGAAGATTATGTAGAACGAATCACATCGCACTGTCGAGATGGTAAGTTGTACATACGCACGAGCGACGATATTATTCGCATAATTGTTTAATTGTATTGAAGTAGATGGTGTATAATATCTTAGAATTAGTATAATTTTATAATAATCATATATAGTTATTAGTTACAACATTATACCCATCCAAGTAAGGTGGTGCTAAAAAACAGATTACCCCACGATGTGGAGACGATAAGCCTTACGTTCTCACATGCGGTGATTTTGTTTTTTATCGGATGGATAGAATGTGAAATAGGGTTTTTCATAATTATAATAAAATATCAGTATATGATTGATAATAATGTTTTTAATTTACAATGAAACATCTCATTATGATGATGTAGAAGAATAAATAATTTTGATAGAATCGGAAGAAGAGAATGCCTCTTCCTCAACCTGCTTCTTTTAAATTTACTCTTTGGGAACTAGAGATAGCCTTTGACGAAGACCAGAACCCCTAGAATGAAAACTAGGAATTTGGGAAAGAAAAATGGCAGGTTATGGCCGTGCTTTACGACTCAAAATGAATTTAATATTTGAGGGAGTATGTGCACTTTTACAATTGAGGTGATGTGCACTTTTGGAAACTCCATAAATAATAATTTATAATAAAATCAAATCCTACCCATTAACCTCCAAAATTTCATATTTTTGAATATGAGATAATATAGGGTTGTAATATTCTCAACGAATAAATTTTGGACAAGTTATTTCATCAATTTAAACCACATATTTTTAATTGACACTTTGTTATTCTATTTTATTTTAATTCTGGTAAAAACATTATAAATATTTAATGGTTATAAATATTTACTTATATGGTGTTAATTGAACATAATTGGCTATTTAATGAAATTATCTACATTATAATTATCACATTGAAATTTTTAAAAATATTTTTATCATTTTTATATAATGTACTAAAATGTTTTTTTATAAAATATCAATACTGTCAATTTTTACACTATTAATTTATTTGACGTTAAATAAAATCCACACAAAATTTAAATTTGAACCAAATTATTTAATACACTACTAACATTTCGTATTCACCTAGATAATTTCGGAATCACGTTAATTATTTCATATGATATTTATTTTAATATTTTTAGTAACATTTATTTGATATTTCTATTAATAAAATAATTTTTACGTCACTAGTGTGTCATCATTAACGGTAACTATTTAGATTCTAAAAATTATAAATAAATTTATATGATGTAGGTAATTTTTTTATATATCCATAAAATATATATATTTGATATTATCTCATAGTTAAAAATATATTAGAAATAATATACTTATATAAAATGTGATTGTGACATTTTGTCACATTCATTAGTTTTTATTACATTCATTTCATATTCATCGGTATGTACCCATTATGCGATTCCAATTCAAAAAATAAATGATAAAGGTCTAATTTAGTCAACCAATAGGATTTTTACAAGAGTGAAGAAAATTTTATAAGATTTTTTTACCCTTAATTATTCAATTTACCTTTAACCCTCGTAATGAAATAATTACCAAAGTTTTTATTCATAATGCCCAAAAATAAAAGTATCCTATTATCAAAAATTAGACCTAATTATTACAAAAATGGAATCAATTTTTAAAATTTAAAAGCACAAATTTTTCATTATTTAATTGAAAATCAATCCCTTGTTCGTAATGAGATAACATGTTTTTTAAATGATAAAACATTACAAAAGGTTGAAATGTTTTTACATAAGAATTAAATGTAAAATTAATGATAATGACATAAATATTTTTGAATAATAAAAATATATTGTATTTATATTTTAAAAAAATTCAATATTATAATGTACCCATATAAACTATCTTGATTAAAAAACATGTTTTTAATTAAAATGTATATTATTTTTACTATTCATCAAAACATGTTAGTTATCTAGAAAATTATCAGGAATTTATGCAAAGTAAATTTTTATATCCTAATTAAAAAAAATGTTTATATTTTCATATAGAAATTATTAATGTATCAAAATCCTAATATTAAATGTGTTCTCCATTCAATGGATTAAAATTAACCTTTTTAAAAAAAAATTGGTTTTTATACATCAAAATAGGGTTTTATACATACCATATAACTAAAATATCCAATGGATGAATATAAAAAATATTTTATTATGTATATAAACTAAATATTTCTCATTAATTTCATTTAAAAAAATAATTCACTAAAAAATAAAAATATCTAATTGATTTAAATTTTTCATAAATAATTTATATCCAATGAATTCGTAATAAATTTCCATAAGTTATTTATAATTTTTACTGCAAACCAAACAACTAGGGTATAATGGTTATTTTATAATAAGGGCATATTTTTGTTTATTTAAACTCAATATTTCTTGCAAATCAATCTACTTAAGAATAAAAATTATGTAAACAAATATTTTATAAAAACATTTAGGTGTTACATTCTACCCCCTAAAACTAAATTTCACCCTTGAAATTTATCACTTGGAAACAAACAGATGAGGATAACTATCCCCCCATAATATCGTCATGTTCCCATTTAGATTATTCAAATTGGGGGTTCTTCCATAAATCTTTAACTTAGTGAGTGGTCTTGTTTCGTAGAAATTTTTCCCCACGATTCAGAATCTCTATTGGTTGTTCTTCATAAGAAAGAGCATGCTCCAGTGGTACGACTTCTTATCTTATTACATGTTAAGGATTATGTATGTACATTCATAAGAGAGATACATGGAACACATCATGAAATTGGGAAATATTTGGTGGAAGTACCAATTGGTAAGCTACTATCCCAACACGATATAGAATTTCAAAAGGATCGATGTACCTAGGGCTCAACTTGCCCTTCTTTCCAAATCTCATTACTCTCTTCTAGGTATATATTCATAGGACACATTACCACCCACTTAAAACACTAGGTTTTTTCGTTTGATGTCAGCATAAATTATCTTACTTTGATATGCACTTATGTGTTCTTGAATAGATATAACCATTTGTGCCATTTCATCAACAAGATCTGGTTCTGATAGCTTTCTTTCCACAACATCATCCTAGAAAGTTGGAGTTCTACAATTATTTCCATAGAGGTATTGATATGGATCCATCTGAATACTGGAGTGAAAAATATTATTGTGAAAAAATTACACAAATGGTAGGTGTTGATCCCAACCACCTTTGAAATCCATAGAGCAAGATCTGAACATGCCTTACAGAGTTGAATTGTCCTCTCAGACTTACCGCCTGTTTGAGGATGATAAGAAATTATGAAACATAACACTATATCCAGAGCATTCTTAAGAATTTGTATAATGTTGAGGTAAACCTTGGATCATGATCAAATATAATGGAATGTGGTACTCTATGAAATCTTACCTCTTCTTTTAGATATATCCTGGCAAGTAGATTAAAATAGAAATCCTCTCTAACAGCAATGAAGTGTGCCGACTTCATAAGGGGATCAACAGTAAAATAGATAGCATTATTTCAATCATTTGTTTTGGGAAGTAAGATGAAAAACTCCATAGTGATGGTTTACCATTTCCATTCTTGTATTGGTAAGGGTTGTTACATCCCCTTAATCTTCTATCTCTCAGCCTTAACTTGCGGGAAAACCAAGAATCGAGTGACATATTCGACGACATATCTCTTCATGCCATCCCACCATAAGTACTCTTTCATGTCCCTATACATCTTTGTGTTCCCAAACCTTATTATTTCATCACAATCAAGGTTGAACTCCAGGACATTTCTCACCTTCTGTTGTAAAAATACATCTTCCCTCTGCACCTCCTTAATCTTCACAAGTATAGATGGTTTAACATTCATTTGAGAAAGATAATATTTCCCCCTTCCATTAAGATTTCAATATCCATCCTTTGATAAACCATAAATATTGGATCTTTTGTGATCCTCTTCATAGATAAGCGAGCATAGTCTTTTCAACTCAAAGCATCTACCACCTTGTTCTCTTTATCGGGGTGATAATGTATTTAGAATTCATAATCATTAATCAACTCCAACCATATTCATTGGTGTATATTCATATCCTTTTCTGTGAAGATATAATTTAAGAATTTATGATTAGTTTAAATATCGTACCTTTCACCATAATGATAATGCCTCCATATATTTATTGAAACGATTACTACAGCTAACTCCAAATATTGAGTTGGGTAATTTTACCCTTGAATTTTCAATCATTGCAAAGCATAAGATATCAAAAAACATCAATAATATCTGGCCAAAATAGTAAAATATTGGATCTCTATTATTGTTGTTGGTATAAACCATCTTTCAAAAACTTCTATTTTGGCTGTATCGACAAATATCCCATATCATGAAATTATGTTACGCATAAATGAATCATTCAAAATCCAAAATTCACACTTGGTAAATTTGGAATAAATCTAATACTTTCTCAGGGTATTAAGTAGATTTCCCATGTTATCTTCATCTTCTCCTTTACTATTGGAATAGACAAGAGTATCATCTATAAAGACTACCAAAAAATGATCAAGATAGTCACTAAATACTTTTCATTAGATCTATGAAGATAGCAGGGGAATTATTTAGAAAAAAATTCAACACTATAAATTCATAGTTTCTATGCCTTGTAGAGAATGTCTTCTTTGGTATATACTCATTTTAACCCTTAATTGATGATATCCTGAATGAATATCAATCTTGGAAAAGTATTAATCTTCCCTTAGTTGGTCAAATACGTCATCAATATAAATACCTATAAATTTCAAGGAAATTTTTTTTTCTTAATTTTCATTGAAATTTTACAAGAGCGCAGTTTCTGACGGCACCTGATTCCGAGGCCCGGTGTGCCCGGAATCATTTTCCGAAGTTTGGCTCGGGTACGTTCAGTGAACAGACGAGCGGGTTTTTCTAACTTTTGAACCGGTGCCCGGAATCGAATTCTGAGGGCACCGATGAAATCGCATCGCCTGTATTTTCTTAGAAACACCTCTTCCGGAGTTGCATTTTCTCGGGTGTGGTTTTTAATTTTCGGGCATAAAGTTAAGAAATAAAATAATTGTTCGAAAAACATTATTTTATTTCACTTAAGCCACCTGGAAGCCACTTGAAGCCACTTAAAAGCGGCTTAAGCTGAGTTGATCTGGATAGGATGCTATCC
Organism: Viscum album; assembly: GCA_963277665.1. NCBI lineage: Eukaryota > Viridiplantae > Streptophyta > Magnoliopsida > Santalales > Viscaceae > Viscum > Viscum album. The sequence continues at coordinate 220,410,104 of OY728127.1, read as the reverse complement.
AAAAATATCCTATCCTCTTGGTAGGATATTTGTGAGGTGGGACCCGCACGAGCCTCGCCGTTTCTTACCGCTAAGTAACACACTGGAGAAAACCCGTCATTATGAAAGTCAACTGATGCATTTTCTTAAATTCTTAACGCACCATTTAATTGGGTGGTTTGTTTCATGAATTAACTGGGCAGTTTCTTTCATTGAATTAATTCTATGAATTAATGGGTCGTTACTTACCTCTTATTCGTTTGTTGGCATAACAATAAAATAAGACCAACACAACTTTTGGAGGATTACACCTTGAGAGGTTTTTGACAGAGGTTCTTGTGCCTTCACCCTTCTTCGTGAAGAACGTGAAGAACACGAAGAACATGAAGAAAATGAAGAACATGAAGAACGTTGGCCTCCGATGAAGAACGTCGAACCCACGGAAATCGACGACGCGACGCCGTGTGCCGCGACGCCGACGTTTCCTCTCCCGCGACGTTCTTCTGCGACGTTCCTTCTTCCGCGATGAAAACCTTCGATCATCCGTTGAGGTGAGGGTTTCGGATTCCTTTTTTTTCTTTCCTTTGTGGGTTTTTAATTCAGAAGGATTTAATTATTAGTAATTAAATCCTTTTGTTCTTGAACCTCGGAGTTCGTCGACGCAACACCCTTCCGGGACGACGTGACGCCAGATACCATGACGACGCAACGATCGCCAATTCCGTGAAGAACCCGCGAACGACGACTTGAAGAGGTAGGGATTTTTGTTTTGGAAATGCCCTTATTCCCGTGAACGTTTCATTAAAATTGATGAACCGGTTTCAAATGAACAATTTTAATTTATTATAATTGTTGTTTCATGTGTTGAATTATCTTCTCCCGTTGTTGTTAACTAACGCAGAGGGTGCGGGCCAAACGAACACGGCCCGAAAACCCTCCGTCGTTCTTCGTGGTTGTGCGGATTTGGCGGGCGATGACAATACGTGACGCAAGGGCAGTGTGTTGATCCCGCAGTGAAGATCGGAACCCGAGAGGAACAATGACACAGAAGGGAAGTAAAACGGACCACCGGAGCAACTCTGGTGGCCCGCGGAAGATTCCGGCGGCGCGGGTCACCGGCGCGGCGACGCCCCAGTGCGCCGCCGGACGAGACGGCCGCGGCTTCAGCCGCGGCGGCGCGGGTCTAGCTCGCCCGCACGGGACGTGGCGACAGCCGCATCCGTTGCTCGAGCGCGGCCCCAACGCGGGGCCGCGGCATCTCCAGGCCGCGGTGGCAGCGCCCCGCGGTGCTCTGTCACTCGGCCGCTCGGCTAAACCGAGCCAGGCCGGTCCGACCGGCCGGGCCGCGCCCTGTCCGGAACTGACCAGCTCGGGTCGATCCAGTTCGGGTTGCCCCGGTTCGGCTGACCCCGGGGGGGGGGGGGGGGGTCGGCCCGGGCCCGGACCCCCCGTCTTCGGACTGTTTTCGGTCAAATGCACGTAACTTGAGCTACGGGCCTCCAAATGACTCGCCGTCAGCGTCAACGCGATCCTTGGATCGAGGCAGACGTTTCAGTATATCGCACTAAAGGTTTCGGAATACTTTGAGTTCGTCCGGGTTGGTTCGTACACAAAACCAACCGGGCCCTCCGAGCGGAAACACTCATATCTTGCGGTATGAACGTCCGATTGACGTGCCGTCGGCTTTGTTGTTTTCCACTATGTGAGACAGTTCTTTTGGCATACTCCACCCGAGGTTTGGATGCAGGTGGAGTACAGTCGGGTTGGTTTTTCCTTAAAAACCAACCGGGCCCCTGGAACGAAAAAGCCAATAACTCTCAGACCGGGCGTCCGATTGACGCGCCGTCTATGACGTTGAGTTCATGTTGACGATACGGAACTTTTGGATACATCAACTTAGGACTTTATGACAGTTGATGTATCGGCCTCTCGGCTCATGGAGAAGACCCTCCCGAACGCGCTTGCTGTGTGCGAGAACCCTAGAGCTGGCTGCGACTGCTACTGCGATGACGACCGTGCAGAGATCCTCAGTGGACTGCGGCGACGGCTGTGCAGAGATCCTCAGTGGACTATGGTGACGACTGTGCAGTGATCCTTAGTGGACTGCGATGACTACAGCACTCAGCGATCCTTTGTGGGTCAGTGCTACAGGTCTGGTGTGGGTCATTGCGGGGGTTAGTTACCTATCGATCCTTTGTGTGTCCGATGACTTAGATGGATCAGTGATCATCTTTATCGTCATTCGAAAAAGTATACCTGTGTGAGATGAATCCTGTGTTACTCTCCTTTGTGGATTGGGTTGAGCTATCCTGTGTGGATTTACTGTTTACGATCCTTTGTGGATTGTGTTGAGCTATCCTCTGTGGATTTACTGTTTACGCTCCTTTGTGGATTGTGTTGAGCTATCCTATGTGGATTACTGTTTACTCTCCTTTGTGGATTGTGTTGTGCTATCCTGTGTGGGTATATTTTTGCTTTCCTGTGTGGACTGGGTTGTGCTTGGGCTCGGACGTTGGAGCCGAACGGGAATTGATGACTTAGGTATATGTATGGGCATATACCTAAGCCGTGTCAGATGTTACTTTGTGATTTTATATTTCCTTTTTGGATTACCCTTTGTGGATTTCAGGAGACCTTCGGGGGTCTCGGGGTCCCTATTGAGTAGCTTATACTCACTCCTACACGGGCTATGCCCGCACTACGTTGTGTTGGATGCAGAAGACGGACATCGCTGATCGTGGTGGAGGCTTGCGGAGCAGGACGGTACCTGGAGGTGGACCACTGGGCGGGACATACTCGGAGCGGTCAGGTGGACCCGAGGAGCAGTGGAGGATATCTGTACCCACCCTTCAGGTGGGACTTCCAGAGGACGGCTCGACGCTGCGGCTTTTCTTTTCAGTTTCTGTTTTTCCATTTAGTTGTACTTTACAGTTGGGCTTGTATTTCCGGCCCCTTTTACTTTCAGCACATCTTGTTAAAGTTTTTACTTAGTGTTTACTTTTTCGCTTGCTTACTCTGTGGTGCTTGTTTACTTTTCAAAGGCAATACCTTCCCTTTTTCCGGGATTTACGCCTTCGTGCTAGTCTCCAGCCCCTGGCCTATGGAAGGTGGGCTTGGGGTAGTCACAGCACGGGCCCCGAGGACGGGTCGTGACAAATTGGTATCAGAGCTGGTCGGTTATACCGCAGACTCTGATCTTTCTTCTATGTGAAGCAATAGTGTTTAGCATATTGGGTGTGGTTATCAGTCCAGGGAGTCCAATGTTGGTGCGGCGGCCGACGTATCCATACACCAGGACCCTGACATCTGATTTCCAACCTAATGCATGAAAACATTGATTGCGTGTGTGTTTCAAGTTTCATTGTGATTACTTGTGTCAGCTCACCAGGTATATTGTTCTGACCATGGCACACTTGTTTCCTTTTCTGAAAGGCCCCACGACGGCAGCCAGCTAGGGTTCTGAGAGTAGAGCGCGACGACAACCTGCCGAGCGATGAGGCCTCAGTACATGGCTCGTTGACAGCAGAGGCACCGGCGATACCTTTACCCGCCAATCCCTCGATGCTTCTAGCGCCTACCGCTGACGATGCACGTTGCCTCAGAGCTCTGCACGAGTTCCAGCGCCAGCGACCACCCAGGTTTTGTGGGGAGACGGACCCCCAGGCAGCTGAGGACTGGCTGGAGGCGGTCGTTCGAGTTTTCAGGCTAGTGAGGACACCAGCAGACCTCATGGTGATCCTCGCGGCGAGCATACTGCACGCAGCAGCAGGACGATGGTGGAGCTTGATGCTCTAGGTACACGATGAGTCGTCTCTTCTCTGGACGGACTTCGAGAGCCTCTTCTACTCAGAGTTCGTCCCAGCCACCCTCTGTGCAGTGCGCATCTAGGAGCTTCATCATCTGTGGCAGGGCAGCTTGACGGTCGTCCAGTACGCAGTGAGGTTCACCAATCTTTCTCGCTACTCGACCGATATGGTACGGGACCCCTTCTTCCGGGACCGGACCTTTGAGCAGGGTTTGAGACATGAGATCAGGGCATCACTGATCTCCCTCAGCATCCCAACCCAGGAAGGAGTGCTGGAGTGAGCCCTTCTGATCGAGAGGTTTCTGGCTGAGTCCACAGAGAGACCTACCGCAGGGCTGCAGGTAGCAGAGCCTTCGGCAGCTGGTAGCCGACGGATGACTCAGGGTTCCAGGCAGACCAGAACTTCTGTCAGACGACCTCGGGACACTGGCTCAGTAGTGCGGGGCACACAGTGCGTTTCCAGTCTTCCGAGAGGCAGGCAGTGCTACGCGTGCGGCGGGTAGGGCCACATGGCTCGTGACTGCCCGACCCGCCATACCGAGGAGCAGCAGACGGTGGAGGGGCCACACAAGCAGAGGCAGAGGGTCGACCGTGGCGGTCCGCAAAGAGGAGGTGGACGAGGCAGAGGAGCTGGCTGAGCAGCAGGTGTTGGGCGACGCTTTGAGGCTCTGCCACCACCACCACCAGGAGGTCCGCCTCGACCATAGGGAGCTGGCGGGCAAAGACAGGCACAACTCCAGGCAGTGGAGGCCTACGACCACTTCACGCGAGAGATGATTCGAGGTACGATCTATGTCTATTCCACCTTTGCTGCATTTCTTATAGAAACAAGAGCGAGTCACTCTTTCAGAGCCGCTTCCCTTGTTCGGAGCACGGAGATTCCGACAGAGCCATTGGCTCGATCCTTACGGCTAGAGACCCCTACGGGAGCAGACTCGACGATCACACACTGGTTCTGGCAGTGTGAGCTTACTCTAGGAGGCGAGATCTTCGACTGAGATCTTCTTGTAGCGGCGTCATGGCCTTACGACATCATCTTGGGCATTGATTGGTTATCTACAGTCCACGCTCATATTGACTATTTTAGGCGCAAGGTGTGATGTGTGCGCACCGATAGGAGATGGTTCACCTTCACCGGCGAGAAGGGAGCCCTTGAAGCACAAGACAGACTCTCACAGAGGAGGGGATAGCCCATCACTCATCAGTTGGCTAGCCTCATCCTTGCAGTAGTTGACGTGCGGAGTCCTAGTTTTCCAGCAGTGGTGGATCAGTATGCGGACGTCATCCCCGACGACATTCCAGGGCTACCTCCTCATAGAGAGGTAGACTTTTATATTGATCTGTACCCCGGGACAACCCCGATATCCACTCCAGCATATCGGATGGCCCCCGCCGAGCTTTGAGAGCTACGGGTATAGTTGGAGGACTTGCAGGGCAAGGGGTTCATCCGACCCAGTGTTTCACCCTGGGCTTCCCCGATATTGTTTGCCAAGAAGGCGGACAGGAGCTTGCGACTGTGTGTCGATTATCGTCGCCTGAACCAGGTGAAAGTGAGGAAGAAGTATCCGCTACCGAGGATTGTTGACCTCTTCGATCAGCTCAAGGGAGCACGGTGGTTCTCGAAGATAGACCTCAGGTCAGGCTATCATCAGCTCAGAGTTCGAGATGAGGACGTGCAGAAGACGGCCTTCAGGTGCTGGTATGGCCACTATGAGTTCTGGGTTATGCCTTTTGGCGTAACCAATGCTCCAGCAGTGTTCATGAGCCTCATGAACAGGATCTTCCAGCCATTCCTCGATCGATTTTTCGTGGTCTTCATCGACGACATTTTGGTGTACTCGACCACGGAGGAGGAGCACGCCTACCACTTGCGGGTTGTATTAGACACACTCCGGGAGCACCAGCTTTTTGACAAGCTCTCGAAGTGCCAGTTCTTGTTACGTGAGGTCCACTTCTTGGGGAACGTCATTTCTGAGGTGGGAGTTGATGTGGATCCCGCGAAGATCGAAGCAGTGCTAGCTTGGGAGCCACCCAGGAGTGTGACGGAGGTGCGGAGTTTCTTGGGTCTAGACGGATACTATCGGAGATTTGTGCCGGACTTCTCCAGAGTTGCGGTGCCACTCTCAGCGTTGACGAAGAAGGGGAAAAGCTTCGTGTGGTCCGACAGATGTCAGCAGAGCTTCCAGGAGCTGATCAGAGATTGACCAGCGCACCTATCTTGAGGTTGCCTGAGGAGGGAGTTGGATACGTAGTCTACTGTGATGCATCAGGGACCGGACTCGGGTGTGTCCTGATGCAGGAGCAGGACGTGATTTCCTATGGATCACGCCAGTTGAGGCCGCATGTGCAGAACTACGCTACCCATGACCTGGAGTTAGCAGCAGTGGTCTTCGCTCAGAAGACATGGAGGCACTATCTGATGGGCGAGCTCTTTACAGTCTTTTCTGACCACCAGAGTCTCAGGTACATCTTCTCTCAGAAGGACATGAACCTGAGACAGCGGCGATGGCTCGAGTTCCTCCAGGACTATGACTTTGTGATAGTCTATACTCCTCGGAAGGGGAACGTAGTAGCCGATGCCCTCAGCAGAAGGACGGGCATTCAACTACTTGAGGAGGCGAAAGAGCAGCTAGCCGCCATGCAGATATCCTTCGTGGATAGGGATGGAGAAGCCTTCCTTCATTCTCTCACAGTCACCCCTCCACTACTGCAGCGGGTCATAGAGGCACAGCGTGGGGACGATGACTGTGAGACACGGCGTGCACAAATATCCTCGGGACAGGCACCTGATGGTTTCTCCCTTGGAGTAGAGCACGACGTCCTTTTCAGAGGACGTACCTTGGTACCAGTCTCTTTACGAGAGGAGGTGCTGAAAGAGTTTCACACTTCTCCTTTGGCGGTACATCCTGGAGTGGCGAAGATGTATCAGGATCTCAGATGACAGCACTGGTGGCCGGGAATGAAGAAGGTTGTGCCAGAGTTCGTTTCACGGTGCCTCACCTACCAGCAGGTGAAGGCAGAGCTTCAGGTACCAGCAGGCTTGGTACAACCCTTGAAGGTCCCGGAGTGGAAGTGGGACGGGATATCTATGGACTTCGTGACTGGACTTCCACACACTTCTAGAGGTCACGACTCCATTTGGGTGATTGTTGATCGACTCACCAAGTCGGCACACTTCTTACCCATCAGAGAGAGGGGCTCAGTAGAGAGCTTGGGGAGTCTCTAAATTCAGGAGATTTTACGGCTTCACGGTGTACAATCGACTATCGTCTCTGATCGGGACGCTCGTTTTACTTCCCGGCTTTGGAAGGGGTTGCAGGAGGCATTCAGGACGCGGCTACGTCTGAGCACCTCCTTTCACCCTCAGACGGATGGTCAGACGGAGAGGACCCTTCAGACTCTCGAGGACATGCTCCGCGCATGTGTCCTCGACTTTGGTCGCAGCTAGGAGGACCACCTACCCTTTGTGTAGTTCTCGTACAACAATAGCTACCACTCCACCATCGGGATGGCACCATACGAGGCGTTGTACGGCAGGCCTTGCAGATCTCCTTTGTGCTGGACAGACCCTGGGGAGTCAGCACTCGTGGGACCAGAGATGGTCCGGGCCACGACAAATAAGGTCCATGTCGTCCAGGAGCAGATGAGGAAAGCTCAAAGCCGGCAGAAGTCATATTATGATAGGAGGCGGAGGCCACTAGAGTTCGAGGATGGCGACCACTTCTTTTTGTGTGTCTCACCTCGACGTGGTTTGCGGAGATTTGGCCAATGCGGAAAGTTGTCTCCACGCTTCATTGGACCATTCCATGTCCTCAGCAGGATTGGAGAGGTGGATTATAACCTGGATCTACCACATCAGTTGCATCGGGTGCACGACGTCTTCCATGTATCTCAGCTGAGGAGATACGTGCACGACCCGACGCACATCATTGACTATGGGGAGCTAGACGTGGATGATGGGGAGACTTTTGCGGAGGTCCCAGTGGGGATAGAGGATCGACAAGAGCGGGTCCTACGTGGGCGATAGATTCCTCTTGTGCGCATAAGATGGCACCACGGGAACCTCTAGGAGAGCACATGGGAGCGGGAGGCTCAGATGCGTGCTAAGTACCCACATTTGTTCCCTAGTTTTTGATGTATCTTTACGGGGACGTAAATCCCTGAGGTGAGAGTAATGTAAAGACCCGTAAATTTCAAGGAAATTTTTTTTCTTAATTTTCATTGGAATTTTACAAGAGCGCAGTTTCTGACGGCACCTGATTCTGAGGCCCGATGTGCCCGGAATCATTTTCCTAAGTTTGGCTCAGGTAGGTTCACTAAACGGACGAGTGGGTTTTTCTAACTTTTGAACTGGTGCTCGGAATCGAATTCTGAGGGCACCGATGAAATTGCAGCGTCAGTATTTGCTTAGAAATGCCTCTTCCGAAGTTGCGTTTGCTAGGGTGTGGTTTTTAATTTTCGGGCTTAAAGTTAATAAATAAAATAATTGTTCGACAAACATTGTTTTATTTCACTTAAGCCACATGAAAGCCACTTGAAGCCACTTAAAAGTTTCTTAAGCTGAGTTAACCCGGATAGGATCCTATCCAAAAATATCCAACCCTCTTGGTAGGATATTTATGAGGTGGGACCCGCACAAGCCCCGCTGTTTCTTACCGCCAACTAACGCACCCGCGAAAACCCGTCATTATGAAAGTCAACTGACACGTTTTCTTAAATTCTTAATGCACCATTTAATTGGGCGGTTTATTTCGTGAATTAAATGGGCAGTTTCTTTCGTTGAATTAGTTCTACGAATTAATGGGTCGTTACTTACCTCTTATTCATTTGTTGGCATAATAATAAAATAAGACCAACACGACTTTTGAAGGATTACACCTTGAGAGGTTTTTGACAGAGGTTCTTGTATCTTCACCCTTCTTCGTGAAGAACGTGAAGAACGCGAAGAACGCGATGAACGCCGGCCTCCGACGAAGAACGCCGAACCCGCAGAAATCGACGACGCGACACCGTGTGCCGCGACGCCGATGTTTCCTCTCCCGCGACGTTCCTTCTTCCGTGACGAAAACATTCGATCATCCGTTGAGGTGAGGGTTTCAGATTCCTTTTTTTCTTTCTTTTTTGGTTTTTTAATTCAGAAGGATTTAATTATTATTAATTAAATCCTTTTGTTCTTGAACCTCGGAGTTCGTCGACGTGACACCCTTCCGCGATGATGTGACGCTGGATACTGCGACGACACGATGATCCCCAATTCCACGAAGAACCTGTGAACGATGACATGACGAGGTAGGGATTTTGGTTTTGGAAATGCCCTTATTCCCATGAATGTTTCTTTAAAATTAAAGAACCGGTTTCAAATGAACAATTTTAATTTATTAAAATTGTTGTTTCATGTGTTGAATTATCTTCTCCCGTTGTTGTTAACTAACACGGAGGGTGCGGGCCAAACGAACACGGCCCGAAAACCCTCCGTCATTCTTCGTGGTTGTGTGGATTTGGCGGGCGACAACAAAACGTGACGCAAGGGAAGTTTGTTGATCCTTCAGTGAAGAACGGAACCCGGAACGAACAACGGCGCAAACGGGAAGGAAAACGGACCACCAGAGCAACTCCGGTGGCCCGCGGAAGATTCCGGCGGAGGCGCCCCGGCGCGCCGCCGGACGAGACCGCCGCGGCTAATGTCGCGGCGGCGGTGTCCAATGGACCCGCGGCCACGCGGGTCCAGCTCGCCCACATGGGACACGACGACAGCCGTGTCCGTTGCTCCAGCAGGGCCCCAATTCGGGGCCGCGACATCTCTAGGCCGCGGGAGCAGCGCCCCGCGGCGCTCGGTCACTTGGCCGCTCGGCCGAACCAAGCCAGGCCGGTCCGACCGGGTTGGGTCAATCCGGTTCAGGTCGACCCTGTTCGGCCGACCCCGGGGGGGGGGGGGGGGGGGGTTGGCCTGGGTCGGCCCGGGCCCGGACCCCCCGTCTTCGGGCTGTTTCGGTCAAATGCCCGTAACATGTGCTATGGTTCTCCAAACGACTCGCCGTCAGCGGAAATGCGATCCTTGTATCGAGATGGTCGTTTCGGTATATCACACTCAAGGTTTCGGAATACTTTGATTTCGGCCGGGTTGGTTCGTACACGAAAACCACCAGGCCCTCGGAGCGGAAACGCTCATATCTTGAGCTATGGACGTCCGATTGATGTGCCATCAGCTTTGTTGTTTTCCTCTATTTGAGATGGATCTTTTGTCATACTTCGCCCGAAGTTTGGACGTAGGTGGAGTACGGTCGGGTTTGTTTTTCCATAAAAACCAACAGGGCCCCTAGGACGAAAAATCCAAAAACTCTCAGATCGGGCGTCCGATTGGCGCGCCGTCTGCAACGTTGAGTTCCTGTTGACGATACAGAACTTTTGGATACATCATCGTCAGACTTTGTGACAGTTGATGTATCGGCCTCTCAGCTCATGGAGCGGACCCTCCCGAATGAGCTTGCTGTGTGCGGGAACCCTAGAGCTAGCTGTGACTGCTACTGCGACGACGACCGTGCAGAGATCCCCAGTGGACTGCGGCGAAGGCTGTGCAGAGATCCTCAGTGGACTACGCCGATGCCTGTACAGAGATCCTCAGTGGACTGTGACGACTACAGCACTCAGCGATCCTTTGTGGGTCAGTTCTACCGGTCCTGTGTGGGCCCGATCCTTCGTGGGTCCGATCCTGTGTGGGTCAGCGCTCAGTGGTTCTCTGTGAGCCAGTGCCTTCCGGTCCTGTGTGGGCCCGATCCTGTTTTGGTCATTGCGGGGGTTAGTTACCTATCGATCCTTTGTGGGTCCGACGACTTATATGTATCAGTGATCATCTTTATCGTCATTCGAAGAAGTATACCTGTGTCAGCTGAATCCTGTGTTACTCTCCTTTGTGGATTGTGTTGAGCTATCCTGTGTGGATTTACTGTTTACTCTTATTTTTGGATTGTGTTGAGCTATCCTATGTGGATTACTGTTTACTCTCCTTTGTGGATTGTGTTGTGCTATCCTATGTGGGTATACATTTGCTTTCCTATGTGGACTGGGTTGTGCTTGGGCTCGGACGTAGGAGCCGAATGGGAATTGATGAATTAGGTGTATGTATTGGAATATACCTAAGCTGTGTCAGATGTTACTTCGTGATTGTATCTTTCCTTTGTGGATTATCCTTTGTGGATTTCAGGAGACCTTCGGGGGTCTCGGGGTCCATACTGAGTAGCTTAAACTCACCCCTGCACGGGCTATGCCCGCACTATGTTGTGTTGGTTGCATATGATGGACAATGCTGATCGTGGTGGAGGATTGCGGAGCAGGACGGTACCTGGAGGTGGACCACTGGGCGGGACGTACTCGGAGCGGTCATGTGGACCCGAGGAGAAGTGGAGGCTATCTGTACCCACCTTTCAGGTGGGACTTCCAGAGGACGGCTCGACGATGCGTCTTTTCTTTTCAGTTGCTGTTTTTCCCTTCAGTTGTACTTTACAGTTGGGCTTCTATTTCTGGCCCCTTTTACATTCAGCACAGCTTGTTACAGTTTTTACTTAGTGTTTACATTTCCTCTTGCTTACTCTGTGGTGCTTGTTTACTTTTCAAAGGCAATGCCTTCCCTTTTTCTGGGATATACGCCTTGGTGATAGTCGCCAGCCCCTGGCCTATGGAAGGTGGGCTTGGGGTAGTCACGACACGGGCCCCGAGGAAGGATCGTGACAATCAATGTGTGGAAGAGGATATTATTTCATCATATGGATCTTGTTATGTTCACGATAATCAATGAAGATTCTCATTGATCTACCCTTCTTCTTAATAAATGGAACATGTTCTCCCAAAGGTGACACACTAGGGCATATGAATCCCTCATCAAGATTCACTAGGAGTTGCTTCTTCAATTCAAGCAATTCAATTGGGGCTAATCTATAAGTTGTCTTTGTAATAGGCAATGCACATGGTATGAGTTCTATTAAAATATAAAATTCATGATTTGGTGGAAGACATAGTAATTTCTCTGAAAAGACATCATAAAAATCCCATAAAATGGGTGTATCCTTAATCATGAGTTTCTCCCCATCCATTTGAGATACTCAACCTCCATTTATTGGAATGAATACCCATTAGATGCAATAAATTGCTTCTGAAAAGTTATATTCATATTTATATCTATTGATTATCATTAATTGATATGGAATATAAAATGTGACTTCCCTTCCTTGGAAATTACTATGATATCCATATAAATAAATCCAATACATTCCAAGAATCACATAAAATCCCTCTATAGGAAGGATCAAATGATTTTTTGGATGCTCTTTACCAGAAAATTCAACCAGATAAGAATTATAAACATTTGATATGATTTTGTTTCCACTAGGAGTTGTCATAGATATCTCAACATATAATTTTTGAGGTAATATGAAGATAGTCTTAGAACATTATTTAGAAATAAAAGAGTGGGTGGGACTAGAATCAAATAAAAAAAGTTCTAATTTAGATTGGATGGTTAGTGTACCTTTCACCAGCTCATTATCATACCCCACATCATCGATATTGATTTCATGTGACATTACTTTATCTTTGGATTTAAGAGGTTTTTTATGTCGATCATCGTCAAAAAATCCTTGGATTAGGGCATTTATTTGCATAATTCCCCATTTCCATGCACTTTTAACATTAAAGTTTAGGGGAGAATTATGTGTAGCCTTTCCGTTGTTTTCATCATTATATATCTTTTTTCCAATCACATTAGCATTCAATTTCCCAATGACCTTATTTTCTACACTTAAAACATTTACTAGTGCCTTTAAGACAATTTCCTCTATGTTTACTTCCACACATTGAGCATAAGGGAAAACTCGTTTTCTTTTTAGTGTGGTCTTTATATTTTCCTTTTAATTCTATTTTTCTCTTGTTATCAATCCAATATGATTGTTTGGTTACTCCAATCTCTATAATAACCTTGAGAACACATCAAAAAATTTCGTCATAGATATAGAAAATCTTAATGGATAATGCCCTTCAGAGACAGGATTTTATGCCACTAAATAATCGATAAATATTACAATTAGGTTGAATAATAATTTCATAAGAATACCTTTCAAGACTCGTAAAATTTTATTCATAGGTACTAATAGATTCGTCATAATTTTACTTATTTTTAAAGAACCCCTTCTCCATCTTTGTTCATAGAGTACAAGGAATGTACGTATTAAAAAATAAGTTCTTGAACTCGTCCCATTCCATGGACTCATTTTCATATCATTTCTTGGTATAATGAATAATTTTCTACCATTTATCAGCTTCACCTTACAAACTATGTACAACTAAGATGAGTTTATCATGATTAGAACATTTTTGAACTGAAAATATCTTTTTAGTTATACTGATCCATTGTTCTGCCACTAACGGATTAGAAGCCCCTATGAATGTTGGTGGACAATGCCTCATGAAGGATTAAACAGAATGTTGCTCCCCAATTTTTTCATTTTAATATTCTACATGATTCATATCATGATAAAGTTGTGTGATCCTAGCTATATGATTTTTTATTCCATCTCCCTTAACATTTTGTTTCTTGGGGGGACAATCATTTCATTTCCCATTGTATTGAACATTAAGACGGTTCTGTCAGGTTACATCCATTGAATAAAATCAAGAAGAATAATATGACCAACACTAATCATAAATGGAAGACCACATAATCAAGAATAACATTTATCCTAGGTTATTCATGAACATAACTAAAACACTAGGATACAGATGTTACCTATAGATAGACATATCCTTAGGGATTTTACTAAGGTTATACCATATTAATTTCCAATGGTTAAATATACCATTTCCATACTACCAACTATAGAAACTCATACCATACATAAATTTATATTGCATAAAAATTTAAGTATATTAATTGAATACATTAAACAAACCATGGCAGGAACATATAGGTATAGTTTTTTTATAAATTCGGAATCATTAAAAATTGGTTCATAAAACATCTACATTACCACCCATTTATTTCTTAATAACTAGACACCTTTTTGGAATAAAAAATTTAATACCCTTATTCATGACATGGGGAAATGAACATATGAAAGGGAGTTCCTTAATTCTATGTAATGTTAATCAAATGAAATATCAATTATATAATATTCATAAGAATATATCATTTGAAATTCATATCCTACATATAAAAGATAAAAATATCATGTCATGGGAAAAATAATAAAAGTGAAATGTAATCCTAATTTTCATAACATAAGAAAAGAAATTTTTTTTCATACACACATAAGCATTGAAAATCATTTCATATTTTTCAAGGCACATTTCCAAGACCATCACAGTGGGCAAAGTCTATTACTGAATCAAGTTTAGTCCTCTTTTCAAGACTTTATTACTGAACCATAATTATATTCCATACCATTCATGTATATCTCATGAGATATAAATATTTTCCCAATGAATTTTAAGGATATATAGGTCCCACCCATCTCATTATGAAACCATTCTTATGTGTGCCACAAAAATATAAAAACATTAACTATTGCAGATCCCAAAAACTGAAATGGGTTTCTTAAACATTATTCCATTATAAAATAATCCATAAATGGATTTCATAAAAATAATTCTGTCATTTAAATAATCAAATAATAGTAATAATAGTGGTATAACATAAACCTATCTATTCTTATATGTAAAATAATTTTGATAAAAAACTTGATCTTCATTTCAAAGGAAAATTTCATTTCTTCTTCAAAAACGTTTTCCTTCTTCCAAATGCCACACAATTTTAAAAGAAATAATTTTATGTGAAAATAACCTTGTAATATTGTAGGTTAATCTTCAAGGAAATATGGTATAATGAATGTGTATAATTCTGTTCATGCCGTACAAGTAAAAAACATTCTTCTTATACTTTTTCTGAAATAGTCAAAAAGTACCTCATACTGAAAACAACAGATTCCATTCATACCATTTAGTAATAAATTAATAATGGGTAAAATTTACATTTAGCCATTATAGAAGGATATATAGAATATTTTTAAATACATATATATGAAACATGGATTTGGATGAAAAAAATACCCTAGAAAATACTTACGAATAAACAATCCCAGATAAAAATGAGATTTGCAATGTTATCCATTACCTAAGGCTCGATGAGCTTTGTATGTATCCGAACCTCCTGTAAGAAGACTTAAATAATGTCACTGATTTATTATAGATTCATAATCATTTTTATGATAACATTTATGATCATATTTTCATCTGTTTGTTAGTAATATTTCATTGTTACTCGTTAATTGGATATTAACTACTTTATGTGCTAATGCATTTTTTGTTAGATAAGTTCTTATTATTATTTTTATGATATAGTTATATCATTTAAATAAATATATTATTATAGTATATATAATATTTATTCTTTCAATTAATGAATATAATCGTTTTTTAATGAATATTATGTAGAACGAATCACATTGCATTGTGGAGATGATAAGTTGTATGTATGCACGAGCGATGATATCGTTCTCATAATTATTGAATGGTATTGAAGAAGATGGTTTGTATTATCTCATAAATATTATAATTTTATAATAATCATATATATTTTTTATTTTCACCATTATTCCCATCCATTTATGGTGGTGGTGAAAACAGATTACACCATCACATGAAGATGGTAATCCATACATACACACGCGCATTGATTACATTTTTTGTAGGATGGATAGAAGGTGAAATATAGTTGTTTCAAATTTAAAATAAAATATCAGTATATTATTGATAATTATGATATTAATTTATAAGGAAAAAACTAATGAATAGTAAGAATAATAAATTTTTTTTAATGAATCGGTAGAAGAGATTACCAGTTCCTCAACTTGCTTCTTATAAATTTTATCTTTGGGACCTAGAGTTTGTCTTTGAAGAAAACCTGAACCTATAAAATGGAAATATAAAAGATGAGAAGGAAACTTGGAAGGGGTTGGAACCGATTTAAGGCTAGAGATTAAGTGAAGAGGTTAGGGAGGAGGTTCCCTTTTATTATTGAGTGGAGGGGCACTTTGTGAAACTCCATAAATAATAATTTATAATAAAATAAATCCCTACCCATAAACCTCAAAAATGTCCTAATTTAGAATATCAAATGATATAGATTCGTAATATAATCAAAAAATAAATTTTGGACAAATTATTTTGTAAATTTAATCCATATCTTTTTAATTGACACTTACTTATTTTATTTAATTTTAATTGTGATAATAAAATTTTAAATATTTAATGGTTATAAATAATAATTTATACTGTATTAATTGACTAAAATGTGCATTTTATGAAATTTTTGATCTTATAATTATCACTTATTAATTTTTAAATATTTTTATGATTTTTAAATCATTTATTAAAATTTTATTTTTAAAAAATATCAATAGTGTCCATTTTGACAGTATTCATTTATTTTTATTTAAATAAAATCATCACAGAAAGATATAATCAAACCAAAAAAATTAATACACTCTTAACATGTAATAGTCACCTAGAAAATTCATTTATAACATTACTCAGTTCCTATTATATCTATTTTAATATTTTTAAAACCATTTATTTGATATTCTATTAATAAAATAATTTTTGCGTCACTATTGAGTCATCATTAATGGTAAGTATTTCATCTCTAAAAATCATAAATACATTTATATGATTTATGTAGCTATTTTAAATTTCCACATACTATATATATTCAATATTGTCTCTATGTTATCCATATATTAAAATTTATATACTTATATAAAATGAGATTGTGTCATTTTGTCACATTCATTACTTTCTATTACATTCTTCTATTATTCATAGGTAAATCGACATTAAGTGATTATATTTTGAAAAATAAATGATAAGGATTGAATTTTGTCATCCAATAGTATTTTTATAGATGTTAAGGTAATTTTTTAATATTATTTTCACCCTTAACTACCCGATTTACCTTTAACCGTGGTAATAACAATAATTACCAAAGTTACTATTTATAATGCCCAAAAATAAAAGTATCCTATTAACATAAATTTATCCTATTGATTCCAAATAAGGAACCCATATTTATGACTTCAAAACTCAAAAGTTTTAGTAATTAATGGATATTCAATCCTGGTGTCCAAATGGGAGAACGGGTTTTTTACGAGTTAAAAAATTGAAAAAGATTGAAATGTTTTTACAAATGAATTCAATATAAAACTAATGATAATGATAAAAATATATATTTAATGATAATAATATATTATTCATATCCTTTAAAACCTGTAAATATTATAATTTAACCCTATAAATTATCTCGATGGAATTTTTTTAATTAAAATTTACCATATTTTTACTATTCATCAAAACATGAAGGTTATCAGAAAAATATTAGATATTTATCCAAAATAAATTTTTATATCCCACTCGAAAATAACATGTTTATGTTTTTGTATAAAAATTAATAATCAGTTAAATTCATAATACAAAATGGGTTCTCCATTCAATGGTGTAAAATTATCCTCTTAAAAATAGGTTTTTATACATCAAATAGGAATTTATTCACAACCTATGACTAAAATATCCATTGGATGAATATAAAAAATATTTTATTATGTATATAACACATATATATCTCACTAATATCATTAAAAATAATAATTCACTCAAAAATAAAAATATCTACTAGATTTTTATTTTTCATAAACAATTGGTATCCAATGAATTCATTATACATTTTCGTAAGTTATTTATAATTATTACCTCTAACCTAACAGCTAGGATATAATGTTAATTTTATAATAAGGGCATATCTTGGTTCTTTTATAACCACGATTACATGCAAAGTAAGATACTAATGAATAAAATATGTTTCAATAAAATATATCATAAAAACATTTGGGTGTTATATTTTCAATTTAAAGATCACAATTACCAACTCTAGATCATGGGTGGGAACTTTTTTCTCATTAATTTTCTACTACCTTGAGGCATAGGTTATCACTTTATCATTTTTCATCAGTACACAACCTAAGAATTTATTTGAAGCATCATTGTATACCAAAAATAGTTCTCCACTTGTCGGGGGTGTGAGTACTAGAATAGTGATAAGGCTCTTTTTGAGATCCTTAATGATTTCCTCAAATTATTGAGTCTATAAAAACATCAACACCTTTCATTCCATCTTGGTCATTGGGTTTCGGATTCTTGAGAAGTTATTTACAAATATTTGGTAATACCCTACTTGTCCAAGGAAACTACAGATTTCTATTACATATGTTGGCATGGTCTACTCATCAATTGCCTTTTTCTTGTAAGGGTCAACATATATCCCATTGTTGGTGATAAAATTATCCATGAATTATACATCCTCCAACCAAAACTCAATTGTATTGTAATTTTCATATAGTTTCTCCCTTAACAATGTCTTTAGCATAGAACTCAAATGCACATCGTGTTCCTCCTAGCCGTTGGAGTATATCAGAATATCATCGATAAAAACATCCATAAATTTGTTTAGATAGTCTCTAAAGACTCTATTCAATAAATACCTGAAAATTCACAGATCGTTAGTGAGTCTAAAGGGAATCATTATGAACTCATAGTTTTCATACATCATTCGAAAGGTAGTATTTAGATTAACTTATTTCCCTGCCTTTAATTAGAAATATCCTGTCCAAAGTTCCACCATAGAAAAATAACTGGCCCCGTGTAACTGGTAGAAATATTCATCTATCCATAGTAGAGGATAATTGTTCTTTATCATGATTTTATTGACCTCACAATAATCATTTAAATGGTTTACTGATCCACAATTATTTTTAATGAAGAGGACTGGTGCACCCCATGGGGAAGCACCAGGGTATAAAAAACTCTTATCCAAATTCTCATGTAACTAATTATTCAGATCTTCCATCTCTATGGTTTCCTTTCTATAAGGTCTCTTTGATGTAGATAGAGATATAGGAATAATCTCAATTGAGAACTCAACCTCTCACTCAGGAGGAAGACTAGAAAATTCTTTAGGGAATACATCAGTGTAATCCCTCTTGATGAGAATGTATTTGTGTAGAATCATCTCCTTTGTCTCTGTAATTTGAGTGAGATATTTCTACAAATAAGAATTTAATATCCACACAAGACATGATGATTTATAAGGATATTCATCATACTCCTAACACCTATAAGTAATTTGAGGGTGCTCTGGAATGTGACGATTTATCTCCCTTTATTGACATCTCATGTTGACTTTATATAAAGATAACCAATCCATGACCAAAATTGCATCATACTCTACCAAAGAGAGTTTGAAAAGATTTTCTCGGAGGATCAACCTACAAAAATTTACCAGGGAGGAGTTATAAACATTGGATACAATAATTTCCTCATTAGTTATTCTCACAGATAACTCAATCTCCTTTTTCGAGTTGGTATTTGAATTGTTCTAATAAACATTCAAGATATGAAAGAATGCGTAGAACCTGAATAAAATAGTACATTCAATATTCTTGAATGAATGACCTCCATACCTTCCACCACTATGTTGTTGTGATCCACCTCTGTATTAGTGATGGAATAAGAACATCATTGTTACCTTGGAGGTTTTTTATAATTGCCTATGACAACCATTATCTTAGGGAAATGGATCACATGATTTCATTGTTCCTTGTAGTGGAAACAGTAGACCATTGGTTGAGCATTGATGTGAACCTTCCATTCTTCTTCAACATTATTGGATCTCGTCAAATCCCTTCAGTAGTTTCCAACTATATATACCATTATTCTACATCTAAAGAAATTACTAGTTCCCTTTAGATAGTTCCCAGTATGCTTCATCCCACAAATTTGACATGTGGGATGTTTGGTCTTCTAATCATCATGGGATTTGTTTGCTGAACCGACCATATTAGACTCTATTTTCCTCCTTTTTTCTTTGGGCCCATGAGACCACTAAGAGTATCTGATCTCAATTATATCCTTGAGGGAACAGCATAGAATCTCCTCGTAACTGTCAAAATAAAAAATCACTAATTATTTTGGTAGACTCAGCTTTAGCCCGCTAAATAATTTAGCATCTTTCTGTTTGTTGTTCATGACATTGTTAGAGTCATATCATGCATGCCTTGTAAAAGTTTCTTAATATTTCCCAATATACTCATCTTCCTTTTTCTTAAGTATAGAGAACCCTCTTTCGATCTTGAGAGGGAGGGTTTAGAGAAATAATTTATTGAAAATAATTTTCTTGAATTCCTCCCCATCGATGGAATCAATTTCATCCGTGGACTTCATATTGTTTATCAGTGTACACCAATAATCAACTTCCCCCTAAAAATGATAGAATCCAAACACAACTTTCTCTACTTCTATGCATTGGAAGATAGATAATATCATTTTAATAATGTTAATATGCTATTTTGGGGGGATAGGACTAGAAGATCCACTAAAAACGGGAGGCCTTTTGAAAATGAGGATTTTTTGACAACTTGATCATTACTTGGATAAGGATTCTATTCTACATGATTCAAGTTGTTATTCTTAACTTAAGCTAGCAGAGCTAGTACTTTTATAAACTTTAGAACACCATTTCACATCATATTTGGTATACAATTAGTTAAATCATCACATTTCCAATAAAATTTATTGTTGTGATGTGTTCTTTTATTTCCTTCCATTAACAAAAAAAATAAAGTGCAATTAGGGGGCTTAAATACTAAACTAGTAAACATAAAATGGAAAATTTAAACATAGAAGGATAACTTCTTAAAGGAAAATTATATACTATCTTTTGATAAACTTGGTTTAAATCTAGGTTATCCATGATCTATTTTCTAACATATATTTTTAGGGGATTTTTTTGTTTCCTTAATTATGGTTTGTAATGAGCTTTTGAATTCACCAAAGAATACCCCCCCCCCAGGACTGTCAAATAGGTATGCAATAAGGTCCAATTTTTTGTATACCAGGCTACCCCAATATAGGCAGGGAACACCTTATTGGAGTTTTTTCTCCTAGGTATATCTATTCTAGAACCACATCAACCTTTATTATCCTGATAATGATTTATTTTCTAGATAATCTACATACACTATACTTACCAAAATTTGTGGATGTTTTCTTATAATTAGTCTTATCATTAAGGTTCTTAATAATGTCATCTATTCATAATATCCAAATATAACTAGACATTTATATGATACCAAATATATAGACCCAATCCATTTACAACAATCATCACATGATTTTATGCATAATTAAACATCATATTACATGTTAAGGATCATAAAGTCTAGTGTATTAGAAGATTAGGTACATAATTATACATCATAAAAACAACTTTTATTTAATATCCACATTGATAACCTAACATAAATTTTTCTCCAAAACCCACATAGGATAACTTGGAGATGACATTAATAAATGGATGTGATAAAAATCTCATTAGCAGAATAATCATAAGAATAAATCTTCGCACATGGGTTTGAAGGGGTGACATAATCATATAAAAATCATTGAACATGATAAAAGGAGTCATAAAATATAAAATATGGGATAATATATTTATGTAATCATATTAATGGGGAATAAACATAAAAAATGACTTTATCACAATTCATTGATCATTGTATATATAGGATCATGAGTCTAGGTTTACCACTAAGACTGTCGCACATGGTGCATGAGTCTAGGATAACCACCAAGACTGTTGCGCAAAACATATCCAGAGACTAAAATTTACCTAGTGAATTGGAGAACTATCAGGGATCACCCATAATAACATGTTCATGAATATTCTTTCCACCTAAAGAATCATACATATCTAATCAAACACAAACATAAGGGTTACCCATGGAAAGAATTCGATATCATAATCATGTCAAAAGAATAATAAACGGGAGTGACCTAAAATTTTTCATAAAATCAAGGAATTAATTAAAAAATGGAAATTAATAATGGTATATAAACATATATCATGATAATATATGTCATAATAAATTTAAAAGAGTTTTTACAATATTTATAAATTAGTTATTTTTTTATTATTTTAGGGAAAACATTCAAGATTAATTAAAATGGAAACGACATAACTGTTTTATAAAAACCGAATCGAACCATGTTAGTATTTCATGATAATATTAGTGATTTTAGAAAAATAATGGTAGATTAAAAAAATTATGTTTAAAACATGAAAATGGGTAAGAATTTGGGATGTTCCCTTAAATCGACCTTTCTTATCAGGATGAATTGAATAAAGAACATTTTAAAAACATGTATATCCCCAAAAATATATATGAAAATATCTTGATAAAAGTATTTCGAACATATCCAAAACATATATAATATGAACATAAAAATAAAAAATAATTTCAATTGGGTAAAAAGAGAGAAGAATAACTCGATGGAATAATAATGGTTTGCGAAGAATCCTTTACCATAAGTCTGATGGTGTCCTTCAATTGATCTTAACGTCCTGGATAATCAAATTTGATTCATTAATAAATAATTACAGAACCTATTATTCCCAAATTCTATTTTGATTAACTTAATTCAGTTCATTTAAGGAATTTTTAATTGGTCAATATATTCAATTTCATTGTATGGGAGCATTGGTTTCCATTGGTTCTCATGATCAGTTTACTTATATACATGTAAAAAGGAAAATGTAAAGTGGAGTTAATTATCTAGGATACAAACTCAATGTTATTAATTACAAGTGTTTAAATGGAAATTATATCATTTGTCTTGATGACATGAGGATGAATCATTAGATAAATAGTCAATGACAATATATTGCATTTATTTTGGTGGTTTTCGATCACAACGTACTCATTTTGTGTTATCATTTAATATCATGAGTATAAAATGATTATAGAACATTAAATATGGTATAATAAATATATTATATTCTCATTTAACCATAAAATAGGTCTCATGACCAGCCCTTGAATATGGTAAAGAAAATTGAAAACTTCTTCATCATTGAATGTTATTAATTGACACATCTCAGATGATGTTTTCATTTTATGTATAAAAGTGGGTGGAATGGGAGATGATGATGACTTATTACATTAGAATAAAATAATTACAGTATATTTCATGTAGTTAAGTTATCATACCATTCACACAAGGGTATTTGAGGAGACAAAAAAAATTAAATGAACATGAAAAGAAAATAAAAGAATCGGAAAGTGGAATTTACCACTTGAATTTATCCTCATTGAGAGCCTCCTTAAGGAAATTTTTTTGGAATTTTTATGAGAAAAATAGATCTTGTATGCATGGTAGAAGATTATGAAGTGATTTCAATATAAGTTGGAAAAGACACAGGTCTTGAGAGGTGTTATAAAAAGAGGTGGTGAGGGGTCATATTTATTGTTGAGGAGAGGACTGTTTTTTAAATATTTAATTCATTAGTTTATTATTTTTATCCAAACAAGAAATAGTGAATATTATATAGAATAAATACAGTAATTAGATCATTTGAGTTAGAAAAATAGTTTATTACATCATCCATGACTCAATTAATAGTGTATTTATCTTATAATGAATATATACCATAAATTACTATATTTTACTATTGACCTAATATTCATGTATTTTAGAAAAATCCCAAAAACTCACCCTAATAATTTTTTGATGTGTAGAATGAAAAAAGTAATGATATTTTTAAAAAATAATTTCATAAATATTATAATTTTTTTGTAATTAAAATCATAATTTACTTAAAAAATACAAATTTTAAAATTAAAACTTCTTTTCTAACACATTGAAAAATTAAAAAATGGATCATAAAATTATATTATAATCGTAAGTCAAAAAATTATTATCTTATGAATAAATTACTGAAAATAAATTTTCTTTTGTTTTGTTAAATTAATCATAAAATTGTAATTAATAATATAAGACTTACAAATAACCAATAATTAATTAATAATTTTTAAAATATTTATATACTTGTACTATGATATAATTATATCATATTTTAACTTATAATATGGATAAATATTATTTATAATTTCATTGGTGAGGATACTATTCAATTGGATGGTTTAATTTTCATAGAGGTTATGTTACTATTCCAATGGTCAAGTTACTATTTCTTTCGTATATGTTTTGCAACATCTATAAATGCCTTTTATTTTAGAAATTAGTCATTGATAGAGTTTTTATTGGGTTATATATGTAATATTATGTGATTATACTTTAATAAATAATTGTAATAACATAATTCCATTGATAAAACATGTGGTCGTTATAGGTGTAACGTGTATAGGATGTGATGGCTTGAGGATCCTTACATGGAATATGGGTTCTGAGGGCTTGAGGTGTAAAACTCGATGTATGGGTAAAGACCTGTAAATTTAAAGGGAATTTTTTTGTTAATTGTATTTGGGATTTTACGAGTGCGCAGTTTCTGACGGCACCTGATTCCGAGTCTAGGTGTGCCCAGAATCAATTTCTGAAGTTTAGCTCGGGTACGTTCAGTGAACAAACGAGCGGGTTTTCCTATCTTTTGAACCGGTGCTCGGAATCGAAATCAGTGGGCACCGATGAAACCGTAGCACCGGTAATTTCTTAGGAACACCTTTTCAGAATGTGCTTTTTCTCGGGTGGTGATGTTAAAAAAAAGGGTGAGGAATAAAAATAGAATTGTTTTATTTTTATTTCTTTACTAAGCGGTTTAAGTGAAATTAAGTCATGTTACAACTTAATTTCTCTCTACCTTGTGGATAACATCCACATGAGGGAGTTGGGGTGGGTCCCACATGAGCCCCCACCTTTCAATTATCTAACTCCCCATTAATCACCCTATCAACTTTAATTTCGTAACTCACCTGCTCCCCCATTTTAATGTTAAGTCAACTCAAGCAGTTTTTCTTCCACATTAAATACATGCCAATAAAACACCTAATAAATTGGGAAAAGCGCATTAATTAATTTGATTAATTAATTTTGAATTTCAAATTAATGTTGACATGTGTGTGTGTGTGTGAATAAAATAAGACAAGGTCTTATTTTATTGGGGTGGATTCATTGTGAGGAATCTAGGAGAGAACTCTCACGGTCTTGAAGAACTTCGTCTTCCTCGCAAAGAATGCCGAAGCCTCGACGAAGAACGCCATACTATCTTTACACCTTCTTCCCGTGTCAAAGAAAGCGACGACGCGCCTCATCCTTCTTCAGGCGAACACCGACAACGCTTACAGAGCCTCGATCCGCGACACAGTCTTCCGCGACGCCGTCTTCCGCGACGCCGTCTTCCGCGACATCCTTTTCCCACGACGAACCACTTTCGCTGACTTCTTTGAGGCAGGGGGGTTTTCGAATAAATTGTATATGTGAATTATCCCCTCGTGCATGTGTTTTTTTTATTCCAGCGTGTTTGTATAATTTACTTGAAATAAATTATACTCTTGTCAATGATTAAAAACATGTGTTTTTATGATTTCTATTTTAAAAACACCTAACGCGGGGGGTGCGGGCCAAAAAAACACGGCCCGACAACCCTCTGTGGTTTGTTTATTGGTGTGCTGATCAATGGGCGATGACGAAGCGGGCTGCAAAGGTGTTTTGAAACCTTCACAGTAATTTATGGGTCCTGGGAGAGCTGCAGGCGCAGACGGCAGGCAAAACGGACCACTGGAGCGCGTCCGGTGGTCCGCAGAATGTGCTGCCGGCGCGCCGCATCGAGGCGGGGGCTGGCACAGGCCGGCCGCCCAGAGGCGGTGGCGCCCCGGTGCACCTCCGGAAGGAGCCGCCACTGCTAAAGCCGCACCGGCGGTGGGATGACTGGATCCCGTGGCCGCGCGGGATCCTGGGGAGACGTGGTGACCAGCGTCGCGTCCGCGAGCAAGTGGGGGCTGCGCACCCCCCCCCCCCCCCCCGGTGTCTGCTCAGCGCACGACACCTGCCGAGCCAGACCGGCCTCACCGGGCCGGGCCGCACCCTGATGGGCCGGACCCGGGTCGGGTCGACCCGGTTCGGGCCGACCAAGGGGGTTGGGCCGGGCCAGGCTCATACCCCTTTTTTGGACTATTTTCAGTCATTTGCCCATATCTTGGGCTTCGGACCTCTGATTGACGCACCGTCAGTTGAGTTGGGATCCTTGGATTGAGATAGTTGTTTTGGAATATTACACTCAAGGTTTTGGAGAACTTTGGGTACATCCGGGTTGGTTCGAACACGAAACCAACCGGGCCCTCGGAGCGGAAACGCTTATAACATGAGCTCCAGACGCCTGATTGACGTGCCGTCCACTTTGATGGATTCCTCTTAGTGAGACAGAACTTTTGGCTTACTCCGCTAGAGGTTTGGATGCATTTGGAGTGCGGTCAGGTTGGTTTTAACTTAAAAACCAACCGGGCCCCTAGAACGAAAAACCCAATAACTCTCAGACCGAGCATCAATTTGACGCGCCGTCTGTCACGTTGAGTTCCCTTTATCGAGACGGAACATTGGGATACATCAACTCTGGACTACGTGACATTTGATGTATTGAAATCTTGGCTCATGGAGCGGACCCTCCCAGAATGAGCGTACTGTTTGTGGAAACCCTAGAGCTAGCAGAGACTCGACGACTGCTGATCGATCGACTCAGATTGTTTAGATAGCCCTGTGGGGACCGCTTGGTTGCAGCCGCAGACCCATGGCGAAAAACCGCTCGGTTGTAGCGGCAGACCCGCGTTACTCAACAGAAGGAGTACCTCTGTAGGCTATGAGTGGGAGCGCTTGGTGTAGTGGAAGACCCATGGTGGGAAGCGCTTGGTTGTAGCAGTAGGCCCACAGTACTATGAGGCGGAGCGCTTGGTTGTAGCGGTAGACCCATTGGGGGAGAAGCACTTGGTTATAGCAGCAGGCCCGCAGTACTTGAAGGGGGAGCGCTTGATTGTAGTGGCAGACCCATGGTGGGAAGCACTTGGTTGTAGTAGCAGGCCCACAGTACTTGAAGGGGGAGCGCTTGGTCATAGCGGCAGACCCATGGTGGGAAGTGCTTGGTTGTAGAAGCAGGCCCGCAGTACTCGACAGGTTGGGTACTAAAACATTCCAAGGTAAGTGGGAAGTTCTTGGTTATAGCGGCAGGCCCACTGTACTCGATAGAGGAGGAGTTCCCCAGCTATTATGGGTTCGACAGTGAAGACTTTCGTATTGGAATCCTTTGTGGGTTCGACGGTAAGGACTTTCATGCTGGAATCCTCTGTGGGTTCGGCGGTGACGACTTCACTACTTGTATCCTACGTGGGTCCCATCTTAGATGAATCAGTGGCTATATCTGATCATCTCTATCACCTTACGAAGAAGTATACCCGTGTGAGCTGAGTCTTGACTTTCAATCATTATCTTCGATATGATTGACTTGTTTTCCTATGTGGTTTTGGTTGTACTATCCTGTGTGGACGTGATCAAACATGGGCTCGGATGTCGGAGTCGTACTAGAATTGATGACTTAGGTATATGTATGTGCATATACCTAAGAAGTGTTGGATGTTACTTCGTGATTGTATCTTCCCTTGTGGATTATCCTTGTGGATTCTGGGAGACCTTCAGGGGTCTCGGGGTCCCTACTGAGTATTGTATACTCACCCCTACACGGGCTTCTCCTGCACTACATTTTGTTGGTTGCAGATGATGGACATGACTAATCGAGGTTGAGGCTAGTAGAGCTGGGCGGTTCCTGGAGGTGGAACTCACGGCGAGTCAGTGCCCGGAGGTGGATATAACGACGAGTCGGTACCTGTAGGTGGACAACTGAGCGGAACGTACACGGGGCGGACGACAGGACCCGAGGAGCTGAGGAGGCTATCTGTACGCACCCTTTAGGGGGGATTTCTAGTGGACAGCTCGACATTGCTTCTTTACTTTTCAGTTGTTGTACTTCCGTACAAGTTGTACTTTACTTCCAGTTTGGGTTTGTATTCTGGGCCGCTTACTTTTCCATACATACTTGTACTTAGTTTACTTAGTGTTTACTTCTTCCGGCTTAGTATGTGGTGTTTCTTTACTTTACAAAGGCAATACCTGCCCCTTTTTGTCGGGAGATTCTCCTTTGGTGCTCTTCTCCATCCTCTGGCATATGGAAGGCGGGTTTGGGGTAGTCACGACACGGGCCCCAAGGACGGGTCGTGACAAATTGGTATCAAATGAGTTCAGTTCTACCGCAAAACATAAGACTCTAATATTTCTTCTATGTGATGCAATAGTGTTAAGGGTATTAAGTGTGGTTATCAGTCTAGGGAGTCCAGTGTTGGTGCGGCACCTGACTTATCAATACACCAGGACCCTGACTTCTGATTTCTGACTCAATGCATGAAAACATTGATTGCATGTGTGTTTCAAATGTTTTATTTGTGATTACTTTGTGTCAGCTCACCAGGTATATTGTTTTGACCGTGGCGCACCTGTTTCATTTCAGGATGGCCCCACGATGGCAGCCATCTTGGGTTCAGAGCTTTATGTGAGACGACAGCCCACCAAGCGATGAGGCCTCGGTGCAGGGCCCTTTTTCAGCGGAGGCACCGACGATACCTCTACCCACTGAGCCACCGATTCCACCAGCCCCAGCCACTGAGAGTGCATGTCGCCTAAGTGCACTGCACGAGTTTCAGCATCAGGGACTGCCCAGGTTCCGCGGGGAGACAGACCCTCGTGCAGCCGAGGATTGGCTGGAGGCTGTAGTTCGAGTTTTCAGGTTAGTGGAGACATCAGCTGACCTCATGGTGATCCTTGCAGTTAGCCTCGTGCACGCGACAACAGGCAGATGGTGGAGCTTGATGCTCCAGGTGCACGACGAGGCATCCCTTTTGTGGGAAGGCTTCAAGAGCTTGTTCCGGGCAGAGATTGTACCAGCCACCCTTCGAGCGGTGCGCATATATGAGATACTACAATTGTGGAAGGGCAGCATGACGGTAGCCTAGTACTCTGCGAGATTTACTAATCTCTCAGGCTATTCGACGAACATGGTATGGGACCCATTCTTCCAGGCCCGGACCTTTGAGCAGGGACTGAAGCATTAGATCAGGGCTTTGATGATCTCCCTCAACATTCTGATGCTGGCAGGGGTGTTGGAGTGAGCCCTCTTAGTGGAGAGTTTCCTTGCTGAGCAGTCTCTAGAAGTAGGACCCACCACTAGCCGGCATGCGGCCGAGTCTTCTATAGCGGGCAGTAGACAGATGACGCAGAGGTCCAAGAGGACCAGAGCTACAGGTGATCGACCGCATGACACAAGATCTTGTGTGCAAGGCACCCAAGGTGGAGAGCGACTTACCAGGAGCGGACAGTGTTACTCCTGTGACGGGGTTGGTCACATGGCACATGACTGTCCGACCCACCATACAGATGACCAGCGGATAAAGGAAGGACCTCCCAGGCAGAGGCAGAGGTTCGATCGGGGCGGATCGCAAGGAGCAGGAGACCGAGGCAGGGGAGCTGGCCGTGCAGCTGGAGGTGGAAGACGCTTCGAGGGGTTCCCACCACCACCACCAGGAGGTCCACCCCGACCTCAGGGAACATGTGGACATGGGAGAGCTCCGCTTCAGGCAGCTGAGGCTTTTGACTATAGAGCTCCGGAAGATGGTGGACAGGAGCAAAACTAGTTCCGGGCATGGAGGCCTTGTTATTGGTGCTTCGAGCATTCTTTTCGTTGATGTTGTGTTTGTATGTGTCTTGTACTTTGAGCTTCAGTAATAAAATACACCTTTATTTGTGTTGTTTACTTTCATGTCCTCTCATTATGTTGTTACTAAGAGGTTCCAGTTTAAAACCCGTTGACTTGACCCTCACTTCTGAGATACCTACTAGAGGAGACCCAGTGACCACACACTGATGCCGATAGTGTGACTCAACCCTTGGAGGTGAGAGTAACAGTTGGATCTCTTGGTAGTAGCATTGAGGCATTATGATTTCATCCATGTTATGGATTGGTATCATCCATGTCAGGATTTATTTTATTAGGCAAAGAATGTGGTTCATCCAGGGGATAAGACCAGATTTCTCTTATTAACAAAGATAAAATCATAGCAGCTCTTGTAGGACCATAAAAGGTCCATTTCATCCAGGAGTGGATGAGGACAGCTCAGAGCCAACAAAAGGCTTCTTCTGGAAGGAGGTGGAGACCACTAGGTTTCGAGGGTGGTGATCACGTCTTCTTGCGAGTCTCACCTCGACGTGGATTACGGAGTTTGGCCGGGGCGGCAAGTTATCTCCACGCTTAATTGGGCCCTTCTCGGTTCTCAACAGGGTAGGTGAGGTGGTTTAGCGCATGACCCATCAACCTCAATTTCACCAGGTGCATGAAGACATCCATGTATCTCAACTAAGGCGATATGTGCTTGACCCAACGCATATCATCGACCATAGGGAGCTAGACTTTGACGATGGAGCAACTTTTGCATAGGTCCCGGTGGAGATCGAGGATCGACAGGAGCGGGTCCTATGTGGACGTTCGATTCCTCTAGGGTGCATCAGATGGCAGCACAGGAACCTCTAGGATAGCACTTGGGAGCAGGAGGCTCTAAGGTGTGCTCAGTACCCACTTTTGTTTCCCTAGTTTGTGTTATAGCTTTATGGGGACGTAAATCCCAGAGGTGGGAGTAATGTAAAGAACCAATAATTTCAAGGGAAATTTTTTCTTAATTTTCTTTGTGATTTTACGAGTGCGCAGTTTCTGACGGCATCTGATTCTGATGCTAGGTGTTCCCGGAATCAATATCCGAAGTTTAGCTCGGGTACGTTCAGTGAACGAATGAGCGGGGTTTCCTAACATTTGAACCGGTGCTCGGAATCTAAATCTGAGGGCATCGATGAAACCATAGTGCCGGTAATTGCTTAGGAACACCTTTTCCGAAGGGGCGTTTGCTCGGGTGGTGATGTTAAAAAAAGGGTGAGGAAAAAAATATAATTGTTTTTTTTTATTTCTTTACTAAGCGGTTTAAGTGAAATTAAGTTATGTTACAAATTAATTTCTTTCTACCTTGTGGATAAAATCCATGTGAGGGAGTTGGGGTGGGGCCCACATGAGCCCCCACCTTTCACTTCTCTAACTCCCCATTAATCACCCTATCACCTTTAATTTCGTAACTCACCTGCTCCCCCGTTTTAATGTCAAGTTAACTCAAGCAATTTTTCATCCACAATAGATACATGACAATAAAATGCTTAATTAATTGGGAAACGCATGTTAATTAATTTGATGAATTCATTTTGAATTTCAAAATAATGTTGACACGTGTTTGTGTGAATAAAATAAGACAAGGTCTTATTTTATTGCGGTGGATTCGTTGTGTGGAATCAAGAAGAGAACTCTCACTGTCTTGAAGAACTTCATCTTCCTCTCAAATAACGCTGAAGCATTGATGAAGAACGTTGTACCATCTTTGCACCTTCTTCCCGCATCGAAGAAAGAGACGACACGCCGCATCCTTATTCAGGAGAAATCCGAAGACGCTTAAGGAGCCTCAATCCGCGACGCCGTCTTCCGCGACGTCTTCTTCCGCGACGTCGTCTTCTGTGACGTCCTTTTCCTGCGACGAACCACTTTCGACGACTTCTTCGAGGTAGGGGGTTTTCGAATAAAGTTTATATGTGAATTATCCCCTCGTTCATGAGTTTTTTTTATTGCAGGGTGTTTTTATAATTTACTTGAAATAAATTATACCATCATCAATGATTAAAAGAATGTGTTTTTATGATTACCATTTGAAAAACACTTAACGTGAAGGGTGCGGGACGAACAAACACATCCCGACAACCCTCTGTAGTTTTTTTTATTGGTTTTCCGATCGATGGGCAATGAAGAAGAGTGCCGCAATGGAGTTTTGAAACCTTCGCAGTAATCTACGGGTCCCGAGAGAGCCACATGCGCAGACGGCGGAAACAACGGACCACCGGAGCACGTCCGAAGGTCCGTAGAAGGCGCTGTCGGCACGCCGCCGGCAGGAGCCACCACCGCTGAAGCCGCGGTGGCGGCGGGATGACCGGATCCCCCGGCCTCGCGGGATCCGGGGGAGACGCGGTGACCAGCGCCCCGTCCGCGAGCAAGGGGGGCAGCGCACCCCCCCCCCCCCCTCGCGTCCGCTTTGTGCACGTCACCCGCCGAGCCTGACCGGCCGCACCGGGGCGGGCCAACCAGGATGGGCCATGCCAGCCGGGTCGGGCCGCACCCAGATGGGCCGGACTCGGACTCGGGTGCGGTCGACCCGGTTCAGGCCGACCCGGGTGGGGTCGGGCCGGGCCGGGCCGGGCCAAGACCCCTTTTTCGAACTGTTTTTAGTCATTTGCCCATATCTTGGGCTTCGAACCTCCGATCGACGCACCGTAAGTTGTGTTGGGATCCTTGTATCAAGAAAATTGTTTCGTTATATTAAACGCAAGGTTTCAGAGAACAGGGGGTGCGGCCGGGTTGGTTCGAACACGAAACCAACCGGGCCCTCGGAGCGGAAACACTTATAAGTTGAGATCCGGGCGTCCGATTGACGTGTCGTCGACTTTGTTGGATTCCTCTTAGTGAGACAGACCTTTTGGATTACTCCGCTCGAGGTTTGGATGCATTTGGAGTGTGGTCGGGTAGGTTTTGACTTAAAAATCAACCGGGCCCCTCGAACGAAAAAGCCAATAACTCTCAGAACGAGCATCTGTTTGACGCATCGTCTGTCATGTTGAGTTCCCTTTATTGAGACGGAACATTGGGATACATCAACTCTAGACTACGTGACAGTTGATGTATCGACCTCTTGGCTCATGGTGCCGACCCTCCCGGAACGAGAATGCCGTGTGTGGAAAACCTAGAGCTAGCTGAGACTTGACGACTGCTGCTCGATCAACTCAGATTATTTTGATATCCCAGTGGGGAGTGCTTGGTTGTAGCGGCAGACCCACGG
This sequence comes from Viscum album, assembly GCA_963277665.1. Classification (NCBI taxonomy): domain Eukaryota; kingdom Viridiplantae; phylum Streptophyta; class Magnoliopsida; order Santalales; family Viscaceae; genus Viscum; species Viscum album. Next base: position 220,377,425 of record OY728127.1, on the reverse strand, counting down.
CGGAGGAGCGCTCGGTTGTAGCGGCAGACCCGAGGTAATCAATATAAGGAAAACCTCCGTAGGCTATGAGGGGGAGTGCTTGGTTGAAGCGGCAGACCCATGGTGGGAAGTGATTGGTTGTAGCAGCAGGCCCACGGTACTATGAGGGGGAGTGCTTGGTTGTAGCGGCAGACCCATGGGTGGAAGCACTTGGTTGTAGTAGTAGGCCCGTAGTACTTGAAGGGGGAGTGCTTAGTTGTAGCGGCATACCCATGGTGGGAAGCACTTTGTTGTATCAGCAGGCCCACTTTACTTGAAGGGGGAGCGCTTGGTTATAGCGGTAGACCCATGGTGGGAAGCGCTTGGTTGTAGCAGCAGGCCCACAGTACTCGACAGGTGGAGTACTACTGCAGTCCAAGGTTAGTGGGATGCGCTTAGTTATAGCGGCAGGCCCACTGTACTTGATAGAGGAGGAGTTCCCCAGTAGTTATGGGGTTTACGGTGAACACTTCCGTATTAGAATCCTTCGTGGGTTCGACGGTAAAGACTTTCGTGCTAGAATCCTCTGTGGGTTCGGCGGTGACGACTACCCTACTTGTATCCTACATGGGTCCCAGCTTAGATGAATCAGCGGCTACATCTGATCATCTCTATCACCTTATGAATAAGTATACCTATGTGAGGTGAGTCTTGAAATTCAATCATTGTCCTTGATATGATTGACTTGTTTTCCTATGTGGTTTGGGTTGTACTATTTTGTGTGGAAGTGATCGAACTTGGGCTCAGATGTTGGAGCCGTACTAGATTTGATGACTTAGGAATATGTATGGTCATATAACTTATAAGTGTTGGATGTTACTTCGTGATTGTATCTTCCCTTATGGATTATCCTTGTGGATTCTGGGAGACCTTCGGGGGTCTCGGGGTCCCTACTGAGTATCGTATACTCACCCCTGCACTGGCTTCGCCCGCACTACGTTGTGTTGGTTGTAGACGACGGACATCACTGATCGAGGTTGAGGCTAGTAGAGCTGGGTGGTTCCCGGAGGTGGAACTCACGACGAGTCGGTTCCCAGAGGTGGATATCACGACGAGTCGGTACCTGGAGTTGGACCATTGAGCGGAATGTACACGGGGCGGACGGTAGGACCCGAGGAGCTGAGGAGGCTATATGTACCCACCCTTCAGGTGGGATTTCCAGTGGATAGCTCGGCATTGCTGCTTTACTTTTCAGTTGTTGTACTTCCTTTCCAGATGTACTTTACTTCCAGTTTGGGTTTGTATTTTGGCCTGCATACTTTTCCACACTTACTTGTACTCAGTTTACTTGGTGTTTACTTCTTCCGGCTTACTCTGTGGTGTTTTTTTACTTTACAAAGGTAATGTCTGCCCCTTTTTTTTGGGAGTTTCGCCTGTGATGCTAGTCACCAGCCCCTGGCCTATGGAAGGCGGGCTTGGGGTAGTCATGGCATGGGCCCCGAGGACGGGTCATGACAATATGATTTAGGTTATACGGGTTTTGGTGGTCCCAAAAAACTATCTGGTTACCTTTGGTTACATATATTTAGTGGTGTGTTTCACAAGGGGCATGTTGTGGTACTTCGACCAGGTGTCTGCAGGCTAGCCTTTTTGAAGAGAGATACCAAGGACATATAATCTTAGAGAAGTGTGACAAACTAGTACGGAATCCGTTCAAGGGAACCCTTGATCTTCATTATTATAATATATTATCTTGTATGAAATACATTTTGAGAGTATCCATGTTAAGGATAAGAACTTAATATACCTCTTTAGGGGACATGTTTGTTTCAATTTTTGTTCATAGTTCTTTAGAAATCCTTATATACCTTTTTCATGATCGGATCCAGGGAGGATTCTATTGAGTATACTATTATACTCACCATACGTATATATAAATTATTGTTTAGGTTAGTTAGAGTAGGTTAGAGATTAGACTGGTTACTAGTAGCTTTTGGTTTGTATGAGTTATTTGGGCTTCATGGTCGTTGTTGTCTTTACTTTTCCTTTGGTACTGGTAGTTTTCCTTTTAGTTGTTCAAGTTGTTTCAGGACATTACATATGTGTACTTTGTATTTTATTTTATATTGGAGTTTGACCAGTAGTTGGTTGATTTCATTCTTATCTCTCTCATGCTCATGTGTTCTCTTAGAGGGTAATTCCTCCCACCTGTGTGTTATTATACCATCAGTGCTAGTCACCAACCTTGGAACTACTGAAGGTGGGACTCATGTGTCACTCTCTCGTCTCCCATTTCCATCCCCAGAGGGATACACCTTGTGGGGAAGGGGTTGAGGTAAATATTTTATTGAAAAATGATAATATCAATTTTAAAAATCCAAAATGATTTCAAAAAAAATTAAAAGGGTTAAACAAAATTTAATGTTGCATAGATGAATAAAATATTAATGATTACTGATGGAGAAGGTATCACATACATTGAGAGATGGATTTTCATCTTGAAGGATGTCTTGTAAATGAGAGTTCTAGGATTTATTCATGATACCATAGGTTCTAAAATGCGATATAGGATTATGATTGGGTTTATTTGTACAAGTACTATGTATAAATTATAAGGAATGGTTTGGTTTTATGTTGGGATATGGGGGGTCCATTTATAAATGAGAGTAGGGGAACTTTTTTAAATTCTATTAATGTTATATAAAATAAATTTCATTCTCAGATGAATGTAGGATATAGATAAAAAAATTTATATTATAATATAGGAGAGTTGGCAATAAGCTCTTAAAATATTTATAAATAATTTGTTTTAGATATATTTTTCCTGATCACATACTTTAACCTCATGTTAAACATTTAACCCTTAACCATGGTAGATGAATTTTACCATGATAACATATCCTTATGATAAAAATGAAATAGAAACTATTACCTAATGTGAAAATTTTAATTCTTAATACGAATAAAATTTACACAATCCAATTTATTCATTGGGTAAAAATAAATTTTAACTCATTTACACCTAAAACAAAAAAAATAGTTTTTAGAAAAATGTTTTTTAGTATAAAAATTATTTACATAAAGATAATGTATATTATTGATTCCCATAAAATTAATTCATTTATGATTAAAAAGGTTATTTTTTATGAATTTCATATCAATCCAAAACTCAATGGATCATTGTGAATACTTAATTCATGGAAAAGGACCACAATAGTTTTTTATAAGAAAAAATTATAACTTTTGTTTCAAAAACTCAAGAATGATTTTATAAATTCAACCTAATATTTTTAAATTATTTATCCTACATTTAATTTATTTTTATTAAATAGAATGTTTTTATATACTTTTATGTCATGATTATATCTTAATGATATCATAAAAGTTATATGTTTTGTAAAAATAATTTTTTGTACAATTCACTAAAAAAACAACCCTCTTAAGAAAATCCTAAAAATTTTCCCTAAGTTAGTTTTTTTCACTATATATCCAAATAATATTTTCATTTTTTAAATTTAAAATTCGGAAATTTGATAACTTAACTTTTAAATAAATGAATAAATTATAATGAAAAAAAATTATACGAAATCATTTTAAAAAAAATTAATTCTCATAATCATTTTTCAATTCAATTTTCACATTAAATTTTTTTATTAGAATAATAAAACAAAATAGACTACTAAAATTAATATAAATATTAAATACATTAAAAATAATTCTTTAAAAAATATTCATTTTTAATGTCAATTACTTTTATTCACGTCATACTATTTATTTATCCGCTAATTATTAAATTCCATAAATTCATTGGTTTTAAAACATATTAAATTATTATTTAAAATTAAAAAAAATATGTAAGGAATTATAATACATATTTTCATAATTATTTCTTCTAATATATTTTTATTTGTCTCATGTTTTACCCTAATAGTAGTTTTCATAATGATGTTTCATAATGTATACTCATAATGTATTTTTTCATTGAATTTAATAAAGTATATTGTAGTTCATTTTTTTCAGTGTTTATTGTGATACAAGATACTCAATAGATTATTTATTTTAAAAAAACAACTAAAATTTTGAGGTGTTTCATAGAACCTCTTCTTGCACTAGTACCTCCAATTTATTGATGTCTTGAAAGTTCTACAAAAATACTCATTTGTGGGTGGGGGTAAATTAAGTTCATGAAATTTTTAATTCTTAAAAAAACCTATTTTGGATTTGACTAACTTATAATATTTTCTTAAACATGATCAGTAGTGGAAATAAGGAGTATAAAAGAAAATAATTTTACACATATATTTATTGTGGTTCGGGAAATAAAAATCCCCTAGTGCATGACACCGACCCTCTTTTCCACGATTTTGGTGATTGTCACTTGAATTTACCTTAGTCTGGGGATTTCCAATCATTTTTCTAGTGACTACATGGCTGAGTGAATGTAGTTTCCACTTGGTATAATAACATAGGATATATTAATTAGGCCCCATCAGGGATATTCATGAAATAATCATTAGGTTTTTAAAAAGGAACCATTATAATGAATGAGATGATAAATAGAGTGTTTATAGAGGATGTTGGTAATTATAAAACACAATAGAAAAAGGGAATAATTATCTTGGACAAATAATATTAAGTAAAATAATATCAAGAAGATTCATCAGTACACTTTAATGATTATGGATATAGCATAGTTGAAAAATGAAAATCTTCTTCTTATTGTTTAACATAATAGAGAAATTTTGGAGATATTAGAGAGGGAGAGGGAGAGACATATTCTTAGAATTGTATTCAATAACTTCTATTCTTATCAAAATACATCTTATTCCATTCAATTATTTATATAAATTAATTCTAAAGCTTTTATTTTGAACACAAAATACCTTTCCATAAAATTAGTAGATTTCATTTTAAAAACACACATCCTTTTCATTTAAATATATTAACAGTAGTAAGGACCAGTAAAATAAACATGTAATTGTTTTATTTGTCATTAATTTCTTCTTATTATAGTCATTTTAAACTTAAATTGGTAATCCGACATTTACATATTATATGGTAGTATTAAAATATCACTCAAGTGATTCTATAGTAACAAATACAGGCTGTAGTAGGACATAGTTGACTGCAGATCATCGTGTAGCTAAATTTCATATTTAAATCCATGAATTTAATTTGATAATCATATCCAAATTCACATAGGCCTTCTACACATAGACTATTTTCTTCATGTAGACAATTTTTCCATGTATCTAAACTGGACATAGCCAAATTGATTAACATAGGTTTTTTACACACATAGACATATTTTCCCTAGTATAATGGACCAACTATACAATTTCACAATGTATATAATTCAAATGGATGATTACTCTACATATCTAATTCATGCATCTAATTAATCCACGTAACGGGTTTATAAACGTATCTAATTTCTCATGTATCCATTTGAACAATGATGGTGAATTTCACGTTGATGACTCCATGATGTAGCGGATTTTCATAAATGAATCATTAATATTGTAAATTTACCAATCTAAATGCTCATGTAGTCGTTTCTCCATGTATCCAATTTCCTCGGGTAGTATATTTTTCTAGACATAGGAAAATTGAATCCCAAAAGACCAGAATTGGAAATTTAATGATTTTATTCAATGAAACACTCTTAATGAGATGAAAAATTATGAACACACTTAAAAAATCATCAATATGTTATGAAATGTTATTTGAGATCACAAATACCTGATGTATGTGTGATATGTTGGAACAACATTATTAGTCCAACATTGATTAGCATCTTAGATCTAATATGCATTAATTATTATCATTATTAGTGTATGGTTCACTAAAAGTTGGTATATCTATATCAGACATGACCAAATAGTTCTTGATGCATCATAAATCTCTCTCTCTACGTGTAAGAGTGGTCTACAGACTTCTGAATTTTGAATTAATTTATTGTAGAATATCTTCAATTAGATTATCATAACTCGTAAGTGGAGGGAAATTTGGAAATTTATTTTATATGAGGACAATATAAACACTAGTAAGACATATTAATCTAGTTAGGGAAACCCCCATTATTCTATTTAATGATTTTTTATGATAATTGCTCCAAGTATTTTCCCCTCAATACTCTAATGATTGATATATATCAATAGTTATTAGAACATGCTGAGGAATAAATGTCTGTAATGGATTATGCTATGTTATATACCAACATGAATCTACTAAAACTCATTTTGGTGAGTGATAATACACTTGAATAAGATGTTTTGAAGATTTAATTAGGAATTTTATATGGGTTTTCATGTGTAACTCTTATCAGAAATCGTTTTTATACGTTATGAATTTGGACCTCATTACCTAAAAAAATCTGGTAAAATTTATTCCTTGTTGGTATGTTATTTCATTTACTAGAACATTTTGTAAATTTTTAAAAATTGTTAAGAAATTATTTGGATGTTTTTTCTAGGGTGGTGATAAACTGTCTGATTAAAACAATGTTTCATATAATACTCTTAGATGGTGTACTTCCATGGATTATTATCAATGGGATATAATAATGAATCTCATGCTAGATTATGGTAAGATAATGAAGGCCTACCAATCTTATCATTGGATAGGGAACATACCGAGATTATTTTTATGTGATCCTTAGTAAGGTGGTGGATGTTGATCTTCTAGTTGGAAGAATTAATTCCCCAAATGGGTTTTAGAATTTCTATTTCTCTCAAACTAAAACAATCATAATTTTTTTTAATGAATGTGTGTGGTTAGTCCCACAAGGAAATAGGAATCCCATGTATAATATACAAAACAATTGTTAAATCATTAATATATTTTTAGGAATGTGAATTGAAACCCTATAATAAACCAACCTAATTTAAACTATATTAGTGAATTAATGATTTAGATATCAATTAGGAGGAATTATAGAGATTAATCAACTTCCAAGGTTGGGTTTTATTTATGGAAAACACTTCAAATCCACTCATGAGATTAATAAAAGTAATAATTTTGAGACTTTATGAGGTATTTAGTTCCACTTGGTCAATAAAAATTGAATATATCTGTGTTTGTTCAACTCCCATTGTTAGAGAAATGTAATAATGCATTGATGTGTGAAGGTATATAATAATGTAAAAGGATTAAATATGTTCCCATCCAACTCAATAATTCCCCACTATCTCCTTGGGGTTTGTCCTTTAATCACCCTCATTGTTAATAATTTACTATTGGATATGGTCTTATTTCCTTCAATATAAAACTAATTAATATAAAAAAATGATTAAAAAGATATAATATGTGATTTATTCATCATATATCATTAATTAAATCCACCCTTATGAGTCTGAGAAACAAATAATTTATTTTTCATTAACCATGAGTGAAAAAAACATCATAGAATATTGGATAAAACTATTTGAAATAAGAAATTATTGTAAACGAATAGAAACCATAATTTAATTATGATTAAAAATCTAATATATGTATCCTCTGATGACATTCTGAAGAACATGAAAAAGAAATACATAACTATGAATCTCTCACTGATTGATGTTTAAAGCTGACTCCAATCCTCACTTCTGTACCCAAATACCCTTATTGGTTGATCCTTAGTCAAGAATACAATTCCTTTCTTATTCCTCCTATTTTCAAAGAGAAAATACCTCTAGTTAGGTCTTATTAAAAAAAAACACCTATAATGGATAGATTATATGATATCCCTAAAATAAAATAAATCTAATTTTAGAAACCAATTATCGTGTCTTCCCCATTCAATGATTAATATCATATTGTTGAAACCGTTATTTCTTTTAAAATATTATCATTGGCCATATGTAAGGATTTGAGACCCACACTTTCATATCTAGTATAAAATAATGTTGTTTATTTTTTTATAAAAATAAACTGAAAAAATTCAATCTATTGTATCAATGAGGATCTTTTCCATTCTTGGATTTAGAGGAAAAGGACCATTATTACAGATCCTCATAGTTAAAAGAATAGATATAAATAGAGTGATAATACTTTACTCGTGCTAGAACCTTATTGAAAGTAATACCCTTGAATCTTATAAATTATCCAAGAAAAAGTTTTAAAAAAATATGGTGACAATAATATCCTAGTATGGATTTTTGAAAAGTCCTATAAAAATCCTATTCAAAAAATACACTTTTGAAAATATCATTTGAAAATAATTTTTAATATACTTTTGAAAATATATTGAATTGAAAAAAAAATTATGAAATTATTTAAAAATACATTTGAATTTTAAATCATTATAATACCTTTGAAAATACATATATAATTTTAATAAATTATAATAAATTTGAATATGATTAATTAATTTTAAAGAATTATAATACGGTTTAAGAAAATTACCCATTTGAATACATTATAATACCTTAGAAAATAAATATGTCATTTGAAAAACATATAATAATTTTGAAGATACATAATAAATATGAAAACAGTTTTATTAATAAAATAATCCAATGATTTTTTAAAAAATATTATGAATGATTTGGAAAAAAACTACGGGGCCACTTCAAACTTCGAAGGCAGTCTGGGCCTACCCGAATTCGTTAGACATGATTTAAATCACCACTTTGCATTCATGTTTACATAGTCCAAGTGCCAAATTTTTTATAAAAACATTTTGAGAGTACCTTTATATATATATTTATATTCACGAGAGTTTTTTTCTTTAAAAACATGACAATTCATTATTAAATATTTTCACTGATATATAAATATATATATATGCACATCAAAAGGAAATAACATGTCAAATAGGTACAACTAAATATCATGACATTAAGAATTTTGATAATTACATGGAATGTTAATTTTGGAATAATTAACATCAATGTATTAAAATTTCACTCATAAACTCATAAAAATCCATTTTATTGAAAAAGAACATAAAATGATAAACTTCCCCTTTTAAAATCTATCCTTGAATAAGATAATTGGAAACTCGTTTACTTAATTAAAAAATTCATATTTGAATATATAATTTAATATATATATATATATATAATATGGATGTGAAGTTCTGGATGGATATCAAAAGAGTTCATTTGAGGGAGATGATGCTAGTAGGCTTGCCTGACATGGGATGTAAGATGGGTTAGGGAGGCATCACAAGGAAGGAGATGACTCGGGTGATCTAATGACCACCATTGATCATTCGAATAGTTGTGGTTTAACCTAGTTATTTATTGTGGTGAACAATAGCCTGCATTGTGTCCCACATCAAATCAGATCATGTCTCTCAACTTACATATAAACTAAGTGGTGGATTCTGCTGGCCAAAATCATCTAACAAGGTGCGCTCCTAGTGGGACTTATATAAAGTCTTGTATAAGTTTCTTCCCAACCAATGTGTTATCTTATGCTTATAGGTGCACCTTGTGCCAAACCTATGCATGAACTCTAAGTGAGGATACCAAATATATCATACAGTTATGTTGTGGTGTTCTTGGATGGATCTCCCATTTTTTATGTATACACAGGCCACTTGGATATGAAGGCCTAGATTTTTTATGTTTTATAAAAATTCTAAAATATAAACCATAAATTAAACATAACTTCTTTTAATTGTTTAAATTTTTTTGTAAATTCAATTTTATGTAAACCTTATTTTTTCTCATTGATAGAAAAAATCAATGAATCATTTTTTATAATAATTCATCATAAAGTATTTAATACAATTAGTTATTATAAGATAATATTATATCTAAATCATAGTTTCCTTAAAATAATAAAAAATTTAAAAATAATGATTTTAAACAAAATAAAGAATCACTAAAATAATAACCATTATGAACTACATAAATTATATCTGATGTTCAAAAATGCAATAATATATATATATAAATAATTTTTTGTTAAAAATTATTAATTTATTCAAAACATATGATATTACAACATGAGGATTGTAAAATGAACTTTTTAGTAGAAAATATTACATGTAATTTTGTTTTAAAAAAAATAAAATAAATATACTAATATACTTATATATTCATTAATTTAATAAATTAATAATCTTAATTCATAAACAAAACAAAACTTCATTAAGAAAACATCTATGTTCAAATAAAATTTTACATTAGTTTGGATTAATTATAAAACAATTTTATTTAATAAACATTTATTAAAAGAATAAAAGTCTAAGATGATATTTTCTACACCCTTAAATATAATTTCTTCCTCAAAATTAATTATTCTTACTTATGGAAAATTCTGAAATTCCATTTCAAATTTTAAAAACTAGAGTCAACATAATTCAATATTCTTAAAAATCATTTAATAATATAGAAGTTCAAAACTAGATTTAAAACTCTTAGATTTTTCCTCAAAATAAAAGGCTGTGAAACAATGGTTTTACTAAAAAATATATTTAGAAAATTAACAAATTTTTAACCAAACATCATAATCTCCCAAGTTATCTAAATTGTTCCTTTGACACCAACTATAATTCCTGGAGACTCGTGCTTGTGGATTCGGTTCAAAATAATGATTTGTATTATTTTTATAAAAAAACTAAAAATATACAGAATAGTTTACATATGAGGATATTTTTTTCTATGATATGGAGGAAAATGATTACTATTACATATTATCATAGTTAAAACAATAAATAAATAGGTAGTGATAATTCTTCTCTCACACATAGCTCCTTATATAAGCTAATGTCCTTGAATCTTTTAAATGATCCCGAAAACATTTTATGAAAATATAGGGTGACCATAATATCATAATAAGGATTTTTTATAAATATAGTGAAAACCATTTTTTTTAAAATACACTTTGGAAAATATCTTTTGAAAATAATTCTGAATGTAATTTTGAAATTAATTTTAAAAATAACATTGAAAAAACATTTGAAAATAATTTTGAAAATACATTTCAAAAAATATATATATTAATAAGATTGTGATAGAATTTATTTTAGAATAATTATACCTTTGGAAACATTATAATACCTTTTAAAATATTTACCTAATTTGAAAACCTTACAATACATTTTAAAATAATTACATAATTTGAAAACGTTATAATCTCTTTGAAAATAATTATGCATTTGAAGACATTATGATACCATTGAAAATACTTATGTAATATGAAAACATTATAATACTTTTTAAAATACTTATGTAATTTGAAAGCACTATTCTTAATCCAATATTCTATTGAATTTTCTGAAAATATTAGTCACGATTTGAAAAAAAACAATGGGGCTACTTCAAACAATGAAGTCTATCTGAGCCTGCCCACTTTATTTAGAGATGAGTTCACTCCCTAATTAACTTTCATGTTTACATAGTCCTTATTCTAAAATTTATTAAAACTTGATGATCCTTCCTTTATATATGTATTCAATGATGTTTTTTTAAAAAACATGACTATACAATACTACATATATTAATGTATATTTATATATATAAATATACACACGAAATTTCATAGTAAATCACTTATTAAATCTCGTATAACCAAATATCATGACATTTAGACTTTTCATAAATGCACGTAATGTTAACATAGGACTGATGAACATCCATATATTCAAATTTCACTATAAACTCATAAAAATACATTTTATTGAAATAGTACATAAAATGTGAGACTTCATCTTTTTAAATCCCATTATTGAATAATATAATTAGATACCCACTAACTTAATTTCAAATTTGATATTTTAAAATATCATTTTATACTATAATATTGTTGTGATTGTATGAAATCTTCAGATAAACTAATTTTAATTTTGAAATTAATATTCACATAAAATTGTACATTTATAAATATAAAAATATAATTTTTATTTCAAAAATTAATCCAAAGGAAATATAATTATATTATACACATAAAATTATAAAAGTAATTTTTTTTAAAATAAAAATTTCATCCTTGAGTACTCTTTCAAATCAGGCAAGAACATATATATATATATATATATATATATATTTGTATATATATACACACAAATCTTAAGTATAACAACAATTATAATATGGAGAATAATTTCACGGGAATATAAAATATAAAGGGGTTTTAAATTAATCCCAACATGCTGCATAATTCGGGAAATTGTATTATATATATATATATTTAATCAGTTTGAAAATTTAGAAATAGTATATACATATATACTTGAAAAATATACACTTAAAATTTCAAAATATTATATATATATATATATATACATAATTTTTAAAGTACATAGATAAATTTATTTGGAGTTTGGAAATAATTCTCACATATATCATTGATAATTATAAACATGAAATCACATGCATATATGTCCTAGATTATAAAAAATTCCCCTTAGATGTAATATAATTTCAAAATACATCAACAATTATATGTATAAAAATTAATAATATTTCAATATAAAAATACATACATATATATATATATTCATGATTAAAATGATATTTAAAATAATATTATATATGTATATTTATACTCCATTACATTACAAAACGAGAAACTAAAATGGAGGGGCTTCTGCTTCTTTTTGTGGAACTCGAACTAGTGGAAAGGGAGGGATAAAGAAGAGGGGGTTTCCTTGCATTCTTCCAATGGAGGAATGGAGTTCTCCCTATGAAATAAATTTTTTATATTTATACAAGTTCAGATATGATTGAGATTTAGATTCAAGGAGAATCTGGGGTAATTTTAGAATTGTACTATAGTATGCCTACACCTTAGAGACCTCAATCGAGGGGTTTGTTTTAAAAACTGATTTTATTTTATAACATAAAAACATGATTTAAATAAGAATTTATGAAAATGTATTAATTTGTTTTTCGCATATATGTTTCATTGAGAAGAAAGGAACACTGCTATTGGATCGAGTTTCTATTGGTTGAGAACATACGAAATGGTTTTAATGTCTGGTTTTTATCCCCAATGAATGTTGAGAAGCATAGAATATTAATAGTAGGTCTACCTTACTGTGGTTCTAATTTACATGTGGTGAAAAGTGATCAATGGAGTTACTTTGATGGTGATATCACTAGTTGGAATTCTTGAAAAGGGATGAATAACGGGGAACGTATACATCATGAGGAAGGATATGACTCAGGAGATCCAACAACTACCATTGATTGATCTAATTACTTTGGTTTAACCGGGTGTTTTTACACTATAAAATATTATAAGAATTGCGTCCCACGTCGAATCATAAAATGTTTCTTTACTTCTATCTAAACTTAATGGTTGATTAAACCAACTAAAAATGTCTAACATGGCTTCCTTTTGGCAGGCCATATACACGAGCTCATCCTGACTTCGGCCTAATCTATACATAATATGCTTCCAACGAAAACATCATGTGCCTAACCTATACACAAAATCATAGTGAGGTGACCAAATATATCCTTACACCTTGTTTTTATGGTCTTTTTCAGATCTCTTGTGTGTTGTAGTTCTGGTCGATCCAATTGTCTTTTATAGCGTATGTGTTTAATGTGTTATTTAAATAATAAAGTAAAAATAATTTCATTTAACATATTTTAATTTTTTAAAATTTAATTATATGTAATATTTATTATTTCACATTGATAAGTAAAATAATTAATGAATCAATGGTTTTTATTAATTCATCATAAGGGATTTAATACAATTATTAATTATTAGATAATAAAACTTCAAAATCAAAAATAATTTGCAATAGAATGAAATTAAAAAACAATGATTTTGTAAACATAATGATTTATATTTAAAATTATAACCATTATGAACTATATAAATTATATCTGATGTTTGAAAATGAATTACTTTATATATAAATATATTTTCTGTAAAAAAGAATTATTGTATTCAAAACATATATTATTCAAACATGAGGTTTATCAAAATAAATTTTAAGTAAACAATTTTACATTTAATATTTTTTAATAAAAATACCATAAATATATTAATATACATATATATTCTGTAATAGAAAGATTTAATATCTTATTTTATAAACAAAACTAAGTTTTATTAATAAAACATTTATGTTTTCATTAAATTATACTTTTGTTTGTTTTAAAATTTACAAATTTTATTTAATAAAAATTTATTGAAAGAATAAATCTCTAGGATGTTACACCTTATGCTTTAATCAGTATCCTCTAAAAACAATAATTCATGTTGTTTCATGAAACATAAGTTTACCATAGTTTTGAAAATCATGGAAAAATACACTTTAACTTTTAAAATATTATAGTGTGATGTTCCATTTCTCAATAAAGCATGAATATTCATAAATTATATTTTCATCATTCAACTAGGCTATGAAATAGAGAAAATTTTGTAGTGTAAAGTTACCAAAACATAAATCTTGATATACTACTGATTGTTAACCCTCCATGTGGTAATGATAAAAATCACTATATATCCATGTTTTCCATTTGAACTATCACCATTTTCATATTTTATCCACAACATAAGTGAAACCATTGAAGAATATTCATCTCCCTATGATTATTCCATTGTACATAAAAATCATTATCACTTTATAGAATTATATGATTTAAGAAACCATAACATGAAAACAACAGTTACACCTCAACGATCCTCCATTTCCCATGTACATAATCCTTTTATTCAACCACATATGAAGAAACCAATGTTTGAACACCCTATATGTAATAGTAAAACCTAGAAAAAACATGTCACTGTCAATAAAAAATGATTTTTTGGGTTATGTTGAGACCTTGGGGAGATTATTGAGACCCATGTATAAGTTTTTTTAATATTGTGTTGAGAAGAAGCCCCAAGTGTTATAATAATTATCCAGGGAAGAATATTTGGATAATATTTTTTATGGATATGTTTATTTTGTTTTATTTTACAATCAATACATAAATTATAAGAAACTTGACACTAGAAAACTATAGATGGTAGTTATATTGCATTATTGGTACAGAATAAATATTATCTTGAAGGATATAATCGTTTATTTGTTTTGTAATACTAGATACATATATTAATTTCATTCGAAAACATAGGAAAAAATCTGAAAACATTGAGATATCATTTTTATCCCTTCAATAATGCCACTGTAATATAGACAAAGTTCTCATATAGGTTAACTAGGGAGAGGAAAACAAATTTGGGTGAGCTCTGATACACAGTAAGGAGTTTCACATAGTGAAAGATATCATAACATAAAAATTGTATAAGTGACATTGAAGGAATAAATATAAAATTTAAAGCTATAATCCACTAAAATTAATGGAATTATATATCTATGAAAATAATGTAAAACATGGAAAATAGTAATCATTTATCATATTTAGATATAGTTTATAATTTCAGACTTCAAAATATATTTCCATGTAATCATTCTTAGAAACTATATTGATAATAGGATATGTATGCACAAAACCCAAATTAGTTTCGTCTCAAGAGACCAATTGATGCATAGAGAGGTTTTATAATTCTAGGCCCCACTCTTTACCTAGTAAAGTCCAAAGTATTCACTATAAGATTCTTTGAAACAATTCATACCATTTTTAAGGAACCTAAGGCTGAATAAAAACCTAGATATCATTATAATAATAAATATGAAAAATATACTTTCTTATTCAATAGAATAATGTGAATGTCTAATAGAACATCCCTCAATCATCTTAGAAGATTTGGGGTATTTATTAAAGTAAAACAGAATTACCTTTATCAATGAAATATATTGTTGAGGGTATATTAAATATGTTTGGTTATCTATAGAAGATTGGAATTGGGATCAATTGTTTGTTTAGGTTGGAGACCAAGAAAATGGAAATAAAAAATCCATCACCATTCATTATGTTCATGTTTATATTCTAAAGTATATCCTATGGGAGTGTCTTGCTAAGTGTGCACTCTATGAAAAATTTATTGTGGATTAGATAGATGATTGAGCAAGTTCTAAACCAAACCTATTTTGGGGTGATTACCCAGAGGATAATATCTTATATAGCCACGTCCAGTAGATATTATCTATATAGGGATGTATTTTATATGAAACTGCCCAAACATTTTCATTACCAACACTTATGATGGTTTCCTACCGTGGGAAAATTGAGTTTTATAATAGTTTTGGTATCACTTAAATAAAAATAATATTTTAGTGGGGTGACAATATAAACATCTAAATCTAAAAAGGTTCATGATTAACAAGGTTAAATATTTTCTATGATAATGTATACACCACACAAAATGCAATATGTAGTGAATCTAACACGATCCTAAAAGATTGAAAATTAAGATGAAAATACCCATACATGGATTGAGTTGAAATTCAATCATTCACTACTGAAAAATTGGGATTAAAATGATATTAAATTGATATTAATAAATTAATTAAATGATATTAGATAAAAAATAGGTAGTTTAATACAAAACATAATGTAAATTCTGTACATAATACAAATCAGGTATCAGTGAGAGGGCATTGAGATTGAAAACCCTTACCACTTTTTATGAAATACATGAACATGCATTAACCTAATTTATCAGAGACATGGTTATATTAATAAATTAATTTATAACCTTACTTATAACCATTTTTATTAATAAACATCATAAATAGTCATTCTCTTTAATAATGTTACCTATTTTCAACATCTAGTATTTATAGTATTGTTCATTTGTACTAGTTTCTTAATAGTGATATCTATATTCATTTTTTTAAAAAAATATCATCCTTACCGGGTTATTAAAAATTTTATTAAGTATTATTTTCAATATTTTAGATGTTTAATTTCATTCCATTATTATTTTAGTATTTATCCTCAAAGATGGAATTTATTATAAGCATGTTTCAGTGATTTTTGATGATCCAAGTGTGTTTTATTAATTAATGAATTAAATATTTATATGATGTATCTATAACTCAAAAAAAATTATTTACAAATTTATATCATATTATACCAATAATATTTTTCCCATATTCATTCATGATATAAATACATAGTATTTCCAATAAGGTGGTTAAACCAAACCAAACATTAACATCCCCTGATTTAATGAATGATTATGAGAGGGATTAGTTGTAATATCATTATACCAGAAGAAAGATAATCATATTTAATGTTTGTTATGTTGATATATCATAATTTAGTTTATTTTTAATAATAATTAATTGATATGAAAATATGACACAATTAGAATAAATGAATGCCCTCTTAGTATGCTTATTTGAAATGATTAAAGAAACGATGATCATTTCTTGATCATTTCTTTAATAGGATCTCCAATGTTTCATAAAAAATCCATGATTATATCATAAAAATGATTTCAATCCCATAATTCCATACTTATATCAAGCGTTGTATGGTGGTGAAGGAAAATGGAATGTGTAGCGTTGTGAAGGCTATATTCTTCACAACCAATGAATGAAAGTTCCATTTTTCATAAGGGAAAGGGGAAAGACATTTAGTTTTTATTTTCATGATATATATAAATTTGGTATACTATAAATAATAATGTATGGATATAGGATTGGGAGAAATAAATTTTAAATTTATTGATTGAAGGAAAAGATCTTAGTGAAAAGATTGAACATATTTTGAGAACATTGGGTTTATCCTAGAGGGTTCCTAAAAAAGGAGTTGTTTAAGATAATATCTTATGAAAAAAATATTCTTATAGTGAAAAATGGTTCTATGGGAAGTAGGTAGGGATTTGTTTTTTGAGGGAACCACAATTTTATATTGACACTTAAGGGGAGGTGAGATACCCTTTTTATAAGTAGTGAGAATAATATTTTTGAAAATATTTCAACTTAATATTAATGTATAATAAGTTACACATTTCATTTGGAAAAAAATTTAACAAATAATGGATTGGAAAAGATATATTTATGAGAAATATACAATCCAACATTACATCCCGACTATCACGACCCCCTCCCCACAATGGGTACCCCTCCTGGGCCGGCAATGTGAGAAGGGAGATAATGACCCCTGATTCCCACCTCGAGTAGGCCCCAGGTTTTGGGCTATCAATAAGGGTATAACAAACACCAAAATGGTAGGCAATACCCTGTAAGAGAACCCATGCAGAAGAGAGATATATAAGATAGACATCAACCAACTCCAACTCAGAACTAAAATACAAAAGAAAACCCATGTGCACATATGTAATGTCATACAAATGTACTACAACTGGAAGGGGAAAACCTGATATACCCAAAAGAAAGTAAAAATAGAAACAACCATAAGCCCAAACAGCTCATTCAACCCCAAGATATTAGAATAGTATACATAGGGTGAGTATAATATTATACTCAGTAGGATTCTCCCCAAAGCCTCTCGTGAAAAAGTAAAGAAAGTATTCTAAAGCATAGTGAACAACAAGTGTAACTAACTCATCATCAAAACATGTATACTATGTTCCCAGCCCCACCATGGATACTCTCACCATGTAACACATAAAAGAGTATATAATATAACAAATAATATCAAAGGTACCCCGCTACTACTTTCACAGTGCTTTTCTTCTTTGCCCCAACGTCGCATGTCCTAAGAACCTCTCTCCAAAAAGGCTTTCCCGCAGACACCTGGGAGAAGGACCAAATTATGCACCTCGTGAAACAAAACCACCACATCCACACAAGAAAGTAACCAGGTAGTTTCGGAAAGACACCACAGCTCGTATAATGTGTATCATACGTATGGTATTATACCTCAAGCAATTACATCCCATACACTGAGTAATGATCCTAAATCCCTCATATCCTATACAGGTTAACCTATAGTAGTCCATAGGATACAATATAAAGTATATATGTGTGTGAATAACAAAAATCCATTACATCCCTCTGCACTAATATATGGGGAAAACTAACCACTTTGCCTACCAGGACAAGTAATAGCCAAGAGTAGAGAGTGGGGCCAAAGAGGGTTATCATCCATCCATCCTCCCACCGGAATGTTGGGGAAAACACCCCCCAGGGCTCAGAATCCTCAGGGTGTCAGTTTCCCTTACTAACGGGGTGGATTACCATATAGAAACACAAAATTACCGAATATACTATAGATCACAACCACACTATGGGCATAACCTAGTCTTGGACACAATTACAGCTAGTGTCTCTCGGACTCCCAGATTTCACTTCTAAGACTAGGTATCCTATAAGCACACACCCATTTAAAAAGATTTATTTCCTTACTTCATTCCATTTTTTTCAGTTCTAATGAATAATAATTAATTCTTAATATATTAATTAACCATTTAAAATTTCACATTAAATTTCATCAGCATCACACCCAAAGCCCACTGCCCCATTAAAATTACAACCTTGTCATTATGTTCCTACAAATTCCAACCCCATGGGTTAACACCATTTATTCAATTAGTCATTATAGAATAACTTTCCCACATTACCAGGCATTCTAGAAAAGCATTCTATGCTACTAAACATGTGGGGGATCAATGTGGTGAGTAAATTTAATACCTCTCGAGTTTTTTCCTCCTATAGCAAGAGAGTAGACCCGTCCTCCCTTGAGAATCTAAACAGGGAAAGCACGTGGCATAACCCGCTCCTCTTCACCTCTATCAGAAGAAAGGTAAGCAAGACCAGCTACCTTAAGTAGTGGAGAAAAGTAAAATATATAATCAACCAAAAAGAGAGAGAAAGCATCCAAAAGTCACATCCATCTGGTTCCAACTTCCCTGGTTTCCTCCTCGACACCCACATGCATAAACCGATGCTTCTCGCCACTCAAGGCATCATTTTCTCCCACAACCAAAAAGTCTCCATGCCCCCACATATCGCAACAGCCATCCAAGATCACATCACAACACTAGCAGAAGGAAAACAAACATCTTATCAATTTGTCTCTTAGCACTTTAATAATCTGAAGGGTAACTCAGAACCCCGCATAGAATTATCTTTTATCAAAAAACTTGTTCTTTAATCCATCTTGAATTAACGAATTATTATTCACAGGATACAAATTTGGGAAACCTAACCAGTTTGTTATCACAAATAATTAGACATCCTTACTGCGCCAATTTGATTAACATCAAACTACAACAAGAACCAGATTTGTTTACAGGCCTCTTTATCATTAGACAAAAAATTATCAATTAATCTCTGTTTGCGTTCTTTACTAACTTACATCATGAACGAACATATAAGAAAAGAAAGCATAGATATCACACTATCTAGAAAATAAAAGAGGAAAAACATACGATCCATATAAATTTATTTATCTGGTTCAAATATTTATTATATCCATTCCATTGTCATCAATTGGGATAAAACATGCTAACAATACAACTGCACATAAAGGAAGAGAGATTAAACGAATCACCTACCTCACATGGTTCTTGACATTTTTTATACTAGAACAATCCACACAATGGATCACAATCGCATCCTTTCACGAAAACCTCATCCACCTAAGGAAGACATTGTATTACCGCACCAACTGAAATACAAGAAAACTCCATTAGAAGCATGGAGATCACATGATATAATATGAAAAGGATAAATAGGAGAAGATGAACCCCAAAAGAATAACGATAGAACGTACCTTATATTGAAGATTCAGGGATACTTCTAGGTTGCACCAAAAAAGGGGGTGAACTTGCTTCATGAAAGGCGTCGAGGAAAACCAATCCACAGGGAGAAGTTTGATCTCATGATTCCTATAGGAAGGAAGGAATCGATTGAGCGTCTCGCACCAGGGAACAAGGAAGAATAACAAGGGGGGAAGATATCTTGTCGCTTTTGAAGATTTAATGGAGGGATGGTTTAAGATACACTTGATTTCCCATTAATAGTGGATTGCATTAAACCACATGGTTTGACAAAGTAAAGACATTCTGAGCCTTATGAATAATTAATATAGGAGTTATGGCCTTTGATTCGGGCTTAGAGTCCATTAAACGAGGCCTTAAATGCATTTTACTTTAAAGGAATCGTTAAAGGGGTGAAAATATTGGAAGCTGGAAACACTGTACACCCTACCATTCTTGAAACACAATACACCTACCGTTCTGGAAACACTGGACACCTACCGTTATGGAAACAGGGTACACCTACCATTCTGGAAACACTGGACACATACCGTTCTAGAAACACTATACACCTACCATTCTGGAAACACTGCACACCTACCATTCTGGAAACGCTGTAAACCTACTGTTATGGAAACATTGTACACATATCATTCTAGAAACACTATTCATAGAACTCAAAACTTGGTAAAGGAATGAAATGGTCACCATTGGAACCTCACCGTTCTGGAAACACTGTTAACAGAACTCAGAATTTGGAAAAGAAAAGAAAAGGTCATGGTTGGAACCTCACCATTTTGGAAACAAAAATCATAGAACTCAAAATTTGGCCAAGGAAAGAACAGGTTACCATTGGAACCTCACATTTGGATTGTTTACATAAGGTTAACGATGACAGTATTCATTTACGGTTACCAGTGCACTATTCAAAGAAGGTCACCGATGACACTGTTCACATAAGGTCACTGATGTCACTCTTCACAAAAGGTCACCGTTGCACTGTTCAAATAAGGATACTAATGATACTATTCACATAATGTCACTGATGACACTCTTCATAGAAGGTCATTAATGCACTATTCACATAAGGTCACTGTTTCACTGTTCACACAAGGTTACCGATGGAACTGTTCGCATAAGGTCTCCGATGACACTGTTCATAGAAGGTCACTGATGCCCTGTTCACTGAAGGTCATTATTGCACAGTCCACATAAGGATACCGATGACAATATTCACTTAAGGTCACCCATGACACTATTCACAAAAGGTCCCTGATGCACCATTCACATAAGCTCACCGATGACATTGTTCACAATGGTCTACTATTGGAACTATTAACCGAAATGGAAAATTTGGAAAATCATTGGGGATATGTCACCTAGACCTCCTGAAACACCTCATACAACTAATTTTTGTAAAGGAATGGACTAGAGAGGTCCGCACCATTAAATCAGATACCTATCAAAACATTCTCATCCATGAGAATTCAAATCCCTCCAAAATGGAAAATGAAACGAGGTATGTATAACAACCCATCTAGATACATCTCAAAAGAGAGCTAGCCACATGATTAAAGAAAAGAAAATCCATATTATAAACATGAGTGGTCTAACCACAAGGTGAAATTGTTACATAGAAAGATTTAAACATCAAACAAATCCATGTACTGAGCATGTATCTGTGACTTACGTTCACAGGTACTCTCTTCCATGCCACCATGTCGCCATAAGACACGAACCAAGGGGATAGAATGCCCACACAACACCTTCTCCTTATGGTCTTGGATCTCCATAGGTCACTTCTCAAAGGTTTCATCATCATCAACATCGATCTCTCCCCAATCGATGACGTGAGAGTCATCATGAAGATAATGATAGAGCTGTGATACATGGAAAACATCATGTATCATACTCATCTGTGGGGAAATTGCTACTCGATATGACATTGCTCCAACACAAGCTAACACCTCGAAAGGCCCAATAAACTAGGGAGAAAGCTTACTCCCATAACCAATCCATCGCTTCCCCTAACGGGGTGTTACCTTCAGAAACACATGATCCCCAACATTAAACTTTAAGGGTATCCTTATTTGATCAACATATGATTTATGACGATCTTTCTCTTTCTTCATCATCTCACGAATCACCTGAACCATCTATATTGTATTCTAAACTAGCTTCGGTCTGAGAATTGCTGACTCTCTAACCCTAGTCCAGCACAACGGAGAATGAAAAGGTCAGTCCATACAAGGCTTTAAATGGCACCATACTGATGGTGGAGTGAAAATTATTATTGTAAGAGAACTCCACCAAGGGTAAGTTTCTCATACTAGAAGTCTCACCACCTCCTTTGGATACTACCTTGACAAAAACACCACTGATCTAGAATCCATAATTTTTATAAAGTGGGCTTATTTTGTTAAGCAATCCACTAACACCAAAATAACATCATGTCCTCCTGAAGCTCGAGGTAAACCAGTAAAAAATTCCATTGAGATGTCCTCCAACTTCCACTGAGGAATCTCTAATGGCTGGAGCAGACCACTAGGAACACGATGTTCGGCCTTCACCTTCTGGGAAACCAAACATCGAAACAAAAACTCTGCAACCGCACGCTTCAGCCCAGGCCACAAAAATTGGTCCTCAAGGCTCGGTACATCTTTGTCACGCCAGGATTCACTAATAATGGTGAACTATGAAACTCTCTGAGAACCATATTGTGCATCGTCAAAATAATAAAAAGCATTCTGTGATACAACACTCGATGTTTTTCATCCTCCGACCAACCATCAGGGCCTCCCCACAAACAACTCAGTCTCCCCACACCTCCACCTCAAGATCACCCAATGAGGAATCTTCCACTTTCTTCACGATAGATGACTACACCATCATCTGAAAAAGACAATCAATCCCCCAACATCTCTCATATCATTATGTAATGCAGAAAGTTCTTATATTACTCCCTAAGAGTCACTAGATTCACACACTACATCACTACGTGACTTCCGATTGAGTGCATCACTTACAACATTCCCCCTTCTAGGTGTATATGATATTTCGAAGTCAAATTTCTATAATAACTACATCCACCAATGTTGTCATATGTTCAAGTCACGGCGGGAGAAAACCTACCTCAAACTCTAATGATTGGTGAATACCAAAAATCACTCACCAATGAGGTAAGGTCTTTACAACTTCATAGAAATCACCACGGATGCCATCTCAAGATCGTGAGTGGCATAGTAACGTTAATTAGGTCATAACTGTCGAGACCCATAAGACACAACTAATCATTTCTGCATCAGAACATAGCCCTACGCCAGATTTGGAGTATCTCCGAAAACATCAAACTCAACACCCTCAGCTGGAAGACAAATGTAAGAACTTATACCATCAATTCATGTATGTTTTTTCTCTTCTGGTCGTTTTTTAGAAAAAGAGGAAATTCTGGTAATTTTATAAGTACACATTGTGTACTTTATGAGTACATGTCTTATAATTCCTTGCTGCAGCAGGCCATGTGATGGGTTGTGTAGTAGCCACATACATGGCAGTGTGGGTGTGACTTAGAGGCCACCTAATACAGATTATGGAAATAGAAAGTACAAGTCATGTACTCCAAAAGTACATGAAGTATTTTGTTTTTTTTCTTTTATCACACCGGGTTCGTGTCTGACGGACAGAGCACCCTCTTTCAAGGCCTCACTCATCTGAGAGAGTACATACAGCTGCAGAACTCCTACGTGCCCCCGAGCCTCTATCTATCCTCCGAATCGAACACTATTGGTTGCGTTGGAATCGCATCAGTGAGTTCTCTCTTCATCAGGATCCTTGTTTCAATATTTCTCTTCATTTCCATGTTATCATGGGTTGACCATTTTAGAATTTTTCTTAGGTCTAAAACATTATAAGAAGATTCAATCATCGAGGTTCATGAATAGTGATCTCCTAACCCTGAGGTAGGTGGTTTGTGCCTTTGCGTTTGAAGTCTTTGAGTATTATGTGAAAATTACACCAATATCCCTAAACGGGGTATTGCGTGTTTACCGTTTTACTCCTATTGATTTTCCTTCATGCTTGTATGCCAATGTAGAGGTGATTTTCATATGAATAGGGATCATTACTATTCTTTGGATTTTTTTCCCTTGCATGTTCTGTTTGCAACCGTTTGGTCTTGTTTATCTAGTTTTTCTACCATGCCTATTTTCCATGCCTATTGATGTAGGATGGAGAGTTTGTATTCTGACATGATTGATATGCTGTAGACTATTATCAAAGTAGTTATTTAAGTTTACATTGGCCATATTACACTAATTTTCACATTGACCAACATAGGGCCGTGAGATCCTGGTGTAGTAGACTATAAGGGGAATTGATCGGGTGAGATTTCTCAGAGAGTCTTTGAGAACTTAGGATATAAGGGGGATTGACCGTGTGAGAATCCTCAGAGAGCCTAGAACAACTTGGGGATATAAGGGGAATTAACCAAGTGAGCTTCCTCAGAGATTCCTTGATTTCGTTAAACTATAATGGGATTAACCGTGTGAGCTTCTTCAGATAGTCTTTGTTTGAATTGTACAACCTGAGCAATAAGTGGAATTTATCGAGTGATCTTCCTTAGAGAGTCCTAGACCTTGGGGATATAAGGTAAATTGATCATATGAGATACCTCATAGAGTCCTAGACTACCTTAGACTATATGGGGAATGGACTAGGTGACCTTCCTCAGAGGGTCTTGCTTTACTTTTGACTATAAGGGGAATAGACTGTGACTGCTTCCTCAGAGAGTCTTATTATATTATTATGACAGAACCAGAGGGGTTAGGCTGAGTGCACTGCCTAGAGGGTTTTACATACTTCTTAGGTAGGACCAGAGGGGTTGGATGTGAGTACTTTTCAAGGGGTTACTTATTTGAGGTTTAGCTGTTTGTTTCACTATTGCATGATTTGCAATTGTGGATTGTTTACTATTTAGTACTTTCCTGTTTACTGCTTTATGTAATTTTATATAATATATACTCAATGGCTATTAGGAAAAGATCTTTGGGTGGTTTCCTACTGGGATTTAGTCTCACATCATGTCTGTGTCATGCTTTTGGGCCCAAATAAATTATATTGTTGCAGGTGTAGATAATGGAATGCGGTCATCTACTTCAGGTACTTGACTTGCAGTGGAGATAGAGGGCATGGGAAAAAGCTATGGCCTGCGATGCTGAGGAGCTGTTTGTATTTATTTTTTATACATTGTTTTAGCACTATTTTTATTTCCAGCATTGTGACTTGTTTGACTGCTTTCCTAGACATATTTTTCATGCATCATTTTTTATATATACATATGATCTAGCAGTTTATTATCCCAGTCTTCTGCTATTTACTGTTGTTGGATATTTACCCCTTCCGCTATTATATGTATTTTTTACATCCACTATGCACTCTGCCAATGAGGGAATAGTTTCCCCAATATCACACCCAAGGCCCTCGCTGCTTGTTGGCAGCCTCTGTTGTTCGGGGAAATGTGCTTGAGGCCATGTGACCAACTAGGTACGGGGCGCCTCTAGGTGGCTTCCAGAACTGGGATGTTACAAAGTGGTATCAGAGTATTTCTTTTCTCTTGAATTACTGTTTGGAGCTTTAACCAGAGAAAGGATGGAATAGGTACTTGGTAATATGTTGTGCCCAGGAGTACCTAACCCGTGTACAGGGAAAAGTCAATCTACTGCGTTAATTTCAAATTTTCTAGTTTTGAAAATATTACAGTTGATCTGATTTTACCTTGATTTATTCACAAGATTTGTGATGTTGTTGTTGATATTTTTGAGGTTATATTTCTATTGAAACCTAATGAGATGAGGGTATGCCATTTCATGCATCATATAGGAAATTTCTAGAAATCACATGTCATGAATTTTTTCCTTTCCATCTAGGATACATTAGTGATTGTATGTTGTTTTGATAGGTGATTTGTAAAATATTAATGTTGTTGTGATAGTTTTCACAATAGAAATACCATTTGTTTGATAGGGTATTTTCTGTGTAGAGGTTTGCTTGAATGAACACCAAAAATTGCTTCTTGAGGTGTTATGGGCCCTAATGGACTGGAATTTGGTGGATCAATGACTTGTTTTCCATGTTATAAAGTGTATAAGATTCCAATCATTGATTCACAGGGAGTATGGGCCCTCACGGATCGGAATTTGGAACATTCAATGCTCGTTTCAGGGTTTTTTCGGTTCCGGAGTACTTTCTAAAACTTATTGTCTGGAAAAACCTAGAATACATGTCGTGTAATGTTAAGTACATGCCATGTGTTCTACTGTTCATGATGAAAATGTTTTTATTATGTAGATGACGTGTACTTAATATACAAACCGCGTAGTCTCTAACCCTATCTTAGGCCGTGTGGGCAGAAATAGGGTGTGTGGAAAACCGGAAGTGAACACACGGTGTATCATCCATACATGTTGTGTAGTGTCGACCCCGTTCCCACCCGTGTCACTAACAACACAGGTTGGCCGAGTCATGTCTAATACACATCGTGTTCCATCTATACACACCATGTAGTCTGACCAAGGTACCTAGCCATGTCACGAACAACACGGGTTGGTGTTACCCATTCACGTACACGCCGTGTCTGCCTTGAACACGACGTGTAGTCTGACCCAGGTACCCGACCATTTCACGAACAACACGGGTCGGTGTGATACCTTCTCATACATTTCATGTTCTTTTGGAACACTCCATGTTGTTTGAGCCATGTGTTAATCCGTGTCACTAACAACACGGGCCAAGTGAGGATTGTCTAGTACATGTCGAATTGGAATTGTTCACGCCATGTAGTATTTCCTTAGGGGAGTCGTGTGGCTTAACTGTATTGAAGGACTCAGACAAGGAAAGAGGATTCAAGTACATGCCATGTGTTAAGACAACACGCCGTGTGTTTGGGGTATTACACGACCAATTTTTCTAGGAGTACACGCCCATGTAAATGACTTCAGGTAACATGCCGTGTAGAAAATGTACACATTGTGTAGTCATGTTTGTTTAATTTGAATGTTTTATTTCTCTAGTTCCCGTATTACACTCCTTGATTTCAGTACATGATAATATTGATCTAAGTTGTGCGCTTGACCTTGTAGAGTCATGCCACTGAGACATCCTCCGGTTGTGCATGAGTTTCCAGAAGGTGGTCACACACAGGACATAGTGAATCAGGGACTACCTATAGATCCTTCCGTTGTGTCAGCCTTGGAACCAGCCGTTTTACCTAACATAGGTTCTGATGCATAGTTCAGGGAGGTATTTTTAAGGATGATGCATAACTTTCATGGAGAACTGTCTCCTGACCCTTCGATGGCTGATTTGACGCGGGTCTTGCAGCATCATCACCCTCCCACATTCTCAGGGGATGGAGGACCACAGTCTACAGAGTCCTGGAAAGAGGACACACTGATAATTTTGGAGCATCTGGAGATACCTCAAGAGAAGAGGGTGAATCTTTCTATATACATGCTCTACGACTCTTCCAAGAGGTGGTGGGATGTGATCTCATAGGCGGGCCGCCAGCATAATATGGCTACAGATGAGTTTCGGCGAATATTCAACAATTACTTCTATCTGAAGACCTTGAGTGCCGCCTCCTGCCCTGTCGATGGCTGATTTGATGCAGGTCTTCTAGAAGCATCACCCTCCCACTTTTTTAGGGGATGGAGGACCCCAGGCTGTAGAGTCCTGGGAAGAGGACATGATGATGATTTTCGAGCATCTCGAGATACCTCTAGAGAAGAGGGTGAATATTTCTACCTACATGCTCTGAGACTCCACCAAGAGGTGGTGGAATTTGATCTAAAAGGTGGGCCTCCAGAATAATATGGATTCAGATGAGTTTCAACGCATCTTCTATAATTACTTCTATCTAGAGACCTTGAGGGTCGATCGTTCCCAAGAATTCATGAGTTTGGAGTAGGTTACTCATACTATTATGGAGTATTCATCTTGCTTCACATAGAATCAGAGTTTCACACCTATTCCATGAGGTGATGAGTTGTTCCTTGAATGGAAGTTTGAGGATGGTCTGCGGCATGACATATGGTCGCATGTGAACATATTTAGGTAGACTTTGATATCCTTTGTCGTCAACTCGGTGCTGATTACATTGCAGAATCTAGGGGATTCTAGAGCTATGAACTAGAGAGGTTTGGCATCTAGAGATAGCGCTCCACCATATGATAGAAAGAAGCACCAAACGGAGGATACACAAGGAGAACATAGCATGCAGGATGCATCTTCCAATAGCCAGGTGGTGTGATTCTAGTGTGGAAGAAGCGGGCATACGAGGACTTGTTTCCCAAGAGACCCAATGGAGTGCTGATATGGTGGAAAGATGGGTCACCTTCAGCACTTTTGTCATTTCTCCTCACCCGTAGCTGGTGACAGGGGTTCTTCTATAACTCCTCGTTCAGGAGAAGCACCATCAATTTCTCACCAGTCTGGGAACAGGGGTTCTTCGGGCCATTCAGGTCGAGCTAGAGGTCGTGGCCATGGTATCCAGTCACAAGATTTTCAGTGACATCAGGGTGGATTAGCTCAGAGTGGTCAGGTAGGGCCATAGGACCATGGTACATGGCCACGGTACAAGAACGAATTTTGAAAGTGGAGCAGGATATCGGACCTTCTACCGTTCGAGGTACGATCTTAATAGCCTGAGTTTTAGCTTCTGCGGTTTTTGATATAGGGGCTTCCCATTGCTTTATATTTGTAGCTATAATGGAGAGCCTTAGGCTCTACATCATTTCTTCTACTAATATCTTGATTCTAGACAATCTGTTGGGGACTAGAACGACTAGTGTACATTAATGCAGAGAGTGCCCTCTATAGGTTGGTGGATGTCACTTTCTATGAGACCTCTATGTCATTGAGATGACATGCTATGATGTTATTTTCAAGATGGACTGGTTAGTTTAATTCCAGAAATTCATTGACTGTTATCAATGTAGGGTGAGTTTTATATCACCAGAGGGTGGGTCTTTTCTTTATAGGGGTGAATGGGATTTCCATGCGAGCAGAGCGAGTCCAGAGAATCATTGGTTGGGAGGAGTTACAACCCAGATTGCTAGTCTATATCTAGATGACTGGGGGACTTCACATTTAGACTTTCCTCTAGTGTTGGATCATTTCAGAGATATCCTTACAAAGGACTTTTCAGGTATGCCTCCGGAGCGTGAGGTATACTTCTCAATTGAGCTTGTTCCAAGAGCGGCACCGGTGTCCATTCCTCCTTATAAGATGGCTACACATGAGTTGTGGGAGCTCAAGAAGCATTTGTAGGAGTTGTCGACAAAGGGTTTCATCTGAACCCGTACTTCTCCTTGGGGTTCACCTATACTACTTGCGATGAAGGCAGATGGCGCCCTCAGGATTTGTGTGGATTGTCAGATGTAGAACCAGTTGACGGTCAAGAACCGATATCCATTTCCCTTGATTGATGATCTCCTTGATGAGATTCATGGATCCCGAGGGTTCTCAAAGAATAACATGAGGTCCGGTTATCATCAATTGCGTGTTATACCATCAGATATACCACTGACGTCCTTTTGAAGCATATATGGTCTATACGAGTACCTTGTTGTGTCGTTCGATCTCATGAATGTGCCTGCAGTTTTCATGGAACTGATGAACTGAGTATTCCATCCATACTTGGATTCCTTCGTGGTGGTCTTCATGGACGATATCTTGGTGTACTCTCACACTCGACAAGACCATGCTACCCATATAGAGATCATTCTGAGAACACTATGGGAGCATCCGTTATATGCTAAGCTCTCAAGGTGACACTTTTGGATGGATCTGATTTAATTCTTGGGTCATGTAATCTCAGAGGTAGGAGTATCAGTAGACCTAGAAAAAGTGAGTGTTGTAGATTACTGGGAGTAGTCGAACAATTTCTTTGAGGTCCATAGTTTTTTAGGGATGGCTGGATACTACAGACATTCATACAGGAATTTTCAAGCTTAGCAGCACTACTGACAGGTCTGACTAAGAAGGGGGTGAAGTTCTTATGGTCAGATTGTTGTGATTCAACCTTTTTGGGGTTGAAAGGGAGGTTTATTTTAGCACCGATAATAGTCTAGATAGAGCCAGGAAAGAGGTATATTGTTTACTGTGATGCATTAGGTATCAGGCCGAGATCTATTCTTATGCAGGGAGATGCATTCGTTACGTACATGTCTCAGCAGTTGAGGCCACATGAGGGGATTTACACGATGCACGACCTGGAGTTGGTAGCTGTTGTTCAAGCCCTACATTGTTGGATTTGTTATCTTCTAGGAGAGAATTTTTTTGTTTTCGTTGAACAAAAAATTCTAAAGTTCATATTCACTCGGCATGATGTGAATTTGAGGCAGCTCAGGTGGGTTGAGTACCTACAGTTTTTTGACTTTGAGATTGCCTCTACGCTTGGGAAAGGCAATGCAGTGGCTGATGTATTGAGCAGGAGGACTCAGATATAGGCAGTTGAGGAGGCTATTAGTGATTGGCACCTTTTGTCTCGGTTCTCTCAGATGCATTTGGAGGTACATGACAGTTAGGGGAAGACGTTTCTTTCTTCTGTAGCTGTTACCTCTCCTCTTATGGATCGAATTCGAATGAGGCAGCTATCAGATTATGAAGGCCTACTCTTAATGGAAAACGTGTTATGAAACGACCCTATTCATGGATGGACCATAGGCGTGGATGAGATAATTCATTTCCAGGGATGTGTATGGTTCCCAGCAGATATAAATGAGGAGCTTATGTGAGATTTTCATTCCTCAATTTGTGCAGTTCATCTGGGCATCACCAAGATGTATCGTGATCTACACTGTCAGTATTGGTGTCCAGGTATGAAGTGGGACGTTGTTGGTTTCGTAATTAGGTGTTCCACTTGTCATCAGGTGATGGAAGAGCATCAATGACCAACAGGGCTTTTGCAGCAAATACTCATTCCAGAGAGGAAGTGGAATGTTGTTGCGATGAATTTTGTGACCGGTTTTCCGAGGCCTCCTCGAGGGAATGGCGCAGTTTGAGTTGTCATTGATTGACTCATGAAGGTTTCTCACTTCTTGCCGATAAAGGATACCATTAGTGTTGATGATCTGTGAATCATGTACATCTGTGAGATTTTACATCTTCATGGAGTTCCACACTTCATTGTTTCAGACAGGGATGCATGTTTTACTTCTTTGGTCTCGAAGGGGCCTCATAAGGCTTTGGGTACATAGGTACTTTTTATTACAGCTTACCACCCCCAGACAGATGTCCAGTTCAAGCGTACGATTCAGGTTGTTGATAACATGCTCCGAGAATGCATTCGGGATTTTTTAGGTTATTGGTAGAAGCATATACCTCTAGTAGAGTTTTCCTAAAACAATAGTTTTCAAGAAACTATTTAGATTTGACCTTATGAGGCTTTGTAAAGTAGGTCATTCTGATCAACCTTATGTTGGATGGAGGTGGGAGAGGCAACTTTTCTGGGACCTCGTATTGTTCAAGAGACCACAGAGCAGCTAGATTTGATTCGGAAGAGTATGGATACTACATAGTCTCGACAGTAGTCTTATGTTGATCAGCAGAGATGACCTCTAGAGTTCGAGATTGGGGATCGGGTTTTCTGGCGTGTCACACTGAGATTGGGACACAAGAGGATTAGGAGACAGGGTAATCATCCATCGAGGTACATCGGGCCTTTTGAGGTGTTGGAGAGAGTTGGGCCGGTTTCCTACTGGTTGCAGTTACCTTAGAGGTACCGAGATATGCACGACATCTTCCATGTTTCTAAGCTTTGATGTTACTTCTCAGACCAGTCTCATGTATTTCAACCAAAGGAGGTTGAGCTCGAAGTGGATGTGTCATTTAAGGAGCATCCAATCTAGATTTTGGATCTTAGTAAAAAGATTACCTTTGGATAGTCTGTTCCTCTTGTATGAGTGTTGTGACAGCACTGGCGGGTGCAGGATGAGACTTCGGAGAGGGAGGCCGATGTATGAGCACAGTGGTCAGAACTATTTGGGGTTTCTTCTTCTATGTCGTGCTAAGGGAATTTGGGGAAAAATTTCTTTAAGGGGGGAAGCTTTTATGAACCCGGTCCTTATTTTCTGGTATGTTTTTCCATTTCTGGCCATTTTTCAGAAAAAGAGGAAATTCGAGAAATTTTCTAAGTACATGCCGTGTACTTTATGAGTACACACAGTGTACATCCTTGCCGCAGCAGGCCATGTGCTGGCCATGTAGTAATCTCACACATGGCCTTATGGGAGTGACTTGGAGGCTGCCTAATTCGGAGTACGAAAACAGCAAGTACACGATGTGTACTCAAAAAGTACACACTGTGTATTTTAATTTTCTTTTTTAAATAGATGGGGGTCATGTCTGATGGATAGAGCACCCTTTTTCTAGGTCTCGTTAGTCCGAGAGAGTCTGTACGGCCACGGATTATCGACTATCCCCCATTCCTCCATCTATCCTCTGAATCAAACACGGTTGATTGCATTGGAATCACATCAGTGAGTTCTCTCATCTTCTAGAACCTCATTTCATGATTTTTCTTCTATTCGAAGTTATCCTGTGTTTAATGTTTTATATGTTTTCTTAGATCTACCACATTCTAAGGATATTCAAGCATCTAGGTTAAAGTATAGTGATCTCCTAACCCCAAGGTAGGAGGTTTGTTCCATTCAGTTCGAAGTTGTTGAGTATTATGTGAAAATTCCACCAATACCCTTGAACATGATATTTCATATTTACTGTTTTACCCATATTGATTGTCTGCAATTCTTGTATACCTATGTAGAGGTAAGTTGGATATGAATATGGAAGATTTCTATTCTTTGGATGGTTTTCCCTTATATGTTCTGTTTGCAACATTTTGGTCTTGTTTAGTCAGTTTGGATGCCTTGACTATTTTCTTTTCCTGTAGGTGTAGGATGGAGAGTTTGTATTCTGACATGCTTGATATGTTGTATACTATTAGACAAGTAGTTTTGTAGGTTTACTTTGTCCATATGACACTACTATGCTCGTTGACCTACACAGGGTCGTGAGAACCTGGTATAGTAGACTATAAGAAGAATTGACAAAGTGATCTTCCTCAGAGAGTCTTTGAGCACATAGGCTATATGGGGGATTGAGGGAGTGAGCATCCTAAAAGAGCCTAGAACCACTTGGGGGGTATAAGGGTAATTGACCAAGTGTTCTTCCTCAGAGATTCATTGATTTCTTTACACTCTAAAGGAATTGACCGTGTGAGCTTTCTCAGAGAGTCTTTGTTTGAATTGTATGTCGTGATCTATATGTGGAACTGACCGAGTGAGCCTCCTCATAGAGTCCAAGACCATGGGGATATAAGGGGAATTGACCTTGTGAGCTTCTTCAGAGAGTCCTTGACTACCTTAGACTATATGAGGAATGGACTGAGTGAGCTTCCTCAGAGATTCTTTCTTTTTCTTCAACTATAAGGGGAATGGACTGTGACCTCTTCCTCAGAGAGTTTTATTATATTATTATGAATAAACCAGATGGGTTAGGCTGAGTTCACTACACAGAGGGTTGTCTATACTTCTTAGGTAGAACCAGAGGGGATGGTTGTGATTACTTCCCAGAGGGTTACTTGTTTGAGTTTTAGTTGTTTGTTTCACTGTTTATTGGTTTGAAACTGTGGATTATTTACTATTTATTACTTTCCTATGAATATCTTCTCTATAAATTTACCTGCCATATACTCATTGAATAGTAGGCAAAGATCTTTGGGTGGTTGCCTATTGGGATTTAGTTTCACACCCTGTTTGAGTTATGTTTTTGGTCCCAAACAGATTATATTGTTGCGGGTAGAGATAATGGCAAGCGCCCATCTACATCAGGTACATGACTTATTGTGGAGTTGGAGAGAATGGGACCAAGATATGGCTTGCAATGCTGAGGAGCAGTTTGTCTTTATTTTTTGTACTTTGGTTTAGCACTATTTGTATTTCTAGCTTTTTGACTTGTTTTGATGCTTTCCTATACATATGTATCATGTATCATTTTATATATATACATATGCTTTATTTTTTTATTATCCCTGTCTTCCACTATTTACTATTGTTAGATATTTACTAATTCTTCTATTGAATGTATTGTTTACTTATGTTGTGAAATCATCCAATGAAGGCATAGTTTCCCCACTATCACACCCAAAGATCTCGCTGCTAGTGTGTAGCCTCTGACGTTCGGGAAAATGCGCATGAGGCCATGTGACCAAATGCGTACGGGGTGCCTCTGGGTGGATTTCAGAACCGGGACGTTACAACAAAGAACTGGAGCACTTACTAACATCACATTTAGATACTTGAATTCATCCTGACACTGATCAGTCCATATGAATGCCTTATACTTCCTGGTCAAAGCTGTCAGCGGAGTCGCAACTCGTGCGAAATCGACTACGATCCTCCTGTAGTAGCCTGCGAGACCAAAGAATCTTCACTCCTCTGACACTGTCTTGGGGGATTCACAAGACACAACTGCTTCTAACTTCTATGGATCCACTAATACTCCCTGCTAGGACACAACATGCCCCATGAAATGGACTTCTAGAACACAAAACTCACACTTTGAAGACGTCCCAAACTGCTAATGTTGATGAAGAACTCCCAAAACAGTGTGTCGATGCTCTACATGCTCCTCCATAGACATGGAGTACACAAGGATGTCGTCGATGAAAACTACCATGAACTTGTCCAGGAACTCATTGAACATAGCATTCATCAATCCCATGAACATAGCTGGAGAATTTTTCATGCCGAACGACATTACAACGAACTCATAATTCCCATGACGACAATGGAAATTATCCTTCTGGATATCCTAATCCTTCACATGCATATGATGATATCCTGGCCGCAATTCAATCTTTGAGAACCAACTTGAACCCTTCAGTTGATCAAATAAATCTTTAATCCCTATAATAGGAATATGATTCTTTATTGTCCCTT
Organism: Viscum album; assembly: GCA_963277665.1. NCBI lineage: Eukaryota > Viridiplantae > Streptophyta > Magnoliopsida > Santalales > Viscaceae > Viscum > Viscum album. Next base: position 220,341,948 of record OY728127.1, on the reverse strand, counting down.
TGTTTAAGCAACAATAATTGACACACAACTGCAAACTGTTGTCATCCTTTTTCACGAAAAAAACTGGTGCAACCGACGGTGACACACATGGCCAAACAAAAATGAAGTATAATAGACCATCAACATTATACGTACCTCTCATAACTCACAAGGGGACGTCCTATATATATACATAGAGATATGAGATCCTCCTAGTTGTAGATCGATCCCAAAAACGATCTCTTAGCGAGGGTGTAATGCTACAACATCTTCTGGAAAGACATCAGGGTACTCTTCTACGACCTTAGGAAACACCAACTATTGTACCTCTGAAGAACTCAACATTATATCAGCCATCATTGATGATAAGGATGGAACGCGCCTATGACCCATCTGTGGATCTCGCTCACCAACAAACCCCATGGGCTCTCCATCCGCACCAAAGAAAACAACTTTCTTCATGTAGCAATCTATGATAGCTTGCAACGAATAAAAAAAATCCATGTTGAGAATGACATCATATGGTTTTATTCGTAAAAATAGAAAATCTCCCCAAGAGTAGTGTTTCCCCAACATAAGCTCACAGTTTCTACATACTTCAAATATGTCATCTTGACCTCCAACTTGCGTAGTCAACACCAAGGGAATTGGAATCCTCTCTACCTCAAGTCTCAAAGCATGGACAAGGGTACGTGATATGAAGGGGTGTGTCACTCTTGAATAAAACATGGAATAAACCAAGGTAGAAAACAAGAAAAGGGTACCTCAAACAACTTCTACCTCTCCTGTTGTTGGCAACGCTAGAGCATGAAGATGACCACAACCTCCTACATTACCTCTTGGACCCTAATGACGACCACCACCATGGTTGTGATATACTCTCTAAGGATGGGTTGCATCATGGGGTTGTCCTCTACCGGCCCCATCTTACTGCTATTGATCTAAAGCAGGTGCAACCTACTATTTCTACCTCCACTGGAACTGCCTCAACAGAGAAACCTCGAGTGGAGCACCTGGTGCAAGATTACTACTATGAATGGTCTCGCACTCCCGCTACAAACAACCTCGACCAAAACAATAAAATCAAGAGCATGATCCCTTGGAATATTCTTGAGAGATGATGACACTAGAGAAAAAATATGTGAAGGGCTGGGACCTACCCCTAGATGAATGGAAACTCTTCTTCCACGAAAACAGGGAAACCCGGACCATAGCTTGGCTTCGTGAGGAATCACGATAACTCCCATATCGTGATGATCCTATTCTTCCCAAATCTCTCTCAACAACCTCTACCCTTGCGAGCACCTAAAGATATGTCATGAGCATAAATGGGGTGACCTGGCACTAGATTTATGGACACAAATCCTCCTAGAAATTCCTACACTATCATCCTCATTTGGTAATAGTTACTAATCATATCATAAAAGGTTCTAGAAACAGATTCCAAAATCTCACACACTGAAGCTTCCTTGTCAAAGGGTAAGAATCTCCTAGCGACAGGACACCTTCACAATCGAAGAAAAATACTCGATTCTAAACATGTCTCGGATCTCCACAAATGAGATATATGACTCCTCGCGATTCCCAGGGAACAAGAATCACCACTTCCTCACTGCTCCACGGAGCATCGTCACAACCAAGGACACCCAGTTCTATTTCTGAGCACAGATAGATCTAAAGTCGATATCAACCTCCTCTAACCAGTCCTCTATGACACCTTCTAAAACGGAGCTGTCATACTTCTGTAGACTCTGGCACTGAAACTCTCGAAGTGTCTTCCTCTATGTGTCTTTGTCCTCAACCTCTACCCTAGAGCGATCTGCTGGAATAGCCTATTGGACATCGTCTATGTGATCCAGATGAGGACGTCAACGTAGAGCCATACCTATAAATTAACAAACAGTTAGGGCTCCTAAACCTAGAATAAGGATCAATCAACATTTTTTAATTAATTTTTTATTTTATTCATTTTAGATTACCTATCCCATGGTCTACCGATTCAAACATAGGAATAAAGAAGAATGATGCATGATCATTTTCTAGTTCTCAACCCTGCAACTAGTATCACCTCATTTAGTAGCCATTCTAAATTTAAAGCTCTGTACATCAGATCATAGGGGTCCCTAAACACCCATGTCTCAGCCTGTCCCTAGTGTTTACATCACTTTCTAAAATAAATGACATTGTTTCCCTACCAACCCATGCGACCACACCTATGACTAACTCCAAACTACATCGTATCCATCAACCTCTCTCTTATACAACTCTATCACGACCCCCTCCCCACATAGTGTACCCCTCCTGGGATGACAATGTGTGAAGAGAGAAAATGACTCCTAATTCCCACCTCTAGTAGGCCCCGAGTTACCAACTTGCACTGAGGGTTTAGTAAACACACAAATAATAGGAATTACACTCTAAGAGAACACTTGTGGAAGATGTATATAAGATAGACACCAAAAACCTCCAAATCAGAACTAAAATATAAAAGAAAACCCAAGTTCACATATGTAATTTCATCCAGAAGTACTAAAACTCGAAGGGGAAAACTACAAGTACCCAAAAGGTAGTAAAATCAACAGCACCCACAAGCCCGAACAGCTCCTGCAACCCCAACCTTGTAGAAACCAGCTTGATATCCAACCGTCTCTAAGTGGCCTGAAAAAATAGTTTATATATGCATTAGGTGAGTATAACAGTATACTCAGTAGGATCCTCCCTGAAGCCTCTCGTGAAAAATTAAAGAAATCATGCTAAATCACAGTCAAACAACAAGTGAAACTAACTCATCATATAAAAAGGTATACTATGTTCCTAGCCTCACCATGGCTACTCATACCAAGTAACACATATATGAGTATATAATATAATAAATGATACCAAGGGTTACCCACTACTACTTCCCCACTAGTTTGCTGCTTTTCCACAATGTCACACATCCTAAGCATCTCTCTCCAAAAAGGATTTCCCATAGACACCTGGGTGAAGCACCATAATATGCACACTATGCAACAAAACCACCACGACCATGAATGAAAGTAACAAGGTAGTTTCAGGGAGCCACCACAGCTTTCATAACGTGTATCATACGTCAGGTATTATATCTCAAACCATTACAGCCTTGACACTGAGTAAGGATCCTCAAGCTATCACATCCTATACAGGTTACACCTACAGTAGTCCATAGGATACTATATCCAGAATATATGTGTATGAATAACCCCAAGCCATTACATCCCTCTACACATATATATGGGGAAAACTAACAATTGTGCCTACCAACACAAGTAACTACCAAGAGAAGATAGATCAGGGCCAAAGGGGGTAGTCAGTCATCCATCCTCACGCCATAATGTTGGGGAACACACCCCCCCAGGGCTCAGAATCCCTAGGGTTTCAGGTACCCTTAATAATGGGGGTGTACTAGCGTATAGAAACACAATAAGTACAGAATATACTATATCCCACAACCACACTATAGGAATAACCTTGTATTAGACTCTACTGTAGCAAACGTCTCTCGGACTCCCAGTTTCCACTTCTAATACAAGGTATCCTATAAGCACACACCCATTAAAAAAGATTTATTTCCTTACTTCATTCCATTTTTATCAGTTCCACTGAATTTTAATTAATTCATCAAAAATTAATTATCAATTTTCAATTCCACATTAAATTGCATTAGCATCACACCCAAAGTCCACAACCCCATTAAAATTACAACTGCATCATTATGTTCTAGAAAACTCCAACCTCTTAGGTTAACACCATTTATTCAATTTTTCATTACATATTCACTTCCTGCATTCCCAGGAATTATAGAAAAACATTCTATGCTACTAGACACAAGGGGGATCCACATGGTGATTTGATGTACTACCAGTTGAGTCTTTGCTGCCTATAGTAAGAATGTTGACCCATCCTCCCTTGAGAAGCTATACACGGAAATCACGTTGCATCCCCCGCACTTCTCCACCTCTTTCGGAAGAAGGGTAAGCAAGACCAGCTACCTTAGGCAGTGGGGAAAACTAAAACAGATAATCAAAAAAAGCATCCAGCAATCACATACATCCCCTTCCATCATCCCAGATGTCCTTCCCGACACCCACATGAATAAACCGATTCATCTCGCCACCCTAGGCATCATTTTCTGCCACAACCAAAAGTCCTGCAGGCCCCCACATATCACAATAGCCATCCAAGCTCACATCACAACACAATCAAAAGGGTAACTCAAAACCCTACAAGGAATTATCTTTTATCAAACAATCTGTTCTTTAATACATCTTGGATTTATCTATTATTATTCTTAGGTTCCAAATTAGGGAAACGTATTTAGTAAGTTATCACAAATAATTAAACATGATTACTGTGCCAATTTTATTAACATAAAATTATAACAAGAACCAGATTCATTTACAAGCCTCTTTATCTTCTGCCAAAAAATTATCAATTAATCCTGGTTTACGTTCTTTACCAATTTACATCATGAACAAACAGATAAGAAAACAAAGCATGGATATCATGATATCTAGCAAAACAATAGGCAAAAACATACGATTCATATCAATTTATTTATTCAATTGAAATATTTATTATGTCAATACCATTGTCATAAAATGGGATAAAACATGCTAAAGATATAGTTTCACGTAAAGGAAGAGAGAAGCAATGAATATCATACCTCAAATGGTTCTTGGAAATCTTTATATGAGAACAGTCCACACAACAGATCATGATCGCCTCCTCTCGCGACAACTGCATCCACCCGAGGATTCCACGGTACAACCTCACCAACCGAAACCCAAGAAAACTCTATTATATGCATGGAGGTCACATGATATAATATGGAAAGGTGGAATAGAAGAAGTGTAACCCCAAAACAATGAACATAAAACATACCTTATGTCAAAGATTGAAAGATACTTCTTGGTTTTACAGAAACAAAGGGTGCACTTAGAGCAAGAAGGACGTCGAGGGAAACCAATCCATGGGGAAAAGTTTGATCTCATGATTCTTAAGGGACGGAAGGAAAGGTTCGAGCATCTCACCCCAGATATCAAGGATGAAGAACAAGGGGGGAAGATATCTTGTCCCTTTTGAATATTTGAGGGAGAGACAGTTTACGATACACTTGATTTCCCATTAAAAGAAGATCACATTAAACCACATGGTTTTACCATGTAATAACATCCCGAGTCTTGGTAATAATTAATATAGGGGTAATGGCCATTGAATCGGCCATAGAGTCTTTAAAAAGAGGATTTAAATGCATTTTACATCAAAGGAAATGTTAAAGGGGTGAAACTGTAAGAAGCTGGAAACAGTGTACACCCTACCATTCTAGAAACATTGTACAACTACCATTCTGGAAACACTGTACATCAACCATTTTGGAAACATTGTAAACCTACCGTTCTGGAAACAATGTACACTTGCCGTTCTGGAAACAATGTACACCTACCATTCTGGAAACAATATACACCTACCGTTTTGGAAACACTATACACCAACCATTCTGGAAACACTGTACACCTATCGTTTTGGAAACAATGTTCACATAACTCAAAATTTTGAAAAGGAATGAAAAGCTCACCTTTGGAACCTCAACGTTCTGGAAACACTGTTCAAAAAACTCAAAATTTGGCAATGGAAAGAAAATATCACTATTGGAACATCACGGTTCTACAAACACTTTTCACAGAACTCAAAATTTGTCAAAGAAATGAAAATGCCACCAATGGAACCTAACCTTTGGATTGTTTACATAAGGATAATGATGACACTATTCATATAAGGTTGCTATTGCACTATTCACAGAAGGTTACTGATGCCACTATTCATATAAGGTCCTCGATGCCACTGTTCACACAAGTTCACTATTGCACTATTCACATAAGGTTACTGATGATACCATTCACATAAGGTCACTGATGACACTGTTCATAGAAGGTCACTGATGCACTGTTCCCATAATGTTATTATTGCACTATTCACATCATGTTACTGATGACACTACTCACATAAGGTCACTGATGACACTGTTCATAGAATCTCATTGATGCACTGTTCACACAAGTTCACCGTTGCACTATTCACATAAGGATATCGATGACATTGTTCACATAAGGTCATTGATGACACTGTTCAAAGAAGGTCACCAATGCACTGTTCACATAAGCTCACCAATGACTTTGTTCATAGAAGGTTACCGATGAACTGTTCATAATGGTATACTATTGGGACTGTTCACCGAAATGGAAAATTTGGAAAAGTGTTGGGGATATGTCACCTTAATCCCCCAAAACACCTCATACACCTGATCTTAACAAAGTAATGGACCCAATAGGTCCGGACCGTTACACCGACCCAGGTACCACACACCGGTTCACCAAGTCGTACAGTCACATGACCTAATGTTTGCCTCTCCATATGCTATAAGTTGTACACTAGAAGTGAGGGTCAAATAAATAAACATGTGGAGAGTATACCCTGCTTTTGATGGAATCACAAAAGAAGAAATAATTATGAAATAATCAACTTATCATAAAAAATAAATAGAATAATACAATATCACATGATGAACAAAAAAAGAAATAATATCCATAAAAAATCAAAAGATATGTCATTCCATAATAAGTGTCATGTGTCTAATGTAAAACAAAAAATAATGACCCATTGAAACACCTAAGAGGTTCTTGAAATCATGATAGTTTCGTCATGCATGTTCTATTCTAACTCATTCATCTAACATTAATATCTTTCCCATACCTTTTACTGAAAACATAAAGTCTATTTGGCTATCGACCAGGAAGCCTATGTAGGGTGTGACTACAAATTAGTAAGACAACACCAACAATTTCTAAATAATATCTAGTCTATAAAAGTGTATATAGTTGTATAAATAATATAGTACAAGTGATAAAATAATCAGTTTACTAAATTAATTATTCATTGATTAATTACATAAATATCATGGGTTCAAATTGACACCCAAAATAACATTACCCACCTCGACCCATACCAGAGTCTAAACTATCCACAAGGGATATCATATATTACAATAACATGGTTTTCATTTATCATTTCATTTCATTTTAAATCACAACCATTTTGAAGCATAGTCTAACTCTAATCTTATGGGCATAGAATTTCATGTCTAGAACCCCGGTGGGTATTTCGTGCATCAGTCCTTTCCCCATACCTTAGATGTATTTGGAGCTTCCATCCTGGTCCATTACAATAATATTCAAATGCTTGAATTTTTTCCTAGAATTCCATGTCTATCACCCTTTGAGTATTTGGAGCATCAATCTGTATTGCACACCCCATTTCCCAATTAATCACAATATATAACATATATAAGATTTAATAAGGTTAAATGACATGATGAAATCATAAATACATTTTTATATCACTTTATTAATGGTTATTCAAGTTTTTTGTTTGATAATGAACCGGGTATATTTTGTTTGCAACGGGAAATATGTTTTCAAGGTTTCAAAGGAAAAGCTAAATAAACTAAACAAAAATGTTCATTACACATCGTGAACCTCACTTACACAACATGTATACATATTTCAAAATAGATGAAAATCCATGAATCAAGGAGTGAAGTAAATTTTTCCATAAACTGCTTATATGACATGGTTCACCAATACACCTCATGTAACTTTCCAACTCAATCCTAGCTTTCAAGATCGAGACCAAAGAAAGATACATGTCATGAAACCCAGTTAAGCATCATGGTTTGAGTCAAATTTCCAAATCTAAAACATTTGTAGTTGATATTTTTTGATATTCATGAAGAATCGACATTTTTTGAGAAAACCGAGGATCTAAATTGAAGGATGTGAATACCCATTACATGTCATGTAATATCTTGATTATATACTCCAAAAAGTGTCAGCAGACAAAAAGTTTGTCGATCTCTTGGTTTTCTCTTGATTCTAAAAACATTTTATTATAACTCCTCCCAAAATTCATTTTTTGATGATTTATTTGATTATTTTACATTTATTCTTGTACAATGGATTGAAAATACAAATCATTATTAATTTTTTCTATCACTATGTCGATCAATGAGTGTTATCCATTTGAATAATCAATGATCAATGGACCTTTATTGCATTGTATATTTTTTATATTTCAAATAATTATATAATTAATGTCACTGTTGATTTGTGTTATTAAATTGTTTAAATCCTGAATAAATTAGCTTTAATCGCTAGATCTCAATTGTTTTTGGTGTGTTGATTATATTTTCGATTCTTTTCATATTCTTGATCAATTCAACCATGAGTGGATAATGAACATATGGTAGGGATCAAGAGTAGGAGTGTATGAATTTAATAAATCTCTGATTCTCAACATAGTAACCCCACATATATTAATAAAATTAAAAAAATTTGTTTATCTAATTCATTTAACAACCCTTAACATCAAGAAGTGTGAATGAACAACCCTGACCTGATTGGAGTAGAATATGTTATAGCCAATATCCTAGGATACATTATTCATAGAATATAGGCCTAATGAATCTAGGATATATATATTTTCAAAATAGGTAATGGTTTCCTCTTAGAAAGTTGTTGTTTATTTGACTATGGTCAACTAGTTCTCTCGACATTCTTTGCAGCCTAAACATTAGAACCATACCAAATTAGGATTGAGATTATCCTTTAACCGAGACCCAAAAATTGATCATGAACCCTTATGCCTCTTTGATACCAACCCCTATCTCCATTATCATTAGTTTTCTGAAAATTAATAAACCTCTTAGGACACATATTCATAGGGTTTGAAGCCTTGGTTCTTGACTGCCAGCTCACTTTCCTCGTGAGATCGACCATGCACTATCACTATACTACTCCCTTATAAAATGTTTTTTTGGGAAAAAAATTATCTATTCTTATTTAAGCCCCTGAAAATTAAATGACACATATTGGCATAATATATTTTGGTGTTTTTTCTGGGGAAAAATAATTGTTCACATAGAAACATATGTCCATAACATAGGATTACCACTCTCTTTACCCATTTCTCTTTTATATCTTATTTCATACTTTTTTTAGGTACGTATACATTATTATTCTTAATAAATAGTACATGAAATATGACCCTTTTAATCATTCATGGAGCCATGATGTACAAGAATAACAAAAAATTGATATGGATATTTAAAGGTACATTTTTGCACACCACCATTTAAAAAATGGCAGACAACAACTGTATTTTAGGTCCAAACCAACAAAACACGCAACCCGAAATACGTGATGAGTATCCTGTGATTCAAGAGTGAACCGCCATGAATTATGTCTTATCATAATTCCATGATACAACACCCAACATTGTATTCACTCATATTTAGGTGCAGAAATTGGAAATAAAACGTACATTCATTTTTATGATCATGAATATGGGCCAATTCAGTGGACTTCAAAGTGAAGATTCCCGTGAACATATCTCAAACTTCCTTGAAGTCTGTGATTCCTTCGACAACTATAGGGTATCTTATGTTGTCATAAGACTAAGAATATTTCAATTTCTATTTCAAGACCTATCTATGGATCGAATCAAAATTTAAGCACTTTATTCCATCACAACATGTATTGATTTAGCCAATAAATTCATGAATATGAACTTCCCACCAATATAATCCTCGAAATTATAGATTTATATCGACAATTTTATTCAAAATCAAGGATATTCCACATGGGAAGCATGTGATCATTTCATGAAACTCACTCGTAAGTTCCCACATCACATACATGATTTGTAGATACAAATCCAAACCTTTTATCAAGGCCTCCAACCGGCTACTCGTATAGTCATTGGTGTTTCCTCTGATAGAGGGATAAGATTTTAAACACCCAAGGTAGGTCAAGTAATTTTAGAGGATGTATCTCACAAATTATTTTCTATGGAAGAGCGATCGTTGACCACCCTGTTATGGAATCTAACAAGTTGAAGAAAATACTCAACTAGTTGTACAAGTTCAGGCTCAACTAAGAAGCTTGAATCATTTTAGCTACTGACTACACCACCCACCCCTCCTACTACTTTAATGGAAATTCAATCTTGGGAAATGTACGGTGACCCACATATATATCAAAACTACATAACAGGTGTTTATTAGAAAAAAATCTAATATTTTAATTAAAATAATTAAAACCAAAAAATATACAATATCATCAACCACAACAATATTATCAGTAAAGGGCTATGAGATAACAATTATAAGGTAATCAAGGATATTATTAGTAAAGAAGTGGTAAGACACAATTTTGGAACCAAGGACCACTAGGATATCTAATAATGAATCTTATTCCATGAACACCATAGAATGAAAAAAAACAACTATTCCCTCACAAATCACAATAAAAATTTCAACCAGCTCCACCAAGACCTCCAAAACTAGTCATTCCTCTTACTTTATTTTCGTAAAATCTACTTTCATACTTTTCCCAGAAGTTTTTTTATAGGATAGAAACCAAAGAAAATGAAATGTATAATCAGAGCTCTACTCTTCATAACCAAAAAAAATCAAATGGGAGAAATCTCAAATACATTGTTAGATAGATTACCAGGTACTCTAACTGGTAATAGAGAGACATAACCACCAGAACAGAAAAAGGAAATGGTTTTGAGGAGTAGAAAAGTGTTGGACTATAAAAACCATGAAGTGGAAAATAAAAACAAGGAGAGTAATCCAAAACTATAAAACAGTCATAGAAGAATAAAATTATGAATATACAACTAAAACTTTTCAAGAGGGACCTTGAGAAGAAACACTATATTCAATAGATCTAATTCAAGAACAACCCAAAGAAGATGTATACATTTCAAAATCTCATTATCAACCACAAATCCCTTTTCTAGAAAGGGTGATGTAAAGAAGGACTGAAGGTATATATAATAAATTTTTGGATACATTCAAGCAATTTCACATCAACAATGCATTCACTTTGGCAATCTCTCAAATGCCAACATATGAAAAATTTCATAAGGAGTTACTTTATAAAGAAATAAAAATGGATGTCTTAGGAGTCATCTCACTAAATGAAGAGGGATATGCTATTTTACAATAGAAGATTAAACCAAAAATAAGAGATCCTTGAAGTTTCTCAATCCCATGCACAATAGGAGAATGTACCTTCATAATAGGCTTGTGTGATTTAAGAGCCAGTATCATCCTCCTGCCTATGAGTGTATTCCAAAAACTGGGACTCAAGGAAATAAAATGACTATAGTTTCACTACAATTGGATGATATGTCAGTAAATTATTTTCATTTAATTCTTGAGGATTCCCAAGTTAATGTCAAAAAGATCATAATTCTTGTAGACTAACACATTTAAGACATAAAAGAGGAAGGATATTTTACAATCATGGTAGGATGGCCATTCCTAGCCATTTGAAAGGAACAGATTTATATTAATCAAGGAATAATAATCTTGTTCATAGGTTATGAACAAGTTGTGTTCGTCCTAGAAAAAGATGATAAATAATTTGAAGATTCTTTTTACTACTATGATATCTTTCTCACATATGATAGAGAAGAAAACATAAACATTAATGAATAGAGTGATGAAATTACCCCTTATAAGGATGAGGATTATGAATTTGATGATGTTAACTACATAGAACCTCTTACAAGTGACAACATACAACCTTTCATACCCTCATCCATTCAACCTCTGATGCTAGAACTGTAACCTCTCCCCAGTACACTCCAGTATACCTTTTTGGAAAATACTACTTCACTACCAATTATTATCAACTCAGAACTATCCAAATCATGAGAGGAAAAATTAATTGAAGTCATACAAAGGAAAAAACTATTAATTCTTTGGGGATTTTCTAACATAAAGGGACTAATCCTTATTTCTTTATCCATAATATCTTAGAAGGGGAAGATGTAAAACCCTAACACCAACTCCAGAGGCAACTCACCCCATTAATGGAGATAGTTGTTAAGAAAGAATTAATGAAACTTCTTAATGCTGGAATAGTTTTTTCAATCTCTGATAGTGAATGGGCGAGCCCACTGCATGTTATACCAAAGAAACGTGGAATCATAGTTGAAAAAAATGATCAAGGTCAATTGATTTAAAGTTTCACCATCATTGGATGGTGAGTATGCGTGGAATATATAAACATGAATGTGGAAACCACGAAAGGCCATTTCCCCTTTCCCTTCATGGTTAAAATTTTGGAGAGACTAGTAGGATTAAAATTTTATTATTTACTTGATAGATATTCAAGATACAATCTGATTGCAGTCAACCAAATGATTACTCTAAAAAAACATCCACATGTCCATTTCGTACCTTCATCTACAAGCACATGCCTTTTGGTATGTGTAATTCACTAATGAATTTTAAAAGATTCATGAAATATATATTCCATGTTTTGGTGGAGGAATTATTTGAAACATACATTTATGAATTTTCAGTTTATGGAAGATCGTTGGAGTTCTTCCTAAGAAGACATGAGTTAGTCATAAAACACCACGAAGAGAAGTTCATAGTTTTACACTAGAAAAAATGACACTATACGGTTCAGGGAGGCATAATACTTGGAAAAAAATCCAAGGATTTCATGTAAGTGGACACCACTAAAATAAAAGTGATAAAGGATTTATCTAAGCCCTTAATAGTCAAAGTCATAATAAACATTTTTGGACATGCAAGATTCTATTAGCAATTCATGAAATATTTTTTGAAAGTTTACCATCCTCTGAAAAACATATTATCAAAGGAAAATCCATTTGAATTTACTGATTAATAAGTGAGGGAATTCAAAAAATTGATAAAAATCTTGATAGACACAACTATAATCATTTCAACATATTCAGAAAAAGAGTTTGATTTGATGTGCGGAGCGAGTGACATTACTATTGGAACCGTTTTAGGATAGCAATTCATTCACATATTCTACCCATCTACTATGTCAGTCACTCAATGAATGAAGCATAGGTGAGCTAAACAACTATAGATAAGTATATCTTAGGAGTTATTTTTCCTTTTTATTTTCCCCCTCTTAGGTTTGGTCTGAAGTGATTGTTTAAATTGAGCATGCTACCCTGTGATATTTAATGAATAAAATTGATACCTTTCCATGATTGATAAGGTATCTCATAATACTCCAAGTGTTCTAAATCACCATCAAATATTATAAAGGAATTGTAAATGTGGTCATTTATCAACTATCTGGACTCCCACTACCACTTATAAAGGACAATGATGATCTAGATATGGAAGTTGACAATCCTGATGAAACTCTCTTCAGAGTAAAAGAACAAAACTTGTTTTCAAATAATGAAAATTATCTCACCATGTAATTTTTACACCACGACCTATCCTAACAATAAAGGATAAGTTTTTTAGTTGATGATTCACACTACTACGAGGATGAACCAGTCCTTTCTAAGCATTATCCTGAAAGGTTTTTGTGACGTTGCATCCTGTAGGATGAAATACAAATTCTGGCGGACATGTGTTATTCATGAAAAACTGGAGGACATCGGGGTCCAAAATGTATGGTAGAAAAAATTATTCAATGTGGACTTTTCTGGACCACACTCCACCAAGATGCATGAGTTTATTGTCAAAGCACTGATCATTTCCAAAGAACTATCACCATTGTAAAAAGGAATTGAATGAACCAAAACCCAATCATGGATGTCAAAATATTCAATTTTTGGTGAATATATTTCTTGGATCAATTTAACAATTTACATGAAATTTTTTATATCCTTGTTGGTGAGGACTAAAATTCCAAATGGGTGGAGGCTGAAGCTACAGATCATGAAACAACATCTTTAGTCCTAAACATATTGAAGAAGACTATGTTTTCATAATTCAGATTTCCTAGAATAATCATTAGTGATCAAGGAACACATTTCACCAATCAAGCTGTTAAAATACTTCTTGAAAAGTATAGAATCAGGTATAACACTAGAAATCCCTACCACCTGCAAACAAGAGGGAAAGTTGAATTATTAAATAGTGAAATTAAAAAAATATTGGAAAAGATCGTAAAAAAAGTTAAAATGGTTTGGAGTCTAAAGTTATATGATGAACTATGGCCATAACTCATGATATAAAAAAACCAATTAGAAACACACAATTCTAATTAATATAGGGGAAGTCATTTCATTGGCCAGATTAAATTGTGCTTTGCTCATATTTGATAAATAACAAGCTCTATTTTGATTTTCCAAAAGCTAAGGAAGCTAGGCTTCTGCAATTAGGAGAATTAGAATAAATCATACAAGATGTTTATTAAAAATTTTAATCTATAAATACAAAAAAATTGAAATGTCATGATTATTGCTTTGAAAGATGTATTTTATCAATGGAAAAAGAGTCATGTTGTTCAAATAAAGATTAAAACTGTTCCAAGGGAAGGTGAAATCTAGATGTTCAAGAACCTTTGTGTTCTTCAAATATCTCCTTATGGGAACATTTAAATTTGGAAGGATGGTGTACCACCATTCAAATTCAATGGTCAAATATAAAAAATCTATCAATAACCCTTTCAAGAGGGTTGTTTCATCATCTTGTAATTCACTTGAGCCTCAAAGCGTCAAGCTATTGAATTTAAACGAGAACTGACTAGGAGGAAACCTAGGATAGGTCAGATATGGATATATTAGGTAGATGAATCATTAAGATATCTTGTGTAATTCCTTGATCAAATGACTAGATTCTAATATAAATCTGAGAAAAAAGAACCAATTACACATCATGTAACCCTGATTAATTGCATGTATTTTCACAAAAAAAAATTCTAATAAAATTCAAATAATCATAACGTGAAAACTAAATTAAAATATTTTAATTACTAAATATTATTATTTTTAAAGTATATGAAGTTCTGGTTCACGAACCGCACCCCCTCCCACTCTGGCTATTCTCAACCAACCCTCTCTCGCACCCCTCCCCCACTTGAGCCGCTCATCCCTCCACCAATTTTTGCACATCCTCTTTCATCCACAACCCTCTACCACCATCCCTGCTACTATGATGGAATTCAAGAAGACCAAGTAGACTCCAACTACCTATAATATGCATGTAAAGGATGATCCACCTCCGGTAAAGCACTAATGAGGTGATTCACCCCTCGTACCTCATACATCACCTTCCTCCACTTCCATTGTAGCCCCTGAGAAGCTAGATGCTCACGAGGACTCCCAATATGCCTCGAGTGGATCGTATGAGTTAGGTGACCAAAATCTACACCCAATAATATATTTCCCAAACCCCATGAACCATTTTTCACTATACCGTTTGTTGTAAAAGAAAATGGGGACCAATAAAACAATCGATATGGTCATCATCGCTCACATACATATCATCATGAAGGTGCTCAAACTCCTCGACTATTTGAATATCTCCTCTTTCATAGATGTGCATGAGGAGGCATATAGAGATTTGTTTCTAAAGTTACTTTACACCTTCATGTTTGTAGCTGATAGCCTCCACATCAGATTAAAAAGACAACCTCACAAGATTTCATTTACGGAGTTTGGAAAAGGCCCCAATAATATATAATGATGAAATCAAAACATTTCAGGTGTTTCCCACATTATAGATTTACCCATCCAAGTTAGATTTCAAGTGGATATAGTGGATGATTTATAGGGATAATCACACCGAGCGTGATCCCAGGATTACAAATTCCTCCCAGCTCTGAGGTTTAGTGCTCTGCATCCTTTATACGGCCTTGATGCATGCCTGGATCACTCGATCCTAGTCTAAAAACTTTGTTAGATTGATTGACATCATCATCATCTTTGTATCCATGGATGGATCTTCCATCAACAAGGCACCACAGTTCTTATTCTATTATAGAGCTTTTACATAGAGGAATTGAGACCCAACGATGGGTGGATCTTTTATCATCCACTAGTCATGTCACATAGGTATTTTGGACATCGTCCTTCCACTCATCTCCCTAGGTTATATGTTGTCCATTTACATCCTAGTTTTGCACAAAGTTCAACTACTAATTAAGAAAAATGATACATACCAATGGGAACAAGTAGTAGTTGAGGCTGATGATGAAGCCCTAGGACATCATTCCACATACCATACACCACCTACCACCCACACTACCATATTAGGACCAATAAAATTCATTCCCACCTATACCGCACCCATTTTTCTGCATCCAACACCACCTAACGTACTGTATCACCCATCCCATCATATCTAGATGATCTTTGGGATATGCAACTATGAATCTTTGAGAATATGTGATGTATATCACAACACATTAAAATTACAATCGCAAACGCCCCACATTTCACTACCCCTGCACCACCACCACTATCCCATAGAGTGTCTCATCCCCCACCAGATCCTAGAGGCCCTTCATAATATACCACCCATGCCCCAACTACCACCCTGGCCGACATACCATCAAAGTTGATAGACCCTTATTCCTAGAAGAAGTATTTGGAAGAGTAGTCATGGTGAGGCAAGAGACCTCCAACCACCCCATTCACTATGGTACCTTTTTCAATCTAGTCTCTAGACCCACAACCACTATACGGATCAATACCTCCTCACCACCCATCACTCAAATATCTAAAAGCACCATGAAACAACCATAAAAACGTGACCACCCATACCCTTCCACCATTGTATCTATTGACTAGGTGGGCCACTTTTATCCAAACTAGGTTCGGGGATTGGATTGTCAATGAAGTGCTAGTGGACATTGGCTTTTCTTAGTCTACCACAGTCCCTCCCCTATTTTAGTATGATTTTAGGGTGATCATTTACTTTAATATCTATATTCCATTTCATTACAACATCACTAGACTTTATATATATTGGATTCTATTTTTTTCTCTATTTATTTTCATTATTTTATTATTAATTACACCATTAAAGTATTGTCTTAGCTCCTCAATTTCATCTATGGTCATCAATATGCCTCTGATACCACTATTTTCCCTTATTCTATGGATGGCTCAGTATCTTGATCATGGCGAGTGTCAGATTTTGTAGATATCACTTGAGTTTCATGATCAGCGGCCACCACAATAAGAACATATATATTTTCTACCACATCAAGTTTATTCTTTTTATACTCCTGGTGTGATCAATCCTTCCAAATGACCACAAGATCTAGAGGATACTATGACCATTAACTATACAGTATAGATAATATCTGAGTCAATTTATGGTATTGACTAATACTTGGTCCATCTATTTGGATGATGATGTCCTTATTAGCTCTTTATGGGAGTTACCCCATATTTCATATGTTTTTCTCATATTTTTTACTTTTTCTTTTGACTTACTTGTCATTTTATATCTTTATCGTTTTTATTCAGGAGTCAGATTTCACTTTATTGTGTAGACAAACCTGCATTTATATAAAATGTATTTTATTATAATTCACTACGTAAACCTTCCAGTTTTACTACTTATAAAATGTTTAAACCCCATGCACTAATTTTTTTTATCAAATGTAGGATTTTTATTTATAACAAATTTTTCTAGTCCTCCAATTCAAAAATAAATAGTTCTCAAAATTTCACTAAGAAATTCCACTCATTACAGGGAGATCTCGATTCATTAAGTATTAAATTTTATAAATTTTCATTTTTATAATCTTCACTTTATTTTCCATAACCCTTCCATAGTACATTAATAAATATTTTAGACACTCTCTCATAATATGTCTGGGGGAGTTTTTCTTGACATCCAATTTTGATACAGTTGATTTTTTTTGTTTTCATTTATTTAGGAGACATTTTTATTTGGAATGCATGATTTAAACAAGAAACTCATTGTCCCCATTAAAATAAAATAAAAAGTTAAGGGTGAAATTCTTTGATTTTCATGTGTTTTTCTTATTTTGATATTTAGAAAAATTATTGAGTTTAGTAATATAATTAAAATTAAATTATATGAAATTAATTTTAATTTACTTTTTACATGATTTTATCCCCTTAGTGATTTCTAGTTTTCAATACATACTGCCATTTCGTAGAGGATTCTGAACCTATGATTGGATATTATTTTCAAAGAATATTTCTTGAGTGACACCAATGACATGTAAATCTATCAAAACATGCATTTATATCATATTGAGGATATGAAAGAACAAATAAAATTCTAATATGATTGTGGAAATATTTATTGAGATACATTAACTTGAGACACAACATAAATATTTACTTAATTAATCCCATATTTTACATTAATTACCATAATAGGATGCTTCTATTCCAAACCTATTATTTTTTCCAACCATGCTCTTTGTAAAATTCATGAATTTATATTGAACAAGTGTGGGGGATGTTTATCATCTAGAAGACATGAGATAATTTTTGTAATGATATCTATTGTGGTTCTCACCATACTATTTGATTGTGATCAATTTTTAATTTTTGATATTTCACACCTATCAAATTCCTTTGAAAAAATAAAATGTAAAAGATGATTTGGTTGTGTGTTAGGAAGGTCAAAAATCACCATTTCCTGAATGATGAATTCCATAAATTATCATTTGTGGTTAGGGGATGGATGTTAGATCTATCCTGACCATGAATTTTGAAAAATAAAATAGAAAAAAAGAAAAATACAAAAAAGGAATAGCATACCTTCTTCACTCACATTATATTTATTCATGGATCCACCTTGAGATACTAAGAACATGAACTTAATTAACTAGGTAGGATTCATCTATTTAATTTTTTCAAGAAATTAGTGAATCATACATTAGAGATTACCCTCATTTATTATATTTTTTTTAGTATTTACTCATCTTCCCTCAACCTCAAATTCATTTGAACCTAAATTCAGAAGCACTAATGATTTATTTTTTATTTGTATTTTGAATGTGAGTATGATAGAACCAATGAAATACTATGGTTAGAAAATTGTTCTAATGGTATGAAAATAGCCCCAGTTTCATTTCACCCCAATTGATGAGAGAAAATTAATTCAAATTATAATTTTAAATGGGTGTAAAATTTGATTAACCGTTATGAAGTTATATCCAGAAGATTAAGAACTTTTCTAAAGAAATGAGCTATGAGGCAGGAATTATTTTATATGCAAGTGGATTTTGGACACTTATTTTTTCTACTTACATATGTTTTTTTCTGGTTACAATGAATGTTTCCTATTTTAAAATTTTCATACCTTTGTAATTCCTATTGAGATATTTTTTCTCGATGACAAGAAATTGTTCCAATTTTGGGGGAATTTGATAACTTGAAATCATATATAAAAAATTCAATCATTTTATTATGATTTATCCATGACTTTACTTGATAATTCACCTGATAATTTTTTATTATTGGAAATAGATTTTCAGTGTTTCAAAGGAAAATCTATAGAAAATGAAAAGAGATGTTCATTACATGTCGTGAAACTCACTTACAATATGTGTATCCATTTTTCATAGTATAGGAATTTCTATGAAGAATGTTGTGAATGAATTTCCATCCATAAAGTGATTACATGGTGTGATTCAGCAATACATGTCATGCAACTCTGAAACGCAATTACTTATTTCATGATCTAGACCAAAGGAAGATACACATCTTGAAGCCTAGTTATATATTGTGGGTTAAGTCAAATTTCAAAATCTCGATGATTTTATATAAGATTTTCATCAGATTCATAATGATTCAAAATTTATGGGGAAAATTTTAGATTGGAATTATATGATGTGAATAACCATTACACATTGTGTAATATCCTGATTATGTACTCCAACAAGCATGTAAAACACAAAATTTTAGATGCTCTCTCACTTTTCTCTTGATTATTCTTTCATTTTATACTAAATCCTTCTCCCAAAACTCATTTTCTATTAATTTCAATCATTGTTTTATATCTATTTATGAATTGTGGATTGAAAATGCAAATAATTCTTCATTATGTTCCCTCACCCATATGATCTACATAGAATTGTCGATTGAACATACAAATCATTCTCAATCCCATGCACAATAGGAGAGTGTACCATCATAAAAGGCTTGTGTGATTTAAGAGCTAGTATCAACCTCCCACCAATGAGTGTATTCCAAAAAACTGGGACTCAAGGAAATAAAATGACTATAGTTTCACTAAAATTGGCTAATATATCAGTAAATTATTTTCATGTACTTATTGAGGATGCCTATGTCAATGTTAGAAAGATCATTATTCCGGAAGACTAACACATTTGGGACAATAAAGAGGAAGGATATGTTCCAATCATGTTAGGATGGCCATTCCTAGAAATTTGAAAGGAACTGATTTATATTAATCAAGGAATAATAATCATGTGCATAGGTTATGAACAAGTTGTGTTCGACCAAGAAAAAGATGATAAATAATTTGATGATTCTTTTTACTACCATGCTATCTTTCTCACATATGATAGAGATGAAAACAAAAACATTAAAGAAGAGAGCGATGAAATTGCCCCTTATAAGGATGAGGAATATGACTTTGAGGATGTTAACTACATAAAACCTCTTAAAAGTCACAAAATACAACCTTTCATAACCTCATCCATTCAACCACCAATGCTATAACTGCAACCTCTCCTCAGTACACTTTTGTATACCTTTTTTGGAAAATACTATAATACTACAAGTTATTATCAGCTCAGAACTGTCCAAATCACAAGAGGAAAAAATAATTGAAGTAATACAAAGGCATAAACTATTAATTGTTTTGGGAATGTCTAACATAAATGGACTAATCATTCTTTATTCATCGATAATTTCTTAGAGGGGAAAGATGTAAAACCCAAACACCAACGCTAGAGGCGACTCACACCATTAATGGAAGTTGTTGTTAAGAAATAATTATTGAAACTTCTTAATGCTGGAATAGTTTTTTCAATCTCTGATAGTGAATGGGTGATCCCACTGCATGTCATTCCAAATAAATGTGGAATCATAGTTGAAAAAAATGATCAAGGTAAATTGAATTAAATGTTCACCATCATTGGATGGTGAGTATGCGTGGAATACTGAAATATGAATGTGGAAACCAAGAAAGAAAATTTCCTCTTTATCTTCATGGATAAAATTTTGAAGAGACTATTAGGATGAAAATATTATTATTTCCTTGATGGATATTCAAGATACAATCTGATTGTAGTCAACCAAATGATTACTCTAAAACAACATTCACATGTTCATTTGGTACCTTCGCCTACAGGTGAATGCCTTTTGGTATGTGTAATGCACTACTGAATTTTGAAAGATTCATGAAATATATATTCCATGTTTGGTGGAGGAATTATTTTAAACATACATTGATGAATTTTCTGTTTATGGAAGATCATTCGAGTTCTGCCTAAGAAAACATGAGTTAGTCCTAAAACACCATGAAGAGAAAATCATAGTTTTACACCAGAAAAAATGACACTATATAGTTCAAGGAGGAATAATACTTGGAATAAAATAAATGGATTTCGTGTAGGTGGACCCCACTAATATAAAAGTGATCAATGATTTATTTAATCCCTCAATAGTCAAAGTCATAAGGATCTTTTTGGGACATGCAAGATTCTATTAGCGATTCATGAAATATTTTTCGAATGTTTACCATCCTCTAAAACACCTATTATCATTGGAAAATCCATTTGAATTCACTGATTAATGTCTGGGGGCATTCAACACGTTGATGAAAATCGTGATAGTCACTACTGTAATCATTTCACCATATATAGAAAATGAGTTTGATTTGATGTGTGAAGTGAGTGAATTTACTCTTAGAACTGTTTTAGGATAGCAATTCAATTACATATTCTACCCATCTACTATGTCAGTCACTCAATGAATGAAGCATAGGTGAGTTATAAAACTATAGAGAATGATATCTTAGCAGTTATTTTTACTTTTGATATTTCCCCTATTTGGTTTGGTCCAAAGTGATTGTTTACATTGATCATGCGGCCATGTGATATTTAATGAATAAAAAGGATGCCTTTACATGATTGATAAGGTATATCATATTTCTACAAGAGATCAAAATGTCCATAAAATGTAATAAAGGAATTTTAAAAGTGGTCATTGATTAACTATCTGGACTCCCACAACCACTCATAAAGGACAATGATGATCTAGATTTGGAAGTTGACAATCCTAATGAAACTATCTTCAGATTAGAAGAACAAAAATTGTTTTCAAATAATGAAAATTATCTCACCATGTGATTTTTACACCAATAACTACCCTAAATATAAAAGATAAGATTTTTAGTTGATGATTCACACTACTACGATGATGAACCACTCCTTTCTAAACATTTTCCTGGTGGGTTTTTGTGATGTTGTGTCCAAGAGGATGAAATACAAATTCTGGTGGACATGTGTTATACCAAACAAACCGGAGGACATCGGGGTCCAAAAGCTATAGTATAAAAAATTATTGAATGTGGACTTTTAAGGCCCACACTCAACCAAGATGTATGGGATTATTGTCAAAGATTTGATCATTTCCAAAGAACAATCACCATTGGAAAAAGGAATGGAATGAACCAAAACCCCATCATGGATGTCGAAATATTCGATTTTTGGTGAATATATTTCTTGGATCAATTTAACAATATACATGAAATGTTTTATATACTTTTTGGTGTTGACTATAATTCAAAAAGGGTGTAGGCTGAAGCTATATGTCATGAAACAACATCTATAGTCCTAAACATATTGAAGAAGACAATGTTTTCACAATTAAGATTTCCTAGATTCGTCATTAGTGACAAGGAACACAATTTAACAATCAAGCTGTTAAAAAACTTCAAGAAAAGTATAGAATCAGGTATAACACAAGTACTCCCTACCACTTGCAAACAAGAGGGAAAGTTTAATTGTTAAATAGTGAAATTAAAAATTATTGGAAAAGATGGTAAAAAAAAGTTAAAATGGTTTGGATTCTAAAGTTAGATGATGCACTATGGCCATAACTAATGATGTAAAACACCCAATTCGAAACACACCATTTGAATTGATATATGGGAAGTCATGTTATTGGCCAACTTAAATTGATATTTTCTCATATTTGGTAAATAAAATGCTATATTTGGATTTTCAAAAAGCTTGGGAAGCTAAGATGCTGCAATTAGATGAATTAGAAGTAATCAGACATGATTTTTATGAAAATTATAAGATCTATAAATAGAAAAAATGAAATGTTATGATCAGTTCACTACATGATGTATTTTTTCAATTGAAAAAGAGTGTTGTTGTTCAAATAAATATTAAAACTATTCCAAAGGAAGGTGAAATCTAGATGGTCATGACCCTTTGTGTTCATACAAATATTTCCTTATGGGAATATTTAAATTTGGAAGGATGTTGTACCACCATTCAAATCCAATGGTAAAATATAAAAAATCTATCAATAGCCCTTTCATGATGGGTGTGTCATTAGCTTGTAATTCATTTGAGCCTCAAAGCGTCAAGATATTAACTTTAAACAAGAACTGACTATAAGGAAACCTATGATAGCTACCCTATGGATAGATTAGGTAGATGAAGCATTAGGATATCGTGTGGAATTCGGGGAGAAAATGACCAGATTATGATATAAATCTGCTAAAAAATAACCAATTACACATCACGCAACCCTGATTCATAACATTTATTCTCACGACCAAAATTCTAATAAAATTCTAATTATCATAACATGAAACCTAAATTCAAATGTTTTAATTCCTAAATTTTATTTTTTAAAAAAGTATATGAAGTTGGGGTTCTCGACCCGCACCCCCTCTCACTCTGGCTATTCTCAACCAACCCTCTCTCGCACCCCTCTCCCACTTGATCCGCTCAACCCACCACCAATTTTTCCACATCCTGCTTCATCCACAACCCTCTACCATCGTACCTTATACTATGATGGAATTCAATAAGACCAAACGGACTCCGACTACCAATAATATGCAGAGAAAGGATGATCCACCTTCGGTAAAGCACTGATGAGGTGATTCACCCCTTGTACCTCCTACATCTCCTTCCTCCACTTTCGTTGTAGCCCCTGAGAATCTAGATGCTCAGGAGGACTCCCAATAAGCCTCGAGTGGATCATATGAGGTAGTTTTCCAACATATACACCCAATAATATATTTCTCAAACCCCAAGAACCATGTTTCACTCTACCAGTTGTCAGAAATGAAAATGAGGACCAATAAAACTATTGATATGGTCGTCATCTCTCTCCAACATATGATCAAGGAGGATCTCCAACTCCTCGACTACTTACATATCTCCTTTATCAACGATGTGCATGAGGAGGAATATAGAGATTTGTTTCTAAAGTTACTTTTCACCTTCAAGGTTGTAGTTCATAGCCTCCACTTTAGATTAGATGGACAACCTCACAAGATTTATTTTACGGAGTTCGGCAAATGCCCCAAAAATCTATAATGATGTAATCAAAACATTTTAGGTGTTTCCCAAATTATAGATTTATCCACCCATGTCATATTACAAGTGGATATAGTGGATTATTTATAGGTATGATCGCACTGAGCATGATCCCAAGATTACAAATTCCTCCCAGCTTTGAGGTCATGTGCTCTACATTGTTCGTACAGCCTTGATGCACACCTGTTTCACTCGAGCCTAGTCTCAAACTGTGTTAGATAGATGGGAATCATAATCATCTTTGTAGCCATGGATGGCTCTTCCATCAACAAGGCACCTCAGTTCTTATTCTGCTATAGATATTATACATAGAGGAATTGAGACCCAATGATGGGTGGATCTTTTCTCATCCACTAGTCATGTCATGTCGGTATTTTGGACATCACCCTTCCACTAATCTCCCTAGGTCATATGTTGTCCATTAATGTCCTGGTTTTTCACAATATTCAACTCCTAATTACATAAAATGATACATACCGATGGGAACAAGTAGTAGTTGAGGCCGATGTCGGATCCCCGAGACTTCATGCCACATACCCTACACCACCTACCACCCACACTACCATATTAGGAACTATAAAATCCATTCCTAGCTGGACCCTGCCCATTTTTCTACATCCAACACCACATAACCTACTGCATCACCCATCCCATCATATCTAGATGATATTTGGGATATACAACTACAATCTTTGAGAATCTGTGATGTATATCACAACACATTCAAATTATAATTGCAAACTTCCGACATTTCACTACACCTGCACCACCACCACCGTCCCATAGAGTGTCTCATCCACCACCAGATTCTAGAGGCCCTTCATAATCTACCACCCATTCCCCAACTACCAGTCTGGCTGACATATCATCAAAGTTGACAGACCCTACTTCCTTGAATAAGTATCTAGAAGAGTAGGCATGGTGAGTAAAGAGACCTGCAACCACCCCATTCATTAAGGTACCTTTTTTGATCCACTCTCTAGACCCATAACCGCTCTACATATCAATAACTCCTCACCACCCATCACACAGATAAATTCAAGCACCATGAAACACCTATAAAAATACGACCACCCATACCCTTCCAAAATTGTATCTGTTGATTAGGTCGGTCACTTTTAGCCACACTATGTTCGAGAGTGGACTGTCGATGATGTTCTAGTAGACATTGGTTTTTCTTAGTCTACCAATGTCCCCTCCCCTATTTCAGTATGCTTTTAGGGTGATCATTTAGTTTAAAATCTGTATTCTCTTTCATTACTACATCACTGCACTGTATATATATGGGATGCTATTTTTTTCTCTATTTATTTGGATTATTTTTCAATTAATTACACTATTATAGTATTCATGTCTTAGCTCCTCTATTTCACCTATGGTCATCAATATGCCTCTGATACCACTGCTTTCCCTTATTCTACGGATGGCTCTGCATCATGATCATGTCGAGCGTTAGATTTAGTAGATATCACTTGAGTTTCATGACCAGAAGCCACCACCATGAGCACATATATATTTTCTACCACATCATATTCATTCTTGGTATAATCCTATTATGATCAATCCTTCCAAATGACCACAAGATCTAGATGATACTATTTCCAGTAACTGTAAAAGATACATAATATCTGAGTTAATTTATGTTATTGACTAATACATGGTCCATATATTTGGTTGATGATGTCATTATTATCTCTTTATGGGAGTCAATCTATATTTCATATGTTTTTCTCATATTTATTACTTATGATTATGTCTTAGTGGCCATTTTATATCTTTGTCTTTTTTATTCATGAGTCACATTGCACTTGATTGTGTAGACAAACCTGAATTTATATAAAATGTCTTTTATTTCAATTGACTATGTAAATATTCTAGTTTTACTACTTATAAAATGTTTAAATCCCATGAACTATTTTTTTCATGTGTAGGATTTTTATTTAAAACAAATTTTGATGGTCTCCCAATTCATAAATAAATATTTCTCAAATTTTCTCTAAGGAATTCCACTCATTACAGGGATCTCTCGATTCTAGAAGTCTTAAATTTTATCAATTTTGATTTTTAAAATCTTCACTTTATTTTCCATAACCCTTCCATAGTACATTAATAAATATTTTAGACACCCTGTCAAACTATCTGTGCAGGAGGTTTTCTTGACATCCAATTTTGATACAGTTGATTTTTTTTGTTTTCATTTATTTAGGAGACATTTTTCCTTAGAATGCATAATTTAATCATGAAACTCAATATCCCCATTAAAATAAAATAAAACGTTAAGGTGTAAATTGTTGGAATTCTATGTTTTTCTCTGATTTTGATATTTAGAAAAATTATTGATTTTAGTAATATAATTGAAATTTAATAATACGAAATTACTTTTAATTTACTTTTTACATGATTTTATACCCTTATTGATTTCTATTTTTCTATACATACTACCATTCTTTAATGGATTCTGAACCTATGATTGCATATTATTTTCAAAGAATATTTCTTTTGTGACACCAACAACATGTAAATCTATCAGAACATGCATTGATATCTTATTGAGGATATGATTGAACAAATACAATTGTAATATGATTGAGTCAATATTTATTGAGATACTTTAATAGGAGACCCACCATAAATATTTTCTTCATTAGTCCCATAGTTTACATTAATTACCATAATAGGATGCTTTTATTCCAAACCTATTATTTTTTCCCACCTTTCTCTTTGTAAAATTTATGAATTTTTTTTGAACAAGTGTGGGGGATTTTTATCATCTAGAAGACATGATATGATATTTCTAAAGATATGTATTCTAGTTCTCGCCATACTATTTGATTGTGATCCATGTGTAATTTTTGATATTTCACACCTATCATATTCCTTTGGAAAATAAAAAGTAAAAGATGATTCAGTTGTGTATTAGGAAGTTAAAAAATCACCATTTCCCGAATGATGAATTCCAGAAAGTATCAAATGTGGTTGGGGGATGGATAAGTGATCTATCTTGACCATGAATTGTGAAAAATAAAATACAAAAAAAAAAAGAAAAATTAAAAAAGGAATAGCAAACCTTCTTCAGTCACATTATATTTATTCATGGATCCACCTTTTGATACTAGGAAAATGGACTCCATTAACTATGGAGGATTCATCTATTTAAATTGATTAGGAAATTAGTGAATCATACATTAGAGATTACCCTCATTCTTTATATTTCATTTTAGTATCTACTCATCTTCCCTCAACCTCAAAGTCATTTGAACCTAATTGTTGAAGCACTCATGATTTATTTTTTATTTGTTTTTACAAAGTGAATATGATAGAACCAATGAAATATTATGGTTAAGAACTTATTCTAATGGTACAAGAATATCTCCAGTTTCATTTCACCCCAATTTATGAGAGAAAATTAATTCCAAGGATAATTTTAAATGGGTGTAAAATTTGAATAACCGTTATTAAATTATAACCAGAAGATTAAGAACTTTTCTAAAGAAATGAGCTATGAAGAATGAATGATTTTCTATGAAAGTGGATTCTGGACACTGATTTTTTATACTTACATATTTTTATTTCTGGTTACAATGAATGTTTCCTGTTTTAAAAATTTCTTACCTTTGTAATTCTTATTTAGATCTTTATTTCTTGAGGACAATAAATTGTTCCAATTTGGGGGAATTTGATAAGCTGAAATCATATATAAAATTTTCAATAATTTTATTATGAATTATCCATGTCATTACTTGATAATGCACCTGGTAATTTTTTTATTATAAGAAATATATTTTTATCTTTTCAAAGGAAAATCTATAGAAAATGAAAAAAAAATGTTCATTACATGTCGTGAAACTCCCTTACAAGATGTGTATCCATATTTCAAAGTATATGAATTAGCATGAAGAAAGTTGTGAATAAATTTCAAGCCATAAGGTGATTACATGGTGTGATTCACCCATACATGTAATGTAACTCTCAAAGGAAATTACATATATCATGATCCAGGCCAAAGGAAGATACACATCTTGAAGACCAGTTACATATTGTGGGTTGAGTCAAATTAAAAAAGCTCAATGATTTTATAAAAGATTTTCATCAGATTCATGATGATTCTTAATTTATGGAGAAAATGTTAGATTGGAATTATATGATGTGAATACCCATTGCACATCGTGTAATATCCCAATTATGTACTCCAAAAAGCATGTAAAACACAAAATGTTAGACGCTCTCTCACTTTTCTCTCAATTATTCTCTCTTTTTATACTAAATCCTTCTCCCGAAACTCATTTTCTATTAATTTCAATCATTATTTTACATCTATTTATGAATTTTGGACTGAACATGCAAAGCATTCTTCCTTCTTTTCCATCACCCAAAAGATCTACATGTGTTCCATATTTTAATCACCAATTGACAAATAACTTTTGTTTTGTTAGAACATATTCTTATTTTAAGTAAGTATTAGATTAAACTTTTAATTTATTTGAGTTTTTAAATTTTAAAATATTGTATGCATGATAATTAATCTCTTGGTCCAACAAAGCAAGTATCCAACATTCCCTACCTCCGAATCCTAGAGTGACCCAATCTTGGAAATACCATAAGGAAGATATGATAACCAACTATAAACTCAAGGGGTCATCAACACCTATTAGAATATTAATTTTATCTACTATGATCCATATCCATATGATTCCAATTCTGCTAAACCAACTCAAACATCTCCTGAACGAGACTTTGTCACAATAGCTCTAACCCACCTACCTCCATCATACATAGAGGTAATTTCCATGTCCTACTATTAATATCCCCATATAGTTCCATCTTCATAGTGTCTTGATAATTGTTTTTATAGGCGAACTCAACCAGTTCAAGGTGCTTCTACAAATACCCACCAAAGTCAAAGATGCATTCTAGTAGCATATCCTCCCAAAATTGTATAGTACATTCTAACTTCCCATATGTCAATGGGTGGAAATATGTACTCAAAAATACTTATACACCAAGCGATTTCAAAAAGACTTTCTGAAAACATGAGGAAAAAAATGTGTCACAGTCTAAAATTATGCACCATAGCACCTCGTTCATAGGGGATATATATTGAACATATATATCTCCCAACTGATCAAATGATAACATCTCTCGAATATCACTGATATGTGATACTTTCATTATTTGATATAATATTACCCAAATAACATCATTCTTCGGAGGAGTCTTTGGGAGACCTACAAAAAAATACATGTTAACATGATTCATGTTCCATTCTGGAATGAGAAATGATTTTAGTAAACCACATAGTCATAGATTATCATCTTTCACCTTTTAAAATGTGTAACATCATGTCACAGACTCTCCAATTTCCTTTTTTCATTCTTGGACACAAATATATTCAATGGTGGTAATGATAAACTTTATTCAAACCTATATGTACCACCCACTTTGAATCATGAGATTCACACATCAGATCATCTTGCATACTCATTGGTACAACAACCTAATTTCTGAAATAGATGATCTCATCCTAATCTAAAATCCAATGGAAGGTGACTCCCCACCTTTAGGGATTTCCCTAAAGGACAACAATTTCAGATCTTGATACTACCTCTCCCAGATCCAGCTCAAAACAGAATACTCTACCGATACAGATATGAGGGACATTTTTTCCTAGCACTCTTGAACCTCTACTTGCATATCAGCTAGTAAATTCATCAAATTCTACTTAGAACTATACTCATGAACCACTTTATCCTTAGTATTCTAACTCAAAAAATCAGAAACAATGTTCGCCTTAATGGGTTTATGTTCTTGCTAAAAATCAAATGACATCATTTTCTAAATCCATCACCATTTATAGATATTCATATCTTGTTATGAAATGATATAATTTAATATCTCAAGATAGATATAAATATTAAACATT